>VDFB02000017.1:325068528-325511604 GCA_007258455.2 Sequoia sempervirens
CAAAATTTAAAACTTCAAGCCAACCTCAAACTCGTTCACCTTATAATGAAAACTCATGTTTTTCACTACTTTTCACTCAGGACAAATAATTAAAAAACCTAGGATTTAGGAGCTAAGATTGATAACTTAAAAGAATACTAAATTAAATATAAAATTATAGTAATTAAAATAAATTTACATAGGGAGTAGACTAGATGGTTAACTCATTTAAAGACATGGATATGGTTAGAAGTTGAAGTCCTTGGCTTCAACCACTACATGAGTAAGGGTAGCTCATTTGACTAGAGGTTATAGGGGACACATAATTAGGACCTCACAAATAGGGTCCCATCTAGTGTTGATTCCTTTGTACCCAAAATAAATATAATACTTAATAAGACATTGAAGGTGGAAATATGTGACCACATAATTAGGACCCCACAAGTGGGGTCCCAACTAGTGCTAATTCCTTTGTACCAAAAATAGTATAATACTTAATTAGATTCTAAAGGTGGGAATATGTGGTGACAAATTTCAAAAATTGATTCACTAAGGTATTGAAATTTTAGTGCTCGCTTAGATGAAGGTATCAAATTTAGTAATCACTATCACTCGAGCTCACCTATGCAACTATAGACCTTTTTTTTTATGGGTATATATCTAAACTTGCATGCTAACCTAATATATAACAAATTTGATTTAGAATAATGTGGATTATTAAAATTTTCTTTCATTGATTCCTAATGTCTAAATATGCATAAGGAAATTTGGTGTTTGGGAATATGCTCGAATAATATATTGAATCACGAGGGTCAATTTCTCCTTGGTCATACCCCTGACAAATTAAATTTGTGACTCTAAGTAAAAGATTAGAATACAACAATTAAGTATGCAAAAGACATATAATAATGTCATAAGTAAATAATATAGAATAGATTCTCCTTTAAATTCTCCAATCTAGATGTTATTTTCAAATTATAGCATGATTTCAAATGAGCAAATTGATATCCTTAAATATAAGAACTAAGCACATAAATCAAAACAAGCATGTGCTATGTCAACTCACAATAGTTAGCGGGAGAGAGAAATTTTTAAAATAAAATAAAATTAAAGGTCATATCCACACTTTTGAATTGGTTCAAGTTCACATTTATGCATATGATTCAAGGTGATAAAAAAAAATATAGGGATCATGAATAAAAGGATCATAATATGAAACTATTATGAGCCAAGTTAATGTAATAATATACTACATTTACACTTTTTATTGTATTTAAGATGCTCTAATCAAAGTGACCCCAAGGTACAAGGGAAAGTTAGATGGTTATATAATGTTCACCATTAAAAAAAATCCCTTGATTTGATGTGCATTTGAATGACTAAGTGGATGCTTGTTAAGTAAAATAAATAGTCAACATATATAAATTAAGTATTTTTCAAATTTAAAGGATATAGATATGTGAAAAGTAATAGCTCATAATTGAATTATTCTTTCAATGGATGCTTCAAAAATATTGTAAAATAGAAAAATAGTGAAATGAGTAGCATTTATTAAGTATTTAAACTGTAGCATAATCACAACTTTCTTAAAAGAATTATATTTGAAAAAAATAAAATTAAAAGGACGAGGATGAGAGATCATCCATGACATAATGTGATGGTTAAATTATGGCATTGTTGATATTGCCACCATAGTTTAAACCCCTACTAGACCAATGTGCTTGTGGGCTTTAAGCCCCTATTAGGCCAACATGTCATGAGCTTTACATTCTGATAGGACATGTATTGGAAACTTACCAATTAAGTAGAACTTTTACCTTCTTACCTATATTTTGAGTTGCCTTGTCACTACCATGTAAATTATAAATCTCATATCATGCTTGAATATATTTATTAACAGAATAGGCTCTTCTTGTGCAAACCTTATGTCTTACAAGATGGCATTTAATTCTCATAGGGAATTTCATATATCTAGTACAGTGAGTTAATTCCATCTATCCTTATGTATTAATATGCCAATATTTTAATTATCTGGCCTTGTGATCCATTATGTTGAATGAGATAAGACACAAACCAATAGATTATGTATACATAGCTAGAAGATAGACAGATCGATAGATAGAAGATAGATAGATAGATAGATAGATCGATAGATATATAGATAAATAGATAAATAGATAGATAGATAGATCGAATAAACCAATAGATTATATATACATACATATACTCATACACATACACATACACATACGCATACGCATACACATACACATACACACACATACACATACACATACACATAGACACATACACAGACACATACACACACACACACACACACACACACACACACACACACACACACACACACACACACACACACACACACACACACACACACACACACACACACACACACACACACACACACACACACACACACACACACACACACACACACACACACAAGTCTTACTTATTTTCTTTCATCCCTATGTTTTGATTTGTTCTTCATTTTAGTCATATACAATCAGTTGGTATCTTCGGTCTTATATCTATGAGAGAGGTAGGTAACTTTGACTTATTTTATTTCATCCATTTTTTTTATTAGATCTTCATTTTAGTCATATAAAATTTGTTTGTTTGTTCGGATTATCACTTTGCCAAATTCAATCTTGTTTCTCATATTTATAGATTAGGTATTTTCCATTAGGGTTTCTCATTTTGCATAAATTTTAAACCAAATGACTGCCCTAGGATTGATAAATTTTAAATCAAGTGTATCAAAATAAAATTCTAGCCATGGTCACGTTGGATCTAGACAATAACTTACAAAAGTGCTAAAACATACCACATAAGCACTAGAAATTTTGGTAGAAGCACTGCAAAATTTGGTAGAAGTGCTGTAGAATTTGGCAGAAGCACTATAGAATTCAGTGGAAGTGCTAAAAGGTGTTGGACCTAGAACAATGGACCATACTGAGAGCTTTTTGGTGGAAGTGCTAAAATAGATTACAAAAGCACTAGAAATTTTGGTAAAAGCACTAAAAAAAATGCATAAGCGTTAGAAATTTTGGTAAAAGAGCTGCAGAATCCCTTGATCACACAAAAGAAAACACACATGTATCTTGTACGAACACTTTTTAGAAAAAAATGTTAAAATATAGGATTAGAGCCCCACGATGGGTGCCAAAATGTAAGTTTGAAATAAGTATGAAGTAAAATAACTAAAAAAACTTCTTAATGAAACATTATATCAAGATTCAACAACAATTAACTAATTTAAAGCACATAAAACTTGAAAGCGTCTCATTGTTTCCTATCTCCAAAGCTTTATCAAGTCACGAAGGGCTCTTAGATTTGGTAAGCAGTGTGACTATTGAAATTCCAATATAGAGAATGGAGTGATGCTAAATGCAATGATCTACTTCTATATGGTGATTTCTAAATGATATTGATGCTACTGTAATCTATGCTTGACATGAAACCTGATGGATGGAAGCTACAGTAAAACTATGATGCAGTCATGATATTGATTCTACAGATGCTATGATTGCTATGATGCTAAGATGCTATTGCTATGATTGCTATTCCTGCAGAGTAAGTTTGCACAAAAGATGAAAGATTCTGGATCCATTTCCTGTGAAGAAAGGTTGTATATATAGATTTCACGGCAGCACATTGTGACAGGGCAACACAACAAAGGCTTGGATTCAATCTAAAGAATTGAATGGTGAGAGATTGAGAAGCTTGAGCTGATTATGGGAATGGTTTCTCCCCATGAAAACATAGGCCAGATGATAGGAAGAATCAGAGGAATGAGATTGAGAGGATTGCCTGCAAATTTGTCTCCACAGCTTTCCCATGAATACCAGTTGAATTAAATTGGATATTTGATATCTAATTTGGTAGGTGAGTGAATAGAGGAAATTTCCTTTATGCCTTTATTTGAATAATTTATGATTTTATTCAAATTAGTAAAAGGAGATAAATAATTTAATAAAACAAACTATAGAATTTGTTTATTAAATAAATATAGAAGAGATATGATAATTAAACAAAAAGTATTTAACCTTGTTTAATTAATTAAGATTGAATGATGTGATAATTAAATAACACAAACTATTGAAGTTGTATATTTAATTAAAATTGAAGAATAGAAGAATTAGAATGTGAACTATTTAAATAAATATTTCTATTTATTTAATAGTAGATGAATTTAATTATGATAATTAAATAAAACAAAGTAAAATTCATTTATTTAATTAAGATGAAAATAATAGAATAAAGATTGAAGAATTTAGATGAACTATATAAATAAATATTTCTATTTATTTAATAGTAGATGAAATAAAGGTTAATTAATCAAATAAATCATATTTAATTAATTATATTCTCCAAACCATTTTTAGGTGTATACAACTAGAACCTAGAAAATATCAAAAAATCCAAAAAAATGGATTTTTGGTTTTTTATAGTTCTTTCACCTTTGGACTTCCCTAAAACATCCTCGGACTGCTCTAGATCACTTAGGCTGATCTAATTAGCTAAATAACAATATAATAATGGTTTAATATGACTTAATTAAGAGTTAAGATAGTCAAAGTTGACTATTCATAACCCTATGCACAGTAATATTAAGGGTGTAGCACTTAGTACCTTCCCTTAAATGATGGAAACTCATTCGATACAAATGGGTGTTTAAAATAAGGCTTATTTCAAATGGGAGTCTTGAGAAATATAAGGAATTGGTTGTGAAGCAATATTCATAGGTTGATTTAATTGATTATATTGGAATTATCTCTATGTTGTTAAGATGGAATCCATTTGGTTCTAACTATCTATTAAAAATATTTTGATCTTGAGGTTGACTAAATGAATGCGAGGAGAACTTTCCTTCATGGTGATTTAGAGGAATAAATTTACATGGAATAGCCAAAGCACTACATTGAAAGATGTAAAGAATTTTTGGTTTGTAAGCTGAAGAAATATTTATGTGGTCTCAAGAAATTACCTAGGATGTGGAACCAAAATTTTGATTATTTTGTGTTGAGATTGGAGTTTCTAGGATCCCAATAGAATCATTGCATCTATTAGGGGATGTGCAACAATTATTTTTTATCACATTGTATGTTGATGATAAGTTATTTTTGGTAACATTAATGACATAATTTGTGAATTGAAGTCTTAGCTTTGAATATGAATTGATATGAAAGAATTAGAGGCTACCGTGTTCATCTCAGATATGGAGATTAGAAGAGATAGAGTAAGAAAAAAATGGTTGGGATAGAGAAATTATGTGAACTTGATTTTATCTTGTAGAAGTTATTATTTGTTCCTTTTTAGTGGTGACTAAGTTATTAGTAGAGTAGTGATGGACTAAGTACCTTAAAAGATAGTACCATTGGGAGCTTAATGTATGCTATGATCTTTACTAGACCAAACATTTCCCTAGCAATGGGAGTCTTGAGTCGATTCAGGGTTAATTTTGGATGAGTATATTGGGATGCAATGAAGAGTGTCTTCAAATATTTGAAAGTTCCTTTGAGTAATATATTTTTTTAGTCATGGTAATTATATAGAGGACCAACACCTATTGAATATTCATGGATTTGTGGATAAATTTTTTTTTGGTATCTTAATTGCAAGAGTTTCATCAATGGATATGTTTTTATCATGTTTAGTATTAGAATTAGTTACATGAGTAAGGGAAAGGCAATGGTTTCTTTGTCCACAATAAAATTTGAGTATATAGGAGCAATTCATGCTTGTAAGGAATGCATATAGCCTAATATATTATGTTCAAGTAGTAATTATAGTATCATATGTCTAACAAAAAACCTAAGATTTCATGCAATGACAAAGCATATTAATTTTCAATACCATATTTACTATGACATGGTAGATAATGGGAGGGTAGTGTTGGAGAAATTTGAGACTTTACATAATGTTGCAAGTGCATTGAAGAAGCCAATGAGTGGAGCGGAGAAAATTTCAAGTGGTGTTATGTGTTTATGGACCTCTTGATCCCTAGCAATTAGTTCATAGTGTTGGTACTCCCTTTTCTCTTTAAATGTATTTGACAAGTGAGAGAATGCTAGAAAAGGTGTCTCAACCTTGCTCCTAATTTTAAGATTACAAAATATGATTTTTGGGATATAAAATAAAAACTCAAATTTGATCTATAAAGATCATTTTTGGCCAAAATATTATTCTAGTTGTTTAGCATTAAAGTTCTTAATTTTTTTTGGATGTGGAGCTCTTTAAAATCTACAATTTAATTAAAAAAGGGCTCACTCAACTTATGAGATCAAAATTTATGGTCTCAAGAAGTTGGGTCTCCCACATTGGAAATGTAAAAATATCTATGAAACATAAAAGAGTTGTAAGAGATAGTTATACTTATTGAGCAACTTATGATGTGTGTTATGAAATGTATAACATATCTTTGAGTAGAGATAATGAAGGTAAAATGGAAGACCTGAGTTGGTGAGTGAATTATGTTGAACTTATGGTAGGTGGAAGGCATGTGTAATTTTTAGCCTATGGACTCATCTTGGGATTTGGGCACAAATTTTAATTTTAAAAAATTTAGGTGCCACATTTTGGGTAGTTTTAACTTGTCATTTATTAATTACCATTTCTTGGTTTCATGTATTGCTTCTCTTATTTATTAGATGTTGGTGATGGATATTTTGATTATGATTTTATAGGAATTGTTATGTTGTCAAAATTACTCTAGGTCTCTTATTGGTGATACTCAAGGATTAAATTCTACAAGTATATTGTAACTATTGATTATTGAATAATAAATTGAGTTGCTTTGGATTGTGGGTTTTTTTCTCCTAAAAGGGCTTCCTTGTATAAATCACCATGTTATGGTATATTGCTTTTGTGTTTATGTTCTTGTAACTATACGTATTTAATTTCTTTATGCATACCTCCACTCAAAGATTCTTATAGGAAGTGTATTTTGAACCTCTTCTTCATGTCAATAAAAAATTATCAAAATTATAAAATGTAAACTAAAACACTAGATATATGTGGAGAAAACCTTATGGGGAAATCTACACCACCTAAAGAGACTTACGTCTATATTAATCATCATTCAATGTGTACACCAATACAAGATCACTTATCCCTCTAACAATAGTCTAATAGCATAACAAAACCTACAAAAATAACCTTTCTATTCACTATCCCATGCCTCTAATATCTAGAAGAGGCAGTGAGTCAAAACCATGAGCCATAACAAAAATGTAATATCCCTATGGTCATGGTCAAGCATATTGAAAAATTAACTTAGAAATCCTTGTACACTCTTCTTATGTGTCATAAATGTCATTGATTTTATCATTATGGTTAAATTTAACGAGATCCAAATCCTAAGCATTCCAAGAGGGCATTCAATGTTTGTGTTGTAAATATCAAATTGGGAAGATGATTTGTAACTTATAATTTTGATCTTTTTAATGTAAGCTTACTATTCAATGTCTCCATTCACAATATTCTAAATATCTTACAAAATAAATATTAAATAAATAATATCTCCACCCACACCTAATTGTCCTATTTTTCTCACTCCAACAAGTTTGGATATCATAAATTATTTATCATTTAGATAATTAAATATAATTAATCAAGACTTAGAATTGTAAGGAAAATAATGTCTCTTATCCTAAAAATATGGAGAAGGTCAAAGACCTTTAGTCTAGAATTAATATGGTATTTTGAACATTATACTTATTTTGTGAAAATCAACTTAGAACCCCATGTAATTGTGACAACTAACAAAACTTATGTAGTTAGCTCCCTTTTAACTTATTAATGTCTATTTATACACACACTTGTTTTCTTTGAATTGTAATTTTAAAATAAACCATATAAAAGATTAAAAAAATAATATTGTATTATTGAAAAATAAGTTAATATTAATGAATACACTTTAAAAAAAATTAATAAGATAAACATATATATATATATATATGATGTAATGTGAGATTGGCAAGGTAAAACCCTTGAGAGTGACAGGTCTTAAATTCAAGTTTAAACCTTTATAATTATTATGAAAATTAACAATCCATACTCGGGACAAAAACAGAATTAAGTAAACGTGCACTGTTCTCAGTCCATGTTGAGGACGATTCGAAACTTAACCCGCACGAAAAAGAATGACTCACAACTTCATCTTGCGAAATCTACCCCGCACCTGCACACTCAAAAGAATCTCACACATCGACCATTTTATTCTCACACCACTCGGCGAAAAGAGAGTGCCGTAATTATTTTTCTTTTCCATGACAAAAACTACTAGTGGTGTGACGCAGACAAAACTCCGTAATCCCACTTTTATTTTCTGCCCTTCGATCAGAATATGCAGAGGTAGGCGATGGATAAGCTCTCCTGTAATAACCCACAATCTTTCTCTTTCCCTTTTTAATAAAAATAAATAAAACAAAGAAAAGAGTATTCTTAGAGCACCTAACTTCGTCCCTTTTAAATCCTCCCCCAACGTCTCAATTTCCAAACCATGCAATAGAGAACAATGGCGGCTTCACCCATGCACAAGTTACTGATCTTTACGTTCATAACAGTTTCCCTGGCCTTTGCAGCCGCAGAGTCAATAGGCATATGCTACGGCCGGGTGGCGGACAACTTACCTCCACCGCAAGCAGTGGCGGCGCTTCTGACTGCGAACAACATACTCAAACTCCGCATGTTCGACTCAGACGGAGCCGCCCTGACCGCGTTCGCCAACACGCCCATCGAAATCATCACGGCCGTCCCGAACGACGCCCTGCCCGCCCTCGCCGCCGACCCGGGCGCCGCCGTCCAGTGGCTCGGCGCCAACGTACTCCCTTTCTACCCGGCCACCCGCATCAAATACATCGCGGTGGGCAACGAAATATTTCTGGGCAGGCCGGACTACGCCGCCATGCTTGTACCCGCAATGCAAAACCTCCACACGGCGCTCCAGTCCGCCGGGCTGAGCGACGCCATTAAGGTGTCTTCCCCTCACGCTGCCTCCATCCTCGCCAACTCTTACCCTCCTTCGCAGGGCGCCTTCGACCCGCCGCTCCTCGACACCATCAGACCTTTCCTCGACTTTTTGTCTCAGACCGGTGCCCCTTTCATGGCCAACATTTACCCCTTCTTTAGCTATCTCAACAACCCGGCCAATGTTCCCCTGGAGTATGCGCTCTTCACGTCGCCGGCTTTGTTTGTCGACGGCGGCTTGGCTTACAGCAATCTCTTCGACGCCACTGTCGATTCGCTGATTTCTGCCATGGAACGGCTCGGGCACCCGGACATCCGGGTGGCTGTTACCGAGACGGGTTGGCCCTGGGCGGGTGGGAATAACCAGGCTGAGAATGTTGGCAACGCTATGACTTATAATGGGAATCTGGTTAGCCATGTTTTGTCTAATGTGGGCACGCCCAAGCGGCCTGGAGTGGCTGTGGAGACTTATTTGTTTGATCTTTTCAATGAGGATCAAAAGACCGGGCAGGATTTTGAGAGAGATTTTGGGCTCTTTTATCCCACTGGTCAGAAAGTTTACGACATTAATTTCTCTCCCTGAAGCTCGTCGAAATGTATCCTAGGTCTCTTCAGCTTGTCGACAGTTGATGTATGTTAACGTTTTTAGGCTGGGTTTGTAGAATTAGAGATTTGAAGGCCCTTGTAACTCCAGCCCACTGCATTTCGTAGATCTAGGTTTCGTTATTTGGGTTCCTCGCAAAAAGCTGTGCGAGGCGTTTTCGCATCTTTAGACCGCTTTTGGGTCTTGTTAAGTATTTGTTTGTACTGTTTATGTTGCAGACCTCGGTCGACATTAATTATTAAAACTGTAGAGACCTTAACCATTTTCAAAAGATTCCCACAATACCTTTTTTTTCCTTTTTCTTTCTAATGTGGGTTATGGTTAGTCTCTAAGGGTAATTATAGTTTTTACTTATGCATTAATGGTTCAAATTTACTATTCGTTGAAAATATAGGTTTATAGGTGCAAATTTTAAACATAAAATTTTCTGCATATTTTTAAAATAAAATATGAGTCTTAAATTAGTGTTGATATATTTATTTGAAAGAAGTTTAAAGATATCAATCTTGAAGTGTATATATTGGAATTGTTATTCATTATAGTTAGGGGTTTCTAGACTAATATCTTTCAAAGTCTTTTAAAAAAATATTTAAAATATCTAGACTAGTATCATATATGGTTGTAGCATGTAAACTATTAATTCATGGTTCAATATTATTTTAATGAATTCATCATTTTTCTTTGACAAATAGTAGAACAATAACTTTAAATTTTGCTCTCATTTTTTTGTATATTTTAATAATCTAAGTACATAGTATACATGACATTAATTGATCATATAAGGGCTTCACTTGTGTGATATTAATCACTTCAAGATTGTAAAAAAGGAAATCATAGTTCAATGATAAGATATCATGTGAGACTATATTATCGTGGAATTTGGCAAGTTCTCTTTGTTAGTCTAGCTCTTATAGATTGTTAGTTGCTTATTTGTGTAGTTAGTGGAGGAGTGATGACAAGGCCAAGGGGAGATCAATGAAAAGGAAAGAAAATGATTATTGTATGTGATGTTTAAGGCTCAAAATATGACATTGTGGTGGTGAATGTGACTATAATTTCAAGGAATTTTATAGAACAGATATCCAAGGATATTACAAAAGTTGCAATGAAAATATGGATGGTTATGAAGGAAATGGGTGTGAAATTTTCAATAAATATTAGGGCTCTAGTACGAATGACCTCCTAATGGACCCACTATAATCTTTGGGATGTTAAAATGCATTTGGCATGAAATAGAGTTTGAATTGCATTGATAAACCCTCTATAGAATTATGTTGGTATGCCCTCCATGGTGTCATTGAATTTCTTGTTGAAGGTAGACATAGATTTGAAGCTCAAGAGTAGGAAGGTTATAACTACCAAATGAATCTACAACACTTGTACTATACTTTAGAGAAGCAATCCAAGGGACTATAGGAGATTGTTGCATGTCTCAACATGAAGATATCTCTTTCTACTATAGTTAGAGAAAATGTATGTTGTGTTTATGATGAAGAAGATTCTTTACAAGAAATGACCAATTTTGAATTGTATAAGTGTGAAAGGGGTATGGTTAGGGGGAGCCTATGCATTTTTTTCCTTCTTCCCATCTTTTGAAGAACGAAAACTTTGGATTAAAAAAGGCTCAAAAACATCTAATAATATATTAGATAAAGTTTCTTAAACAAATACTTTAGTTTAGGATGGCAATTTTTTGGTTTACATGATGCATTATTTCATGGGGATTTAGCGATAACTAAATCAAATGTTTGCTTCAAAGCTTTCTTTTTTGATAGATAAGATGCAAAGTTAGGGTCTACTCACATTTTGAAAAAATGAATGCAAAAGCTACACATTATGGTTCAACCACCATGACTAGTGGGACCTTCTACCAAAATTCTTCAACCTATAATTGGCTTAAAATTTTATTTTCATGAGACCTTTAAATCTCATTTTTCTCTTAATTTTTCTTCATGGGAGAAAAATACTTTCCCAAAGACTTATCATTTTTCATGTTAGATTACATATTAGACAACTAGGGTTTTGATTTTGACTATTTAGATCTACTACTAGAAGGTGATAACTTTAGCACTTTCATTGGTAGGACTAAGTTATGCTAAGCCTTTACCCCTTGCCATCATGTAAATTTAGAAGGGGGATTAAATTTATGCAAGGTTCCAATTAAAAGAGTTGAGAGCATCTATAGTTATAGTTACATGTGGGAGGAGAAGTGTTCTTCGAAGGGGCTTGTGAATAAAGTAATCTCACCATAATCATGTTGAGAGGACCCTAAATCCCTACCTAAATTCAAGTTGGTGCAATGAGTGGAGCAACATGCATCATTATGAATAGATTAAATTTTCTATTCAAAGCTATTTTATTTACTAAATACTCATGGACATATTAATTTTAACCTTTATTTAAGATCTAATTTATTTTAAATATACATTTGAAACTCAATTTTTACTTTCATAGAGCTATTTAGGATAATAGTTAGATAAAATTAGTTAAAATAGTAATGTTAATTTTAAACTCTTTGTTGTTCTATTGATGAGCCATTTTCATCCAAACTGATGATAACCATATCCTTCTAAGTGGAGCTTGATTAATATAGGAATTGGAGCAATAATTTTTGTACCCAACATAATGGTGTCATTGGACCAAGGATGATTAGAAATTGTTAAAATTGCTTAACATCATTTGTAAAAGTCAAAATGTAAGAACTATGAACTACAATTGTTATTTTGGGTTTGGTGCAAGGGCACCCCATGCAAATGTGATGAACTTTGGGCTTTTGTCTTGTTTTAGTAGGATTGATGTAAATAAGGTCATCTAAGACCATTTAATACCATTTGGGATCATTTGGATCCATTTTGGAAAGTTTCATGCCAAGATGTTAAAAAATCTAAAAGTTGTCAAGCAACTTTGTTAAAGTTGTCAAGTTTGATGTAATTGTTAAATATATGGTTAGGTGGTTAGATGAAATAGTTGGAATGGATGGTAATGTATATATGTGGCCTCTAGACTTGAATTTTGGGGTTGGAGAAGATTGGAATGAGAAACCAAATCATTTTGAAGCATTTCTTTTTTGTGTTTTTTTTCTATAACAATCATCTTCTACTGCTTGGTATGGATTTATTTTGAACTAAAACCAATTGGAGGTTGTAGTGTGTCCTCTTACCTTTCAATCCTAATTGGTTTCACATTTATTGGTTTATTTTTGTAAAAGTTACAAGCATTTTGGTGAAAACTTCCAAGAACCTTGCCTAGGGTTGCAAGTTTTTTTTAAAAAGTCATAACTATCTTTTCCACTCTTGGATCTTGATGAAAATTGGAGGAAATGTTTGTATTGGTGTTATCTTAAATCTCACTGAAGAAATTGGCTTAGTTATTTGATTTGTGAAAGTTATTGATGATTGTTCCTTTCATTTCACAGTGAGACAGTCTAAGGGTTTGATCAATGAACACCTTGTTTTAATTTTTTCAAGTAAAGATTTGTTTTAATAGATTCCTAAGGTGTTGTAGAACACTTCCAATGCCTTCCCTTGAATGAATTTAATAAAAATCAATCAAGAATGCTCTTAACAGGACTAGAGAGGGCAGTTTTCCACTTAGTTGTGTGAGGTTCTAAGAAAGTATGCATTGCATTGATATGAATGAATGGGTGATTGTTTGATAAGGTGTTGTGTAACACTTGCAATGCCTTCCCTTGAATTAATTTAATAAAAATAAATCAAGAATGCTCTTAACTAGACTAAGGAGGGCAGTTTTCCACTTAGTTGTGCGAGGTTCTAAGAAAGTATGTATTGTATTGATATGAATGAATGGGTGATTGTTTGCACATCATCAAATGAATTGTAAAAGGGGTTTGGACAGTCCAAGAATCCATTCTTGTGTTTGGTGAATGCTCATCAAATTCATTGAGCAAGTTCACTAAGAAGAACTAGTCATGGACCTAGATTGAAACTATGTTTGTATTGAGTCAAGATTTTTCAAGTAAAAGATCCTTCCTCTGCATCAAATTGGTATTAGAGCCCAAAGATCTAGGAAAGGAAGTTTTTGTATTGTTTTTTATAGGTTGAAGTGAAGAACCTGGATGCCAAAAGACTAGGTAGTGAGGAAAATGAAAGAAGATCTAAGTGAGGTATCATGAAGACAAGAATAAGCATTGAGGAGAGGTGAAAGAGACTTGCTTGCAAAAGGAGGATGGAAGTGTTGAGGAGAATAGTTCATGGAGACTTGAAGAGTAAGGATTTTCCAAATAAGTAACAAGTGATGAGAAGAGAGAGAAGAGAGATGAAGAAGAAAGATGAGAAGGAAAAACAAGTAAATATTTAACAAGAGATAACAAGGCTCAGAAAAGCTTTGGAACAAATGCAAAGATTTGAAGAAAGAATACGAAGTATAGTAACAAGTGTGCGGAGTTGGAACATAACCATTAATAAAATTGTCAAGTGGTTGATAAAGGAAATTGTGGAAAGAAGAAAGAGGCAACAATTAAGAAGAAAGATAAAAAAATAATCAAGATGATGGAGGAGCCAAAGCCACCCAAGGAAGAGGAAAAAGATGAAGTAAATGAGTCCATTGAGACTCAAAATGTTATTTCTATCAATATTTGTGAGTATGTGTTTACAGGTGCAATAGATGAATCAATTAAAGTGATGAACCAGTAGAATGATATGTTGACCGACGAAATACAAATGACTGATCAAGAAGCAAACAAACGGATTCAAAGGAAGAAGATAATCAAGGATATTTTGTAGCAAACTATAAAGAAGCAATAAAAGCATGGTGGGAAGCAAATAAAAATTATGAATCTTACAACTGAACAAGGCACATGCAGAAGAAATCCTTTTTCAAATTTGATTTATGAATGGAAAAAGAAGAAGAAACATTTGAGCAGGAGCATCAAATTCTTCCCTTTGGGGAGTATAGTGCAAGGGCACCCTCATGCAAATGTGATCAACTTTGGTTTTTTATCTTGTTTTGGTAGGATTGATGAAAATAAGGTCATTTAAGAGGTCATTTAAGACCATTTGGAATCATTTGGATCAATTTTGGAAAGTTTCATACCAAGATGTTAAAAAATGTTAAAGTTGCACAAAAGTTGTCAAGCAACTTTGATAAAGTTGTCAAATTTGATGTAATTATTAAATATATGGTTCAAAGATGTTCATTTGAAATAGTTGGAATGGATGATAATGTATATATGTGGCCTCCAAACTTTAATTCCAGGGTTGGAGAAGGTTGGAATGAGAAATCAATTCATTTGAAACATTTCTTTTTTGTGTTTTTTGTAATAGTCATCTTTTGCTTCCTTGTATGGATTTGCATGGATTAATTTTGAACTAAAACCAATTTTATGTTGTAGTGTCACCTCTTACCTTTCAATCCCATTTTGTTTCACATTCATTGGTTTAGTTTTTCAAAAGTTACAAGCATTTTGGTGAAAAATACCTGGAACCTTGCCTAAGGTTGCTAGTTTTTAAAAAATAAGTCATAACCATCTTTTCCACCATTGGATCTTGATGAAAATTGGAGGAAATGTCTATATTAGCATTATCTTAAATCTCATTGAAGCGAATGGATTATTTCTTTTATTTGTGAAATTTATTGATGGTTGTTCCTTTTATTTCATAGTGAGGCAGTCTGAGGGTTTGATCAATGAACGCCTTGTTTTGATTTGTTCAAAATAGATTCCCAAGATGTTGTAGAACACTTGCAATGCCTGCCCTTGAATGAATTTAATAAAAATCAATCAATAATGCTCTTGATAGGACTACCTAGGGAGGGTAGTTTTCCACTTAGTTGTGTGAGGTTTTAAGAAAGTATGCATTGTATTGATGTGAATGAATGGGTGATTGTTTGTACATCATCAAATGCATTGTAAAAGGGGTTTGTACAGTCCAAGAATCCATGCTTGTGTTTTGTGAATGATCATAAAATTCATTGAGAAAGTTCACTAAGAAGAACTAGGCATGGCCCTAGATTGAAACTATGTTTGTATTGAGTCAAGATTTGTTGTAAAAGATCCTTCTTCTGCATCAGGGTTGCATTAGTACACATAATTTAAGGAAAATATTTTTTCCATGATGCAAGAGCATTTGGGTTCACTTGCAATCCTCATCAACCAAAAATAATTTCTCTTTTTTATTTGTTGTTGTTCCTTGTTGTTTTGGCTTGTAGGAGTTGAAGATTTAAATTTTGAATAATCCTCATGAGTTCATGGCTAATTCAAGTCATCGACTTGAAGAGGAGCCAAAAGGGTGTATGTGTTTCCAATTTGGGGAAGATCTAATAAAAATTGGATGAGTTATGGAGTTGCAAAATTTTAGCTTACATTTGCACTTTGTGAAAATTTCATCTCTATCTAGATACTCCCTAAATCCCCATAGTTCCACTTATCACCCAATTTCCCACAAGTCCTCTAGAGGGTGAAAATTCTAGTCTAATATGGATCCCTTCATATCCATTGCTAAGTCATTTTGGACTTTATTTGTCTGCTAACCACAAAACTCACCTTTCTTGTTGTCATAACCCAATTTTATTGCATACTTATTATAATATGGTAAATTGAATTATTAAAGAAATTCAATAAATATTAAAAGGAAATTTTGGAATTTTCAAAATTTGAATAAAATAAGTTGACTGATGTTGAATTTATGAACTTTTGGAATTTATTTTATATGTTATCAAGAATTGAACGTTACTAATAAATTTGCAAGTGCAAGTGTGTACAGTTGTAGGGTGACAAGTTGAAGGATGAGAACAAGGTTGAAGTAGGAATTTTTAGCCGGATCAAATGGTAAGCTAGTTGGAATCTGGGTGCACACACCATAAATGGCATGATGACTTGCATTTGAATTAATTTGCATATATAAAATAACGTAATTTCTTGACTTTAATTGTTTCAATGCTTGAAAATGAATGGCTTGTAGATTGAATTATCTACTCAAACTCTGTGTTTTCAAGGAAACGAAAGTGAGTGTTGTAAAGAATGATTAAAAAGGACAAGAGATTTTATTATGTGTAAATTAAGTGTAAAGAAAATTCCCTTTAAGCATATATATATATATATAATAGTGTATAGAACTTATTGTAGAGAAGGGGAATTCACTACTTACAAGTTCTCTTCATTCAGAGAGCCTCATGGGGTGAACTACCCTAAACTACCTCAAGGAATAGTGCAAGAGTTCTAGAATCAGAAAGAGCAAGTCACAAAGATTTTCTGGACATACTGACAAGCTCTCGGCCAAAGGACAACAGTGCGGGATACAAACGACAATGCGGCATGCTGGCATCTCGTACAAACCAGAAATTGAGATTATCACAAAAGATGCAAAGTGACTACTTCTATTCTAATTGCCAAGGACTTCCAATATTTAGGAAAGTAACAGAAAGTGATAGAACTAAAATAAAGTGGAGTAGAAATGATAGAGATAAGGAGAAGAAAGGAAATACTCACAACCATGCAAGTGATGAAGACTCCAACAAATGAATGTCTTCAAAACCTACATGCATAATATTTGGAGAGAATGTTGGGGATGTATAGGGGTTTGCCTCAATCAAACCCCTGTTTTGGTGTTCCCACCTCCACGAAAAACCAGATAGAAAGAGAGAAATGAACTAAAATGGATAAAGTGTGTGGTGAAAGAAAAACTCGTTCCAGGAGTAGAACTTGCACCACCAAATATGAGTGATAAGAGAAAACCCTGCTCCAGGAGAACCTATATTGCAAAAGAGGTGATAAAAGTAATCCTCGCTTGAGGAGGAGAACCTATATCACAAAGTAAAAATGCAATAGAAAGGAGGTATGTAATCCCAAGATGCCCACAAGTACAAGGCAAGGGAGATAAAACTGCAAGGCTTAAGGAATCCAAATGGGGAGAGCAATAGAGCTACCAGATGTGAAGAGTGTTGTTGTAATGAGCTTGTGAAAGCTTGAGAGTGCTGCAAAGGATGGTGCTAAAGAGTGGAAGAGGAAGCTTGAAGTTGGAATGAAGCTAGAGTGAAGCTAGAACATGGAAGAATGGAGCCAGAAAGCCAAATGAATTGAAAAGATAGCATTTAAGGAGAGAAAAGAAGCAAAAAGAAGCTTCTTGGGTAGTTACAAGGCATCTCGAGTTGTTACCACTGACCAAAGGAGGTGACAAGTGGAAAAAATGCACAAAAATAGTTGTTTGAACATTGAAACATTGTAGGATGTTCACGCGGCATGCAGACGTACGCGTGACACGCTAGTGTCTGGATACATCACGCTACAAAATAACGAGAACGAGAAAAGTGCAATGTTTAACACAAACCTAACGCACAAGGGTAGCTACTGAAAAGGGGTGTTGAGCATCTTGAGAAGGGAAAAAGGCTGATACAAGGGCTAAAATGAGCCTACACAAGATGCTAAGGGAGTGGTCACTAAAGCAGATACAAAAATGTATGTGAAATTGCAAGGGGTACAATTTTGCGACTATACATTTTTCCCCCACTTTAGCGGGCATATGATTCTACACTAATATGCACGCTAAAGGAAATCTACATAAATAACATCAATATGCCCAAAAGGATACTGTAGAGGAAGCAGATAACTCTTTGAACCATGGAAGCATGCCCCCAGGTTGAAGACCTACAAAACCAATGCATTAGACAAGAAAAACCTGCACCAAGTAACAATGTTAGAACATTAAAAACTAAAGGATTTGAGTCAATATAGTGAAAGAGACCTCGATGTAGAAGGTTGTCTCAGTACTATGTGTTGCCCCCAAATTAAGAAATAACACACTTAGAAGAATTCTAAAATGAAGAGAGGAAGGGCATATATACTCAAGATGAAGAAGATGCAGATCTTTGATCTGGTATATACAAGTTGAGAAGAAAGAGAATTTAAGAATGTAAGCACCTCACAGGCCCACAGACCTGCAAGGAAGGTGTCCTCCAAGATCTCTTACATGAACGAAACTGTAACGCCTACTCATTAAAATATTAGTAAAATTAATAAATCATACAAAAATAATGAAGAAAATATGATAACAAGAGGAAATTCATTTAAAACCAACTTAACAAACTTCAAATTAATACAAAAGTATTATTTTAGTCAGTTTCTTAGATAAATTTTCACCTTTAACGAATTTGAACAATATACATGCTCTTTATATTGCAATGATTAACCTATTCCTAAATTGAATGCAATCATTAGACTGAGATAAGTAATATTAAGCCATTCAAAAACCTTCACAACCATAAAACATCAATGATACTATAACACAATATTTTTCTTGAGTGGAAAACCCTCTTGGGGTAGAAAAACCACTTGAAAATTGCCGCACTGGCTTAATCTCAAAATTGTTGTTTACAATGCCTCATTGGCTATATATCAACATTTTCAATCACTATTTTAATAATACACAGAGTATCACCTCTATTTCTTTTACAACATCTTCTGATCTTGCATCACTCAAGATTCAGAGGTAGAAGTTTAAGTACAACATAATTGATTTATTTCACAAAGCATTGAATGGGCTATCCAAATAACCTTCAAATATGAATCAATGAAATGTCATTTCTAAATTGAGAATAATACTTCTTTTCTTCTCACCATCTTTTGAAAGAATAGATGGAAGGATATAATAGTATATCATAAAGATATTCGAAAGAATAACTTGTGTTCCCAAATGATAAAAAAAAACTAAACCATGACAATAACAATTAACATTTGACACAATGCAAACCAACAATGGTAACCATATGAATGAAACTTGACAATAACTAACCACAATGCCAACATGGATTAAGTTATAGATCTAAGATAATAAAAACTTTACCCAAACGAAATGAAAAGAACTCAACTTAGACTTGATGCCCAACATTGTATCTAGGGTTCGAAAGCAATACTAGACTTTATACATTTTAACCCTATTGAACAAAGAGTCTTGACCAATGAAGCAAGGGTAACCTTTAAGCTATATCATTACTTGTTTAAAGAACTTGATCAAAAGAACTAATCACAACCAATTCAAGTACTCATAAGAAGGGTCCAAAGAGGGTTTCACAGATTTACATTCAAGAATAACAAAGATTATGAAAGATAACAACAAGATTTACTTTCTTCTCAAGAACTGAGAACCAAAACAAAAGAAAACTCAAAAACTTAAGCAAGAAACAAAATTCCTTAAGACCAAGAGAGATGAACCGGTGACACCTTTGGTTTACATTGTTGCCCACTGATTTTTGCAACCTGATCAAACATTTCAGCCTTCACCAAATTGTTATGCTTCCTTCCAAACCTGTCATGCCACCACGAGACTTTCCTTGACCAAGTTCTTCAATGCCCTAACTATTTAGGTCATGCCCTAGCCCAAGCTCAAGGGATCCCTATCAAACAGGTCTTCTGAAAGATTTTTTGTTGCTACAATTTTTATAATTTGTGTATCTTCTAAAAGATGCCTAAGAAGTTCTCCCATTCAAGTGACATCAAAGAATTCTATCTCTTGTCAAATAAGATGTTGGAACAAAGTCTTTCTTAAATGAGAAACAACGTGCTCACTAGTTGATGAAAACCAACATGCACATAATGAAGTAGCAAGAGAACCAACAATGAATATGAGAAGAATTTCCACAATAGTGTTCTTGATGGCATTAAAATATTTTGATTTGTCTTCTTCTGTTTTGACATCTCCACTAATGATATCTATAATCTTGCCACCATATTTTGGAACTAAAATTTGTGTTGTCGATGCAACTATAAGTGCCACAGTTGTTATAGCCAATTTCCCTACCTCTAGTCATGCCAGTCACAATATACGACATAACCCCACATTCACAACTTGTACAACATCACCATGTTCAAGATCCGATACAGATGCATCATTATGTTGAGAAGTCATTTGTCATCTGTGCCATTAGACCATTTAATATTTTTTTTAAAGCAGAGCTTGGATGATTTTGAATCATGCCCAATAACCACTCTGGAAACTCCACCCAAAAGATAACTAATGCCATTCCTCTTTCAGGAAGATTCCCCATTGAAGAAAATAACTTCCCATTTGATTTCCATGCTTCCCTCCTAGAAGTTTCTCTCTTTTCCCACCCAGAAATGCTCCCCCATTTCTTCTAATTCTTAACTTTTTTAAAACTAAAACATTATGATGTCGGTCATATCAACATTCCTCATTTCAACTTTGGAATTCACAACTTTGATAGTTGCTTCCTTTATCACATGTTGCTCAATAGAAATAAGATGTCGACTAACACCAAGGTGTGGACCATTTGAAGGAGGACATGATCAAACTTTTCATCACCTTATAATCACTTGAAAATCTTCTGAATGGATAAGCAATAAAACCACTAATATAGGTACACCAATGGCCTGTTGGAAAAATGTGTCTCAATCCCACAGGCTGAAACCTCTATTGGAGCCAAGTCGGTGTGACATATTCTATGTCTGGCCGACGAGAAGATTTGTAGCCTTATGTTTTGTACAGGTCGCTGTGACCTTGCAGAAGTCTTGCCGAATGGTTACACATTGGATTCTTTGGTGTGACATGTGTTCGGTGTGACCTCTTATTGCGTGGAGATCTCTAGCCGACAGGCCATACATATCGTTTATCAGGGAGACCCATGGCCGAAAGGCTTAGTTCGGGAAGAAGTCTCGGCAATGAAGAAAGGTCTCGCCGATGGGGAAAATCTTGGAGTCTTTGCGGTGACACAATGACTTCGGTATGAAGTCTCAGCGACCGATGGAGAGTCTCGCCGATGATGAGGGGTCTTCGGTATAACTCTTGGCGAATAGTGGTCTCGGGGTAACTTGGAGATTGTGGTAAGAACTCTCAACAAGAGTGGTAATTCTTCCCGACCATTCGGTGCTCAATATAACATAAAGATCTCAGAGTAAAGTCTCAGCGATGGACGTTTGTCTTAGTGATGAGGAAGTCTATTGTCAGTATGACTTGAGACCTCGGTAAGAACTCTCAGTGAAGGACGATAGTCTTTTCGACTATTGATGGCTTCAGAGTAACATAAGAGATCTTGGTGAAACCTCTTGGCGACAGTTGAATGTCTTAGCGATAGATGGGTGCCGATGGAAATGCTAATGTTTTGGTATGACTTACGACCTTAGTATGAAGTCTTGGCGAAAGCAATGAGTCTCACCGACTGGTGGATGCACTCGAATTAACTTGAAGGCTTGACATGAGGTCCTGGCGAGAGCGGTATGTCCTGCCGACAAAATGACTCTTCAGTGTGACTTAGGATATCGATATGTGGTCTCACCGAAGAGTGATAGTCTTGCTGAAAGGAAATACTGAAGTCGGTGCAACTTGTGATATCGATGTAACCTCTTGCCGATGGAGACGACTCTTGGTGATAATGTGTAATCAGGTCTTGTGGCATCGGGGAGACACTTCTTGTGTCTCACCGACATGCCAACATAGTTGAAGCCTTTTCACCGTGTGAAGACTATCCTATGTGGCTTGTAGTCAACCAATCAGAGAAGTCAAATGGGAACCATTGGAAGATAGTTCATTGTGGCAGTTCTGAGAGGAAGCTCGATAGATAGGGGCGACATGGATATACTCTGTGATTGCAGATTGTGACTGGTTCGATGGATCAACGGATTACTGTGTGACTGTATGATCAGTGGATAAATTCTATTATGTAAAGACTGTAACTTGAAGGTTCCTGTAAAATTTTGATCATTGTGAAAGCTGCTGTAATCTGAAATCAGAAAGATAAGTCAGAACTTTGTATGTAATTTTTGTTACTATAATACAAAGTGACTTCTCTTGGTGTGGTGGGTTTTTCTCTCGTAAGGGTTTTCCCACATAAATATGGTGTTCATCTATGTTTGTCTAATTCTATGGTTTTGCTATCTCTTTCTAGTGCATCTTAATTGGACTGTAATTGTAAAATTTAAAGTGTCTTTGCATTCTTCCTTGAGGTTTTTGATGTTAGGAGAGTTGCTTCCACATCTAGCTTTCCTTACAAGTGGTATCAGAGCCTAGCCGTTTGTGTTATCCTTGTGGGTACGTTGGGTTTTTTGTGTCAATTTCTGTTTAGTGGGAGTCTTGTAGAAGTTTGTCAATTTCTAATTATAGATTGAGATGGCTAGCACGTCAGGAAAGATTGAAATAGAGAAGTTCAATCGCATAAATTTTGAGTTGTGAAAACTTAAGATGGAGGATCTCTTAGTGGATCATGATCTTTGGATTGTTTTGTTTGGAGTGAAACCTACAAGCATGAAGCAAGAAGATTGGGACCTTGCAGATAGAAAGTCTAAGGGGCTAATAAGGCTCTATTTGGCAGACTCCGTTCTTCTCAATGTGCATGAAGAGAAGACTGCATCTTCCTTGTGGAAGAGACTAGCATCTATTTATCAGGGGAAGTCCTTGGTGAATAAACTATTCCTGAGGAAGAAGTTATACACTTTGAGAATGCAGGAAGGAGGGTCTGTAGCTGATCATTTGAACGCATTCAACATGCTGATTGCACAGTTAACATCTGTTGGTGTGAAGATTGATGAAGAGGATCGCGGTATGGTGATATTGTGTTCTTTTCCAGATTCATGGGATCACCTAGTGATGGCTATTGGGAGTACAACATCCAGTTTCAAGATGGAGGATGTTGTTGCTTCTTTGTTATCAAAAGAGATGAGAATGAAATATTTTGAGATGGCGAAGGAGGCCCTTGCTGTTAGAGGAAGGCCGAAAGAGAAAGGCGAGAAGAAGGACAAGAAGTCCAAATCAAAATCAGAGGGGAGATCAAAGTCTCCTGGAAAGAAGTCCAAGGTGAAGTGTTGGAACTATGGGAAACCTGGTCATGTTTGAAAGGATTGTAAAGAGGAGAAGAAGAAGAAGTATTCTTCCGACAATGATTCTTCTAATAGTGACGCATACGCCTTCATTGCAGCCTTGGCTACACAAGCATTAGATGATGTCTGGCTGATTCATTCTGGATCATCTTTCCACATGACATCTCTTAGAGATTGGTTCATGAAGTATGAAGAATACGATGGTGGAAAGGTGTACTTGGCAAGTGATTCAACTTTGGAAATTGTTGGTCGTGGAAGAGTCAGAATTCAATTCCCTGATGGAAGAGTTAAGGGAATCAATAATGTAATGCATATACTAGGTCTGGCTTGAAACTTACTTTATGAAAGTATGCTAAATGATATTGGAGTGCAAGTCACATTCTCTGGAAATGGCTGTAAGATGAATAGGGGCTCAATGGTGCTAGCAAGGGGTGCTCGTATTGGTACCTTGTACAAGCTAGATGCACATGCTGTTCAATGTAACAATGTCTTTGTAAAGACACAGAAAGCTACTCATGGAGGAAAAGAGGGAAATGTTCCTAATTGTGTAAAATCTATGGAAGTTAAACTTCCAGCAGAAAAGACTATGCTCTGGCATCATAGGCTAGGCCACATTGGAGAGAAAGGTTTTAAAACCTTGAAGAACAAAAACCTGGTTGAGGGGCTTGAAGATTGTAACCTTGAATTTGAATTCTGTGAAGATTGTATATATGGAAAACAACACCATGTTTCATTTTATTCCAGTCCTCATAAATCTTCTGGTTTGCGAGATTATATTCATTCTGATGTATTTGGTCCAGTGAATGTTCCTTCGTTGTCTAAGTCAAGGTACTATGTATCGTTCATTGATGATTATTCAAGAAGAGCATTTGTTTATTTTCTAAAAATTAAATTAGAAGTATTCAGTCGATTTAAGGAATTTAAGAACCTTGTAGAAAATAAGACTGGAAGAAAAATAAAATGCTGAAGGATTGATAATGGTGGTGAATTTTGTTCTGATGATTTTGAGAGGTATTGTAAAGACCATGGGATTAAAAGACATAAGACTACACCTTATACTCCACAACAAAATGGAGTTGCAGAAAGGTTCAATAGGACAGTGATGGAGAGAGCACGAAGTATGCTGAGTAGTGCTAGCTTGGAGGAGAAGTTCTGGGCTAAGGCTGTTGCTACTACATGCTACTTGATTAATCGTTCTCCAAATTCTGCTCTTGTTGAGAAAACACCTTTGGAAGCGTGGTCTAGTAAGAATCCCTCTTTAAGACATATTCGTGTTTTTTGGTTGTGAGGCATATGCTCATGTGTCATATGAGAAAAGATCTAAATTGGAGAACAAGGCTATCAAATGTATCTTTATTGGCTATAGTGCTAGCATAAAATGATACAAGCTTTGGAATCCTGATACAAAGAAGGTTGTATACAATAGAAGTGTAATCTTTCATGAGCTGAAGCCTTCTACCTTGGATCTACAGTCAGAGAAAAAGTCAGAAAACAATAAGGATGTAGTTGTAATTCCTCCTACACCAGATAAAGAGGAATTGAAAATTAAAAATGTACCTGAAACTGAGGAGAGCTCAAGCAGTTCTGAAAGTTCTGAAGAAGAAGAAGAACCTCATCCTCAGCAAGTGAGGAGGTCAACTCGTGAAAGAAAAAAACCTGATAGGTATGGGTTCTCTTTGATAGATTCTACTTGTGCCTATGCTTTAATTTCTAGCACTGATGAGCCTAGGATTGTAAAGGAGGCATTTAAAATGTCTGATTCAGACTCTTGGTTGGAAGCCATGAACGAAGAAATGGCATCATTAGAAAAGAATGACACATGGATTTTGGTGCCCTTTCCTAAAGGAAGAAAAGATGTTGGCTGCAAATGGGTATTTAAAAAGAAGATTGGTCTGGATGACAGTGTGGAAAAGTACAAGGAAATATTGGTTGCGAAGGGTTATTCCCAGGTAGAGGGAATTGATTATGGGGAGATTTTCTCTCCTGTAGCTAAGCTGACGTCTATCAGATTTCTTTTGTCACTTGCAGTAGCATATGACTTAGAGGTCGAACAGATGGATGTGAAGACAACATTTATTCATGGTGATCTTGAAGAAGAAATCTATATGTCCCAGCCTGAGCACTTTGTTGAAAAAGGTAAAGAAAAACTAGTTTAAAAGTTAAAGAAGTCTCTGTATGGGTTAAAGCAGTCACCTAGAATGTGGTTCCAGAAATTTGATACTTTTGTATTGTCTTTGGGATTTGTAAGATCAAAATCTGATCATTGTGTCTATTACAAAGCTGAAAGTGATCAAGTTCTTATTATTTCTCTCTATGTTGATGATATGATGTTCATAGGCAATAGTAAGCTAATGATTTATGATCTTAAGTCTCAGTTTTCTGCTAAGTTTGAAATGAAAGATCTTGGTGCAGCAAGGTATATTCTGGGGATGGAGATAACTAGGGACAGGAATAGTAGAAAACTTTGGCTCAGTGAGAGTAAGTATATCAAGACTGTTCTAGAGAGATTTTGCATGAATGATTGCAAGCATCTAGTTGTTCCAGTCTTGCAGGGAACGAAGCTATCTGTTGAAGATTGTCCAAAATATCCTACTAAGATGGAGGACATGACTAGTTTACCCTATGCTAGTGCGGTTGGCAGTCTCATGTATGCAATGGTCTGTACAAGGCTAGACATTGCCCAAGTAGTGGGAGTACTTAGTCAGTTTATGGCTAATCCTGGAAGGACACATTGGGATGTTGTAAAGAGAGTTTTCAGATATTTGAAAGGCACTTCATATTTTGCTTTGTGTTACCATGGGAACCTGGTTGAATCACAGAGGACTCTCAGTATTTGAGGCTATGTGGATTCTGATTGGGCAGGGGACATTGACAGCAGGAGATCCACTAGTGGATATACTTTCATGTTGAATGGTGGTGTAGTGAGTTGGATGAGTAAGTGGCAGGTTGTAGTCGCTTTTTCCACTACAGAGGCTGAATACATAGTAGCTACACATGCTTGTAAAGAAGCAGTTTAGTTAAAACATTTGTGTTCTAACATTGGTTTTGATGCAGGGAAAATAACTATTTTTTGTGACAGTCAGAGTGCAATTTGTCTGGAAAAGAATCCTACTTTCCATGCCAGGATGAAACATATAGATGTACAGTACCACTTTGTATGAGATATGGTGGAGGATGGAAAGGTCTGTTTGGAAAAATTTGATACTCTAGAGAATGTTGCAGATGCATTGACGAAGCTAGTGAGCATAGACAAGTTCAGGTGGTGTGCCAATTCAATGGGCCTTAGTGCCAATGATTTTCAGTAGTTTTGCTGTGCTCTGGAGGTGCCTGTGTGATCTTCGTCAAGTGGGAGATTGTTGGAAAAATATGTCTCAATCCCACAAGCTGAAACCTCTATTGGAGCCAAGTCAATGTGACATATTCTATGTCTGGCCAACGAGCAAATTTGTAGCCTTATGTTTTGTACAGGTCGCTATGACCTTGCAGAAGTCTTGCTAAATTATTACACATTGGAGTCTTCGGTGTGACATGTGTTCGGTGTGACCTCTTACCACGTGGAGATCTTTGGCCGGCAGGCCATACATATTGTTTATCGAGGAGACCCCTGGCTGAAAGGCTTAGTTTGGGAAGAAGTCTCAGCGATGAAGAAAGGTCTCGCCAATGGGGAAAATCTTGGAGTCTTCGTGGTGACACAATGAATTCGGTATGAAGTCTCAGTGATCGATGGAGAGTCTCTCCGATGATGAGGGGTCTTCAATATAGCTCTTGGCGAACGGTGGTCTCAGGGTTAATTGGAGATTGCGGTAAGAACTCTCAGCGAGAGTGGTAAGTCTTGTAGACCATTCAATGCTCGATATAACATAAAGATCACAGAGTAAAGTCTCAGTGATGGACATTTTTCTTAGCGATGAGGAAGTCTATTGTCGGTATGACTTGAGACCTTGGTAAGAACTCTCAGTGAAGGATGATAGTCTTGCCGACTGTTGATGGCTTCAGAGTAACATAAGAGATCTTGGTGAAACCTCTTGGCGACAGTTGAATGTCTTAGCGATAGATGGGTGCCGATGGAAATACTAATGTTTCGGTATGACTTAGGACCTCGGTATGAAGTCCTAGCGAAAGCGATGAGTCTCGCCAACTGGTGGATGCACTCAAATTAACTTGAAGGCTCGGTGTGAGGTCCTGGCGAGAGTTGTATGTCTTGCCGACAAAA
Source organism: Sequoia sempervirens (assembly GCA_007258455.2). Classification (NCBI taxonomy): domain Eukaryota; kingdom Viridiplantae; phylum Streptophyta; class Pinopsida; order Cupressales; family Cupressaceae; genus Sequoia; species Sequoia sempervirens. The sequence continues at coordinate 325,096,099 of VDFB02000017.1, forward strand.
TGACTCTTCGGTGTGACTTAGGATATCGATATGTGGTCTCACCGAAGAGTGATAGTCTTGCTGAAAGGAAATACTAAAATCGATGCAACTTGTGATATCGATGTAACCTCTTGCGGATGGAGATGACTCTTGGCGATAAAATGTAATCAGGTCTTGTGGCATCAGGGAGACACTTCTTGTGTCTCACCGACATGCCAACACAGTTGAAACCTTTTAAACGTGTGAAGACTATCCTATGTGGCTTGTAACCGACCAATCAAAGAAGCCAAATGGGAACCATTGGAAGACAGTTCGTTGTGGCAGTTCTGAGAGGAAGCTCGACAGACAGGGGTGACATGGATATACTCTGTGATTTCAGATTGTGACTGGTTCGATGGATCGACAGATTGTTGTGTGACTATATGATCAGTGGATGAATTCTATTCTGTAAAGACTGTAACTTGAAGGTTCCTGTAAAAGTTTGATCATTGTGAAAGCTGCTGTAATTTGACATCAGAAAGATAAGTCAGAACTCTGTATGTAATTTTTGTCACTGTAATACAAAGTGACTTCTCTTAGTGTGGTGGGTTTTTCTCCTATAAGGGTTTTCCCACGTAAATCTGGTGTTCATCTGTGTTTTTCTAATTCTCTATTTATGCTATCTCTTTCTACTGCATCTTAATTGGACTGTAATTGTAAAATTTAAAGTGTCTCTGCATTCTTCCCTGAGGTTTTTGATGTTAGGAGAGTTGCTTCTGCATCTAGCTTTCCTTAGATGGCCCAAAGCATCACCACACACATAATGTGATCAAGGATATACAAATGATCACATTGTGAGTATGATGAGGTCGCTTGAAGCCCACTAAAACCCTAGTCATCACTCAAGTGCATGTCAAATTTGCATCAAAACAATCCAAAAACATATTTTGTATGAATAAACAAATACCTTATCCATAGAGGATTGAATTATGGTCTTAATTTTACAAACTATAATGATAAAAGAGCTCTTATTCCCCACAACACACAAGAATAAGTAATTTAAATCAATTACTAAACCATATCAAGACCTTATTGACAAATTCTAATCTTTTTATAACTTATATCATAATTTCATAAACAAATCTAGAATTAGGTCCACTAACCCAAAATTATTCTCAATGAAATATCATAATTAATAAATAAGTTTTGAATATTCCTTACAGAAACTGAGAAAATCACCTTACAAACCTGTAGACCTGTAAGGAAGGTGTCCTGCAAGATCTCTCACATGAAGGATACCCAGAAAGTGCCTTACAGACTTGCAGAACTACAAGGAAGGTTTCCTCAGAGATCTCTCACATGAAGGATAGCTAGAAAGTGTGTTATAAACCCGCAGACCTACAAGGCGGTTGTCCTTCAAGTTCTCTCACATGAAGGAAACCGAGAAAGTTCCCTACAAACCCACAGATCTGTAGGGGAGTGACCCACAAGATCTCTCACATGGAGGAAGCTTAGAAGAAGCACCCTACAGACCCGTAGACATGTAGAGAGGTATCTCCCAAGATATTTCACATGGAGGAAATCAAGAAATGTAAGGGGATTCTGTAGATTTATATCGCGGCTTCAAAAGTGCACCTACAAAATGACATGTTTACCCGTAGGTAAAACATGTCCAAAAACAAAGCAGCCATGTAGGCAAGCAAACAGTCACACAAACCATCAAAAATTTGGAAGTCTTTCAAAGGGGTCCCTTGGGAACCCTTCAAAGGAAGAGGGGTCCACTCAAGGGATGTGTTGTTTGAAAGGAAATGTCTAGTCAGGCTACCCCCAAGCTAGACGCAAATAATTTTACTTAAGAGAAAATATTTCAAAGGGGACTTCCTCCAAAACCCTTCAGAAGAGAAAAGGGGTCTTCTCAAGGGACACTTCATTTGAAAGATATAAAGAAGAGACGGGGTCCTTAAAAGTACACACATCTCCAGAATAAGTTATCGTTGCCCCCAACATATAGGGGAGGAGAACCATGCAGGATACTTAGAACATGTAGGATAGAGGTAAACCTCGATATCCTTTGTCATTTGAAGAAGGGGTAGATGCATCAACAAACAAATGAGTGATGGGACCTAAATCACAAAGTTGTATTTTATCCTTCAAGGCCTTACATTCACTAGTGGAATGACCAGGCACTCGATGGTATGCATAGAAAAAATAAAATTATTTATCATGTTCATGAGATTTTTTGTGTGTAAGAGAAGGAAGAGTAATTAAGCGATCTTTAAGAAGTCACAACAAATTACGCTCTTGCTCAGATAAAGAATGAGGAGCAAGAAGCAACTCTTTCTCTTATGGAGAAAAGTTTGACTTCCTAGAAGAGGAAGGCATGAAGATAGAATACAAGGGTGGATGAATCTTTTCAACATAATGAGGTTGAGAAGAATTCATGTCACTCAACCTTGCCTTCCATTTAGATTGTTCATTCGAGCAACCAAGCCCCAAATTATGCTTACAGGGTGTGAATTCTATAGGGACCTAAATTCCTTTCTTGTTATGCCCACAACCTTTATGGCCATAGCCATATTTAGATACAAGCTTAAAGTTGGGGCCATAACATGTTTGCAAATCTTGAAAAGGAGGATCCTCATAAAGAGTATTGTCCCAACAATGGGGATCACACTCCTCTATGGGATCGCCATCATCCTCTTTAATAGGACTGCCAGCATTATCTTCTTTAGCAGAAGCATAATCACCTTTCTCAGAAGGAGGATCAACACTCAGAACATTACAATTATTGCTCACACTACCTTGTGATATAGAAGAATAACCATCTTTGATAGCAGGTGTAGATGATGTTATCGGAAGGTCTAAGTGGATCGGGTCAAATTTATATTCCCTAGCGAAGGAATATGTAAGGTCTAAGGAACCCCAATCATCACCGAGACATGCATTCCTTTGAGAAGAGGCAAAAGGAGTAGAATTAATATTTCTTGTTGTAGAAGGATCTTCTTCAAGGACATCTACCTCAAGAGTAGCCTTTGTAGTAGATACTGCAGGAGTAAAAATTGACACATTGGAAGATACTGAAGGAATAAGAGTAGGCACAACTGAAGCCTGACCAGTAACTGCCATCTCACATAAGTGCATAGCCTCAGGGTCAGCCCTGACTATGACTACTTTATTGTTACAGATGAACTTAATAGATTTATGCAAGGTAGACGAGACTACACACATAGCATGAATCCACGGTCTACCAAGAAGAAGGACTTTTCTGGCATAAAAAATAGTAGAGTGGGTACATTAACGGGTCCAAGTTACAAAGGTAATACTATTGTACCTAGAGCTTGTCGCCCAACGTTATCAAACCCATGAATAACAATAGAAGAAGCATTAAGATAAGACGAATCAATATTAATCTTAGGCAATAAATCAATGCTACATGCATTGAGCGTCGAACTAGCATCAATGAGAGTGTGTCTAATGCCAATCTTATTAATGGTAACTATGATCATTAAAGGGTCTTCTTGCTTTTGTACTTCCGAAGGCGGGCATTCTTGTAGATAGAATGTAATATTTGGTGAATCCACACAAATATATGCCATCAACGCATTAGCATCCATCGGCCTAGCAGAATAAGGAAAGACAATCTTTTGCAAGGCTTCTTGCAGCATACCTTGATAAACTAGAGTAGATTGAATCAAGTCCCACAATGAGATCTTAGCTAGAGTAACCCGAGGTTGCTCAACAAGATCGTAATCACTAGGTGCTTTAGTTGTAGTTTTAGGAGCTTGAAGAAGACTTGGTTGTTTATTCATTCTATTCTCATAAGTATAGGCTACCGCTTTATAAGAGGGAGCCTTAGAAAGATCAAGGGAATTACTATCAAATGGAAGACCATCAATAGAACAAACCCTTCTAGAAGGACTAGCTGGAATCACGTAAATGACTGGTCTCTTAGGCCTTTGAGGGAAGCAGAGACAAATTATGTTTACAAAATCATCACAACTATTAGAATAATTATTTGAAGAAATATTCTCAACATCGATCCAAATAGGATTATATGTGGAAGGAGATTCATCGTTCGCTAATGCATCATCTCTAGAGGAGAGTGCATTGGAATAGATAAGAAATTCATCATTCAAAAATGCAACATCTCTAGAAGAGAGTGCATTGGAAGGTGTAAGAGATTCATCATTCATGAATGCATCATCTCCAAAAGAGAGTGCATTGGAATGAATAGAAGGTTCTATTACCAATTTTTCGCTACAGCTCAATTGGTGGAGCTGACTAAATACTGTTATATTTAAAAGTGGAAAATACAGTTATTTCTGCATATGCTAAGTGTTGATTGCATCTTATTTATCATTTTATAAGTGACAGTTATGCATTGAAATGAGGAAACTGAGTTTTGAGAAATTGCTTTTCAATGTTTCACAATCAAATGGAGTACAGGATTGAGCATTCAACAACAAAGCATTTCAATTGCTTTCTTTTATTTCATGATGCTTTTCATATTTACAACATTTCAAATGATGATACATTCAAATGATAATACAACATTGCATCATAAATGCATTTTCTTTTCAAAAAGAAAAGCAGAAGATTGAAATTGAATATCCACACAAGTCGTGGATGTAACTGTTACAGTGCATCATAAGCATCACACTACACTATGGAAGATGCATAAAAGGAAAAGTCACATAAGTATAGACATAATCATCATTTCCTGTTGGTTGATGACTGACGCAGAAGTGGTGCACCATTTTGTATTCTCCGAGCTCCATCAACCTATAGGAAGGAAGAGAAGGATGTTAGAGCTCCGACTATGAAGATACCTACATGAACCATCAACGATAATGTAGTCTGCTACTAATCATACACTAGAACAATCAAAGAAGAAACAAAAACATGAGCTGAAAGAGAAACATCAACATCATCATTACATATATTGTTTTTTATGCTAACGTTGTTTGTTTCCTTGTGCAGGTATAGGGAGAATCATGAAGCTGATTATCTTTTGAAGACCAAGCATGTGGGAAAAAATGGGCTCCCACAAGGGTAGAGCTTGGCATGCTACCTCACATGCATTACAGGCGGGGCTAAGTAGTAAAGTGTTATGCAACTAAAAGAGTAAGGAAAGTTCATTCATCAAATCCATCAAACTAACTGTCCACTCATAACCAACAAGTAATGCTTTTTGAAAGCTATAGGTGCACCGTTAATTTAAATTAGCTCAATTAATTCAACTGAGTACATTCATCTCAAACATTGTTGTATGGTTTATATTCTTTTGACATAGGTGTTAAACAATGCATCTTATTTCGTGTTATTACAGTAGTGATATGTTTCAGATTTGAATGACCATCCATAATGCCTCATTACAAGAAGCACTGTTCAATAAAGGAGAACCAATAATATTGTTTCAGATTTTCATTGAAGAAAGGTAATTGTGCATGAAAATTTTTTTATATAATAAAGGAATAGTGAAGGAGTTTCAGATTTCCATTAGAATAATGTGACAAGATCAATACATTGATTGCTATATTTGATAAAGGAAAGTGAACGATTCAATAAAACAACTAGTTTCATTATGGCTGAAAGTGCAAATGTTGCTTTAAGTAGAGTTATGCATCATTGTTTAACAGAAGGAGACAATCAAAAGATACACTATTTTGGAGGAATATTTTGATATTCAAAGTATATTTTCAAAGAATAATTGACAAGTATTAGGCAAACAAGTATAGATAGATTGCACAAGAATTACAATGTGAAAAGTTTGTTTCCAGCATGAGCAGAGAATGACAAAACTTGAAGGAGCTTTACAGATACAAGTTGTAGCGATATAAAATGACATGAAAATCACATTAATGTACAAGAGGCTAAGGCAAGTGAGCAATCTGTAGGAGTGAGTCAAGAATTCCTGTGTGAAAGATGGTAATTGAGTAAAGGAATGTGCTCAATATGCTATGTTAAAATACAAAGTTTCGAAAAAATAGGATCCCCGTTATTTCTTCTCATGTGAAGGTAGAAAATTGGAATCTACAAGGCCAAGCTACCATACAATTAAAGGAAAAGCAATAAATTATAAAGAGAATGGAGCAGAATTTTATATGCCGATTCTCAGAAATGAAAGAATTTCTAACAAAAATGAAATTTTCTTTCATTTTTCAGAATACCCACATTGGGTTTTGACAAAAGTGTAGTATATTTGAAATACAAGAAGCCCATATGGGAATTTTAATTCAAAATGTACAGATTTCTCACTATTTCTAGCATATCCATGTGAGATTCTCAATAGAGGGGAAAAATAAGTGTGTTTTCTTTAATATATCATATACCCAATTGGGGTTTTTCCAAAAATAGGGTTTATACAATGTCATCATTGGTTGTGCTCCATAATAGAAAATACAGGAATAAAACACAGATTTCTTCAAAATTTTGAATACCCACATTAGGGTTTCGAATTTAGAGACAAGTATTACAAATTTCAGTGACACCCATGTCAAGTTTTTTATGATAAACAATAGAAAGCAAAAGGAAGTCATGGTTGGTCAAGCTCCATAAGAGAAATCACAAGATAGGTACATTTTCTTCAAAATAAAAAATTCGCATATCAATTTTTTTTTGTTTCACAGTACAAAGACAAGGAAATCCTTTGGTGGGCCGAACCTACAAAATTCCCAAATGCCCAGTGAGAACATGGTGGTCATGGCCTATCACATTTTCAAGCTTGTGAGCTTTGTCAGAAATTGAAAGAAATAACATGGAAGTCGAAAGGCTTACCATTTCATGCACGTAGGAGAACACATAAGCCACGACTGACCTCACAAAGCAAGAGACAAAGAGTCAAGCTCTCATAGTGGATACCAAGGACAAAAACAACAACAAGCACAAGAAATAAAATACATCAAAAAAACATGTGCAGTCATGGCCTTATGGCCATTCTTTCCTTTCAAAAACACAGTGGAAAAGCCACAATAATGTCTGAAAAAATATTACCCTGAGTTCTGGAGGCTGAACATGCAAAAGATTGAATGAATGGAGGATCAAATGAAGGTTTCCAGCTGAAACCCTAAGCTCTCATGGTGGCGATGCTCTTCATAGCAGAGGAAAGACTTGTCAAGTCCAAATGAAGTGAAATAAGTGGAATGTTGTGGTTTTGTTCATTAGGGTTTCCAAACCCTAATTCGACTTTGGGCTTATGTATTTCACATTAAAAATCAAATGATCTAAGATTAAGTGCAACATGTGGTCAATTTCATATGTCTAGGTCGAAGCCTTGTGAGGATGGTGAAGATATTTTCCCAAGCCTTAAGTTTTTGTGATTAAATTTTTGACAATATGAGGGGGCTATAGACTATAGAGACTTGAGATTTAATTATGCCTTAGTAAAATGGACAGAGATTGGAATCTATGATTTTAATTGATTTTGTGAGAAAATCAATAAAAGATTGTAAATGTTTTCACCTATGACTAAGGGTTTATCTCATTTTTTAATTGATTTTAGAGAAATAAATTAGGGGATATGATAAGAGATATTCTTCATTTATTTTATGATTTTTGAGAAATCAATTACTGATTGGAGAAATAAGTGATTGAAAGGAGATACTCCTATGTTTTATGTTTTTTTTTTTTAAATCAAGCATTGTAAATGGAGATATAAGTTTGTTTTTTGCAAAAGATTACTAAAATGTTTAGTTGCAAAAATTAGTGAAATTATGAAAATCTGCATATCATGTAAAGCAAGATTAAAGCGGTGTTTTTATAAATCGCTTTATTCTTTGCTATTTTTAGCAGATTTTTTATAGGTACTGTCTTGGTCGGATTTGAGATGCCTGTTGGATGGATAAAGTGTTTTATTTGCTTTTAAAGTAAATTTAGTCTATTTTTAGAGGTTGGATAGTGTGAGCATGGAAAAAAGTGACTTTTTCTGCTTTGTGCAAGCTTATTGGGCAGTTTTGATACCTTTTATGGAGCTTTTCTTCTTGAGCTCAAATTAGGATTTTGGAGGGTTATATATTGAAGAAAAATTTGTTTTATTCTTCTTCTCAGTTCAGATCATTGCTTCTTTCTCTCTTGTGCATGCAGAGAGTTTTGTAAGCATTTTGTACTTAGATTTTTGCAAAAACACTCTTTCAGTTTTAATAAAGCAGCAAAATTCTCCTCATTTTTTGTCTCATTTTATAATAGCAATTTGATTTCCTTGTGATTCAAATCAGAATCCTTTTATGTCTTGTTGTTGTAAGTTTTGTTTCAGAATTACATATTTTCAGGTTGTATGTTGTATTTCATTTAGGAATCTTCATACAAATTACTGATGGAAGTATGTGTTGGTGAGATTGTGAGAGTTATTGTGATAGGAAAGCTATTGTGGGTGTCAATGCTCTAATCTCATAGCGTCTAGTGAAATATCAGTTAGATTTAAGTTTTAATTTCAGTTATCCTCCCCCTTTTCCCAGAAAATATTTTAGGATAGGATCATCATTCAGAGAACCAGCTCACTCTGGAGATTCTCTTTTCGCATAGATCACCCACATCTAAAAAGAGTTTCCATGTTTCAACAGATAGTCTGATTTTTACAAATCTGATAAAGGGTGCATATCTGATTGATAACAGTTTTTGGCACGCTCGGTGGGACTCTGAAATCCATTTCAGAGAAATTTTAGTATTTTTAATTAGTTTTTTGGTGTATGCAGCAGATTTTTTAGCCTTTTGGAGGCTCATTTCAATATACCTAGTGACTTTGATCCTGATTTTGCATGCTAGTATAGCTTGCGCATGAGAAAAATACAGACTAGATCAAGTACTACACCTTTCGAATATCGAGAGTTTTCCCCACCACGAAGAAGAGGTAGAACAGCGAGGAGGCTCTTTAAGACACCTGGAAGATCAAAATCAACACCTCTTATTTTCATCTCTTTGGTTTTATCACCAGGAGTACCGATTCTGATATCACAAGCATCGCCAATGGCAGCGCCAAGGTAGCACCCATTCACACCTTGGCAGTCCATTAGACATCGCTCAACATGATGACATCCCAGTTGCAACCCTTAGAATTTTTCCATACTTCACTGGGGAGGACCTCACTACACCGGTTGAGCATATCCGTGGCGTAGCCACTTTATGCTCGATTCACAACATCACTCAAGAGAATGTCGTGTTAAGGCTCTTTGTTGCATCGCTCAAAGGGAAGGTGTTGCAATGGTTCATAGGTCTCGTAGCCAACTCAATCGCGACATGGGTTGAGTTAGGTAATGACTTATATCAATGTTTTGCTGATAAATCTGATAATCTGTCTTTGTTAGAGCAATTGAGCACCATTCAGAGGGTGCCACACGAGCACTTGGCTGATTTCAATTACTAATTTCAGAGCACCTGGGACAAGATTCCTGCAATGGTAAAACCTTTACCAGCACATGCTTTTCTGTTTTACTTAAAAGCATTGAATAGTAGGATTTCAATCATGACTCAATCTATGGGTGGGCATACACTCCCTAATGCTTATGACATAGCCATTAGAGCTGAGAACTATCTCATCCAAGTTGGAGACATAACCCCTAGACCTCCTATGCCTTTGTTTCCAGAAATACAATCACCTACCCCTATTGTTGTACCTCCCTTAGCTGTTGTCCTGCTTGTTCCAGCAATAGGTTATCATAATGTAGCCCAAGAAATTCAGGAGATTAAAAGCTTACTCAAGACCTTCAGGAATGATCTTGTGAGCATTAAAAAGTAAGTAGGTCATGAACATAAGCCTTACCAAGCCACTTATCAGCAAAACCAACCAAATAGGCCTACCTTTTAGAATGATTACCAAGGCCAAAGGAGGACTTTCAACCCTAGGCCATTCCAACCATACAACCCAAACGTAGCCAGTTTGTCAAAGGAACTTGTACCCCAAAATAATATCGCCCATGATTGCAACTGGTGTTATTCGTGCAATCAACCCCATAACCAATCAACGTGTGCTAATGGTATGAGAAATCAAGCTTTAATGGCCCAGAACAGCTATGCTAGTTCAAAAAATGTTGCAAATCAGAATCAAGAACAACAAGATAACGTGGAAGTTTCCTTGCCAAACTGGCAGAGTTCCAAGTTTTGTGGTGTGAACAGCCAGGATCAACAAATTTCTCCTATTTCGGCCAATACCAGATCAAAAAAGAGAGCTATGGATTCAAGACAACAAGCTAGAAATTCGCAACAGCGGCCTACAAACAGTAAGCAACTCATTTCGTCATCAAATGTTAAGGCTGCAACACAACGTAAAATGCAGATTCTGCAAAAAGGCCAAGAGATACCTGGAAGGGAGCAGTCAAAGATGCATTTTCAACCTTTGTAGAAGAAAAATGATGCTGCTATCACAAAAAACCAACAAAAGGTAAATCCTACTTCTTTTAATATTGTTGAACATCTGAGAAAAAGCTACTATCAGCATGTTTGTATTAGATGCTTTGCATATCCCAGGTTAGAAAAGTTTGTTGTAAGACACTTTAGCTGAGTTGTCTATTTCTAATTATACTGATCAAGGGGTTGCTAAAGTTGTGCTTGCTAATGATCTGGAGGATAAAAATGAGCAGAAAATTAAAGAGGTAAAGCCTCCCCCATTTTACTTAAGTCTAATTATTGGTGATAAAATTGTTCACAATTGTATGGTTGATTCTAGTGCCAGTAGTTCAATCATGCCTAAGAGTTCAGTCGATAAGTTAGGTCTTGTTTATGAGCCTAACCCCCAGAAAGGCGTAGTGCAATTAGATGGGTCTGTTGTTAAAACTGTTGGTATAATTAGGAACTTGGCACTTACCTTGCATGCATCCTTGAGCTTTGCTATTCATCAAGATATACATGTTATCGATTTTCCACCACACTTCGCCATTTGTCTCTCAAGGGATTTTACAACCAAGCTAGGTGGGTTTTTGTCCTCTAATTGGTCTCATTTGTTTTTTAGAACAAGGTATGGTACAAAAGTAACTATAAAGTCTGAGCCTCTAGCCAAAGACCATATCAAACCATATTCCCCGAATCCTATAAATGCTAACCTCTACGCCACCCATGTACTGGAGGAGAAAACCATGACCTTAGACTACAAAACCCGTATAGAAAGTATGAATCTAGATGAATGGGCAGTCAAAGATCACGAGCTTGATCCTTTTTAGCACACAGATGAGATAGGATTAGGAGTCTATATGATTCAAGAACCTGATTTTGATATGCCTAATCTTTGTAAAGAGGAGGAATAGTCTGTAGAAATAGGAAATGAGGTTTGGAAGCTTTACTTCGATGGTTCGAGAAGTAGTATTGGTGCTGGAGGTGGGGCTATGCTGATTTCACCAGAGGGTGATAAGTATTTTTCAGCTTTCAGATTTGCTTTCAATTGTTCAAATAATACAACTGAATACGAAGAGTTGGTGCATGGCCTTGAATGGGCCCACAAGAGAGGTATCAAACGTTTATGCGTTTATGGTGATTCAAAGCTAATAGTAAATCAGGTTAGAAATTTAAACGCTGCAAAAAATGATTTGCTTAAGAAATATAAGCACCATGTATGGGATTTGATGGAACATTTTGATGCTTTTAATATTGTTTCGATTCCTAGAAACGAAAATAAGCATGTTGATAGGCTTGTTGCCATAGGAGCCCAGTTTGATATTCACAATGAGATTCATAAAGTAGAGGCACGTCAATATGTAAAAATAGTGGTCAAACCTTCTGTGCTTGACAATAATGTGAGCTGGCAGGTTTTTGACAATGATGAGCAAATTGTAAATTTCTTAGTTGTTGAAGTTGAGTTTGTAGATGGAAACCAACAAAAGTGGCAACAATAGTACGATAACCAGATTGTGTAGTTGAAGACCAACAAGTTGCCAAAAGGATTGGTGACCTTGGAATCTATGTTCAATTCAGATGACCAAGTGCGAAAAGACAAGTGCAGCCTGACTGTTAAAGAAGAACATTATGCAGGCATTGAAATCTTCAAAGGAAAACTTCTGAAGCTGGGAAAGGTATGTAGTAAAGAGGAACAACAAGAATTTATTTTGTTATGTCAGAAATTTAGTGATGTTTTTTCTTGGGAGTACAAGGATTTGAGAGGTTTTAACCCAGAACTAGCCCAACACACTATTGAACTAGAACCGGATGCAAAACTAGTAAGGCAGAAACAGAGACCTCTTAACCCCAAATTAGAACAACATATGAAGGTTGAACTGAATAAATTAGTTGAGAGTGGTATTATTTTTCCTATCAAGCATACTTCTTGGGTGTCAAACTTAGTTCTAGTTAGGAAGAAAAGTGGGGAAATCAAATTATGTGTCGATTTTTGAGATTTAAATAAGGCTTCACTGAAAGACCACTACCCACTCCTTTCCATGGAGCAAATTCTGCAAGTAGTTTCTGGTTCTGACACATTTTCTTTGCTAGATGGTTACTCAGGTTACAACTAGATTCTGGTTAAGCAAGAGGATCAATCCAAAATAGCATTCACGACTAAGTGGGGCACAATGGCCTACAAAAAGATGTCTTTCGTCTTATCCAACGTTGGAGCAACTTTTCAACGAGTGATGGATATGGCCTTTCATGGCCTTATGAACAAGTTTTTTCTGGTATATTTAGATGATATTACTATTTTTTCCAAAAATTCTAATGAGCATCTTGATCATTTAGAGCAAATTTTCCAGAGATGCAGAGAGTTCGAAGTGTCTCTCAACCTGAAGAAAGTGTATATTTTCTATACACGAGGGTAAACTCCTTGGACATATTGTTTCAAAACAAGGTATTTCTATCGACTCTGAAAGAGTCTCTGCAATTATTGAATTACCATTACCAGCACACAAGAAAGGCTTGCAAAGCTTTCTTGGAAGAATAAATTTTGTGAGGAGGTTCATACCAAACATTGTAGCTTTGTTGCAACCTCTCACTTCTATGCTTAAAAAGAATATGCCTTTCACTTGGACCAAGGAAGGTAAGAGGAGATTTGAGCAAATAAAGGAAGGCCTTGTAGCTGCTCCTATTCTCATCAATCCAAATTTTGACAAAGACTTCATTCTGTATGCCTTTGGAGGAGTAGATATTATTTCAGCTATGTTATGCCAACAAAACAATGAAGGCTTGGAGTAGCCTATAGCATTCTTCAGCTAGGTACTACATGATTATGAGGTGAAGTATTCTTTTGTCGAGAAGCATGTTTTTGCTGTTGTCAGAAGCCTTAAAAAATTCAGGCATATTATGTTGTCCAATAGCAAGATCCATTTGTTGGTTGCTCATTCAACTGTTAAGGATTTCTTACTTAACAAAGATATTAATGATAAGCGTGCTAGTTGGATTACCAAGGTGATGGAATTTTACATTGAAATTAAGGTAACCAAGCTTGTTAGAGGCAAGGGTTTGTGTGAACAGATTGTTGGAAATGAATACAACAGCATAAAAGAGGCTAAAAATATTGATAAAGTGCTAAACAATGATGTTGCAGGTGTTGTTCCAGTTTTTCCTGCTACCTAGTTACAACAAATGATGCATTATTTACAAATTGGTGAGTGCCCCGAAGGCTTAGATAGAGCAAAAAGAAGGTATTACAAATCACAAGCCATTCCTTATGCAATTATTAATGGAATTATTTATAGGAGAGATTTTCAAGGTATTTTATTGAGATGCATTCAGCCTGATCAAGTTGACAAGCTTTTAGCAGAATTTCATGATGGGCCTTCAGGAGTTCATTTTGTTGCAAGAACAACAACTCTGAAAATTATGCGAGCTAGCTATTACTAGCCAGATCTGTTTAAAGATAATATTGCTTGGGTCAGAAAATGTGAGAAATGTGCTTTATTTTCTAGAAAACAGAGGCTTGCAGCACTGCCCCTGCATCTGATTTAGGTGGAACAACCCTTTGCTAAGTGGGGCTTAGACTTTATTGGTCCTATCAATCTGCCTTCAAGTGTGGGTCATAAGTGGATACTTACTGCCACAAATTATTTTACTAAATGGACCGAGGCAGTTGCTTTAAAGGAGGTGAACAAGACTTTTGTGCTTAACTTTTATCAAGATCTCGTATCAAGATTTGGTGTTCTAGATTAAATAATCTCTGACAATGGTTTAGCTTTTATCAGTTTAAAGATTTATGATTGGTCGGTTAGAAATAACATCTATTTGAACACATCTTCTAATTATTATCCGCAAGGAAATGGTCAGGTGGAATCCACAAATAAGAATTTGATTCGGATAATTAAGAAGACAGTTGAGGATAATCAACGGACATGGCATGAAAAGTTGAAGTGAGCCCTTTGGGCTGACAGAATAACTCCTAAAAGAGCCATTGGTTGTTTTCCCTTTGTTTTAACTTATGGAAAAGAAGCTAAGTTACCTATTTCCATTGAGTTGTCCACTTTAATTTATATTAAAGAACTGGAATTGTTGAATGAGCAGCCTCTTGGGGTGAGATTTGCACAGCTAGTAGAGCTAGAGGAAACTAGGAAAGAAGCTCTAAAGTAGCTTGAAATACATCAAGCTCAGATGAAGAATTCTTTTGACAAAAGAGCAAGACCACGTGACTTCATTGTTGGAGATCTAGTTTTCAAGTGGAATGAATTTAAAAATAGACCTGGATGACATTCCAAGTTTGATGCTATTTGGGATGGGCCTTATGTAATCACAGAGTGCAAGGAGCACAATGCTTTTTAGCTTTCCAAGTTGACTGGAGAGGTGTTTTCTATCCCAGTTAATGGGATCCACCTCAAGCATTGCCTCTGAGATAAGTTTTATCTTGTAAATAAGTAGAGTAGTGGTGCAAATAAGTGCATTACACACATTTATTTTTAGTAGTTTTCTTTCCCTAAGCGTTGTTGTGCATGTTTTGTTGGCCACCAGGGCCTGTTTGTTTGCTTTCTGCTTTGTTTCTTTTTTCTTTTTTGTTGTTTGGAGTGTTGTTGTTCAAATTTCTAAGTTTCATGAGGAGGCAGATTTGATTCCGCGCCCAATAGAGTTTTTCAAGGCAACTGATCTATGCTTAGCGTGCAAGCATTTAGTGGAAATCACCAAAATGTTACCAATTTTTCGCTATAGCTCAATTGGTGGAGCTGACTAAATACTGTTATATTTAAAAGTGGAAAATACAGTTATTTTTGCATATGCTAAGTGTTGATTGCATCTTATTTATCATTTTATAAGTGACAGTTATGCATTGAAATGAGGAAAATGAGTTTCGAGAAATTGCTTTTCAGTGTTTCACAATCAAATGGAGTACATGATTGAGCATTCAACAACAAAGCATTTCAATTGCTTTCTTTTATTTCATGATGCTTTTCATATTTACAACATTTCAAATGATGATACATTCAAATGATAATACAACATTGCATCATAAATGCATTTTCTTTTCAAAAAGAAAAGCAGAAGATTGAAATTGAATATCCACACAAGCCGTGGATATAACTGTTACAGTGCATCATAAGCATCACACTACACTATGGATGATGCATAAAAGGAAAAGTCACATAAGTATAGACATAATCATCATTGCCTGTTGGTTGATGACTGGCGCAGAAGTGGTTCACAATTTTGTATTCTCTGAGCTCCATCGACTTGTAGGAAGGAAGAGAAGGATGTTAGAGCTCTGACTATGAAGATACCTACATGAACCATCAACGATAATGTAGTCTGCTACTAATCATACACTGGAACAATCAAGGAAGAAACAAAAACATGAGCTTAAAGAGAAATATCAATATCATCATTACATATATTTCTTTTATGCTAACGTCGTTTGTTTCCTTGTGCAGGTATAGGGAAAATCATGAAGCTGATTATCTTTTGAAGACCAAGCATGTGGTGAAAAATGGGATCCCACAAGGGTAGAGCTCGGCATGCTGCCCTACATACATTACAGGTGGGGCTAATTAGTAAAGTGTTATGCAAATAAAAGAGTAAGGAAAGTTCATTCATCAAATCCATCAAACTAACTGTCCACTCATAACCAACAAGTAATGCTTTCTAAAAGCTATAGGTGGATCGTTAATTTAAATCAGCTCAATTAATTCAACTGAGTACATTCATCTCAAACATTGTTGTATGGTTTATATTCTTTTGACATAGGTGTTAAACAATGCATCTTATTTCGTGTTATTACAGCAGTGTTATGTTTCAGATTTGAATGACCATCCATAATGACTCATTACAAGAAGCACTGTTCAATAAAGGAGAACCAATAATATTGTTTCAGATTTTCATTGAAGAAAGGTAATTGTACATGAAACAGTTTTTATATAATAAAGGAATAGTGAAGGAGTTTCAGATTTCCATCAAAATAAGGTGACAAGATCAATACAGTGATTGCTATATTTGATAAAGGAAAGTGAATGATTCAATAAAACAACTAGTTTCATTATGGCTGAAAGTGCAAATGTTGCTTTAAGTAGAGTTATGCATCATTGTTTAACAGAAGGAGACAATCAAAAGATACACTATTTTGGAGGCTTATTCTGATATTCAAAGTATATTTTCAAAGAATAATTGACAAGTATTAGGCAAACAAGTATAGATAGATTGCACAAGAATTACAATGTGAAAAGTTTGTTTCCAGCATGAGTAGAGAATGACAAAACTTGAAGGAGCTTTACAGATACAAGCTGAAGCGATATAAAATGACATGAAAATCACATTAATGTACAAGAGGCTAAGGCAGGTGAGAAATCTGTAGGAGTGAGTCAAGAATTCCTGTGTGAAAGATGGTAACTGAGTAAAGGAATGTGTTCAATATGTTGTTTTAAAATACAAAGTTTAGAAAAAATAGGACCCCCATTATTTCTTCTCATGTGAAGGTAGAAAATTGGAATCTACAAGGCCAAGCTACCATATAGTTAAAGGAAAAGCAATAAATTATAAAGAGAATGGAGCAGAATTTTACATGTTGATTCTCAAAAATGAAAGGATTTCTAACAAAAATGCAATTTTCTTTCATT
This sequence comes from Sequoia sempervirens, assembly GCA_007258455.2. NCBI lineage: Eukaryota > Viridiplantae > Streptophyta > Pinopsida > Cupressales > Cupressaceae > Sequoia > Sequoia sempervirens. The sequence continues at coordinate 325,112,994 of VDFB02000017.1, forward strand.
TTCCAGAATACCCACATTGGGTTTTGACAAAAGTGCAGTATATTTGAAATACAGGAATCCCATATGGGAATTTTAATTCAAAATGAACAGATTTCTCACTATTTCCAACATATCCATGTGAGGTTCTCAACAAAGGGGCAAAATAAGTGTGTTTTCTTTAATATATCATATACCCAGGTGGGGTTTTTCCAAAAATAGGGTTTATACAATGTCATCATTGGTCGTTCTCCATAACAGAAAATACAGGAATAAAACACAAATTTCTTCAAAATTTTGAATACCCACATTGGGGTTTTGAATTTAGACACAAGTATTACAACTTTCAATGACACCCATGTCAGGGTTTTTATGAGAAACAATAGAAAGAAAAAGGAAGTCATGGTTGGTCAAGCTCCGTAAGAGAAATCACAAGATAGGTACATTTTCTTCAAAATAACAAATATCCATATCAGTTTTTTCTTGTTTCACAATACAAAGACAAGGAAATCCTTTGTTGGGTCGAACCTACAAAATTCCCAAATGCCTAGTGAGAACATAATGGTCGCGGCCTATCACATTTTCAAGCTTGTGAGCTTTGTCAGAAATTGAAAGAAATAACAAGTCAAAAGGCTTACCATTTCATGCCCGTAGGAGAACACATAAGCCGCGGCCAAGCTCGCAAAGCAAGAGACAAAGAGTTGAGCTCTCATAGTGGATACCAAGGACAGAAACAACAACAAGCACAGGAAATAAAATACATCAGAAAAAACATGTACAGTCGCAGCCTTATGGCCATTCTTTCCTTTCAAAAACATAGTGGAAAAGCCACAATAATGTCTGAAAAAACTTACCCTAAGTTCTGGAGGTTGAACATGCAAAAGACTAAACGAATGGAGGCCCAAATGAAGGTTTTCAGCTGAAACCCTAAGCTCTCATGGTGGCGGCACTCTTCATAGCAGAGGAAAGACTTGTCAAGTCCAAATGAAGCGAAATAAGTGGAATGTTGTGGTTTTGTTCATTAGGGTTTCCCAACCCTAATTTGACTTTGGGCTTATGTATTACACATTAAAAATCAAATGATCTAAGATTAAGTGCAACATGTGGTCGATTTCATATGTATAAGTTGAAGCCTTTTGAGGATGGTGAAGATATTTTCCCAAGCCTCAAGTTTGTGTGATTAAATTTTTGACAATATGAGGGGGCTATAGACTATAGAGACTTGAGATTTAATTATGCCTTAGTAAAATGGACAAAGATTGGAATCTATGATTTTAATTGATTTTGTGAGAAAATCAATAAAAGATTGTAAATGTTTTCACCTATGACTTAGGGTTTATCTCATTTTTTAATTGATTTTAGAGAAATCAATTAGGGGATATGATAAGAGATATTCTTCATTTATTTTATGATTTTTGAGAAATCAATTACTGATTGGAGAAATAAGTGATTGAAAGGAGATACTCCTATGTTTTATGATTTTTTTTGAAAAATCAAGCATTGTGAATGGAGATATAAGTTTGTTTTTTGCAAAAGATTACTAAAATCTTTAGTTGCAAGAATTAGTTAAATTATGAAAATCGACATATCATGTAAAGCAAGATTAAAGCGGTGTTTTTATAAATTGCTTTATTTTTTGTTTTTTTTAGCATATTTTTGAAAGGTACTGTCTTGGTCGGATTTGAGATGCTTGTTGGATGGATAAAGTGTTTTATTTGCTTTTAAAGCAGATTTAGTCTATTTTTAGAGGTTGGTCAGTGTAAGCATGGAAAAAAGTGACTTTTTCTGCTTTGTGCAAGCTTATTGGGCAGTTTTGATACCTTTTATGGAGCTTTTCTTCTTGATCTTGGATTAGGGTTTTGGAGGGTTATATCTTGAAGAAAACTTTGTTTTCTTCTTCTTCTCAATTCAGATCATTGCTTCTTTCTCTCTTGTGCATGTAGAGATTTTTGTAAGCATTTTGTACTCAGATTTTGGCAAAAACACTTTCAGTTTTAATAAAGCAGCAAAATTCTCCTCATTTTTTGTCTCATTTTATAATAGAAATTTGATGTCCTTGTGATTCAAATCAGATTCCTTTTATGTCTTGCTATTGTAAGTTGTGTTTCAGAATTGCATAGTTTCAGGTTGTATGTTGTATTTCGTCTAGGAATCTTCATACAAATTACTGATGGAAGTATGTGCCAGTGAGATTGTGAGAGTTATTGTGATAGGGAAGTTGTTGTGGGTGTCAGTGCTTGAATCTCATAACTTCTAGTGAAATATCAGTTAGATTTAAGTTTTAATTTCAATTATCCTTCCCCCTTTTCCTAGAAAATGTTTTAGGATAGGATCATCATTCAGAGAACTAGCTCACTCTAGAGATTCTCTTTTCACATAGATAACCCACATTTGAAAAGAGTTTCCATGTTTCAACAGATAGTCTATTTTTTGCAAATCTGAAAAAGGGTGCATATTTGATTGATAATAGGTTCATTATTCACAAATGCACCATCTCTAGAAGAGAGTGCAGTGGCATGAAGAGAAGGTAGAGTAACATTAAGAAAGGTATCAATGATTTCATCTTCTTGCAACTAGATATCCTCTGAAGCAAGAGGAATTTCGTGAAAAGGATCAAAGATACCAAGTGACATGGGAAAAGCCATGTCACCATCACATGCATGAAATGGAATATCATTAAAATTTTGAACAAAATTAGATACTGAACTAATAAAAGAAGATATTAAATTCATTATGATTTATTCGGTATTTTCTATGTTCAAGTAATTCGCATTTTCGGAGGTCTTCGGAGCAGAATTTGAGGTTGGAACTTGAGGTATTCAAAACTAGTGCTCTTGGAGACCTTTTCAACAGTCTAAATGGTTATGAATGATGAGCACCCAGTCAAAAGTTATGACCCCAACAAGTATGGGTATATAAAATCCTAGTTTTGAAAAAAAAACCTTTCTTCGTGTTGGGTTCACCAAAATGTAAAGGGGGATTTGCTACTCATGAGTTCTCTTCATTCAGAGAACCTCACAGGGGGAGCTTCCCTAAACCACCTCAAGGAACAATGTGAGAGTTCTAGAATTAGAAAGAGCAAGTCGCAAAGATTTTCTGGACAAATTGACAAGCTCTCAGACATAGGACGACAACGAGGGATATAGACGACAATGTGTCGTGCTATCGTCCTAGAGGCACGTTGGTGTCTCGTACGGACCACAAAGTGAGATTATCATAGAAGATGACAAAGTGACTACTTCTATTTTAATTGCTAAGGACTTCTAGTATACAGGAAAGTAACAGAGAGTGATAGAATTGAAATAAAGTGGAGTAGAAATGATAGAGACAAGGAGAAGAAAGGAAATACTCACAACCATGCAAGTGATGAAGCCTCCAGCAAATGAATGTCTTCAAAACATGCATGCGTCAAATTTGGAGAGAATGTTTGGGTTGTATAGGGGTTTTCTTAGGTCAAACCCCCGTTTTGGTGTTCCCAACTTCACAGACAACCAAATAGATAGAGATAAATGAACCAAAATGGATAAAGTGTGTTGTGAAAGAAAAACTTGCTATAGGAGTAGAACCTATAGCACCAAGCATGAATGATAAAAGCAAACCCTGCTCAAGGAGAACTCATATCACAAAAGAGGTGATAAAAGCAATCCCCGCTTGAGGAGGAGAACCTGCATCACAAGTAAAAATGCAATAGAAATGAAGTATGGAATCTCAAGATGCTCACATGTACACAAGGCAAGGGAGATAAAACTACATGGCTTAAGGAAGCCAAATGGGGAGAGCAATAGAACTGCAAGATGCCAAGAGTGTTGTTGTAATGAGCTTGTGAAAGCTTGAAAGTGCTGCAAAGGATGTGTGAAAGAGTGGAAAAGGAAGCTTGAAGTTGGAATGATGCTAGAGTGAAGCTAGAAGCACTTGGAAGAATGGAGCGAGAGAGCCAAATGAATTGAAAAGATATCATTTAAGGAGAGAAAAGAAGCAAAAAGAAGCTTCTCAAGTGGTTACAAGGCATCTCAAGCCATTACCACTGACCAAAGGAGGTGACAAGTGGCAAACATGCATGAAAATGGTCATTTGAATGTTGAAACGTTGCAGGATGCTAGCGTGGTGCGCAAATGTCTGCGCGAAACACTAGTGTCTAGATGCATCATGCTACAAAACAACGAGAACGGGAAAATCACAAGTTTCAACATAGAGCTAACGCACAAGGGTAGCTACTGAAAAGGGATGTTGAGCATCCTGAGAAGGAAAAAAGGTTGATGCGGGGGATAAAATGAGCCTACACAAGATGCTAAGGGAGCGGTCACTAAAGTGGATACAAAAATGTATGTGAAATTGCAAGGGGTGCAAGGGGTGCAAGGGGTGCAATTTTATGACTATACACTTATAAGCCATTCCAAACAAACAACTTATACATGAATACACATATATATATATATATATATAGATATACATGTATATAGATAAATACGAATACATACATACATATATATACATTATTTGAATACATGGTAAATATGAATAAAATCATATTAAATACATATACATATATACTTACATATATTTAAATTTCATATTGAAAATTTGATAACCGATATATTCTAATTTAGACTATTTGAAAACAAGGAGAAGCCACAAAAGGCATCGTACAAAGGAGTGGACAGTCACTAGTTTAATAACAACATTCAAACCAAGTAGTGGTTGGTGGTAGGTCAGTAATGCCAACGCGGGTAACATGCAAATGATGGTGTTTTTACCATTTTTGAAGAATACACAGGTAAAAAAGTAGAGGGAGAAGAACCTAGGGTTTGAAGGAAAAAGAAAAAGAACTCGAGACATAGAAAAATCCAAGGGAAACATCACAAAACCTTGGAATTTGGAGGTAAATCATTTTCTTTTAGGGTATTTGTAGGATCATCATGGAAAATACAAGCCCTTAAGTGGCAAAAAATTCAGAAAATTCAGAGTTAGGCAACTTGATGTAAAAATTTGAATAAATTATCTACATTATTTCAAAAATATGAAAGAATAGAATTTGTAGAAAATTGAATGTAGTTTCTAAACTACTAAGTTTATTTAAAAATATATATATTTGGTGAAAATTTGAAATTTCAATACAATAGTACTTAAATTTCGGGGAAAAATAAGAAGTAGGTGTCTGTTTGACCACCCTAACCACAATAAAATGATAATATTATTTTATATGATTTTAGATATAAGTAGAGGACTCATGTCCCAATGTGATGCATATTTTTTGTAATTTTTTTCTAAGTAAATAATTAATTATGATTTTTTATTACAACTTTTAAAAAATATAAAACTTCGTATGTTTGACCACCTTAACTTAGTCAAAACTTCATGAAATTCAATTTTTTTTTTAATCCTATAGTATGTGAAGCATAGAATGTGACGCATGTTTTGGATTCAAAAAATGTGATACCGTTTGAAAGATATAGATGTTTTTCAATCATCCTATCAATCAAGAATTTAGTCATAATTCAAATAGAAAATGAATAATAATAATTTATTAAATTCAAAGTAAATCATAATTTATATTGATGGAAGTTGAGAATCTCCTTTAAAAACCCTTTTCATTTCATCAATTTTGGGTAAAAAAAGTCATCAGCCACATACCCATCATATCACCACTTTTTATTACCATTATTGAATCATGCTTGAAGTTTTTCTTCATTTTAATCGAGTGTTATCTTAGCACTATAAAAATGTGGGTCGTTCTATGTTTGAATCAGTTTTGAGGATGAATGTATGAAGATATTATCTACCACCTTATGGAGGGTGCATGGCCTACGACCTACGTAGTATGGAAACCATCATAACTTAGAGCCTTTGCAGCTATTATAAAGAGCTAGGTCAAGGCTCAAGAGCCTCCAATGGCTCGACCTTCATCCTTATGTTGCATGATGATGCTTAGCCTTATGTAGGCTATCACGATTTATTTCAATTGACTGTGTTTGTAAATATTATTCCTTGAAAAGGATTGATTTGCGATCCTGTGGGAAGGGTATGTTTCTTTGTATTTTATTTATATTGTTTCTAATGCTCATTATTGATGGGTCGATAATAGTAATAAGGCTTGAAAAAATGTTCATAGAGCTTTACATATATGTATATTGTCATTTAATGGGAAGCCGAGCTCATTTGATAGGAACGATGGAATGGTTTCTAAGTTAGAGAATCACCAAGCCTTGCTTGGGTCGATCTAAAGATCGATGGGTTGGCTTCTGAATGTGTAAATGGTACATATGTAAGTTTGCATGTTGATTATTACTACATGCATGGTATAAAACAGTAAGCCCACATGGGGAATTTTGAATATATCTTTGATGCTTAGGAAGAAAACAGTTGACCTGTGAGATTGGTCAAATCCAGAGCAACCTTGGTTTGTTTGTTGCAGCCTGAAAAGGAAAGAGTATTGTTTGAACCTAAAACTTCTATGCCTTTTTGGACTGAAATATTTACTCAAGTATTTCATCGACAAACATGTCAAACTTAGTTTTCTTTATAATATTAAAGTTGCTCATCGAATTTCTAGTGATGAAAGTGATCAAGATCTGAATAATAAAAATTTTATCCTTATGTATAAAATTGGGCTATTTGATTTGTTTATTTTCATTTCATAGTGGAAAACCCATTCTATTTTTAAATAGTGAATATTTACTTGTAAAGTGATCATTTAGCATGTAAACAACTTGAGATCAACAAATAAAGTAAACAACATTAATTGTCTTTAAATATAACTGTTTAGTTTGAAACAGTATTGTGTTGATGTAAACAGTGGTTATTCTTTTACAAATGACACTGTTTTATTGAAAAGTTATCTTTGTAGCTAAAAACAACCTTGCTCAATAAATAGTTTAGTCGGAAAAAACTTCTTTTATAATTGTTTAGAAGGAAATAGTACTTGTTATGTTTAAACAATGAATGTACATATGTAAACAACTTGCTTTATAATTGTTTAGGACGAAATAGTACTTGTTCTGCTTAAACAATGAATTTTCATATGTAAACAACTTGTTTTATGACTATTTAGTAGGAAACGATACTTGTTCTATTTAAGCAATGAATGTTCTTATGTAAATAGAAATGTAGAGTATCACAGTTGTGAGAATACAATAACAATATGTGTGAAACTATTAGCATAGGCTTGCTTTAATTCTTTATTTTTTGAAAAAGAAACGTCAAATGAAATACTATTTTAAGATTGCAAAATAAATTAATGATTATTTCAAAATGTATGCACATATTCTAAACATAAGTAGGCATATATATGTGTATGCACATAGACTTCATCTATGTACATACACATACTTGTGACATACCTTCTTTTGTTTTTAGTACATTTTTAAAAGGAAAATGCTTATGCTGAAAAGTAGAAAATAGTCATAAGAATGATATGACTGATTGTTGAATTACTCTATGAATCATAAATCTAATTTTTGTTTAGAGAGTAAATTAATATTTTGATTCTTCTTTTGAAGACATTTGTGAAAGAATATTTTAATGTTTGAACAGAACAGTGATATTGTAGTTGACTAGATCACCTCAAGGTAGATAGTTGTCATGAGATATTGTATAGTAGAAATTTACCTTCCGGGACGGGTGTCGAAATGGAGTTCAAAGAGTATAGGTTTGTTTTACTAGAACCTTTTTTTTGTTGTTGTTGCAACACATTTATTATGCTTGGCCAACCAATATAGTTCATTATGTATGTATGAACTCTATGATTTCACTCTCCACCATTCCTAGCATAGATCCTGCATTTTATTTTCTAAATTGTAGATAGAAATTGCATGTTGATGTATGGGCACGCACCAGATTCCACCTTGTAGATTGTTCTCTTGCTAAAATTTCCATGCAGGGTCAGGCATTCTTCAACTCAGAAGAATATTGGGGAAGTGCAAGCTTCATGGTTGGGCAGTAAAGTGCTTCAACCATGTTCTCATCCACCAGTAGAGGCGAGTGTCCAAGAAGAACCTTAGTTGTTCACAAGACTATTATAGTCTAAGACGTAACTTGATGTAATGCATTCATGTACTTGATGTAAAGTGTACAATGTAATGACTTTGTGGCCTTAGGAGCCAAGTCAAACCTAATATTGTAATTTGACTTTTGAAGTGAATATATGAATCATTGACTCATTTTAAATGTACATGTGTAGCTATGATTGAATTTTTCCACTAGTTATGTCTTTTCAATTTGGAATATATTCATGTGTCAAAATACAATAATGTTAATTAAGTAATAATTTAGGATGGGTTATTGCACTTATTGCTTGTGGAATTTTAGCTTCATCTAGATTTGTGGAACTTCCATAATGGATACATTATGATGCCCCTTATATTCCCATAAAATTTAGATGCCCTTCATTTCCCCGCAAAATCCTATCAAGTATGTGGACATATCCACATGACCCCAAATTCTCCACATATTGATGAACCTCAAGCTCCCACATGTCGATGACCCTTGTGTTGGAAGCTTGGAAGTCTACCATTATTGATGCAAGTTGGAAACATGAGCATGAAGTGTACATACATTGGTTGATTCAGTTGACCCCAGTGTTGTCATTGATGTCAACATTATGGGGAAGCATTTTTGGTGTCATTTGTAAAGTACTAACTATACTAGAAAGCTGATCTATTAGGAATTTGGCTAAGTGTTCTTTGTTGAGGATGTTATAGTTTAGTGCGTCAGTTTTTAGGTCCACACTTTACCGTAAGAAGAGGTATAACTCTATGCTTTTAATCATATTATTATGACTGGCTTATACAACTATATTCAAGATCTAGTGAAGTTTTGTGAAGTGTTCTAGAAGATATCAATGGCAGAGTTCAACTCTGTATATCACTCTCATCTCTTTATTCAGTGTATCAGTGTGGGAGATTTTGCATTTCCTTAAGAAGAATGTTTTGGTACTGTGGTTCTAGAGTTAGACTCACTAATATCGGTGAGATGTGAATTGAAGAAAGATCAAATTTGGAATTGTGAGTATTGGGAAGCATATGTATTATTGGAAGTTTTTGTGATTAGGTCCAATTCTTGGCCAACCTAATACATGATATGTGTTTAGAAGATTAAATATACATTGTGGATGCTAGTTGGATCTATTTTATATCCATGCTGACCTAAATTAAGTATTGCACATTTTTCTTGGGCTTGAAGAGGATTTTGAATCGTGTGTGATGCCAACAAAATCTATTTTGGATTATTTTCATTTACATCTAATTAGACCAACCTAATTGATGTGTGTGAATTTATTTGGGTATATATATGAGATATCTCGGAGTTGAGAAGATAGATGAGTGAGCATAAATGACATATCAGGTGTGAGTGGTCCCATATGATGCGATGTAACAACCAGAAAGACAAACAATTTAATCATATCGTTAAGTTCCCGAAATTACTTTCATCATTATAATCAAATGAAATAGCATACATCAATGAATCAAATTATATTGAAACAAAGTGGTGTCCTCATCAGATTTAGCCATTCAGGTTTACACATGAATTATCATCTCATCAATACATGTTAATTCAAAAACTGCAATGGAAATTAAAGAAATAGAAAGAATATAAATGCATCCACATAGAAACCATAAGACAAATATTTTCAGGAGAGGAAAACCCTCATAGAGATGAAAAACCATGCGTAAAAGTACCTTACTAGCTTAATGAAATGCCTCACTAGCAGAGCCTTACTGGCTACAATTCAGTGTTTACAAGATGCCTCATAGGCAATGATCATACTGTCACACAGGCATGACCATTCATTACACAATTATGGATATCATATATAGTACTTAACAAAGGACATTTTGAAGTTCTTATACAAGTCATATAAATCTTCGAGCAACATTTTCAAGTTTCACCAATGCATCATCCTTGCATATGAGATTAAGGTAATGCCAACACCATCATGAATCGCTCCCGAGTATTTACTAATAATTTTTTTTTTACCTCCAATGACCCCTCAAATATCACACAGGTACACTCAAACCCATAATCCAATCGAATAAAGCTTTATGAAAGTAATCCTAGCATTGCTAAACACACACATGCTTATACAATTATAACAAGGATATTTACTTTTAAACTCATTGATTTCATAGAGAGTTCAACAATAAGAAGATAAGGCTATAAAAAGTTAAGAGTATATAGTAAACCATAATACGTGAGAAGAGTATCATCATGGAAACTTACTTTAATAAAGTAGGGTATGATTCAACCTTTGTTTATTTCTTTAGTCACGATGCAATATCCGTAATATCATTAAAACTAAAATCTACTAAGTATACAAATTAATATTTAATTATTTCTACAACTTATTTTATCCAATGCTTTGAAAGAGATAACATTACTTTGCTTGTTAACATAATGATCCCGTAAAGTAAATAAATCCAAGATTTAATTCTTTCCTAGAAGTAATTCTCAACTCGAAAGTAATTCTATGCCATAATCATTAAAACTCACCTATTCCTTTTAATCACTACATGAACATCTACCATTACTAGTTTCCATAATATAATCTTATAACCAAGTCCCCGTTTAAAGTGACAATTTATTTGGGTAACACCTTATTGTTTAGACATGATCCAGTTGATTGTTTTCAAATTATAATATAATTTATAGAAACAATGAATTGCATCACTCTAAACAATAGAGTTACAAGGAGAATCCTTTTGAGAAAAGATAATTAATGTTTGTGCCTATGTTCCAATAGGCAAGGATTCAAGTTCATTACAGAAACACTTGAAACACAGGATTCAATGGCTTGATTTAAAAAAAAACAAAAAAAACTTTTCCCAAAAGTAAAATCAGATGTGTCTAGCATTCAAACCACAACTATGTTAGGAGTTGGTGAGACATAATATTGCCAGTGGAATTTATCCTATCAATTCCAACATCGAACTTCACGTATACCACATGCAAGCTTATATTTATTCACAAAATTATGCAACAATATAATCTTAGGTTGGGTGAAGCATTTAAATGCAAAGTTAAGCGCATCTTACATATCTTTCTTTTGTTGGTATATTTTAAGCTGCTAGATTGAAAGATTCAAGTAAAATAAGCATTACTTTTTAACAATTTTAACGACACTTGATGTATCTAGGAGTATCAAACCCCTGCATCCATGTATAATTCCCTTTAATCTAAATGGTAATCATTTTGGGTTGAAGTTGTTAGTTATTTTTAAATGTTAAAATCTTTGTTGAGTCATGACATCAACAAATCATTTTAGATCAATTTCCAATAGTTGACACTTGAGAAGTCAATCTAGTAAGAAAACTGTATATTTTAATTGAATTTGACAGAGCAAAATTTGTGTTGCCATTAGATTTGGACTGGAGATGGTGTCGCTCCTAAAGAGGAAAATAATTTCCCAAACTAGTTGCACAAGGTCATGCAATTCGTGTTGATTTCAAAGAGTCGTTCTCATTGATAGGCACAATGAATTTTTTTTGAATCATTTGATTTATTTATCAAGAAATTACATTTTCAGTGACTAAATACACAACTACAGCCATGTAAATCTTTTCTCTAATCAGCCACAGTCATCTAATTTACAGCTTCTCTCATTTAATGTGTTCAAAGTATGTACACAAACTTGTATTCATATATAAATAAATATAAATGAAAATTATGGAAAATTACTTTTCAGCTGAAGCACTACAATAAAGAACATTATTTAGCCAATGATCACTAGCCTCTCTAAATGTATTCACAGGTATCTATCTGTTATACATTATCAGAATAAGGCACATATATTGTTCATCGTTGCCAGGAAAGGGTTTGATGATCTAGTTGCAACTTAAACTTGGATGCTATATTCATATTGAAGGCTTTGTTTAGATTTGAGCGCATTGCTTAAGTTGATTTGGTTCCCATAATTAGTAGAGTCCAAGATTGGATGTAGCTCTTTGTTCTTAGATTTGTGGCCTGCCATTATACAAGATAACTTCAGGGTTGTTGTGTATCTTAATTCTCTGTATATTTTCTCATTGAGGACATAGGGGTTGAAGGAGGGTAGAAAACCTCATATTTTCCATTGTTGTTCACGTGGATGTTAGAAATCTGTTGTGGGAAGGATGTGGTGCTTTATTGGGCATGAAGATAGACCCCGGTGTGGTCTTTTTGAGGTGAGGATTGTTGAATTCTTGGCGTGGGTATTGCTGCTGCAGCTATGGCACCCTTATATCAGGCATATCAATGTGCAGAGAAATCTATGCCATTCAACAAATTGGTACTTTTAGATGTTTAGATATGTTATTTCAGAATAATACAATAGTTTTATATATAAATATATATCTATATATCTATATATATACATGTTTATATATTTATATGTATATATATAGATAGATACAAACTTTTCAAGTAATTACATATATACATTATATAGCTACTGTCAAGAATATATTTACATATATTCATTTTTTTTAAAAACTATAGTCATCTACAACAAGATTTATCTTATAATATAAAACAGTATGCTCAGTATACACTAGTATTTATATATGTACTCATATATATATATATATATATTCATGTAAGGATGAACCTAAAAATGTAATATTGATTTACATTAAGCAGGGATGGAAATAAAGTGAAATCCAAACTAAAGCAATGTTGGGCTGTCATAGACCCATGCCCCTCATAAATATATATACTATTATTATTTAAGCTCATAAATACTAAAAAGAATAGGAGGATTTTTAGTTTTCACAAGTATGATTAAGCTATCTTGAATAGAAAATCAATGCAAGATTACAATCATTTGGGAACTCATCAAAAGAGATTTTTCTTGTCCAGAATATAATAAATTTCACTCGCATTTGAAATCAAGCATAATGGAGAAGGATTTTAAAACCTGGAATTTGCTTCTTAATGATTTCCTTCTTCTTGTTTCTCTTTCCCCTCTTGTAATTCTCCCCCCCTCACCACCGTTCTTGTTTTGTTGTATTAAAAAAAAACCCCTTCTCCAGCCTCCATTTTCAGTTATCATTTGTAAAGCAATAAAGAATATTATCCAAAGCAATTGTTCTTTCCGTTATTGTTTTCCTCATTTTAAAAGATTTATTTTTCAGTTTTCCCAAAACCTAATCTTGAAATAATAATAATAAAGTTTTTTTTTTCATGCACAATATTTATCTCGCTTAAATACAAAATTCCTATTTTAATTACCAACAAATTATTTATCCTTAAAATATAATAAATAAGCCATTTTATTTTGCAAATTGAATATCTATTTCAAAATAAATAGTGACAAAATATCTTTTATTTGTGATATAATTATTTAATCAAAACAAAATATCACTTAGTTTGCACCTAAATTTTATTTATTTTTTCCTAAATAACAAGGTATTTTCATTTATTTGCAAATTAATTAATTATTCTAAATGACAAACATTATCAATCAATTGAAAAGCAATGAACTCTCTAATTAAAATATAATTATTTCCTTTTTATTTCTTTGTACCTTTATTTCATCTCAAATTAATTTAATTAAACATTGTAAAATACGAACAATAAAAATAGGATCGTGACATCTTTCCCTCCTTAAAGAATCATCGTCCCGATGATTAACTTAACTAAAGATAAAGATATCATACCTCTTTAATTATGTTTTACCTTAATGTTGAAAGCAACCCACCTGGCCAAGATATCGTTTACTTCAAACACATATCTGTTCATAACAAAATTTTCCTGTGGCTAGCATCCATACACTTGTACACCTTGTTAGCACATCATGGCTTCATCAATTCCCAAATATTTACCGATAAAAAGAAATAGTTATGGTCATTTTTTCAACATGTCTATTCATATGAGATGTTAGAATAATTTCCCATATGATGATGAACAAGCATCCCATACTATTTGTTATCATCATTAGTGAATTAAAACATTAATCAAAAGTAGAGTCTCAACAATCTGAAAATGTTAGACAATTACAACAAGGTCTTCATCTTGGTCAACAAAATAAAAGATAAGAAGATCAACAAGTTACAAAAGATCATCAACATGATTAGAAACATCAAAGATAAGAAAATCACTTACTAAAACGAAAGGTTCAAGTTGATTACCATAGCAACCCAGAATACCAGATGTCAGGAAGAGTATCAAAGAGCTCAATGTTGATTCAATCAGTTACTAAATCTCACCACAAAAGTAAATGTCAATCTATAATTGGAAGAAGTAAATTTATATTAACAAGGATATCCGTAAATGTATGATATGAATAATCCTTTACCTTTTTATAAATGCAAGAGAAGTGCATTACATTAATTGTCTAAACAAGCCATACAATAATTCATGCAATGAGACATATCCAGTTCCTGAATTACGTAAAGAAAGTAAAGCATTTAATCAATCTTTAGCTGCCATAACCCAATGTTCTTCCGTAAGCTAAAGGTCAAGAGCATGGTTAAGGTGCTTTTCCCACCCAACCATGAAGCATAACACTTCCCTGGGATTCTTCCTAACTCGAAGAACACCCAACCCTACATGAGGCGCCTAGAAACCAATAATAATAGGGCAAGAGGAAACTCTCGATGCATGCCTGATGCCTTATATGCATTCTTATACTAGAATGAACATATTTCTTGCATACAGGATGTGGCAGAGAAACATATATATATATATATATAAATTCTAGGCATTCATTATCCATCTATTTCAATGGTACAGCTCGCTTTGGCCAAAGCATATATAGAAGAAAATTTGGTTGATCTTGGAAAAGAAGATCACCTTCTCTGTTAATCCACATTCGACATCCTGTCCTAGAAGGTAAGCTTAAAATTTATCACACACCACACTTTCAAGTAAGGAGATAGAGGTACATCCATAACATGAAATATATATCCATAACATGTATTCTATGAATTATCCATAAATGCTCAAGAAATTTCATCTAACACTATCAATGTACATACACCAATGAGGGTGTTACAAATCATCTATTTCAATGATACAATAAACACGAATACATAACCTATGATGCCTAACTCACACAGGGTATGAATACATAATTTATCTATAGTGTCTCACTCGCACAAATATGAAACATGTCTCGTACACAATGTGCATTACTCATTCAAGTTTTCATAAAATGAATATGATAAGTGCATCTCTCTCACACGTGCATTGCTTGCACACAAGGTGAATTATGCATAAATTATAGTAGTGCATTTATAATGATCATTACTCGATCTACTAAATACAATGAGTATGAAAAATATATCCTCACACAAATACGAAATGAAATAATTACTCAAGTGTTTTATCCACACAAATAAATCAAGATCTTGCTCTAGTGCATCACTCGCACAAGAACAATAATATGTTATATGCATTACTCGAATTAGTATAAGTATAGTGAATATTTCACATTCAAGTATACATATAAATATAATTAAGGAAACAAATATTCTATGCTATGAATGCAATCATCCATACAGATGTGTCATTTATGGAGCATAAGAAGTGCATCATTGCACAAGCATACATGATTCAATCGCATCAATCACTTCTCACTTTTTCTGATAAACAAATGAAGTTATTTATCATTTCAATTTCTATCATGAATTACCAATGAAGATTCTCAAGACATCAGAACCTTGCATTTTCGAAAGATCCTAGGAATTTTATTAGATCCAAATCCAGTAGGAAAAAGACGTTCCTCAACAATTCAACTTGTCTTTAAAACTTCCATCTTAGGTTTCCCTTTCCTCAAGAAGGCTCAACTGATATTTATCCATTATCAACAACTTATTTACTACACAGGATTTCTTCCTTCTTCCTCTCATCAAGAAGTTATCCTTTTCTTCTTCCCTTTGTATCTTATCAACTCATTCATCCTTTTAAGTCATCAAAGAGATCTCTCTTCACATTATACTTCTCTTATGAATTCAATTTTACTGCCACCTCATCATTCATAGGTTGTCACCTTATCTGATCCCTATCGGTTCAGGTATATTTATTCATTGTACTTCATCATTCACCCTTCTTAATTTTCCATTTCTTCACTCTCACAAAGTATCTTATGAAAACACACTTAAGGCAAAGAGGTCTTAAACCTCTAGAGTTCTCTCAATGATCGAACTGCACCCAAACTTCTAATCAATTCAAACTAACCATCAAAGAATCACCAAATCATCAAAAGAATATTCACCCAATACTAGGGTTCTCTATTCAATTCAACAAGTTCATACACTATTCAACCTAAGCATAGTAGACTCAAGGTTCGAGTGTTGAACTTGAGTGCTCTGATACCAGAATGTAATGACCAGAAAGACAAAAATTCTAATCATATTGTTAAGTTCCCAAAATTACTTTCATCATTATAATCAAATGAAATAACATACATCAATGAATCAAAGTATATTGAAACAAAGTGGTGCCCTCATCATATTTAACCATTCAGGCTTACACATGAGTTATCATCTCATCGATACATGTAAATTCAAAAACTGCAATGGAAATTAAAGAAATAGAAAGAATATAAATGCATCCACATAGAAATCATAACACGAAGATTTTCATGAGAGGAAAACCCTCATAGGGATGAAAAACTACTCGTAAAAGTGCCTTATTGGCTAAATGAAATGCCTCACTAGTAGAGCCTTACTGGCTACAATTCAGTGGTTACAAGATGCCTCACAGGAAATGATCATACTGTCACATTGGCATGACCATTCATTACACAATTATGGATATCATATATCGTACTTAACAAAGGACATTTTAAAGTTCTTATACAAGTCACATAAATCTTTGAGCAACATTTTCAAGTTTCGTCAATGCATCATCCTTGCATATGAGATTAAGGTAATGCCAACACTATCATGAATTGCTCCCGAGTATTTACTAATAAAATGATTTTTCCTCCAATGAGCCCTCAAATATCACACAGGTACATTGAAACCCATAATCCAATTGCATAAAACTTTATGAAAGTAATCATAGCATTGCTAAACACACACATGCTTATACAATTATAAAAAGGATATTTACTTTTAAACTCATTGATTTCATAGAGAGTTCAACAATAAGAAGATGAGGCTATAAAAGAGTTAAGAGTATATAGTAAACCATAATACGTGAGAAGAGTATCATCATGGAAACTTACTTTAATAAAGTAGGGTATGATTCAACCTTTGTTTATCTCTTTAGTCATGATTCAATATCTGTAATATCATTAAAACTAAAATCTACTAAGTATACAAAAAATATTTAATTATTTCTACAACTTATTTTATCCACTGCTTTGAAAGAGATAACATTACTTTGCTTGTTAACGTAATGATCCCGTAAAGTAAATAAATCCAATATTTAATTCTTTCCTAGAAGTAATTCTCAACCCGAAAGTTATTCTATGCCATAATCATTAAAACTCACCTATTCCTTTTAATCACTACATGAACATCTACCATTACTAGTTTCCATAATATAATCTTATAACCAAGTCCCCATTTAAAGTGACAATTTATTTGGGTAACACCTTATTGTTTATACATGATCCAGCTAATTGTTTTTGAATTATAATCTAATTTATAGAAACAATGAATTGCATCATTCGAAACAACAAAGTTACAAGGAGAATCCTTGTGAGAAAAGATAATTAATATTTATGCCTGTGTTCCAACAGGAAAGGATTCAAGTTCATTATAGAAACACTTGAAACACAGGATTCAGTGGCTTGATTTAAAAAAAACCAAAAAAAAACTTTTCCCAAAAGTAAAATCAGATATGCCTAGCATTCAAACCACAACTATGTTAGGAGTTGGTGAGACATAATATTGCCAGTGGAATTTATCCTATCAATTCCAACATCGAACTTCACGTATACCACATGCAAGCTTATATTCATTCACAAAATTATGCAAAAGTATAATCTTAGGTTGGGTGAAGCATTTAAATGCAAAGCTAAGCACATCTTACATATCTTGCTTTTGTTGGTATATTTTAAGCTGCTAGATTGAAAGATTCAAGTAAAATAAGCATTACTTTTTAACAATTTTAACGACACTTGATGTATCTAGGAGTATCAAACCCCTGCATCCATGTATAATGCCCTTTAATCTGAATGGTAATCATTTTGGGTTGACGTTGTTAGTTATTTTTAAATGTTAAAATATTTGTTATGAGTCATGACATCAACAAATAATTTTAGATCAATTTCCAACAGTTGACACTTGAGAAGTCAATCTAGTAAGAAAAATGTATATTTTAATTGAATTTGACAGAGCAAAATTTGTGTTGCCATTAGATTTGGACTGGAGATGGTGTCGCTCCTAAAGAGGAAAATAATTTCCCAAACTAGTTGCCCAAGGTCATGCAATTCGTGTTGATTTCAAAGAGTCGTTCTCATTGATAGGCACAATGAATTTTTTTTGAATCATTTGATTTATTTATCAAGAAATTACATTTTCAGTGACTAAATACACAACTACAGCCATGTAAATCTTTTCTCTAATCAGCCACAGTCATCTAATTTACAGCTTCTCTCATTTAATGTGTTCAAAGTATGTACACAAACTTGTATTCATATATAAATAAATATAAATGAAAATTATGGAAAATTACTTTTCAGCTGAAGCACTACAATAAAGAACATTATTTAGCCAATGATCTCTAGCCTCTCTAAATGTATTCATAGGTATCTATCTGTTACACATTATCAGAATAAGGCACATATATTGTTCATCATTGCTAGGCAAGGGTTTGATGATCTAGTTACAACTTAAACTTGGATGCTATATTCATATTGAAGGCTTTGTTTAGATTTGAGCGCATTGCTCAAGTTGATTTGGTTCCCATAATTAGTAGAGTCCAAGACTGGGTGTAGCTCTTTGTTCTCAGATTTGTGGCCTTCCATTATACAAGATAACTTCAGGGTTGTTGTGTATCTTAATTCTCTGTATATTTCCTCATTGAGGAGGACACAGGGGTTGAAGGAGGGCAGAAAACCTCATATTTTCCATTGTTGTTCACGTGGATGTTAGAAATCTGTTGTGGGAAGGATGTGGTGCTTTAATGGGCATGAAGATAGACCCCGGTGTGGTCTTTTTGAGGTGAGGATTGTTGAATTCTTGGCGTGGGTATTGTTGTTGCAGCTATGGCACCCTTATATCAGGCATATCAATGTATAGAGAAATCTATGCCAGTCAGCAAATTGGTACTTTTAGATGTTTAGATCTGTTATTTCAGAATAATACAATAGTTTTATATATAAATATATATCTATATATCTATATATATACATGTTTATATATTTATATGTATATATATAGATAGATACAAAATTTTCAAGTAATTACATATATACATTATATAACTACTATCAAGAATATATTTACATATATTCATTTTTAAACAAAACTATAGTCATCTACAACAAGATATATCTTATAATTTAAAACAGTATGCTCAATATACACTGGTATTTATATATGTACTCATATATATATTTGCATGTAAGGATGAACCTAAAAATGTAATATCGATTTACATTAAGCAGGGATGGAAATAAAGTGAAATCCAAACTAAAGCAATGTTGGGCTTTTATAGACCCATGCCCCTCATAAATATATATACTATTATTATTTAAGCTCATAAATACTAAAAAGAATAGGAGGATTTTCAATTTTCACATGTATGATTAAGCTATCTTGAATAGAAAATCAATGCAAGATTACAATCATTTGGGAACTCATCAAAAGATATTTTTCTTGTCCATAATATAATAAATTTCACTTGCATTTGAAATCAAGCATAATGGAGAAGGATTTTAAAACCTGGAATTTGCTTCTTAATGATTTCCTTCTTCTTGTTTCTCTTTCCCCTCATGTAATTCTCGCCCCCTCACCACCGTTCTTGTTTTGTTGTATTAAAAAAAAAACCCTTCTCTAGCCTCCATTTTCAGTTATCATTTGCAAAGCAATAAAGAATATTATCCAAAGCAATTGTTCTTTCCATTATTGTTTTCCTCATTTTAAAAGATTTCTTTTTCAGTTTTCCCAAAACCTAATCTTGAAATAATAATAATAAAGTTTTTTTTTTCATGCACAATATTTATCTCGCTTAAATACAAAATTCCTATTTTAATTACCAACAAATTATTTATCCTTAAAATATAATAAATAAGCCATTTTAAGTTGCAAATTGAATATCTATTGCAAAATAAATAGTGACAAAATATCTTTTATTTGTGATATAATTATTTAATCAAAACAAAATATGATGCAGGAGCATCCAGTGGTGTAAGGGCAATCTTGCATCACCCAAAAATGGTAAAATTTCAAGTTTCTCAATTTTTAGATGTTTTTACATTTTTGGATACCCTTTTCGTCATAATGAAATTCCCAATTTACGGTTTTTATTTTCTATTCCTGGGTTGAAAGATATTGCAGTTTTAGTTTCCCAGATTTGCACCTGAAAATCTTCCGAGTTAGATTTGAGGCACTTAGAGCTTCCGGAACGGCCCTGAAACTTGCCAAAATTGGCATAGCAATTTTGAGCGTTATTGACTTGAGACCTTTCCAACGGTTCAAGGTTTGTCGAGTCTGGATCAAAAGTTATGGGCGGAAGTTGGCGCTCTCTAGAAGATACAATTGCAAATGTTCTTTTAAAATTTGAACTTCAAGTTGTTTAGGCCAAACCGCCTAAACTCAAATTTGGTTGTTGTTTTGGCTCCAAACTAAAGAGGAGCTCTATTTATGGGCGGGTTTCTAATTTGTGGGTAGTTTTTTGGGGACAAGCTCGCATATTGCGAAAGGGTTATTCTGTAGCTTTCTGTAACTTGCATGTGTTGTAGAACTTGGGGATTGAGATCCTCTGCATGTAAGAAGCTCCATTTTCTGAAAAATAAAATTATTCTCTTGTTTGTGGGTTATTTTTTGTGTCTCGGACTGTGCCCTCATCAAAATATCACTTAGTTTGCACTTAATATATATATATATATATATATATATATATATATATATTTTATTATTTTTTTATTTTTTTCCTAAATAACAAGGTATTTTCATTTATTTGTAAATAAATTAATGATTCTAAATGACAAATATTATCAATCAATTGAAAAGCAATGAATTCTCTAATTAAAATATAATTAATTCCTTTTTATTTTTGTGTACCTTTATTTCATCTCAAATTAATTTAATTAAACATTGTAAAATACGAACAATAAAAATAGGATCGTGACATGCAAACATGCAAATTCAATGGTGAGATTTCAGAATCATAGTAGAGTTGTTGAGTGACTGCTAGGCAGAGTAGTAATTTATATTCAGAGCTTCAAAGGAATTGAAATACAACACAAGGTGCACTTTATATCAGTTCATACTTTGGCAATTAGCCATTTTTGTATTGTATTTAACTCTAGTTGTGAGCCTTATAAGGACAGTATGTCCTGGTAGTGAGCCCCTATAATATACTATATGGGTAAGTGCAAGAAGTTGGGTCCACATTCAGGGGAAGTGTTGTTTTTTAGCTTTAAAATAAATACCCATTCATTTTTTAAAATAGGTACCCATTTTGAAGTGGGTACTTGTTCCAAATGGTTTGAAACTCACAAGACATATTTTTCATTTGGATTTAGGCACATAAAAGGCATGGTAACCCAACACTAAAGGCTTAGACCTACAAGTACAAGGTCATGGCAATTTCAAGAGAAAAAACTAACTTTGGCAATATAGCTAATGAGGTTTTTTTAAAAGTGTTTTATGAAATTAAAACCCATTATATATGATAATGTCTAATTTTCAAATACGTAAATTTTTTTATCATTTGATTTTTTTTTAATTTTTTAATTAATTTATGAGGAAACAGGTCCATAAACTTGAAATGTCAGATTTTCATATTTTTTCAATAACTTGTAATTTACTAATTTTCTTGTTAATAAAATTATATGGAATCAATCTATAAACAATTATTTACACAATTCAAAAAATGATAAGTTTAGGTCAAGTTATGGTGTTCATACACAAGGGTTTTAAAAACCGGAAATTAGGTCCAATAAAAAATTAATAAATAAATAAATATTATGAAAAAAATTAAAAAATATATCCTCATCAATCTTCATTATAATATACATCTTTCCCCAAAAGGAATTGGAAAAATACTTTTATTTATGTCAAATTATGGTGTCCATACATGTGCATGGTATGGTCCTAAAAAAGTAACTTTTAAAAAGTGGTTTTTATACATGTATATTAAAAATTATTTTGTATCATCTTGGTATTAGAATAAATTACATATTTGAAAACTAGACTCAAAATATTAAATTGAATATTACTAAACTTTTTTAAGAGTCAATGTGTGAGTGCTTCAAATTTTAAGTCTAACTATGAAAATTTTTGAAAATCAAGAAAAACACTTCCACTTTTTGAACATTTTGTGGATCCAACTTCTTGCACCTACCCATATCCGGATATAATATATTGTGAGCTAATCCTCACCGTGGTTTTTCTCTCTTTGGGTTTTCCTTGTAAAAATCTTGGTGTTCATGTGTTATGTGACTTTGTGGATGTTTCATGCTTTCATTATTTATTTTAGTTAATGTGTTTTGGTGATTGGATAAGTTGTGTTCAAAAGTTTTATAAAATACTGATTCACCCCCCTCTTAGTATTCTGGATGTTCAACAATTGGTATCAAAGCTTGGTTCCTTCATAAAATCCTAACAACTTGAGGAAGATCTTGGAATTTTGAATACATGGTAGACAAGAAGTGTCTTATTCCTCTAGAAGAAATTTTTGCAATTGAATATGTAGAAGATGAATGCATGTTTGACAAAGAAGAACTTAAGGATGCTCTTGAATATCTTGACAGAGTTGAAACAGAGAACAAAATTCTAAAGGAAATCCTAGGAGAAAAAAATGAGTGCATCAAAAAGTTGAGAGAACAAATCAAGAAGTTTAGAGAAAGAAATAGGGAAGTCAATACATACGGTTGAAGCAAGAAAATGAAGAGATCACTAGACTAAATGTGCAAATAGAAGAAACTGGAAGGATTGAGGAATGTCTGAATGCATTGGCACAAAAAAAGACTGAAGAATGCATTGGTCAATAGGAATTTGGGTAACCTGCTAAGATGCTTAGTAGGAGATAAACCAAAGGGATGGGATTTGATTTTGCCACAGGAAAAGTTTTCTTACAACAATTTTGTCAACAGGAGCACTGGTAAATCACCATTCCAGATTGTATATGGGAGTAGTATGAGGAATGCTTCTAAACTAAGAAAGATGGATAAAGGAGAGAAGAGGAGTGTTTAGGCTAAAGATTTTGTTGAGAACCTGAAGAATTTGCATGACGAGGTGAAGAATCATATCAATAATATGAACTCTCAGTATAAGGCTAAGGTAGATCAGAAAAGGAGGTATAAGGAGTTCTAGGTAGGAGATGAAGTCATGATTCATTTGCGAAAGGAGAGGTTTCCAGTTGGTACATACAACAAGTTGAAGATGAAGAAGTTTGGACCATGCAAGATCCTGAAGAAGCATGATTCAAGAAATGCATATGAGTTAGAGTTGCTTGATGGAATTCATATTTCACCTATGTTTAACATCTCAGATTTAACAGAATATCATGAGGGGTGAATTGATGAAGAAATAATAGAGGCACGGTGGAACATTCTAGCACCCACTTCTGAAAAGGAAGAGATAGAAGACATTTTAGATAGCTGTGTGGGAAGAAGCACAAGAAACAGGAAATATGCAGAGTACTTGGTGAAAAGGAGAGGAAGGCCTATTGAAGATTCATCATGGTTATATGAGTTTGAGGTTAACCATCTTGGTTTACATCTAACTCCTGAGAAGTGACAGGGTCATTTTTCAAATTACCTTTGGTGTCTGATGTGGGAGCATCTAGGGTGTAAGAGCAATCTTGCAGCACCCAAAAAAAATGTTGTTTCTTTTCAATAAGGGCTAAATTTGGTAGGGTTACTATTTTTGTAAGTTTGCATTTATGCATAGTTGGACACAAAATCTTACATAAACCTCCAGAATGGTAAATTGAATCCAATGGCGAAGAAATCACTTCAATTCCATTTGTCATTGGAGAGATATTAAAATTTTAATTTTCGAAAATCCTAGTAAAATCTTCGGGGTCAATTTTGAGGCACTTAGAGGCTCTGGATGGGCCTAAAAATTGGTGGAAAATGAAAGTAAATGGCCTTTAGGCCCTCCTTTTTGGCACAAGATTTCTCGAGACCTTTCCGAAAAGGTATTATAATAGAAAATCCAATAGTCAGATCAAAAGTTATGACCCCATGAAGTTGTAATACCAAAATTAATAAAATTTCAAAAATATCTTCCTGAGGAAGTTACACTTTCTAGAATATTCTAGGGTGGTTACACCTTCCAAATAAAGGATGTAATGGGGGACTACAAAGGATAGGCGAGAGCACAGTAGATGGTGGCTCTTATTTGCAGACTTGCAGATTTATGTAATTAGAAAGCCCATGTGATGGCAAATATAATGTTGTAATTTCATTTTCATTTCAGTGATAATAGAAAATATTTTCTTTCCTTCTTGCATTTTGTTTGTGACATTATCTGTTGTTTTTGTGAGTTTTAGATTGTAAGGGGAGTACCCTTCATCAAAAATGTTGGATCCTTCTCCAAAAAATGTTTTGCATGCAAGAAATTTGGACATAGAAGTACTGAGTGTAGAAGTTAGATGATGAATAGATATAATACTGGGAGAATGTTTCAATATTTCAATGGCTATTGTTATACATGCAATGTATTTGGACATAAGGCTAACCAATCCAAATCAAGGATGAATAGAAGTATGAGAAGTGTTGTGTGCTACTTTTGCAACAAACCCGAACATATTTCAAGAGTTTGCAGAAGCAAAAATAGAAGACAGTCTAATCCGATAAAGAGGAATGAATCTATGAAGAAATTTGATCCTACTGAGGTTAAGAAGGAAATGGAAAATATATGGAGAAATAAACAGGATTCTAAGAACAAAGATGAATTAGAAACTTCAAATGCATCTATACCTACCTCTAATATAGATATTTCTTCTTAAAACTAATCCCATGTTAAGGCATAGGGGGAGCAATAATAGAAAATTCTATTAGCCCCCTAGAATATGAGGTGTCAAGTCATGGCGTGAAGATATATCTTGGAAGAGGAATTTCTAAAGCTATAGAAGAAAGTTGCGAAAGGAAATATTGTGATGTGGAAGTTTGTGGAGCTTCTGTAAATTAACTGTGGATACAAGGTTTCAAAGTTTAACAACTTTTTCTGAAGAATTTATTGTTGACGCATTTATTGATATGGGTCAAATCATGAAGTTAAAAACGTATTTGAGAAGAAAAATTAAGTTGATGGGTGAAATAAATTGAAGAGGAAGTGGATTTGAGGCATCTCTTGGAAGCAAAGCATCAAAACCGTAATCTTCGTCGAAGAAAATTCAAGAGGCATTTTGCTTACTCAATTCTTCTCCAAAATTTTCATTTTAAATGCAATGGAAGGGTCAAAGGTAGTAAATGTCTCAAAGAGACCATAAGTTAAAATAAATTCTTGGAAATTTTTGTTGGAAGACTCGACAGGTGCATTTTTTGGCACTCCCTTTGGAGTTTCACCTACTAAGGATATCTATGAATACATACATGGGAAAATAGAAGAAATGTCCTCTATTGAATTAAGTGTTTTATGGACGAGCGAATTAGAAGAAAATTATGGTACCATTAAACTAGAATACAAAACCCTAGTTGAAAAGAAATTGAATGTGTGGCAGAAGTTTCCACTATTTAAATTCAATAAGAGGTACATTAGAATTGTATTGAGTAGGATTCACAATGAATCTATCTGGATTGGAAGTGCATACTCAATAACCAAGGAAGCAATAAGGGATGTAACTGGTTTGTGGTCCTCCAAACCAGTTCTCAAGGGGAATTCTATAAATATCAAGGAATTAATTGAAAATACTGGTGCAACTCTCCAAGGAAAGGAACTCACCTTTAGTACATTTGGAAATCCGGCTATCCAGTATGTTGCAATGCTTGTTGGACATAAAATATGCCTACCTAACGATGGCTATATAGTCTCTGCTACTACCACTCACATTGCACTTAACATGATTGAGAATGGTGTTGATTATGATCTTTGTGAGTTACTTCGACGATACTTGATGAAGAACCTAAAGGAAATCGAAAAGAACAAAAAGCATACATTCAAGTACAATACTTTGATAGTCTGTTTACTTTTCTACTCCATGAAGGAAATGTTGGTAATTGGAAAACTAAAATGGTTAAACACAGAACCAGTTGCACATCAAATAACAAATCTTATGAGAAATATTGGTGGATTGGATGCTCAAGAGGATGCTCTTGTAGCATTCTTTGGAAATTTCATATAAGAATGAATGAGAGAATAAGAATACCCAAGAGTGTGGTGGAAAGGTACTCCAAAGACATCAATTTCCTTATCTCTGCTGATTTTTTCTTCATAGAAGTAATTGAGCCTAGACTTGTTTGGATTTTTGAGTTGAATTATGAGATGAATGAGGAGGAAGCTACTCATTATGCAGAAGTGCTTCTAGGAAGCCCAAAGGACCCTAGTGGATTAGGCTTAGAGGACAGGTCTAAACCTGAAGCCTTCAGCAATTCAAGGAAGAAAAGGAAAATAATTATTATTCCTCTTATTGAGATCAAGCAAGATGTTATAGAACAAGAAGGAAGATTACAAACTGATGTGACCCAACATGAGCATGAAAGTAGTACACAAGAATTGGATGAAGCAAAAAAAAATTTACAAGAGATAATCCTCAGTGCAAGCATTAGTACATCAATGTCTACTATAGAAAATCTTAGAAGTATGGTTGGTTTGTTGAAAGAATACATATCCGAACTAAAAGAACAAACTGGAAATGAGTCAGAAGCAAGGACTGTAGAGGAGAATCTAGAAGATATCAAAAATAAATGTGTAGATGCACATCACAGAACCTTGAAGGGATTGAAGGATGTTCAAACTTGTGAAGAAGAAGCACAAAACTTAATATCATATTGTTTGAAGTGGTGTAACTAGACACAAAGTACAGAGGATGAAATGAGCCAGACTGAAATTTGAATAAGCACTCAAGAAGATGCTTATGATTTAGCAAGTGAAAGGAACAATCAGAAGTGGTTTTACATTATGCAGTTGTAGGTTAATTTATTTTCTTTACAGAATCAGAGGACAAAGACAATCAAGCAATATGTGGAACTAAGGGACTTAGTAAATATAAGGCGCACTCCTATATCCAGTGCCCTTTCCAGCACTGATAAACTATCAAAAATAAACCTTAGCCCCATTGTTGTGGAAGAAGGAATAGAGTCTCTAATGAAGATTTAACTACAATACAAGACTCCTATAGATGCAAAAAGTTCTTGGGAAGAAG
This sequence comes from Sequoia sempervirens, assembly GCA_007258455.2. NCBI lineage: Eukaryota > Viridiplantae > Streptophyta > Pinopsida > Cupressales > Cupressaceae > Sequoia > Sequoia sempervirens. The sequence goes on from VDFB02000017.1 coordinate 325,140,375, forward strand.
GAAAAACTTCTTGGAAGGATACTCTAAAGAAACTCGAAGGATCTGCATCTTCAGGTTGATGAGTCTTACCTTTATGATTAATTATTTTTTTCTTTTAAAGAATATGCATGCACATATATGTCTAAGGGAAGAACATTGGGCCCCTACATGATCTTTTCCATTAATGTCAAAGGGGGAGAGATAGTGGGAAGAAAAAAAAATTGTTAATACATTTAGGATGGTTGGAAAACCTTTATGGAAAGTCAAGGTTAATTATGAAAGGGGGAGTTAAGTTTAGGAAGAAATAAGTTTTGATTCATGACATGGAAATTTTTTTTGATATGCATGTTTCCATCAATGACAAAGGGGGAGATTGTTGGAAGTTTGGAAGTCTATCATTATTGATGCAGCTTGGCAAAATGAGCATGAAGTGTACGTACATCGGTTGATTCGGCTGACCCAGTGTTGTCATTGATGTCAACATTCTGGGGAAGCATTTTTGGTGTCATTTGTAGAGTACTAACTATACTAGAAAGTTGATCTATCAGGGATTTGGCTAAGTGTTCTCTATTGACGATGTTGTGGTTTAGTGCGTCAATTTTTGGATCCGTACTTCACCACAAGAAGAGGTATAACTTTGCACTTTTAACCATATCATTATGAATGACTTATACAACTATATTCAAGATCTAGTGAAGTTTTGTGAAGCATGTTGGAATTTATCAATGACAGAGTTCAACTCTTTATATCATTGTCATCTCTCTGTTCAGTGTATCAGTGTGGGAGATTCCACATTTCCTTAAGAAGAATGTTTTGGTATTGTGGTTCTAGAGTTAGACTTGTTTATATCAGGAAAATGTGAAATTGAAGAAAGATTGAATCTAGAAGTTGCATGTATTGGGAAGTGTATGTATGATTGGAAGTTTTTATGATTAGGTCCAATTCTTGGTCGACCTAATACATGATATGTGTTGAGAATATTAAATATACATTTTGGATGCTAGTTGGATCTATTTTAGATCCATTTTGACCTAAATTAACTATTGTATGTTTTTCTTGGGTGTGAAGAGGGTTTTAAATCGAGTGTGATGCCAAAAAAAGCTATTTTAGATTGTTTTCGTTTACATCTAATTGTAGACATCAGAAATATACATATTGATATCGCACACTCGATCCTGATCTACTAACATCGCTTCATCCTAAATTATCCCTCTGTCTAACCATTTAATCGAATAGCCTTATTTGATTAAAGTCATCATAATTCTCCTTTTAATTAAATAAATCCCTTGATTTAATTAAATCATTGTCTCTGTGTAATTAGCTAGGTCATTTCATCTTCCTATCTTTATTTAATTAAATAATCCATATTACTTGAGTAAATTTCTAAAGTTCATCTAATTAAATTAAATAAATCAAAAATTTATCTAATTTAATCTAACATCACCCCCTTTGGTTAAATAAATCAAAAATATTTATTTAACTAAGTCTAAATCATTATTTTCTCATTTTGAGTTATTTAAATCCTAAAATCTAAGTCAAAATGGTCAAATCAACTAACATCATTTAAATGAATCAAATCATGATCAATGCTAATCCTAATCACTCAAATTCTCTAGATTTTGCAACTTGCACATGAAAATCAATTTAATTGTTTTATAAATCACCTATTTTCATTCAAAAAAGGCATCCAAGTGGGAATATTCCTCAAATTTGAAATCCCCCCCAAAAGGACTTGTCCCTTCCAACATGGCATTTAACATCTCTTATAAGTCCTTTTCTTGAGCCATGTGACATTAACTTCACCTTTCAACTCATCCTTCAAGCCATATTTTGAATTTGAATCTCCCCCCTCTTTGCACATCCTCCGTCCATTCACAAGTTGACAAGTGGCATTTTGTCATTGGCTCATTCTTAGTCCCACATTGCTCTATTTTGGGCATGCTTTCAACTTATCAATCTATAAATAATAGGTTAATCTCCTCATCTCATCATCCACAATTTGAGTAAACTTACTCTACTCAAATTCATCTTTAAGCATTTGCAAGATTCATCCATCCATAGCTAGGTTATGCAGGTTTTCATCTTGGAGCACATTTGAATCTTCAAAAAAGTGGATCACTCATCAACACTCTTCATCAACATTCATCAAGCTTGCATCATTGGAGTTGGGAAAGGGCCAATTTTCACATCAAATTGGCACCAATTCCCCCATGGGATTAAGAGTTTGCATTGGTTTCAATAGGATTTAGCTTGCTTTATTGCTCTTTCATTTCATTCTTGTCTCATTTCCTATTTTAAAACTTTGTAAATGGATTCCATGGGGAATCCTTATTCTTGCTTGCATTTGATATTCTAATGTATTCATTTGTTGTGTTTTGCTGGTATTTGGATTAGGGTTCTACACTAACTAGGTCGGTTTAATTGATGTGTGTGAATGCATTTGGGTATATATATATGAGATATCTTGGAGCTAAGAAGACTGATGAGTGAGCATAAATGACATATCAAGTGCGAGTGGTATCATATGATATGAACATGCAAATTCAGTGGTGAGAGTTCAAAATCAGAGCAGAGTTGTTGAGTGACTACTAAGTAGAGCAATACTTTATATTCAAAGTTTCAAAGGAACTAAAATACAACACAAGGAAGGTACACTTTGTATCTGTTCATACTTTGGTAGTGAGCCATTTTTGTATTGTATTTAACTCTGGATGTGAGCCTTATAACGATAGTGTGTCCTGGTAGTGAGCACTTGTAATATACTATATCTAGATATAATATATTGTGAGCTAATCTTCATTGTGGTTTTTCCCTATTTGGGTTTTCCACGTAAAAATCTTGGTGTTCATGTGTTATGTGACTTTTTGGATGTTTCATGCTTTCATTCTTTATTTTTGTTAATGTGTTTTGGTGATTGGATAAGATATGTTCAAAATTTTAATAGAATATTGATTCACCCCTCCCCTCTCAGTATTTTGGATGTTCAACACCTTGGATCCACATATCTTGATGGTCTTTATTTTCTTGCTAGCATATTGATTGTATAACTTTCATTGCTATGTGGACTTTCCCCACTCACCCTTCAAAATTTCAAAACATCCTAAGACCTCTCAAATTTCTATAGTTTTCCCTTTTTCCTTTGTTCTTGAATGAGTAACAAATAAGAAACTTCCTTAGAAATTCAAACATGTCCAAATGAATCATATTTTCCCACAACATTTGTTAGATGTGATTCCTCTCCATAATGAAGGCTAGAACCCCCTTAAATTTCTACAACTTCCTTAAGAAGATGACAAAAAGGTGCTAGAAGTAATTACAATGGTTTGCATGCTTATCTCCTAGGCCAATGAGAAACAAACAAGTGTCCCATCACTCCAAGATATGGAGAGGTCATCATCTTCTACATTCCTAGCCTTAAATTGGGATTCATTCATTGTTTATGGATGGTGATTTATTCAAGATGACTTCTATTGAGAGATTAAATCCTTAAGTAAAAATTACTTCTGAGACTTGTAATAGCTTAGGGCTCTGATGTTAGGGTGAGAGAAACCTTATGTTTTTTAATGCACATACATTATAAGGATTTGAATCCAAAGCATGTATGAATGCATGTTAAGATACTCATATTGTAACACTCCATTTGCATGTAATAAAATTTTACTAGAGTTTTGTCATTGAAGTCTTATATTTTTGCCTAATTTAGTAGCTTGATAAGGCCCATAAATATTGACCTACACCAAGTTGTATTAGATAAATTTTTAGTCCTTGTGATTATGGGCATGCTAAGTAAGAAGCCTTGAGGATATTGTTGTAGGAAGAGTGAAGAAAATAACCTACAAATTTAGAGGGTTATGAAGACATGACAAATTGAGGTATAGAAAAAATAGCCATCCCATGAACTGGAGATGCAACACTTATGGAAATGTTGAGAGGCATCACAATTAGACTAGATCCAATGGAAAGAAAACATCCTAGATGAGCACTTTTATAATATGTGAGTGATAATGGGGAAGAAGTCATTAAAGAGGAAACAAAATGAGGAGATGAACAAGAAAATAGGTTCCTGAGTGAAATGACCAAAATTGCTAGCAAATCTCATGTAGACTTACCAACGTATATAGTGGTAATCTAAGTCCAGAGGATTTGATAGAATGGATTTCAAAAATTGATAATTATTTTGAATTAGAATCTATTGAATACCTTAATAGAGTGAAGCTTGTAACTAAAAGGTTAAAGGGACATGCATCTCTATGGTAGAATCGTGTGTAATTTGATGGATAGAGAAAAGAAAAAGAGAAGATTAAAACCTAGGAAAGGATGGTAACTAAGTTGAAGGAAATGTTCCTACCACCAAACCGTCAACTCCATGTTCAAGCAATTTCAAAATCTTAGATAGAGAGAGAAGAGTGTACAATACTACATAGTGGAGTTCTAAAAACTTAACTTAGAGCTGGTCACATTGAGGATGATGTTGAGAAGGTCTTCAAGTTTTAAATGGTGTACAATATTTCATTCAAGATGTGATTAGTATGGTAAGAATTACCAATGTAGAAGAAGCCTATCAATATGCATTGAAGGAAAAGGAAACTATTTCTAGAAGACAAAATAATTCTAGAGGAAGAGGTAAATCCTCAAGAGGAAGAGGATAGTCAAGTCTTGGATGTGGCTATCAAGGTAATCAAGGAGAACCAAGTACTTCTCATACCAATACCCTAGGAGGTAGATGAAGGAGTGATTATTCTAGAGGAAAAACAAACTTTGTAAGAGGAAGAGGAAGAGAAAGAGGAAGAGGATCCGATGAATCATGTTTTAAGTGTGGAGAATTTATGAATAGGGTATTTGAATATCCTCAAACTCAACAAAATAGTAGTAGAGGAAAAGAAAAAAGAGTTCACATAGCAAAATCTAAGGAAGAGAGTGTAGAAAGTGTTGCCTCAAGGTTTGGAGAAGAACCCAAATATGGGGAATCCTTGATGTTGAAGAGAGTTCTTCTAAAACTAGAGAATATGCAAGAACCAAAACAAAGAATAATTTTTTAGTACCAAATGTAAGTTTGGAGGAAAATTTTGCATAGTCATTGTGGATAGTGGTAACACTAACAATAAATTATTAGAAGAAATGGTGAATAATTTAAAGTTGAAGCAGTTCAAACAACCAACACCATAGAAGGTTTCTTGGATACATAGGGGACATTAGTTGTTGGTAAGTGAGCAATGCCTAGAACTCATTTTCATATTGGAAATTATAAATATGAGATAATGTGTGAAATAATGCCAATGGATGCATGCCATATTCTATTAGGTAGACCTTGGAAATATGATAGGTAGGCCATACATGATGGAAAGAATGATTGTATTAGGATTAACATGGGTGGAAATGAATATATGTTGAATCCTTTAAATGATAATGTTGAGGAGGTTGAGAAAACTAATAAGGTGTGGCTCGTGATGGGAAATAAATTCCTAAATATTTTAAAGATGTGTGATTTTCCTTCCCACCAAATCCTACAAAGGTTAGGACTACAAAGAAGAAGGAAGAAAAAATTCCTAAGGAATTCTAAGATATTTTGGATGAGTTCATAGAAATTGTGGACTTACATGATGGATTACCACTAGTGAGAAGCATAAGTCATTGCATGGACTTAATACTAGGTGTTATCCTTCCAAATAAGGCACCACATCAAATGAAACCCATGGAGAATGAAGAAGTGAACAAGAAAGTGAAAGAGTTGTTGGATAAAGGGTTGGTCAAAGAAAGCCTCAGTCCATGTGCAATACCTATTATATGAGCACCAAAGAAAGATGGAGAATGGAGAATGTACATGGATTTTTATAGCTATAAATAACATAGCCATTAAGTACATAATTCCATTACCTAAAATGGATGACTTGATGGACTATTTGAGTGGAGCGAAGCACTTCTCCTAAATTGATTTTAAAAGTAGGTATCACCAAATAAGAATTAGAGAGCATGATGAATGGAAGACAATGTTCAAAAACAAGGAAGGATTGTATGAGTTGCTAGTGATGCCATTTGGGTTGAATTCCATAAATCTTTTCCTTGTAAAATTTGTTATTATTTATCTATATGCTATTCTATTTTTTAGTAAAACAAAATAAGAGCACCTGTTGCACATAAAGTTATTTTTGTAGAGTTTAATGGAAGAAATGTTGGTCAAATTAAAGAAGTGTAGTTTTATGAAAAAGGAGCTATTATATTTAGGTTTTGTAGTGTCTAAAGAGGGGTTGAGGATATACCCAAACAAGGTTAAGGAAATAGTGGATTGGCCTTCACCTAAAAGCATGTTTGAGGCTAGAAGTTTCCATCATCTAGTGATATTCTATAGGAAATTCATCATAAATTTCAATGGCATATGTACACTAATTACAAAAAATGTGAAAGGTCTGAAGAAAGAGTTTCAATGGACAACTATAGCAGAAAATATTTTTTAGTTGTTAAGGAAAAAGGTAACTAAACAGATAGTCTTGTCATTTCTATACTTTGGAAAAGTGCTCCAAGTATATTGTGATGCTAGTGGTAGTACAATTGGAGGAGTGTTAAGTCAAGAAGGTTGACCAATTACCTACTTAAAAGAGAAGCTCAATGAAGCAAAGAGAAAATACTTAGTATATGACAAAAAATTCTATGTTATTGTTCAATCCTTGAAGGAGTGGAGGTATTACTTGTTTCCAAAGGATTTTGTGCTTTATACAAATTACCATGCCTTGCAATGCATCAATATTCAAGGTAAGTTAAACCAATGACATAAGAAATGGGTAAAATTATTGTAAAGTTTCCCTTTTATTTTGAAACAAAGGATTGGTAAGTCAATAGGGTTGTAGATGTACTTAGAAATTAATGTTTTCTAATGAATGAGGTAAGAGTCACTATTGTTAGCTTTGATGCAATGGAGTTATATCCATATGGACCAGATTTTATGGAAGTTTGGATAACTAGTAGGAGTCCAATAGAAAAGGATGGGATTTCATAGCTAAAATATTGTGTACAAGATGTTATATTGTTCAAAGGGAAAAAATTATGTGTATCCAAGGATTCAATGAGAAAACCTCATAATAGAATAGAATAGTGAAGGCTTAAGTGGACACTTTTGAGTATATAACATATCAGCACAACTGAATGAAGGTTATTTTTGGCTTTTTTTAGTGCAAGCATAAAAATATTAGTGTAAGGTTGCATATTTTACCAACATGAGAAGGGGATGAGACAAAATATAAGGTTATATCAGCCATTGCCTATATTAGAGATTCCATGGGAGCACATCACCATGGATTTTGTATTGGTATTAAATCAGAATCGGTGAGGTAATGATTATATCTTTTTTGTAATGGATATGGTTTTGAAAATGGCTCATTTTATACTATTCCAAAAGACTAGTGATGTATCCCACATCGCTACATTGTTATTCAGAGAGGTAGTTAGGCTACATGGATTGCCTAAAAGTTTTGTCTCAAATAGGGACACTAAATTTGTTCATAATTTTTGGTGTAAATTATGGAAGAATATGGGAACTCAATTAAGATTAAACTCAACCTACCATCAACAAATTGATGGGAAAATAGAGGATGTCAACAAAAATTTGGAAAACTTGTTAAGATGTTTAGTGGGAGAAAACCTCAACAATGGGACCTCATCTTGGCATAGGTAGAATTTTCTTACAACAATTCAATGAATAGAAGTACAAGAAAGATCCCATTTCATATAGTTTATGGGTATAAAATAAGATGTGTTGATGAGTTGAGAGACAATAAAACTTTAAACAAGAATAGTGTAGTCGCAAAATATTTGATGAATAATTTCATGAGTTACACAAGGAGGTGAAAGAGAATTTGGATAAAAGTACCATTAAGTACAAGGAACATGTTGATCAACATAAGAGAGAGCAAGAGTTTCAGGTACATGGGACATAGTTTTAGTGTATTTGAGAAAGGAGTGGTTCCCACAGGGAACATATAATAAGCTAAAATGGAAGAAAATGGGCTTGTGCAAGTTGATGAGGAATTTTTCCTCAAATTCAACCTATGAAATAGAACTCCCTAAGGGTATAGATACCTCTCCCTTATTCAATGTTTTTGATGTGTACTTGTTTTGAGTTTGCAAGGGGTCACCCACTCTAGTTTTTGTGATGAACAAGGGTGGATCAATTCATTTACCTGAGAAGAAGATAGATGAAATAGATAAAATAATGGATTTCAGTGTGACTAAGAAGACTAGAGGAAGGGACTACATATAATTGTAAGTGTGAAAAAGGAAAAAGTAAAAGAACAACTAAAACACTTCTTAATAAGACATTAGATCAAGATTAACATGAACTAAACTAATTTAAAATACTGAAAAGCCTGAAGATGTCTCATTGTCTCCTATCTCCAAAGATTTATCAAGTTACAGAAGCTCTCAGATTTGTAAGCAGTGTAACTGTTTAAAATGCCTATCTAGAGAACGGAATGGATGCTAGATGCAATGATGTGATGATTACTAATGATTTCTAAATGATATGATGCTACTATAAACTATCCTGATGAAAAATGATAAAAGGAAGCTACAGTAAAAACTAATGATGTTGTCATGATATGAAATCTACTGATGCCATGGTGCTATGATGATACTAAAATGCTAATGCTAATGCTTATGATTGCTTAGTTACTTGAGTACTAATTCATGCAGAGTAAGTTTGCATAAAAGATGATAATTCTCCAGGTCCTTTTCATGCTTCAAAAGGCTGTATATATAGATTTTCGGCAACAATTTTGTATAGGGGTAGCACAACAGAGGCTGAGATTCAATCTGGAGATTTGAATGGTACGAGATGAGAAGGTCGAGCTTGTCATGGAGGATTGTTCCTCCCCATGAAAACACCAGGCAAGATGAGAGGAAATATTTGAGGTAGAAGATTGAGGGATTGCCTGCAGGTTTGTCCCCGAGGCTTTTCTCGTGAATGACAGTTAAATTAATTAGATTTGAAAAATATAATTTTATTGGTGAGTGAATAGAGGGATTTGATTTATGCCTTTATCTAAATATTTTTGGTTTATTTAAATTAGCAAAAAGAGAGATAAATAATTTAACAAAACAAACTATAGAAGTTGTTTATTAAATTAAAATAGAAGGAATAGGATAATTAAATTAAAGATTTTAGGATATCTTTATTTAATTAAGAAGAAAATATGATAAGATAATTAAATAATGCCAACTATTGAAGTTGTATTTTTAATTTAGGATAGAATTGATGGATAAAGTATAGAAGAAATAATAATGATAATAATTAAATAAAACAAAGTATTTAGTTTTGTTTATTTAATTAAGAGGAAAATAATGTGATAAAATAGAAGAATTAATAGTGAACTTAATTTAAATAAATGTTTCTATTTATTTACTAAGTAGAAGAATTTAGGATTAATTAATCAAATAAATCATATTTAATTAATTAGATTCTCCAGACCATTTTTAGGTGTCTACAATAATATCTTGTCCTCTAAAAGAAAAAATTTGCAAATGAAGCTTCTTGGTTGAATGTTGTAGAGTTGGCTAAGTATGGAATTCTAGTTTCAGACTTACCAAAATGTTCATGAGTTTCAACTCATGGAAAATTTGTGTTTACTCAATGTGTATGATGTCAAAGCATTTGGGTTTGCTTGTAATCCTCATCAACCAAAAATAATTTCTTTATTTTCTATTACTATTGTTCCTTGTTATTTTAGCTTGTAGGAGTTGAAGATTCAAATTTTGAAGAATACCCATGATTTCATGCCTAACTAAAGTCATCAACTTGAAGAGGATCCAAAAGGGTGTCTACATTTTTAATTTGGGGAAGATCTAATAAAAATTAAACAAATTATGGAGTTGTAAAATTTCAACATGCATCTACACTTTGCAAAAAAAATTAACCCTATTGAAATACTCCCTAAATCCTTATATTTCCACTTGTCACCCAATTTTCTTTAAGGCCTGTAGAGGAAAAAATTTCTAGTCTCATCTGGATCCCTACGAATTCCCTACTAAGTCCATTTGGAATTCATTCATTTACCAACTGTATGCTTTCCTTATCATTTGATAAATTTTTAGCTTCATCCAAATCTACGAAACTTTCATGTGCAACTAGATACATTCAGATGGCCCTTTTGCTCCCACAAAAGTATGATTCCCTTCATTTCCCCTTAAAATATTGTTGAGCAGAACTTTCATTGCCATGTGGACATATCCACATGACCCCAATTTCCTTGCATCATGATGAACCTCAAGATCCCACATGTTGATGACCCTTGGTTCCCTACATCCCAATGGTCTTAGTTTCCATCCAGTCTTCTAATTGCAGAAATTTTCTTTACATGTGGTTTTTCCCCACTCACCCTTCAAAATTTTGCAACCTCCTAAGACCCCTCAAATTGAAATAGTTTTCCTTTGTACCTAAATAAAGGACCAAATGTGGAACTTTGTTAGACATTCAAATATTCCTAGGTATCCCATGTTTTCTCACAACACCTGTTGGACATTATTACTCCACATGATAAAGGGTGGAACCCCCTTGTATTTCCACAACCTCTTGAAGAAGATGACAAAGAGTTACAAAATTAGTTACAATATCTTGCATGTGTATCTCCTAGGCCAATGAGAAACAAACATGCATCCCATCACTCTAGGATGTGGAAATACCATCACCTTATGCATTCTTGGCCTTAAATTAGACTTTATTCATTATTTATGCATATGATTCATTAGAGATGAATTTTCTTGAGAGATTTTCCTTAAGTGAAAATTACTTTTGAGAGTTGTAATAACTTAGGGCTCCAACAAGAGGGTGAGAGAAACCTTTTATTTGTCAATGCATATACATAGTAAGGATTTGAACCTAGGGCATGTATGAATGCATGTTAAGATACTCCTTTTGTAGCACTCCATTTGCATGTAATAAAATTTTACTAGTATTTTATTATTGAAGTTTAATTTTGTTGTCTGATTCAATAGCTTGTCAAGGCTCTTGAATCCTAACTTGCACCACTCCTTTAGGGAGTGGAGACTCTATTGAAAGAACCTATTTTTATTGAGAATTTATTTTCCATGGGTCAAATAAGATAAATAAATGAGTAGCCTAAATAAGGAAATAATGTAGGAAATACAAGATTAGTGTAGAAAAAGGAAAATAAAAGATGGAATTAGTCAGAGGCAAGGACCTTGGCTCAATTAGCTAAAAGTTTGGTTGTATGATAGCTGGCATAAGGTTTGGTTGTTGAATTGGACTAATCAGATGCCAAATGGTCATAAGGTGAGATTATGAAGGAAAACACATATGTGGGGTTCAATTTGTGAATTTATCTTGATTAATGAATTTATTTTTTACCACAAACACTTATCTTGTTTGAGTTTCAAACTAAATTTCTATGTCAAAAACACCATTCATTTCACAAGGTCCATTATGTGAAAATCATGAAGTTAGAGCCATAGTTTCCTATGTTAACTTTGGGAAGTATTGATTGAGATATAAGCCAAAATATTTAGAAGTCTATAAGGATAAAATCCTTAGGACAAGCATCAATATCAAGACTTTTCAAAGGGTATCCATACTTAAACCAAAGGATTTGAAATTTTGAGAAAACTTGTTGATGTTTGTTTGCAATGTTTTGGAACCAAGAAAATTATTTAATTGACTCACAAGCATTTACAATCCTAGTTCAAATGGTACGTTCTTTTGATGGGCTTACATCATGCTCTTCATAGTAAAAGAGAAAAATTTACATGCAATTGAGGAAAGAGTGTAGATGTATGTTAAGAATGAAGTCTTAACCTCTACATTTTAACCAAAATCAAACATAGCAAGTAACTTCTTGGAATCCAAGTTTCAATGCACCAACTCAAACAACTCGTTGCATGGACAAGTTGGAAACTACAAACAAAGGCTTTTAACAACCATATTCGGGATGAAATGGTGCCTATACATGTGGTGATTCACTTAATTAAGAGGCCTCCCAGCCCTTAGAAATATCTAAGGTTTTTGACGTATCACACGGATACTAAGACATTCGTTGGTATAAGACAACAACACCAGCTGGTTAATGAATTTCTTCACACCAATCTATATAAATATAGTAGACTGAAATGAAAGCACCACTTGGGTCATTCCCTCTCACAAGTTGGGAGGCAGGCCCTCTAAAGGTAACACAGATTGTGAAGCTTAAAATGCTTTTCATCACCCGAGATTTCCAAAAGGCGCAAGGGGAGAGGATAGGCGCTTCCAAGAAGAAAAGCATACTTGTGTGTTTCTCTTCACCCAAGATCGCACAAAGCACAAGGAGAGAGGATACACACAACAAGTATACACAAGCAAATCAAACACACATTTATTTTAACCTTGACAAGCATAATGAGTTCATTTTAAGAACCAATTTGAAGTGTTGGGATTGGTCAATTTTAAACCAATATTGCAAAATGAGGATATGTGGGTTCAATTTAACCAATTTTGAATGTTAATTTTAAACCCAAAAGGAAATTTAGTTGGTCCTAAAATGTGAAGTAAAACATCATAAAATGGGTTATAATTGCCCCATAAGTATTAAAAGCACTTGTTACAATATATAGTAAAACAATGATATGCTCCTTCACTTCAAATTTTATTGCCCAAATCTGCAAAACCAGTTAGCCTCATAAACAAAAATTAGAAGTCAGTGACATCTTAGAAATCAGATGAAATCAAAAATTTAAAGCACATGTCAAAATTTAGTTTTTTTTGTTTACGAGTAAAAAACGCACCTGAAATCAATTATGTTGCTAAATTTCATCAAATGCATCACCATATCAAAAGTGTGTCGGTATATTGAAATTTCAAATGTGTTGCTCTACAGTAAACAGTGACATCAATGTTGCCATATCAAATACATCACTATAATTAAATTTATGACGTGAATAGAAATTTGTTTAGTGTCGCTATTTTAAATATGCAGTGATGAAATTAAATCACACATTGCTAAATTAATTATGCATTGCTAAAATCAACCAAAGTACGTCATTGTATAGCGATGCATCCCATATGCGTTGCTGAATTTGATTAAGTGCATTGTTGAATCTGCAAACACAAGAAAATGAGAATCTAAAGAGAAATTTGTCAAATTCAATTAGTACAGCCCTCCTTTTAGTGCCAAATGTGACCATAATCATAGTGTTAACTAAACATGCTAGATTCAAACAAATGTAAAGCCTATTTAATTACCTAAGTCATGATCCCAATAAGATATTCAATATCAACAAAGCGAAGAATCCATTAAAACTAACATGCTAAAACATGAAAGCTTGAAAAACATCTATTCTAAGACATTGAATCTTATCCTATTAGGGGAGTGGTGTACATTGATTTGGAATGGCGACCCTTTCCCAATCCCTTGGATAATATTAGCCTTTCCAATCAATTTTATTGAATAAAATCGATGGAAACTAATGAAAAAATGAACAAAAATATGATAAAAGATAGATTAACATGATAAAAGCTAAGATGTTTGATGTGAGTTTATGCAAACCTATGCTAAATGTATATAAGATTCAAAGATACAAGCCCTAGATTCCAAAATATACTAAATGAATGCAAACTAAGTTATCATGGAAGCCATTAATGGATGCCTAAGCTAACTATGCATGAAAATTAATCCAAAATTCTATCAAATGTAAAACATGAATGCAAATGGGTGTGAGTTTCAACAACATAAGTTTTCTATCAAAAGATGGATCCATATTCAATAGATGCAAAGTCTATTTATAGAATAGGCAATGAGAAACCAATGGTCAAGATTCAAAGAATCAATCAATGGTCAGGATGGAAAGAAGATGGAGGCATGGACCATGGATTTCCATCAAGGGTTGAGAATTCAAGTTGATATTTAATCAAGGGCTCACAATCATGCAAATAAGCACACTTTCAAAGCTAGCTCAAGAAGTTTGTTGAAAGTTTGTTACAAAGAAGAATATTCCCTTTTTGAATGAGTGAAAAGGGAGAATATTCTCATGCAAGTGGATGAGGAAAATTAGCATTTAGAAAATTAAAACAAAGTTTTAATGTGCAAAGGGGAGGGATATTCCATAGAAATATTCCATTTTTGGAGGAATTTAAGATTTAGCATTAAATTATTTATTTATTTAATGAAAGGGGTGAGATTAGGATATTTAATTAAATAACTAGGATAACTAGGATTTATTTAATTAAATAAGAAGAACAAGAAGGCTAATTAAATAATTTGCATTATTCGATTAGACAGGATGAAAGGTGAATATTATGGAGAGTGAATTAACCTAATTAGGTTAATTAGATCAATAGATGAACATGAGACCTTGATTAATTAACTAGGTTAATTTAATCAAATAAGTAAAAAGAGGATGGATTTTAGGATGAAATGATGTTAGTATTCCAGATGCCAGTGTGCAGTATCATTCAAGACATTTTTAAGTGTCTACAACACCATCTCTCTATTTTCCCAAATCTTCAATCCCCATGAAGACACTTGTAAATTTCAACTTAATGTGTATGAGTTAAAGGTATGCAATATTTTATAATCTAGGATCTTGAACTTATCCAACAATTATGTAGATACCAATTTATTACTTTCCTTTAATGCCAATCTATTGTACAAGTGGATTCTTCTCTTCAAGTTTTTGTGATACTTTATCTTTTGAGTTATATTCTCTATGGGTCTGAAGCATAATGCCATACTTTTCACCCCCTAAAATTGTGTTTCTCCTTATGAACTAGGAGATATCTCTTGTGCATGTAATGAAGTTTGCACTTGCATAGGATTCTTCTTCTCTTTCTTTAGTTTCCTCTTCCAAAATTTCATAGGTTCTTTATTATGCTTCCCAAGTATATTTACCCTCTTTTTTTGTCTTGAAGGTTCCATAAAATTACTTTTAAAATGGTGTGCTATATGTCTGTAATTGTTGTATTTATAGAGTATAGCTTTATAATTCACTAGAGGAACATATGTATTGTAGTTTCTACTTGTCCACCAATAAAGATTTATATTTTTGTTTCATCTATCATTATATCTCAATTTCATTCTACACTCTCTTTCCTTATGTCCAAAATTGTTGCATGAGTAGTAATAGCCATAAAAGCTACTCTTAAACCTATATGTATTTACTTTCCTTGAAGGAAGGGACTTCTTGAAATTGTCCATGTTAACTTTAGGATGAGTCTTTGTCTTCTTGCTACCTTCATTTCTAATAGGGCTTTTGAAAGCATCTTCAAGCCTTTTTATCTTTACCTCATTTGTCTTCTTAGGAGTCTCTTTGGAATCTTCCTTGAGTATTTTTTTTTATTTATAGCCAAGTCCTATTTTATTTAACGATGAAATTTTCCCATTAATGATTTCATCTAGGATTTTGGTGCTCTTTTCAAACTTGAGGCTTGTGTTCAACTCAATGGTTGTATTCTCCAATTATTTCCTCATGAAAATAATTTCAGACTCTAGCCTTTCATAATTTTCTTCCTTTGTTTTCAATTGGATTTTTAAGTTTCTTGAATTATTTTCTCTTCATTAATTTGAATTTTCAAATTGATAATTGTTTTCTCTACAAATCATTTATTTGATCTTTCAAATCAATTCTCACCTTTTCATATTCTTCTTGCATTTTGGCCTTTAATTCACACTCTTCTTGAAATAGCAGCTTGTACTTTGAGTTCTTCTTCCTAAGTCTCTCAATCTCATCTATAGCCCAATAGAGTTCTTCCTCAAAACTTTCATCATCATCTTCGCTATTCATATAAACATTCTCATCACATTCTTTTGAATCCTCTTCTAAGTTCATCTCTTCTTTTCTTTTACTCACAAGATGGTTTTCCCTTTTGAAGATATCATCTTTTGTTTCCATTTCCTTTTATGTTCCATTTATCACCTTATCACTTGCATTTGATGTGTGTTCATCAATGCTCTGCGAGGTATTTCCTTTTACCATATTTCCTTTTCTTCTTGTCAAGTATGCTTCCAAAATATACCTTCTAGTGGTTAGGCTAATTCAGAGGAACCTGCTCTAATACCAATTGATGAGCACACAATTATACTGAGAGGGGGGTGAATTAGTATAACAACAATCTTTACTTTTTCAAACTTTATACCATAAGAATATTAATTGTACACTAACAACAATATAAGATGCAATGATTACACAACATATGTAAAACACATGATTTACGTGGAAACCCTTACGAGAGAAAACCATGGAAAAATATTACTTATATAAACTCTTCTTACAAATTTTAAAACACATGATTTACATGTAAACCCTTACGAGAGAAAACCATGGAAAAATATTGCTTATATAAACTCTTCTTACAATTTTTTAGGTACCAACCTACAAGAGACACCAATCCCCACATACAAAAAATTGTAAGCACCAAATCCCACGATTGAGCACCAACTCAGTAAGAGACACCAATCTCTTTTGATATAAGCTACCAATCCCTTCTATATGAGGCACCAACCTCAACACAAAAAATTCTTTTTCTTCTTTGAAAAACTCCACAAGTCTGCTAAAAAAAAAATCTTCTCTAATCTGCTCCAACACTCTTCACAAATCTACCTTGAAATCTCTCATGAATCTCTCATTATTCTTCTCATATCTTTGCTCAAATCTGCTTTGTAAGTTTGCTCAAATATGTCATGTAAGTCTACTCAAATACTCTTTCCAACATGTTTCATATTTTTGCTCCAAAATAACTTACTATCCCCTTATGCATTTCATCGTATATTCTTCATAGAATTTTCTTCAAAAATCTACTCATGCCCTTTAAAAAATCTGTCATAATTATTTCCTTACAAGTCTACCTCATCATCTATTCATATATATGTTGTAAGTGCTATACTTTAACCTGAAATATATTACTTTATTTCTTACACTTCTTCATAAAATGCCTCAAGTCTGCTTGTAAATCAGTATTGAATCTAATTATAAAATTGTCTTACATATGCTTTTACATCGAATGATATTCCATTGAGTTACTTGATTTTCTTACTCTACATCTTATCTCTTTTATATCATGTAAAATACCCAAGAGAGGTAACTTTAAAATGTGAAGGGACAACTTCACTAAAAGGTGACTATTCAAAGATCAACACACTTCTTAAAGGGTCAACTTAACAATACATAATTAAATTTATTTTTAATTGATTCCCTTTTAAACATAACCATGTTACCACCTTTAAATGATATATTTTTGTATTTAAATGGGAGTGTTTCCTTACACATATTAATAGCTTCCTTTGGAGATTTAAATGAATCACTACCTCTTTTTGCCATCAGCTCTCTTTTGTCTTATATGACTTTGTCTTTTTCTTTATTTTGTCTTATATGCTTTGTTATCCAACCTATGGCCTTTGTTTCTTGACTTAGGTGATACTATCTTCTTCTTTTTATCTTATTCTATTTTGACTTATTCTCATTTCTCTTATTCTATTTTTTATTATATAGTTTCAACCCTACGAAATTAATCGACATTGTTTTGATCACTACCTTAAAATACACTTTCTTTTATTCAATCGTTGTTATTCTCTTTATTTATATCATCATTGCTCTTTAAAAGGTAATTACTCCCTTTGTGAATGCAATCACTCACCTCACATTATCTTAAATTATGCCTTCACATTATCTTAAATGTTGCCCATTATCAACTAATCTATGCTCTTTTAAAACATTAAATCCCTACTCATTATTTTCTCTACCAATCATTGTCTTCTTTTAAGTATTTTGTTGCTTCTTTGCAAGGACAATCATTGCCCTTTTTTTAATAATCATTTTGTTTCTTTGTAAGACCACTGCGTATAAACATAACTCTCTTCTTTTTTCATCATTGCTTCATTTATGAATAGATCTTATAAAATTGTCTCTATATTTCATAATTATTTTATCAAAACAATTCTTAATGTAATTTTTGCCTTATGAAATACTTTTACATAGGCATTGTCCTTATTATTATCAAGCCTCTTAATCATTGTTGATTGGAGAATAAACTTGCTATAGTTCATAAACATAAGTGTTGTAGTACCTTGTGACCTCCCACTACTACTTTAAAAGTACTCAAATTGCACTATCACATGTGGCCAACATAGGAAGATTGCCTCCATGAATTCATTAATAGATGACAAATTCTTTATCCATCAAGACTATGAATTAGTAACCTTAGATATAAAGGATATTTAAGGCTTTTTTTATTATTTGTGTCATAATTTACTATTAGAGGGAGAATCCTTTGAGGATTTATGCCTACAGCTGCAACATATAACTCCTGCTTTCCAAATGCAATCCCAATGAACTATACTCTAAGTTTTTTACATGCATCTGTAACCACAACCATATCAACCTAACCAATTATAGACCATTGAAATCAATGAAAATATCAAACAATGAATTCCTTTGACATTAATAATAGGAATCTCATTAATATTTTTTTGACATCAATGACAACATTTCCAACAAAACGTTGTGGGTGGTGAACTATTTGTTGGAAATAGAGCACTAGGATCTAGTCCTAGTTTTGTGTCACACAATCTAGGAGTGTACCCAACCCAAGACATGTCAACCATCCAAACATGCCCAACTACACACTACACCAATTAGATGTGTTAAACATGGTAGATTGCATCCACATAGACAAAATTAATTATTTTTGGTCGATTGTTAAATTTTTGATGTGACAAGGTAGCTTTTTTTTTCCACATGGAACACCACATGGACCCTCGAAGGTAGCCCACTCCATTATGGAACCCTATCCCCTATATACCTGTTGGAGTACAGTGAACACTGAGAGGGGGGGTGAATCAGGTTCATACACAAATTTTCACTTTGTAAAGGCTTTTTCAAATTTGACTTAAGTAAACAATATAAAGCAATATAATAGACACAAGCATATGACACAATGATATGTCCTAAGTGGAAACCCTCCCAGGGAATAAAACCACTTGAAAAATGCCTCACTGGCTTATTTGAACCTCACTGGTTATAGAGTGCCTCACTAGAAAAAATGGTCTAATTGACCAAAGAACCTCACTAGTTACAAGAATGCCTCACTCGCATACACTCCATGGTCTTATTGACCAATCTCTAATGAAGGAAGAAACATAATATCAAAGGGTTACCCTGTTACAATACAAACCATCAAGCCCAAATTTTTTTCTCTGCAACTACATTTTCACAAACACCATGGCATAAATTCCAAGTCTCAAGACTGCCTCTCCTCTTGTTTGTTTCACATCATAATCACTCATCCTTTTGTAGACATAAACAAATACATCTTCAAGAACCCTCCTTAACACATCAAATGATACAAAGTTCTTCAACACCCTAACTCACAACAATATTTTATTCATCATAATGCTATTCTACTCTATTTACAAAATACACATTGTTTCTTAGGATGGTAAAGAGAATAAATGGAAGTGACACTCTCTCATAAGGAAAAACTCCACTCAAATGAACAACTCACCATTCATTTTCTTGTTTAGGACATATCACACTATTCTAGATTCTAACTCAAAAATATTTGCACTCATTCTTAGAAACATAGGACTATGCAAAGAAGAGATGACATGACACTAAAACAACATCTATTTTAGAAACTCATCCTTTATACCCTTGACATATATGACAACTTCTGCAAAATATTATTTTTGAATCACATTCCACCACAGAAGGAATAGACTCAATAATCAACAACTACTACACCTTTTCAAAAACTCTTCCCACTCACATTTTTCATATATGAAGAACATCATATCACTACTTTTTTTTCACATTGTGTCAATCTCTCTTTGTAATTTGAAGAACCACCAAACAATGTCACAACTAAATTCCATTTCCACCGTTGTCTCGAAGAATAGTTACAAACTGTGTAACTAAAACAAAGACCTTGACCTTCAATTTCCTGTCAACCTTCATACATCGGAGAATAGTTGTTATCCACATTTAAATCTCAGCCTTAGATAAATCTCTACCACCAAGTTTATCTTTTTAACAACAACCGTTGATATCCAAAGTGAAGGATTTTATCCTGCTAGGTCAATGAAGTCAAGAAGTAGGGGCTGGTAATTGATGTGAACAATCCCTTAAATATATCACTTAAGTGCTAGTCTACTATTTATAGTAGGTCAACTTATAAATATAACATAAAGATAATACAACGTTGAAGACTTTCAAAAACATAAACCCTAGATCTTTTAGGGTTTTTATGTCTTAAACTCAAAAGAATGCATTAAGCACCATAACATGAATGCAAGTTCATATCCATTGCATATACCTTTTGATAGCTCCACACTGATATGGTTACAAGCTTTCAACACCACTCAATAACATAGGAGGTACATCAACTTATCAACATCATAGCATCACAAACTCACATTTCATGAACATGGTATGAAGACATAATGAAGGCATCCTGAAGAAGATTGATGTGGGAATGAGCTTGATAGTAATGGGAGTCTTGAAACCAACTCCTTACAAGTTCCACTCAACACTGTAGTATCTCAACATCAATATCAACTCCAAATGTGTCAAGCAACATCAACCAACAACCAACAATTGTATCAATCTTTGCATGAGGACCAAACCAAATTGTGAAAGCCTTTGACATTAATGACAAATCAATGCTACAAAGCCAACAAACTCCCCCTTTGGCATTGATGTCAAACCAATTCACGCACATCATTAAACCTGCACCATTGCACTTCATCTCCCTCTTTGACATCAAATGACAAAGGAGCACTCACTCCTCCTGACTAAAATAAAATTTCATTTATTGTGTAGACCACTATTATGAGAGCCTTTCAATAGGAAACACACTTACATCAGATCACTGACAAGAACAAGATGAGCATGCAAAAAAACACATGTAATTGAGATCTAAAGAGCCACCATTGGATAGTGTCGCCACTGTACCCTCCTGACCAAAGGATCACTATAGTTTAGAAGCATTATGCAACCAAGAGTCAACTGTCACAAGCAACCAAAATTTATTCACTATTGCACCACTAAATACTCCAAAAAGACAAACCTGGGGAAAAGAACTGAGATTACAACATGGTAAAAACCAGGGGCATAAGTAATGAGCTTGGAAGCTCCCCCTTTGCTTTGCAACTTATTATCATCTTCACTCAAGCCATCTCATGATCAACCATCATCAAAGACTGGAAACAAGAGTACATTGTAGCAACAAGTTCCACTATCAACATTGATGCATTAACACCCAACTAAACAACTATTGATCCACTAGCATGATATCAACATAAACCACTGTCATAATGTCAAAATATTAAGTAACTACAAAATGATAGTATAAGCAACACTGTGAGAATATGTACTATTCCCATTGAGAACAAGATAACACTGACAACATTGACTGAGAAAATTGTAAATTATCCTCGTATTACAAAAATACTACTATCAAACCTGCATTTTCTCCTTCTCCCTTAGTGAATGTTGCAAACTGTGACAAACTTCTATATCTCTATTATAATTTTCAAAAAAAACCTTCACAATGGCTCTAGGAAAATTCATCGTCAGCAATTCACCGATGGAAAATTCATCACCAACAATTCACCGTGGGAAAATTCACTGCCATGACAAATTCATCGTGGGAAAATTCACCGTCATGACAAATTCACCGCGAAGTTAAATTCACCGCCAACAATTCATCGAGGGGGAAAATTAACTGCCATTAATGTTTTTTAATATATATTTCAAAAACTTTTAGAGAATTTGATTGATGATAATAAAAAAAAAAAAAAAATTCAATAATTCAAATGAAAATAAAAATTACTATGAGCCAAATCTAACACAAACTTTCAAATTAACTTTAGAGAATTTGATTGATGATAATAAAAATAAAAATATTTTTCAATAATGCAAATGAAAATAAAAATTACTATGAACCAAAAAAAAAAATTCAAAGTTCACAAAATATATATTAAAAAACATTAATGCCATTTAAAATAATTGAAATGAAAATAAAAATTACTATTAACCAAATCTACTACAAAAAAATAATGTAGGTGAAAATTATTTTTAAAAAAATAAATCAAAGTTTAAAAATATATATTAAAAAACATTAATGCGGTTAATTTTCCACTTCGGTGAATTGCTGGCAGTGAATTTAACTTGGAGGTGAATTTGTCATAGCAGTGAATTTTCCCACGATGAATTTTTCATGACGGTGAATTTTCCCACAGTGAATTGTTGGCGGTGAATTTTCCATCGGTGAATTGTTGGCGATGAATTTGTCGTATGCCCTTCACAATATATGTAGGTAATCATGTAAAGGTTGTAAGGGTTTGGAAGGTCATTAAAGCTTCTTTTCAAGTTCTCACCTATTATACAGGGTTTTCTTAGTTTCTTGTTGTGCATCAAAACCTTTTGAAACATGTTGACTGTCTCATTGGATATTTGTCTCATGGATCTGCATTACTGAGTTTCTCACAAAAATTTTGAAGATTGCACTGCCCTTGACTGTCCTAATATCACACCTGTCTCTTAACTCCATCAATTCAGTAAAGATTATCATAACCTGAAGCAAGAACATCAACTTATTCCATTGTTAGCAGACTTCATTCTTTCTTTACAATTCATCAAGGATAATCTGCTCATGATCTACATTGTCGTGACCCTATTGTTTTTGTAGATTCTAATTCTTCAACAGACCTTAGATAAACTCTTCATACTATTTGGATGATAATCTAACAAAAATGTTCACGAGGACTTAGTATGAAGAATCAAATAACTATCTCTTTATAATCACATTTTTGAAACTCATTCTCACAAGGAAATGGTGCCTTTGTTAAGAAAACTTTCCCATTATTTGATATCATTGTCCTGTCTAGGATATCTACTGTTATAGATGAAATTAGTGACATTGGCCATGCACTATGATGTACTAACACCTGCCCTGCTTACTACCAAAAACATAAAAGATCAAAATTTGATCATCAGTGAGAGCAAGAATGAAGACCATCTACAACACACTGCTAATCTTGCAAAATCATTGTCAATATGAAATTTATATAGAGCCTACACATTCCCTTCATGATAGATATCTTATGAAACTTGCATTCTATTGCATACTATTCAAACAATTGAAGGATGTGAATTCTATCAAATAAATCTTATGGGATGCCAACATCAAACTCTCTTCGTATACCTCACTGCCATCATCCCAATAAAAGCATTTTGTATAGACTACTGTGTCAAACAAGATCCATCCAGGACTACACCAAGCACACTTGAAGGAATGTTTGACATCATACTGACTGTTCAACTGTCATGATACATGTAAGTCATAATTGTATTGTGGTAACAATTAAAGGCTTTCAATCACTAGCATAGTGCATTCAACATACTTTCATGAGCATTGTATAAATAGACTATAAATCTTGCACTGTATACAATCACTTGCTTTGCCTTTTTCTTATAAACACTATAAATCATTCAATGCATACCATAATAGTAAACCATATTGTGTAGACTCTCTTGGAAGTGGAAAACTACTATAGCATGGGAATGCCATTATGAAGAGATGCATGTGGATATCACTTTGAAGCTCTCTTTACTACCCTCACTTATCTCTTTATTTAACATAGACCTCTAAGGTTGTTGTCAACAGAAAACAATGCCTATCTTCAACACTACAACACTATGAACTATCCTTCATCTACTATATCCAGATCATGGTTTGTGGTAACAGTGAAGACATCTCAACATTGCTCCTTGTGAAACTTTGGTTGCTCCCTATGACTGTATAATTTGCATGCATCTTCAAGGTTGGGAAGACTCAAAGAACCTGCAAATTAGTGAACAGAGAAAACTGTATACTGACTTATAAGATCACTGCATAGTACTTGACTATTAGCTCTTTGAAAGGATCATATAAATTTTAAAGCTACTCCTTATGCAAAAAACCATGGAGATATACCTTTCCTACCACATACAACCTTTGATTACCATATTTCTTTGTTCATACTTTCATGACTACTTTATTCATCCTTTTCTATCATTTTTCACTTACCTTCTATCCATTTGTGTGTTGATAACATCAAGGTAGTTTGTCAATCAAACACTGATTTAACCAAACATCTTACCTATTTGGAAATTTTTCACATGTCTTGAAGGACCATACTCATAGAACAAAGAGGATTCTCAGTATCTTTGTATCCACAATATGCTGACCTAATTGAACACACAGTCCTACCTTGTTCAACATACCCAAAATTGATCTAAAATTGACACATCTTCCTAATTTTCTCTAGGGGTTTGATAAATGTAACATAAATTCAACTCGCCCTTAATTTATGCTACATTCTTTATGCACTTATGGATGTTACTTGTGCAATATGCACAAGCTCATATCCTTTCTTTTCTTTTTCTTGTTTCCTTCTCTAAACTGTTATAGTCCTTGTTTTCTTGTGATGGCTAAAAGGTTTCACCATATTAATCTTATAGAATAATGCTTTATGTCCAAACTTATGACACTTATAACATTCAACTTTATGACCAATAGGAGGAACAAAATCATATTCTCTTGACAACTGACAATTTCTTGCTTTATTACCAACTTTATTACTATTATAACAAACATTGTTGTAGTCTTGATTTTTCAAACTATAATAAATCTTATCCTTATTCCATCTAAGATCATTTCTTGAGTGAACTCTACAATTTCTAGCTCTATGGCCATAGGTATGACAAGAATAGCAATAGCCATGAAACTTAGAGTAGTTGTACCTGAAAGATGGAGGTCTTGATGGCATGTTTGTCCTTCTACCTTCACCAACACATTTATCTTTTGTCTTATCTGTAGGAGCAATAGTATGATGACCCAAATATATCTTCTTCCTTGGTGTATTCTTGACTTTCAAGCATTGTCATTCTTCATAACCTAATCTTGTAGTGTCTTTATAGTGTTTTTGTTTGCTCAACATGTCATTCAAACATTCAGTACTCTTTTCAAACTGAAGATTCTTGTGCAGCTCAATAGATACCTTTTCCAATTCCTTTTTCAAAGAAACTATGTCTAATTCTAATCTTAGAAATTCATTAGCTTTGACTTCTAGATCAAATTTGGTAAAGTCAACAACTCTTTTAGTTTCTTCTATTTCAGTTTTTAGACTTATAATCAGTTTGTCGGATTTATCAATTTGACTCTTTAAGTTAACAACTTGATTTTTTGCTTCTTCAAACTCTAAAGAAACTATTTCAAAATCTGAAAGTACCTTGTCCTTGGAGTCTTTTTCTTGTTGAATCTAATCTTCTAATCTCCTATTTTCTTTTTTGAGATGCTTGATTGTATCAAGAGCACACAAAAGTTCACCTTCTAAATCTACCTCACATTCTTGTTCATCATAGTCCTGTTCATAGTAATCTTCATCCATAAAGAATTATCTTTCTTCACTTACAATGAAGTCTTCCTTTTCACCAAAACTCTCAACTACGAGACCATTCTTTTTATCACACTTTATATCAACATTTAGGAGAGACTCATGCAACAAATCATTACAAGACTTGATTGAGGTTTGTTGTACAATATTTTGCTTGGCTTCTTTCTTTTCTAGATATTTCTTCTACACTTTCCCATGGTACTCCACTATCAGGACCTACCCAAGATAATTAAACTTCAATATGGAACCTATGCTCTGATACCACTTGTTGGAGTAAAATGAACATTGAGAGGGGGGGTGAATTGTTGTTCATACAAAAAATTTCACTTTGTGAATGCTTTTTAAAATTTGACATAAGTAAACAATATAAAGCAATAGAATAGACAACAGTATAAACAAAACATACACAAGCATATGACACAATGATATGTCCTGAGTGGAAACCCTCTTGGGGAATAAAACCACTCAAAAAATGCCTCATTGGCTTATTTGAACCTCACTGGTTACAAAGTGCCTCATTGGAAAAAATGGCCTCACTGACCAAAGAACCTCACTAGTTACAAGAATGCCTCATTCAATAACATGTATTTTAAGAAATAACAATACATAATTTTTACTTTGTAAAGGATTTTTTTCGAGTGATTTAGGCTAATTCAATAACATGTATTGTACATAGGTATCATTAATTTAGACTAATTAATATCTATAAAGTTGAGAGCATATATTGATTAAATATTACAATAAGTAAATATGGAAAGTAAATAGAAAAGTAATGTATGTATTGTGACCAAAGAATAAATGCATATCTTGATCTTTCAAATCAATGATCACCTTTTTAGATTCTTCTTGTATTTTGGCCTTTGATTCACACTCTTCATGAAATAGTAGCTTGTACTTTTAATTATTCTTCCTAAGTCTCTCAATCTCGTCTATAGCCCGATAGAGTTCTTCCTTAAAACTTTCATCATCATATTCGCTACTCATATCAACATTCTCATCACATTATTTTGAATCCTCTTCTAAGTTCATCTCTTCTTTTCTTTTACTCACAAGATGGTTTTCCCTTTTGAAGATATCATCTTTTGTTTCTATTTCCTTTTGTCTTTCCATTTATCACCTTATCACTTGCATTTGATGCTTGTTCATCAATGCTCTGCTAGGTATTTCCTTTTACCATATTTCATTTTCTTCTTGTCATGTGTGCTTCCAAAATCTATCTTCTAGTGGTTAGGCTAATTCAAAGGAACCTGCTCTAATACCAATTGATGAACACACGGTTATACTGAGAGGGGGGTGAATCAGTATAACAAAAATCTTTACCTTTTCGAGCTTAATACAACAATAATATTAATTGTACACTAGCAACAATATAAGATGCAACAATTACACAACATAAGTAAAATACATTGATTTGTGTGGAAACCCTTATGAGAGAAAACCATGGAAAAATATTGCTTATATAACTCTTCTTACAACTTTTTAGGCACCAACCTATTGGAAGCACCAAATCCCACGACTGAGCACCAACTTAGTAAGAGACACCAATCTCTTTTGATTGAAGGCACCAACCCGTTTTGTATGAGGCACCAACCTCAACACAACAAAGTATTTGTCTTCTTTGAAAAAATCCTTCGCAAGTATGCTAAAAAAACTCTTCTTTAATCTGCTCCAACACTCTTCGCAAATCTACCTTGAAATCTCTCATGAATCTCTCATTATTTTGCTCATATGTTTGCTCAAATATGCCATGTAAGTCTGCTCAAATACTCTTACCAACATATTTCATATTTTTTCTCAAAAATAACTTACTATCCCCTTATGCATTTCATCATATGTTCTTCATAGAATTTTCTTCAAAAATCTGCTCATGCCCTTTCAAAAATCTTTTATAATTCTTTCCTTACAAATCTACCTCATAATATATTCATATATTTGTTGTAATTGCTATACTTTAACTTGAAAGATATTACTTTATTTCTTACACTTCTTTATAAAATGCCTCAAGTCTACTTGTAAGTCAGTATCAAATCTAATTATAAAATTGCCTTACATATGCTTTTACATCGAATTATATTCCATTGAGTTACTTGCTTTTCTTACTCTACATCTTATCTCTTTTATATCATGTAAAATGCCCAGGAGAGGTAACTTTAAAATGTGAAGGGACAACTTCACTAAAAGGTGACTATTCAACGATCAACACACTTCTTAAAGGGTCGACTTAACAATACATAATTAAATTTATTTTTAATTGATTCCCTTTTAAACATAACCATGTTACCACCTTTAAATGATATATTTTTGTCTTTAAATGGGAGTGTTTCCTTACACATATTAATTGTTGCCTTTGGAGATTTAAATGAATCACTGCCTCTTTTTGTCATCACCTCTCTTTTGTCTTATATGACTTCGTCTTTTTATTTATTTTATCTTATATGTTTTGTTATCCAACCTGTGGCCTTTGTTTCTTGACTTAGGTGATATTATCTTTTTTTTTGTCTTATTCTATTTTGACTTATTCTCATTTGTCTTATTCTATTTTTTCTTATATAGTTTCAGCCCTAGGAAATTAATTGACTTTGTTTTGATCACTACCTTAAAATACACTTTCTTTTATTCAATCATTGTTATAATCTTTATTTATATCATCATTGCTCTTTAAAAGGTAAGTACTCCCTTTGTGAATGCAATCACTCACTTCACATTATCTTAAATGATGCCTTCACATTATCTGAAACTGTAGACACATAAAATGTATTGATTGACATTGGACATCTGATCTTGACCACTAACATCGTTTCATCTTGAATCATCCTTCGGTCTAACCATTTAATCAAATGTCTTTATTTGATTAAATTCATCAATATTCCTCTCTTAATTAATAAATCAGTTATCTAATTAAGTCATCATTTCTCGATAATTAAATTGACCATTCTAATTTAATTGTCCTATTTAATTAAATAATTAATTTTATTTGATTAAATCTCTAAAGTCTATCTATTAAATTAAATAAATTAAAACCTTATTTAGTTTAATCTAACATCATCTCTTTTAATTAAATAAATCAAAATTCATTATTTAATTAATCCTTTTATCACATTCTTCTCATAATTGATTTAAATAAATCCACAAATTTAAGTCAAATAGGTCACATCCTTTAATCCCTTCATTAAACTAATTAACCTTGATTAATTTAATCCCTTCTCATGTCCCATCCTCCATATTTTACCACTTGCACATGAAAATAGAGTTATTTGATTTATTAAATCTCTATTTTCTTCAACAAGGCATCTTTAAGGAATATTCCTCAAGTTTGAATTCAAAATCCAAGTGGACTTTGTCCTTCCAACAAGGCATTTACTCATAGTACAAAGTCATTTTTCCTTGAGCCAATGGCATTCAATGCACCTTCTTTCCCTCTTGCATGTCATTTCAACAATTTCAAAATTCAAATATATGCATTTATTGACACATTCTTCAAAACTTGCACATCCTCCATCCACTCACAAATTGACAAGTGGCACTTTGTCATTGGCTAATTCTTAGTCCCACATTGCTCCATTTTGGACATTCTTCCATCTTCTCATTCTATAAATAAGAGGCTAATCTCCTCATTTGATATACATAATTTGAGCAAAGTTATTATACTCAAATCCATAGCAATTCTCATCCATCTTTATCCAATCTTAGCTAGGTTATGCAGATTTTCATCTTCGAGCACACTTCAATCATCAACAAAGTGGATCATTCATCAACATTCATCAAGCTTGCATCATAGGAGTTGGGAAAGGGCCAATTTCCACATCAAATTGGCACCAATTCCCCCATGGGATCAAGAGTTTGCATTGCTTTCAATAGGATTTAACTTACTTTCTTTGTTCTTTCATTTTATTCTTGTTTTCTTTCCTATTTAAAACTTTGCTAATGGATTTCATGGGGAATCCTTGTTCTTACTTGCATATGATCTTCTAATGTGTTCCTTTGTTGTGTTTTGCAGGTATTTGGATTGGGGTTTGATAGAAATACTGCCCATTATCAACTAATCTATGCTCTTTAAAACATTAAGCCATGCTCATTATTTTCTCTACCAATCGTTGTCTTCTTTTAAGTCTTATATTGCTTCTTTGTAAGGACAATCATTTCCTTTTTTTCAATAATCATTTTGTTCCTTTGTAAGACCATTGCATATAAACATAACTCTCTTCTTTTTTCATTGTTGCTCCATTTATGAATAGCTCTTATAAAATTGTCTCTATATTTCATAATTATTTTATCAAAACAATTATTAATGTAATTGTTGCCTTATGAAATACTTTTACATAGGTGTTGTCCTTATTATTATCAAACCTCTTAATCGTTGTTGATTGGGGAATAAACTTGCTACCTTCATAAACATAAGTGTTGTAGTACCTTGTGACCTCCCACTTAATTTGAAAGTCATCAAATTGCACTATCACATGTGGCCAACATAGGAATATTGCCTCCATGAATTCATTAATAGATGAAAAATTCTTTCTCCATTAAGACTATGAATTAACAACCTTAGATATAAAGGATATTTAAGGCTTTGCTTATTATTTGTGCCATTTTTTACTATCATAGGAAGCATCCTTTAAGGATTTATTCCTGCAACTGCAACATATAACTCCTGCTTTCCAAATGCAATCCCAATGCACTATACTCTAAGCTTTTTACTTCCATCTATAATCACAACCATATCAACCTGACCAATTATAGACCACTGACATCAATGACAATCTCAAACGATGCATTCCTTTGACATTAATGATAGGAATCTCATTAATAGTTTTTTGACATCAATGACAACATTTACAATAGGATGTTGTGGGTGGCGAACTATTTGTTGGAAACAAAGCACTGTGATCTAATCCTAGTTTTGTGTCACACAATCTAGGAGTGTACCCAACCCAATACTAGTCAACCATCCAAATGTGCCCAACTATTGAACACACTAGACCAATTAGATGTGTTTACACATGGTATATTGCATCCACATAGGAAAAATTAATTATTTTTGATCGGTTGTTAATTTTTTGATGTGACAAAGTAGCTTTTTTTGTCCACATGGACCCCCAAAGGTAGCCCACTCCACTATGGACCCCTATCCCCTATATACTAATATTGTATGAGTGTATTATGGCCACGAATGAATTTACTTACTTTTAAGTAAACAAATATGTAAATTGTACCTCATCTAAAGAGATCCAAGTTGGAGATAATGATAATGTATGTCAACTTCCACTTAAGAATTAATAGTGATAATACGAAACAAACATTTGATGGAAGAGTTGTGTGATATGGGAAACTTTAATTTTTTAAATATTAAATGTTCAATTATATGTAAAAATTAAAATAAATCAATTATAATATTTAGTTTGAAATTTAATGGTGAGGATGTGTTTGTTGGTGGATTTTTTATGTTCAAAATTTAAATTTTAAATTCAAATGTATCTTTACTTTTTTCATTTAGGGTTCATTAAACACAACTTTTCACGATATATTATATTCAAAGGTATTAATTTAAGACATTCAACATTTGAGAGCATTATTCAATTATTGTTCAATTTTTACACTTTAGTGTGTGCACTGAGTAAAAGGAATTTAGCTTTGCATGAGCACTCATAGGAGTGTATACATGACTAAAAGGAGTCTAGTTTTCCATGAACACTCATAGGAGCATATGCATGACTAAAATGAATCTAGCTTTACATGAATAGAAGCATATACATAACTAAAGATTGTTGTTTTCAAATATTCATACACATTCTCCATAAAGATATTTATAAATAGTGTCAATCTAAATATATACCAAAAGTACATAATAATTGAAAACACACCAAATAAAACAAATAAACGCAGCATAGTATCATGTGGAACAAGTTTGTGCTCATGCAAAACAAGTTCGTTGTGACAAAATCATACCTAATATCAAATTTATCCCTATATAGTCAAAATATAATATTCTAAACTAAAGATGAATACGACTCTTATTATCTATTTCATACCCTAAAGATTTAAATTTATATATCATTTTAAATTGCATACATTATTCAACCATAAAATTAAGTATCACCATTTATTATAATTATCAATCTCAACTATTATTAATTAGTCTAAATTAAGTGTACATATGTACACATTTTATTAGATAATTTAGACTAATTTTTAAAAAATTGTCTTGCTTTACAAATATTAGCAAATTGCTCAAATAGCTTTTTATTCTTAAATATCAAAATAAATATAAAAATTTATTTCAATAAGACTACTATTCCTATCATTGACCGTTTGTTGCAGTGATAGATATCCTACTTTCCAGATTTCTAATACCTAATGCGACAAACTTTTTCAATTTCATAGGATACCTACCCACAGATTTTCCCTTCTCATTATATGTCGGGTATTTCTGACAGGTCTATTAAAACTAGTTTAAAAGTAAAGAGCACTAAATGTTTAATTATGTGGATAGGTATAACTAGAAGAAAATTGTTTATTTTTAAATATATAAAGGAATTAAATTTTTTAAAAATATATTAAGATGTATAAATTAAATTATTATAACACAAAACTATGGTATTTACTATGAATGATTTTATTAATTATTTTAATATTTTTTTAATAATACATTTTTATTTTATTTTTGTATGTAAATATTTTAAAAAGTCACCATTCATAATTTTATATGTGTTTTTAATAGTTTCATTTGTAAGTATTAA
Source organism: Sequoia sempervirens (assembly GCA_007258455.2). Classification (NCBI taxonomy): domain Eukaryota; kingdom Viridiplantae; phylum Streptophyta; class Pinopsida; order Cupressales; family Cupressaceae; genus Sequoia; species Sequoia sempervirens. Next base: position 325,172,491 of record VDFB02000017.1, read on the forward strand.
TGCATATATTTTAAAACTTTGATGTCCTTATATATAAAAAAGTAAATGTAATGTTTCAATATATTTTCTTTCATTTTCCTTTCACAATTATGACATCAAATATTTATCTCTTTGAACATAATAATTATTAAGTAAAATAACTAATTTAAATAAGACAGTGTTTGTGTGTGTATGACATTTGTTAGATCAATAAGATATAATTTAAAAAATAATAATACATAATTTTTATTTTGTAAAGGAATTTTTTGAGTTATTTAGGCTAATTCAATAACATGTATTGTACATAGGTTTCATTAATTTAGACTAATTAATGTCTATAAAGTTGAGAGCATATATTAATTAAATATTACAATAAGTAAATAGAAAAGAAATGTACCTATCTTTTGACCAAAGAATGAATGTAATTTGATATAACAAAACTTAAGTGTCTTGTCTTGGGATTAGAGAAGGACCATAAGGATCTATAACTTGACTCAAGATCAAAATATTTTATTTTCTCTATACTCGGTCAAGTTTGAAGATCAATATTGAGTCCATGATTGTAGAAATTTCATGTACCTAGAAAACTGAATTTGAATTTTGCATAACTCTACTCTCTTTCTTATCTATCTCCATTCCTACCTTTTTTTTAATCTAGGAGCTAGTATTATTCAAGAAAAAAGTTTCTTTTTTGGTGATTTCTCACAAGTTGATTTTTTAGCTTTTGAGATCTCAAAAATAAAAAATAGAATGTATGTAGCATTAAATTTCCCTAAAATAGATTTCTTAATTTCTTAAAACAACATTAGATCATCACACTATTTAATCTAATTTAGGATCCATCACTAGGACATTATAAAGGCAACCTTTAATCTAGGTCCAATTATCTATTATTTAAATTTTTGATCTCCAAAATTATAGTTCAATCTTTTATCATTTTATATTAATTTGTTCCTAAACTCTATGGCATCACCCCTTGGGGGATTCACTTAATAAACCAATGACATTACATGTGCACTCATAAAGTACTAATAAACATCCCTTAATTTCATTTATAGCCCTCAAATTTATGTTATTGATATCCCTTTTGCATACACTAGTATATTTAAAATACCTCCCTAATTTTACCAAGTATCCTAAGTACCCTTTTTTTCTCACATTTGTATATCCCTTTATTATTTCTACCCTATCAACCAAAGGCACTACCCACACTTGCATTTAACACAAAATCAATTTTGATTACCATTCCATACATTAAAGCATTGAAACATAAAACCTAGATGAATTGTGACAAATATGTCATCTTGTAGAAAGCTTTGATTTAAAACCAATTATACATTGTAATCCCCAAACTATCACCACATAAATCTTATAGTGAATTCCGCTAATAATATTTATCAACTATAGTATACATATTAATTTAAATTATAAAATAAGGGCTTTAGAGATATTTATTGACTCTTCTAAGTTTGGGGTCATGGGATTACCAAAAGGTGTCCAATAATTTGCTTTATAAAACTTGGGTAAGACTTATTGAACTTACACAACCTTAGTCTAACCATTGTTTCTTTTTTTAACTACATTAGAGTGATGGTGGAGCTTGATTATCTTCTTAGAGTTGTTATTAGTCTCCAAATGGGAGATTGTTGGTTATGGAGCTTAATCTTACTGGTTTGGAGCCTATTTCATCATGGGGTGTTCAAAGGTACCCCTGTGCATTTTATATATAATTTATCATCATAAATTTAGGCCATTCATCATTAGATCATAGATCTAATGGTAAAGGTTATGTTGGCTTGTCTTTCCCTATGATGAAAACCCCTTTTATGAGGGAATTGTATTACAACTATGTATTATATTGTGTGTGGAGACTATGAGAGAGGAGAAATTTGTAATATATGCGTTTTAGGATGTATCTATTCATTTTTGTTGGATGGAATAAAGGAATGACTAGTTATTTATTTGTGGATGTAGCCCATATTGAGTGAATCGGGTATATTTGTGTCTCTATGTTTTTTGCTATCTTATATTTTATTTTTGCATTCATTTTATTGTATATTGCTTTGCAATCCTATTCCTAACAAACAGTAGTATATTTGTACATTTATTTGGAAGATAAACTTGAAAGGAGGATTTCCTAGTTTGAGTGGGAGTAATGGATAAAGAAGGAAAATTTAGGGTTGAGAAGTTAAATGGCTAAAAATACTAGCTATGAAAAATGCAAATAGAAGACTATCTATATCAAAAGGATCTTTTCTCATTGAACACTCAAAACACTGAGAGGGGGGTGAATTAGTATTCCATTAAACCATTTACATAATATCCAACCAAGCAATAACACAACTCTAACTATAACAACAAGTGAAAGCATGGAATCAACACAAGATCACAACACACATCATGAACACCGATATTTTTATGTGGAAAACCCAAGATGGGAAAAACCACAGTGAGGATTAACGCACAATATAATATATATAGATATAGAATATTACAAAGCCTCATTGCTAGGACGCACTGTCCTTGAAAGGCTCACAGCCTAAAATAAATTACAAATAGAGTATGGCTCACTTCCAAGAGATGAACTAAGATAGAATACACCTTCCTTGTGCTAGAGTTCAGTTCCAATGAAGCACTGAATACAAAACACTTCACTGTAAAGTGTACTCAACGATTTTGTCTGCTCGTTCATATAATTTTGCACATATGCATCATGCAACAATACATTTGTGATCTATCTTTTCACTCTATATCACATCTTCAATATTCATCATGAGTACATATCTTCTCAAAAATGTCTTCCATATATACCATATACATTCACACAACACTAATTAGGTCGGCCTAATTAGAGTAGCCCTTGAAAAAAATTCATCTGCGTGCCCACACAAGCATGTAATGTATGATATCATTCAACACATACCTAAGATAGATCCCTTTAGCATTTGCAACACATAATTAATCTTCTTAAGACAAGTTCATAATTAGGTCGGCTAGAGTTAGACCTAAAACATCAAAGACTTCAATCATATATGAAATTCACTAAATGTGTAACTCCAAAGCTTGTTAACACATCGAATTCTCCTTTAGACGACATCAAATAACTTATCTTCAACTCTACAAGACAAAATAGTTAATCATGAGAAAACACAGAATCTCCCACATCAGTGCACTATACAGAAACTTATTGTAAACCTCATAATAGAATATTGTTATCCATATCTTTCATATGCATTCGTATATCATCATAAAACGTTGAGGTACGATGAATCTCACAGTCACAAATCTATGTACAAAATCATGTAGTGATATCTTTCTTTGAGGTAGAATCAGAACCAAAAAACCAACGCATTGAACCAATATATAAACAAAACATTGTTTACCAAACTGTTGGTAACTATATCTTTTCAACCATATGACCAAGCCAATTGAAATCTTGTTAGTAGATGCAAATGATGTCAAGATAGAACATATTATCAGCTTTTGAATGAATCTTATAGAATAGGATAATCCAGATCAAAATACCAGATCAACAGACATTCAATATCGGATAAGCATAGCTCAAACCATTATTACTGAAGCAACTATTGATCTATAAAAGTGATGTGAGTAAGGTATATAGATGTTAATGTTGACATTAATACCAATCTTCCAATTTCTAGCACTGATGTAGATGTTGATATCAATGACAATCTTCCAATTTCCAACAATCTCCACCTTTTGTCACTGATGGCAACGCATGATGTGAAAACCATCAAGAACAAAAAATTCTTCTTTTTATCTCTCTCCCTAAAAGTTTATTCTTTTCATAGGGTGCTCTCTCCACTTTTGACATCAATGAAAAAGGATGAAAGATATTGTATTGTTCTTCCCACTGACCAAAATACTTAGACAATTTTCTTTTGTGTACCTAAATACTCCCCCTTAGGAGTACATCCCAAAATAGTAACTATGAGTGATTAACCATAGGTGGTTGTCCCTTGAAGTTCGTGAAGAGTACCTGTCCAAGAGGATTTTCTTTCATCCCAGAGCTTATTTGCTGCTGCCAAGGCTTTGCATAGATACTCAAGTTCAACTAGGATATATTTCCCTTCAACCAGAGTTCCAGGAGTGACATTTGAGTTCATGATTCTATCAGCAAGATAAAGTGCATAAGAGACAGGTGTGTGCTTAATTTTTATCAGGTTTTTAAGCTTTCCATATTGTTTGATCATTTCTCCTTTTTTCCTTGTGTAGTGTGAGATATTCTTCATGAAGCTTTGTAAGACCAAACCAAGTTTAATCATCCTGGTCTAAAGTTGGATCAAAAGTGTTAGATGCATATTTTATTTGTGTCTCAATTGTGTCCTCATCATCCTTGAATCTTTGAATCGCATCAGGCCATGTCCATGAACAAAATGAGAATAGATTTTTTGCCTCGTTTTCACAATCTTGAACTTCTTTCAGTTTTCAAGTGCATTGTTGTATGTATACTTACATCTATCTCCAATTTCCAACAATCCTTTTTCCCTAACCCAAGTATTCATTTCACTTACTGCTTGACTTCATAGTTCTTTGAATGTATTAGCCAGTGTATTTGTGCTTTCTATAATAGACTGTGAAGAACCAAAGTGTACCTTTCTTTGGCTAGCTACTTAAGTTTTCTTGGAGTGGGTTCTGCTTGAGCGATTAATGCATGAACCTCAATAGATTTTCTCTTTTCTTCGGAGGCAGTTATTGATTTACTAGAGATCCCTTATAATTTTTCATGAATTTTTGGAGCCACTTCTGTATAAATTTTGAATCTTGGTCTACTAGGATCTATAGGGTTGTTAATTAATATTTCAATACAGTCAATAGCATAAAAAATTTCAATCCCATAACCTAGTTCAGGAATCCATTCTTTTTTTTGGTTCAACCACCTTGATAATACAGTAATCAATGGAAACCAAAAATGCTATGTCATTCTTATATCTTATTACTAGCTCTCTTGGATTTCTTCTCCTTCTGTTCATTCTTCTCTGAAATTTTCCAAAGAATGTAGCAAGGGATTCACCTTGTGCATCCAAATCTCCATTATTTCTCATCATTTCCCTAATTTGATGTGCAACCAGTCTAGTATTCACCCAAACAATTTCACCTACACTAGGAGCTTCTCTCATAAAGTAAAAGATTAGGCATATTATCAATGTTCCATACCTAAACGTGCACTTCTTCTTCTTGATATCATTCAGATTCTCCAATAGTTGTTACCAAAGCAACTCACAAATATCATATTCAATCTTCTTCTCAACCACCTCTAAAGCTATGTTAATTGTGGTGTCAAAGACATCATTATCTCCAAAAACCAAGTGTGTAATAACCATACTCGCATATTAAACAGTCATATTATTGATTTTAGTACCTGTATTTTTCCTCAATCCTTTTTCTTTGTCAGGTTTTCATACTAGAGTAGGTTTGAAGGAGAATAGACCAATAACATCTCTAATTACTTATTTTGATATCATATTAGAATCATCAAGCCACATAAACTAATCATGAAACTTGCTCAGTGCCAATCTAATGCATCTCTCTTCATTGCTAAAGTCAGGAAACTTATCCCACACATAGATAATTTCATCTCCATTAGTACATTATGTTCTATTTTCATGGTATAATCTTCTCCAATTAACTCTTCAAGACATAATATGTGTTTTTTTTCCATAAGTAGGTTCTTCCAACTTCCTATGAATATATATCTAAATATCTTCAATAGGAATGACAACAAGGGAAACTTTTGAAAATGCACCCAAAGGGTCGAGTTCTAGGGTTTTAGCAAGATACTTCTTAAACTATGGTTTCAGTCTCTCTGAATTATCCATGACTTGAGGTGTATTCATTACATTCAAATGAATAATTCACAAAGAATAACGTATAACAATAGTAACTTACCTTTCGCTTGCACACCAAAGCCAAACACCGAAATTTTGCAGTATGCAAGTGCTTCAAACTCTTTAAGCTTACTCCACACTATTCTTTTCTTCCACAATTTCCTTTCATCAAATGAATTTTCCTTAATAATTTTAAATTTATTTCTTCGATCCCATTTGTTTCAGCAATAAATGGTTCAAATCGCACATAGATGTCCTCAAAATTTGTATGCACTTTCGTCATTTCAGGCTTTGCAATATTCCTTCTTTGCATATGTCCACTTAAAATTCATTTTGCATGAGATCTTGAATTTTCCATCTTCAATAAATGCATTAGTGTCATGACATGACACCATATACCGGTAGGGGTATATTAAATTTTATAATATTGCTCTGCCTAAGCCATTGCCTAGGTTTAATTTTTGATAGGATTATCTACATCGGGGTTCGACACAGATGAAATTGAAACTTCTTATTCCTCTTGATTCTCATATTCAACTTCCTTTCTCTAGATATTTTCCATTTCCTTCTTAACTTCTTTTGGATCAGTCTTAGTAATTGGTTCATATGTCTTTACCAAATAGTTCTATTTCACATTTCTATTTCTGTAGTCTTTGGAAAAGTGTCTAGGTTTGCTGCAACTATAACAAACAACATTCTTCCACCCAAATTGTCCTTTTATTCAATCTATTTTTGCACTAGTGGTTAGCCTTGTGTCCAAATAAATTGTAGTGATAATAGTAGACTTTGAAGGGATAGTTCATTTTGTTCAATGACTAACTTTTGCATTCTATAGCTTTATGTCCAATTCTTTTGCATTTAAAACATTGACCAAAAAATGATAAAGCATCTTGATTCATTCTATCATTATGTTTTATTCTATTTCTATGATCTTTTGCCCTATGTCCAAATCTACTATAAGAATAACATATACCATTAAAAAATGAGTACCTTAGAGCATAAGGTTGTTTGATAGGAGTCTTGGTATTGTTTCTTTGGTTCTTAATCTGTCTACCATTGCCTAGAGTTGTTTTTGATTGTCAACCTTGTTAGAGGATTGAATTGCTTTTGAAATTTGTCCTTCTTCAAGTCCCAAACCACTTTTGTCCCTAGAGGGTTTCTATCTTGCAATTAGTTCATCCAACATTATAGAATTTGTTTTGAATTTGTCCTCTTGAGCTCTTACTTTCTCCAATTTTGATCTTAGAGTTACCACTTCTTGTTCAAGATTTACACATTCATTCATTTTTCTCTGAATTTCATCTTTTTGACAGTCCTCAATTCTTCTCTTTTCTTCCACTTGCACTTTTATTTTGGTGATGTCCTATTTTTATTTCTTCAAATGATCACTTATTTCTCTATATCTTTCTTTGAATTTCTTAGTTTGTTCTCTTAGTTTCTTGATGCACTCATTTTGCTTCCTAGAGGCTTTCCTTCAAACCTTTGTTTTCTTCTTCAACTTTCTATCAAGATCTTCAAGAGCAATTTCAAGTTCACCATTATTATCTAGGATATAATCTTCTTCAATATGTTCAATAGGAATCTCATCTGAAGGAAAGAGGAATCCCTTAACTTCCATGTGTTCAAATTCCAAGATCTTCCTCAAGTTGTTAGACTCCTTAAGAGGAACATGAATTTCTTTCTTATCATATTGCCATGGTCTTCTTAACAGTAAATGACATGCATCCATAGGCATAATATCCAGAATACTTCATCCCTATATGATCCTATATGAAATTTCACCAAACATTGCTCATTAACCAATATCTTATGATCATACTAAATCCATGCTATCCTATAGGGGTTTAGATGTTTCAACCTCTTCAAATTCAACTTGGTTAGGTCATCTCTTTTGAAACTAGATTATCAGTGCTACCACTATCAATGATAACTTTACATAGCTTTCCTTTGGACTTACATCTTTTTCTGAATAGACTCTTCCTTTGTGGTGGTTCCTTAGTCACCTCTTCATTTTTCAAAGATCTCCTCATTACCAATGATTCACCTTTCTTAGGTTTCCCAACTAAATTAGGGGATTCTACAAGCTCTTCATCCACATAAGTTATTCTTCTAGTATGCTCAATTTTCTTTCTATTAGTCCCTTGATGATACTCAAATGCTCTATGTCCTTCACCCTCACACTTGAAACAGGTTCCTCAAAATAGTCTCCCCTCAGATCTTCATCTCTCTAGTATCCATCATTATGGTATGAATTATGACCTCTTCTATCACTGTGGTAGAATTTTCTATCTTATCTTCCTCTGTGGTATGAATTATAGTCCTTCTCTTCACTTTGATAGGGTTTTCCATCTTTGTTTTGATTTGCATTATGTATTCTTTCTTTGATTTGTGATCCTCTCCTCTGAAATCTTCCTCTTGCACTTCTTTGCCTTTGTTCAAACTTCTTGTTCAGCTTCTCTTCCACCTTCAATGTAATTTGATATGCTTCTTCAACTGATGCCATCTTTACCAGGATCAATTCTTCTTGAAAGTTTGTTCTCAATCGATTGATGTACCTTGCAACCTTTTCTTTGCTTGCTTCACTATATCCAGTCCTAATGATCATCTTGTAGAATTATTTAGTGTATTCCTTCATAGATCTCTCCTTTTTCCTTAGGTTCTACAATCTTTTCAACAATTCAATCTCATAATCAACAGGTATAAATTGATTCTTCAACTTTATTACCATTCTATCCCATTTGATGATTTTCTCCTTTCCTCTTCTATTTCTATCCAATTGAACTTCTTTCCACCATAAAGCAACATGTCTTTTAAACTTTGTTTTCACAAATCTCACTCTTTTTGGATCTTCAATTTCTTCATATTCAAAGTATTCCTCCATTTCATTAATCCAATCAATCAAATTATTCAAGGTTAAAATTTCCCACATAATTTTGAATTTCAACTCTAGGTCACTTACTAATTTTTGAAATATATTTCAACATCCTTATTTGATTTGATTCTTCTTCTTCTAGGGTTTCTTCAATTTGATTCGGAACATGATCTAGGTCTTCATCGCTTTCATCCTCATGTCTATGGTTTAAACCTCACCTTCGATCTTCTTTAACAACATCTAATCGAACTCACATTGCTCACATCATCTCTAACATCTCATCCATTCTTCCAACAACATTCACCATACCAAGGGCTCTCCTTAGTGGCATCTCTCCCCTTGAATCTAGTGCAACTACCTCAATTCGACGATCTGGCTACAAGGGTTTCAACTACCTCACATTCAACGATCAATTAAAAAAACATGCAGTTTGCCTCAAGTCGGTGATCTATTCACCACAAGGAATGCCTACATGATTCACAAGCTCACTCTGATACCACTTTGTGTGATCACAGATGGAGGGTCTAGAAAGAATTGTCCAACAGTGCAGCTTAGAGTCAACACAGTGGAAATAATATTAGGAAATATTTTGCAAATATGAATCTTTATTGAATTGGAAATCTTACATGCATCATATTCCTCATGGGTGAATAATTAAGGCTTGTAGGCCTGCTGCAATGACATTCAACATTATGTAACTAGTTGAAGGCATTATTGCAGTCCCTCAATGGGGTGTTGTGAAATTCCTAAGCTCTAATTGTGAGAAATCCTAAAACTAGTTACTGATGACTTATTACAATGAATTAAAAATGATCTTAAATATGATCTTCTAGCTCCAATAGAGGTCCATGTTGGCCTCAAAGGTTTACAAAACCCGATAAATGATCAAGTGTGTAGGTTGGTCTTAAAACATGAAAGGTAATCCTTCATGAAATGAAATGAATTGTGGATCTCCAAGATAGATCCCATTGGACCCTAAATGCTTGTATGATAGTCTATTAAGCTCTACACACTTCGGTATAGGTCCGTACAATGAAATATGGACCAGATCAGGCCCAAATGCCTTGATTGTGAATTACAGTGAAATTTTGAGAGCAATAACTTTTGGTAGAAAAATGAAAATGATTTGAAATATAGATATGATGTAGATGACCTCATGTATATACTATATCCTACTCTGTGAGTCGAGAAAAAATGATGTGGTGAAATGCATAATAAAATGTTGAAACTACCATAGACTATAATGCAATAAAAGAAATGTTTTTGGTTGATACAGGATTGCTTTACAACAAGGGATGCTCCTGCATCAATACTTCCCATCTAAAGAATTTTGAGTGTGTTGCTACTTTAGCGAGAATTTGGATATCTATTCCTAAAGCTCAAAAGGGTGATTTTTGGGTGAGTGGTGGTGTAATACATTGACATAGTCTGTTAATTTCCATGAGTCCTTTGGTAGGATAATAGCTTGGAGATGTAAGCATAGAGAAAAATCCCTTAAGGGGAAACAAGGACTTGTAAAGAAATAGATAAATGTTGATCCTAACAATAAAAGTGTTCAAACTATGAACCTAGATCCTAATACCTGCAAGAACACAACAAATGAACACATTAATAAGATCAAATGCAAGTTAGAATAGAGGTTCCCCATAAAATCCATTTAACCATATTCAAAATAGAAATAAAACAAGAATACAATGAAAGAAGAAGCTAAATTTTATTGAGAACATGCAAACTCTTGATCTTATGGGGGAGATGGTGCCAATTTGATGTGGAAATTGGCCCTTTCCCAACTCCTTTGCAAATTTTATGATGAATGGTGATGGTGATCCACTTTGTTGAAGATTCAAGTGTGCTCCATGATGAAAAAACCTTCATAACCTAGCTATGGATTAAAAAGTATGGATGAAGATTGCTCTAAATTTGAGTATAGTAAGTTTACTCAATTGGTGGATGATCAAATGAAGATATGAGCTCTTCATTTATAGAATGCTAAGATGGATGAATGTCCAAATTTGAGCAATGTGGGACTAACAAATTCATCCAATGGAAAGATGCCACTTGTCAACATGTGAATGGAGGAAGCTTGAGCACATTTTGATCAATGTGCAAGTTTGAAATTTGAATTTGATGAGATGACATGTTTAGGGGGGATGAAAGATGAGTTAAATGCCAAGTGGGAGACACGTAAGAGATAATGTAAGAGCTTTAAATGCTTTGTTGGATGGACAAGTCATTTTGGGGGGAGATTTCAAATTTGAGGAATATTCCCACTTGGATGCCTTTTTTGAAAGAAAATAGGTGATTTATAAAACAATTAAATTGATTTTCATGTGCAAGTTGCAAAATCTAGAGGATTTGATGGATTAAGACTAAGATTAATTAGGATTTGATTAATTTAAAGGAGATTAGCTGATTTGACTATTTGATTTAGATTTGTGGGTTGAAATAAATCAAAAAGAGATGAAAATGATTAAGACCTAGTTAAATAAATATTTTGATTTATTTAATTGATTGTTAGATTAAATTAGATAAATGAATTAGATTAGATTAAATTAAATGATGGATTTAAAAGGAGAATTATGATTATGATGATCAAATAAGGCTATTTGATTAAATGGTTAGACTGAGGGATGATTCAGGATGAAACGATGTTAGTAGTCGGGATCATATGCACAATGTCAATCGGTATATTTTATGGTCTACATTTTGCCCCTCTTTGAAGCAATGCACTTGTTGCATTGGTTCAAAGAATAACCTTATTATGTCAAAAGTCAAAATTTATCTAATTTTTTTGGATGCCCCACTGTTGCACCAATGAATGAAGAATTACGCTGGTATACTGCCCCCTCGAGAGATCAGGCGAAGAGGTTTGATTTGAGGGTCGATCTCTCAACAAAGAGGTTCAAGATCAGTTCAACTCAAATATTTGATGTAGATAGATTTGATGATGTAGACAGTCATCAGCCATGGGTAGCCTCATGCCTATTTTGATATATTACACCCACTTGATCCTGATTTGTACCATGACAGTTACATTATTGATGATATAAATGAGAGGATTATGATGATGCATGGATGATATGGATGCACATGATATGATATTATGATGCATGGATGATTATGAAAATAGATGATAAATGTATGGTTTATGAGATGTTTAGAATAACCAATCTATATTATGCAATGATGGGGATAAATCCCTGTGGTATGACTAATGCTTTCTATATGATATGATATTCATTATGCAGTATGTTGATGGTTTGTGGATGCATGATAGATGCAATGGTGATGATTTATGATTAACTGTCATGGTACCATGTTAGCGCAAAAAGCAAGAGATAGAAGAAAATAAGAGATTCCAACAAGACATGAGATGATGATGATGATGATGATGATTACTTGCCGAGGAGTTGGGATTTTCAAAGGGCCAATTACCTTATGTTTGATAACACATGTAGGCACGATGCATCAGGGTATAAAGAACCAGGATGGCGTTGTACCTAATGTGATGGACTTTGACTCGACAAACAGATAGGAGTATTCTTGTTCACACTTGACATACAAAAACCTTGCTAGGGTGTACCTAACAAAGCAAGTATTCACCAAGTTATATTACAAGAATGTCCAACAAGCGCAATAAATAAAAAAATAATGATCATTGCCCCATTCCTATCTCTCTAAATCCCTTCATTCAGATATCATCGAGAGGTCCTTGGAATGAGCACAATAAGATAAATCAAAAGAAAATATCAAGTATGCAAACAAGCCAATGTTCTTCATACCTTCAGCCAGAGGGAGGTGTTTTGATAGGATAAGAATCCAAGTGATATCCAAAATGATGCCCATTGTCGGAACAATATATCCTAGGACATGCATTGTATCTAGGATGATGATGGTTTGGTAAGTTGATTGATAGGCTTTTGATATAAAGTTGATTGACATGTTTGAAAATGATCAAGAGTTTGATTTTGTGTCTAACAGTTTTGTTGCTTCGATTTTGATTTTACGATTGAAGTTTGCTTTTGATGATTGTTGTGATTGTTTATGTTTATGTTGTCAAAGGATGAAGGTGAAGATTAGTTTATTATGGATGATTGATTATCACGGGTGAAAGCGAGATGGGATGGATGGATTTTTTCAAATATTTGGATGTTTTTGGAGTTTTTGAAATGTTTTGAGGCTATTTTTGGCATTTTCAAGATTTTACAAATGTTTTGATTTTTTGATTTTTTGAATGTTTTGGGGTTTTTGAGATTTTATGGATTTTTATGGATTTTTTTGGATTTTGACATATTTTTTGAATGTTTTTGGATATTTGTGTGTGACAATATCAGTGATCTATTTTGGAATTTTGTTGAAAACCAAGCTAAGGTTGATTGATTGGATCAATGGATTGATGATGATGAACATTGTTGAGGATACACAACAATGCAAGGATTATATTGATTAGGATTGATTACAATAACATTGTTGATGATGTACAACAATGCAAGGATTGATTGATCAGGATTGATGATGATAACATTGTTGAGGATGCACAACAATGCAAGGATAGTGTTAAGCAACACAAGGATTGGGATGGATATCCCAAGATTATGGATTGATTGGATTTGATTGATCAGGATTGATGATGCTTGGTTTGGAACAAAATTTTTTTGAATGATTTGACGTGATGTTTGAAGTGTAAATTAGATGCAATTGATAGTGATTTTTTGGATTGATGAAAGATGAAAGATGATGATTGATAAGGAACATCTCGTCAAAATATCCCATGGGCTAGTGCTTTGGACTCTGGATCACAAATGCTTTGACCAATTTGATTTTATGTTTTCCAATGTTCAGATCACCATATAAGGCGAAGGGTATAGATCAAGATTTATTCTCAAAGCAAGATGTAAATATCTGCCCCCAGTGTCTAGCAATGTATGGAATGTTATGGATAGATGCTTGGATGGATCTATAGGGGAATGGATATGGTAAGAACGCAAAGGATGCCAAGGATTATTTTGCAATAAGATAAGGTGTTCAAATAGAGGATGCTCATTTGGATGGTGCTTCATAGATAAGATAATGTTATATAGAATATGATCAATGAAAATGACCCATGTCAAGATTTTTACCATAAGCAAGTGTAAAGTGTGCACCAAATTTTTTCAAGATCAAGATGACTCGAACTATGGATGCAGATATATGCGAATGGATTGGATAAATGGTTCATGGATGAATGGATTTATTATGGATAAGACAGATGGAATGTTGGCTTTATTATGGATGGGATGAGATGCTTTCTCCTAGAGTGGTACACGTAGATGCTCGATTCTACACATGATGCTTGTTTGCCAGGTTTTCATCATGGTACTTGCCCAAAGTGTTGCCTATGCAGTTTTCACTAGAGGACGATTTTTCTCTTTACTATTTTTTTTTATTTTTTTGAATTTTCATATTTTTTTATTTTTTTGAAAGATTTTAAGCTCATCTTTAATCACAAGGTGTTGCTGATGTAGACGCTTCTATCATGATGTACCATCGATAGCCTACTTGAAGAAGTTGCTTTGCTAAGATACGTGCACTTGAATACAACTTTTGAGATTCTTGATCTGCTTCGTGGACACTAGAGTTAACTTTGTGTTTGTGCACACATCGCAATAGCGTGCCTTCTAAATCCTTATGACGAAGGGTCGTTGGCAGCACATGGTCGATGTGAGAATTGGATATCATGCGTGGAGGCGTGGATGGAGTGTGTTTAGCGATAAAAGATGGATTGGTTGACAGTTTGGAACCTTTGACTCTCCAAACTTGGGAAGATGAGCAATGATGGGTGGATACGAAAGTGTGCATGGAATTAGGACCAACTGCTTGATACACTTTGTGCATTGCTTGAGAAGCCTAATTTTTCTTTTGTAGACATCCTTGATGGATACTTTTCCCTTTTTTATTTTGCCCCATAGTTTCTTTGACTAATGGAGTTTGATAGGGATGATCTTTCTTTGTATTCTTTGGTATCCATTTGTATTTGATTTTTCCATTATGCTTTCCAGCTCCTTTTTCTTTGATAATGTTCTTCGTACTTTGATTTAATTATTTCTTTTGATGTTGGTCCCAATTCGTGGATGGGGTGATGGGTGGATGAAGATTCATGACATGGCTGGTTGTAGTATTGACACTAGTTTCATCATAAGGATTCTTCATGCTCCCTATGTTGACATTTTCTTGAGACGAAGTTTCCCCTAGTATTGTGGAACTAGTACCTGCATGCTTTGATTTCGCTTGTTCTAAGAGCTCCTGTTTAGAATGCATTCTCTGATAAATGACCATTGCATATGATGTTATTTCGATTGGATGCTCTGCTGACTCCTGAATATCCTATTCTATCTGACCTATTTCCTTGAGTGGATACTGTTGGATATCTTCATACATGATGTCCCCATTCTAAATTTGGGATATGTCTGATCTTGATGTTGAAAACTCAGTTTGATTGTAGGAATCAATAATCTGCTATTTTTGTGTTATAATGTCAGGAGTAAAGGAATCATGTTCTGAATGAAGATCATCTACGTGTCTATCCACAGAAATCATCCATGGGTAGATGGAGGAGTATGTGTAATGGGGATATGATCATCATTTGTGACATATTGTATAGATAGGAGAATGTCTATTAGATCATTATAGTATCTTGGAGATACAAATTCTTGATCTTGATTAATTTCATAATTACTTTTCATGTGCTTTGGATCAAGTTCTTGGCATGGGTCAATTTCAAAGGATGGATTGCTTATAAAGGGTTCTTGAATGTCATCATTAGACATGGTAAGTGGTTCAATATCTTCAAGTGTCAATTCCAGGGTTCCTTCAGTATCTGTAACCATGAGGTCAAAGGGGGTCAACATGTCTTGGAAAGGACCATTGCTAGACCTTAGTGCAAGATTTTGATCTTGCTTTGGAATAAATTCTTGAGATATGTCCTCTAACTCATTAGGCGATGTAGAGACATTTTCAACATGATCATTGGTTGATGGATCGTGCATTATGTCGATAGGATCGAATAATCCTAACACTCCTTGAAATAAATCGCTAAAAAGTGGCTCTTGATGTATGGTGATTTGATCATTGGATGGTGTAGAAACATCTTCAATGTCCTCCTTAATGGAGAGATCTTGAACATTGTTTCAACAATTATGGTGGAGAGATTGTCAATGTCTTCAACCATAGGGTCAAGTGACGTTGACATTTCTTGGATTGGATCATTGTTGGTTGGTGGATTTTGATCATGTTTGAAAAGTGACTCTTGACATATGTTGATTTGATCATTGGATGAAGTAGGGACAGCTTCAAGGTGCTCAGTGATGGATTGATCTTGATCCTTGTTTTCAACAGTTGTGGTGGAGAGATTTTCAATGCTATCGTCAGTGGTTGAATCCTGATCATTGTCCCCAATAGTTATATTTTTTTGTGTTTGTGCTTGTGTTTATTGGGTAGCTTGATCAGCTTGGGAAACTTGAGAGGCTTGTTGCACTTGTTGAGCTTGTGTTGCTTGTTGCATGGCTAGATATTATTGAATGGCCTTTTGGCAGGCCTGGTGAGATTTTAGTGCAATTCTATATTGTCTTGTTGCATTTGGTTTTGGTGGTAGTGGTGGAGGATTCAAAATTATGTTGGATGTAGTGACAAGTGGTTGAGATATGCTTGAAGTGATTGTGGTAGTGACGGGTTGAGATGTGATAGTGGTGGTTGGAATGATTGAAGTGATAGGGATGGTTGGAATGACCGAGGTGATAGGTCCTTGGGAGACCGTATTTTGATTTGGGATTGACATTGTTGTTTGATTAGATACCATCTGTTGGTGCGATGTCGATGGTATATTCAAAGGATTTGACATGATGGTTTGATTGGTGTTAGGTGGATTGATTTGGATGGAATGATTGGTGCTAGGTAAAGGGGGAATCCCTAAACCAAGGAATGATGTTGATATGGGTAATGGTGGTGGAGATGTCTCTTGGCACAATGACTCAACTATTTTGGTGAGTGTAGCAATTTGATCTCGCCAAATTTGATCTTGATTTTGATCTTGACTCCCTTGATATAGTTGATTTGATTTTTGTTCAAGCAGATTTGGGATGCATACTTGTGGTTTTTGAATGGGCTCATGGACAAATTGATTTTGGACAATGTTTTGATTTGGGATGATGTTCAGATTTCGCATGATAGGTTGAAATTGAACATTATTAGTGTTGGGAATCGCATTGCCTTGATTTAGGTAACTTTGATTTTGTATGGTGTTACCTTGACTTGGATTAATACATGGAGTCGTTAACATCTTGTTTGGACTTTGAACAACATTTGTATGATTTTCACGCATATTTATCCCATTTTTTTCCGGATTCATGTTTGGTAATCTTGTACTTGGTATATTCACTTTTGGCATGTATGGATTTGGTGGGATAATGTTGGTCGTTTGAAGACTCATGCATTGAGTATTTGGTGGCAATGTTGGACTTGGGTTTAAATCTACCATCGAAAAAGGTGTTCCAAGATTTAGATTGGGTATACTCACATTTGTTGTACCATTGAGGTTTGTAGGAGATAATGATCCTATGTATAAATGTGAGTCTTGAAAATCAATTGGTATTGTAAGGCTTTGATAGTTTGGTTGACTTGGATTACTCATGATGTATGGATCAAGTTTATATTCCATATTCTTCTTGTGTTTTGACCTTGTTACAAAAGTGACCCCTAAGATGTTTTAGGACCAATGATGAGATGAAGGATGAAAATGGGATGAATGATATGGGTGTTGATTTTCTTAGGAACTTTGGATCAATTCTAGACTTTAGGATTTGATTTTGATTGGTTTGATTTGGATAATGGACTTGTAAACCCTAAGATGTTATATGTGATCTTAGGATGAAATTTTTCAAAGGATTGCTAATTCAATTAAATGTATGAAAAAGGATGCATTCCCATACACCTAACTAAATAAGGTGATTTTGATTTTGATGATTTACCCAAGTCTAGAATGATGTTTGCAAAGTTCTAAAGTTGCTTGTGAGATGGAGATGATAAATGTTTGAAATGGATGAAGTGTTTTATTTTGATCCTAAATGAACCTAAGAAGGACTTGTTTACAAGGCCAAGGTTTTGAAGAACATGTTTTTCCCTTCAAACCAAAAGATCAATGTTTGCTCAAAATACCATAAGACAAAAGATACAAAAGCACATGTGTGGGGTTCAATTGATTTCATCTTGATTAGTGAATTTCTTTTACCAAAAACACTTTCTTGATTAGGTTTTTAAACTGGATGTCTAATGTTTTAACCTCTTCTCATCCCACAAAGTTTGTCATGTGGAAATCAAGGAAATCAAAGCAAAAGTTACCTATTGTTTACTTTAGTAGGAGAAAATTGAGATAAAATTCAAGTGCCTATAAACCTCTAAGGATATGAATCCCAAGGGAAAGCAAGGGCACATGAATTCGTTCAAGGATATTTGCTTCTCCTAAAGGGTTTAAGATTTGGATGCTCATGTTTAAAATGTTTGTTTTCCAATGTTTTCGATCAAGCAAAGTGTTTATGACTCACAAGAAATATAACATCCTAGCTCAATTGGTACGTTTTTCTTGGTGGGCTCGCCTCATGCCCCTCGTAGAAGAAGAGATGATTTTACATGCAACCAAGGAAAGAGTATAAAGGTATGTTAAGAATGAAGTCTTAACCTCTATACTTTAACCAAGATTGGACATGGCAAGTAACTTCTTGGAATCTAAGTTCCAATGCACCACTTTGATAAACTCATTGAATGAATCAATTGGTCAATACAAACAAGGGTTTTATCTCAGAATTTTCGTTCATGGAGATTGACCCATACGGCAAGAGTCCCCTTTCGGATCCATCTCATCGGAGCCAACCACGTGATATTGGTGTTTATTCCAATACCCACATTTATATCCTAGCTGGAAATACTCTCGGGTTCAGAGTGTTACCCGTTGAGTCGTTCCCTTGGGTGAGTACTTTTCCCCAAGGCAGGCCCTCTAAGATAAACAAAAGCGAGTAAAGACAATATCTATAACTCGATCAATCTTTGGCAACACAAAGAAAGAGAATATACACAATAATTCTCTACTCACACTTGCACAAGATTTTGTTCAATTTTAAACCCAAAAATGAAGTGTGGAGGTGATTGCTTTATCTCACCCTAAAGTCACGAAAAAGGCCTTTTGATTCTCAAGATCGCTATAAAGCGCGAGAGAAGTGCATACGTCCTTTTTCAATGAATTTAGTTTAAGTAAGCCCTCACGAAAACAAAGTTGCACTTGTTCTTTTTAAATCCACAAAGCAAAATGTGAGTTCTTTTTAAAACACCAAATGACAAATGAGAGACATTTTGTTAAATTGTTAACCCAAAAACAAACTTTAGTAAGTTGTGTTTCTAATGTTTGTTTTAAACCCTTTGTAGCAAAAATTGAAAGATTCTTTTTAGAGCCAAAACAAAATTAGTAGATTCTAAAAGCTTGAAAGATAGCAAATCCTTAAAAGAGGGATTATAATTTCTCCCCAAAGTGTTTAAAAACACTTGTTACAATGTTGTGATAATGCTTTTTCTTTGACTTCCATGCTCCCTTATCCTTCAAAACCTACAATACAAGCTCTAAATGTCAAATTAAATCAAAAAACAAGAAGATATGATGGTTAGATAGACGAGTAAGCATAAAAACCCTAAAAGTTAGACCAAGTTTCATTATGATTTGACATTAAGTGAAAATTTGAAAATTTGAAAACTTTAACTCTATAAAAATTGATAATAACCTACACCATTGGATAGCTTATGAAATTCTACCCCATTTCAACAAAAAAATCTTCGAAAAAGACCAAAAAATGACCAAGATATGGCCATTTTAAGTTTGCATGAAAAATAAAGAAATTCAAGCGGTTCTGTTTGTGATGGCAGCTCTGTTTGATTTTGTAGCGGCGCTATATGGTGACGATGGAGACTCCAGCGGTGTAGTTTGATTTTTGAGCAGTGTAGTTTGATTCCAGCGGTGCATTTTGATTCCAGAGTGGTTCTGTATAGCCCCGCTAGACTATGAGCGGCGTTGTTTCCTGTAAACAAACAAAAACGCGTAATTTTGACAAAAAACATGATTGGAATGTGAGATTTACCTCCTTCTAGTGCCAAAATGTGAACCTAGATCCCAATACCTACAATAACACAACAAATGAACACATTAATAAGATCAAATGCAAGTCAGAATAGAGGTTCCCCATAAAATCCATTTAACCATATTCAAAATAGAAATAAAACAAGAACACAATGAAAGAAGATAAAAATAAGCTAAATTCTATTGAGAACATGCAAACTCTTGATCTTATGGGAGAGTTGGTACCAATTTGATGTGGAAATTTTCCCTTTTCCAACTCCTTTGCAAGATTTTATGATGAATGGTGATGGTGATCCACTTTGTTGAAGATTCAAGTGTGCTCCATGATGAAAAAAACCTTCATAACCTAGCTATGGATTCAAAATTATGGATGAAGATTGCTCTAAATTTGAGTATAGTAAGTTTACTCAATTGGTGGATGATCAAATGAGGATATGAGCTCTTCATTTATAGAATGCTAAGATGGATGAATGTCCAAATTTGAGAAATGTCGGACTAACATTCATCCAATGGAAAGATGCCACTTGTCAACATGTGAATGGAGGAAGCTTGAGCACATTTTGATCAATGTGCAAGTTTGAAATTTGAATTTGATGAGATGACATGTTTAGGGGGGATGAAAGATGAGTTAAATTCCAAGTGGGAGACACGTAAGAGACAATGTAAGAGCTTTAAATGCTTTGTTGGATGGACAAGTCATTTTGGGGGGAAATTTCAAATTTGAGGAATATTCCCACTTGGATGCCTTTTTTGAATAAAAATAGGTGATTTATAAAACAATTAAATTGATTTTCATGTGCAAGTTGTAAAATCTAGAGGATTTGATGGATTAAGACTAAGATTAATCAGGATTTGATTAATTTAAAGGAGATTAGTTGATTTGACTATTTGATTTAGATTTGAGGGTTGAAATAAATCAAAAAGAGATGAAAATGATTAAGACCTAGTTAAATAAATATTTTGATTTATTTAACCAAAGGGGGTGATGTTAGATTAAATTAGATAAATGTTTGATTTATTTAATTTAATTAGATGAAATTTAGAGATTTAATCAAATAATATGGATTATTTAATTAAATAAAGATAGGAAGATTAATGACCTAGCTAATTACACAAAGACAATGATTTAATTAAATCGAGGGATTTATTTAATTAAAAGGAGAATTATGATGACTTTAATCAAATAAGGCTATTTGATTAAATGGTTAGACTGAGGGATGATTCAGGATGAAACGATGTTAGTAGTCGGGATCAGATGCATAATGTCAATCGATATATTTTACATGTCTACAAAAACATCTATTGTTGTTATTGAAACTAGCACATGCAAAGAAACTGCTAAGTGTTGATCTTAATAATAATAAACATATTCAAACTTGGAATTGAGGTTCAAGCTTCCCATTAGGTCTCACAACCCAATAGGAACTAAAGGAGTTCCAGATACTTTAAAGGTCTCAAAAATATAACAAGAAAATAAATAAAACATGAAGGGGAGGACAAAAGGGACATAAAGTAACAATTAAAGCTAACTAGGGATGAAAAAACATTAAGAGAGAATGACAAAGGGGGTCCCTAGACTTTGCAAGAAAAAATATGGGGTGTGTATGCAAGGCATAAAACTCATCTTAACCAAAAATACAAAAATAAAAAAGTAAAGAGAAAATAATCTATCCAAGGGTGAAAACCTAGTAAACAAGTACCTTGGAAAATTACCATGATGAAAACCTAGAAAATAGGCATCATGTGTAATCCTCGTATCCCCTTACACTTTACACTTGGGGAAAATTCTTCCTATCCACTCCATCCTAGTTACATCAGATCCTATCTTTTTTCTTCCATCCATGTCTCCCATGCTTTCCCATCCCTCCACCCTCCTATTGATGTTGACAAGGTTAGGGAAAATATCCAAGCATGCTTTCGATAATACAAACCTTACCTTCTCTGAAATCCATCCTTATCTACCACATCCCCCTTGTAAATTCTCCATGCATAAATATTTTACTACCTTCAACCATGAAGCTATAGAGTGGGGAATGTTCTTCCTCCATGACATAGTCCTTGGATATTTCATACCCCCGTCCATTTATCATATTTCCCCATCTATTTCCATTTGTTACTGTCAATCCATTTATCATCTCCTCATCCCACAATCCCTTGTACCTAGACTGGATCCTTCCCTTATCATCAATTTTTAGCTATAGGTTACCCTCTACGCAATCAAATACCATTTTTCCTATAAATCCAACCACTCCGAGTAGTCCAACGCCCTTACCAATCTAAAATTTCATAAATTTCTAGATCCATGCAATCCAACTATGCAATCTAAGACAATCATTCAATCACATCATTGGTCTTTTTCCTAACCTTGCTACAAGCCTTGATAAAAAATAATCATCATCATGATATAACATTCACAATCCTCATGTTGTTTTAAAATATATTACTCCCACAACAACAAATCTCTCCATCGTCCAAGCAATTAATCTTCACCTTTTAGCTTGACTAGGGCAACACAATGTTTTCTTGTGTATCATTTTGTGTATGCATGCTTGTTTATTTGTGTGCATTATAATTAAATCTTGCATTTGTATTGGTCCTTGTAACCTACCTACTACAATGATATCATGGTCTTCTATATCATGGTGTTATATGGCATATAGTTGCATGTGACTTGCTTTCCTTATGCATGAGACACATCATCAATTCGGTTCCTTATAACTTAGTGCATAATTTCTCATGCTATATCAAATAAAGAGTGCTTAATTCAACACAACATAACTAGGATTTTAATTCTCTAATCCATTATCTCTTCATCCTTTCATTAAATATCTCCTAACATCTTCTATCTCATCACCTTACATCTACTCGTCCATTTTGAGAGCACGCCTATGTCCTTTAACCTACCAATCCTCTCAAGGGGGCATCTTCATTCCCATCATCTTTCCTCCTAGTCACTCCTTTAAATGGCGACATTTTTATTCTCATCTAGCTAGTTGTATTCTTTGAAATCATGCTACTTTGTGACATCACTCCAAAGAGAGGCAAAACGTAGACATCTAAAATTGTTACATTATCAACTAGGGTAATAACCTAGTCATTCCCTCTATAATTGATTGAATAAATCCTTATTTATCCAATTAATTTTCTAATTTACATTCCCTTTTAATATCTATTATTTAATTAATAAAGTCATTATTCATCACTATACACATGCATCCTCTTTCTAGCCTAAAATCCTTAAACAATTGTCTTCTATAATCCACCTTAAGTAAATGAATTTAAATATTTATTTACCTAAGTATCACATCCTCATTTCAAAAATTAAATAAATATCTTGTTTATTTATTTATCTATTTTATTCACTTTTGATTAAGTGGATTAAAATTCATTTATCCCTTAATCTTCCCATTGCACATTCAAAATCTTAATTAAATCCCCTCAAATCCTCAACATCTTCCAAGGTGTACAAAAAATATGAGTCCTTTCGTTAATGTTTGCTAATCTGTTTCTTTTATTTGAGTGTGCATTTGGACTTTGAGTAGAATAAACTAATATTATTATAATTTTTTCTTGCATGCTTTGATTTTCATGTGCACATTAGATACAAAACTTAATTTAGATATGGTCATGGTACACCTAAGATATGCCAAGTTACAATGTGGATACCCCTTGTCCATGTGAATACTTCTAGATGTGTTTAGACATATAGTGGGTTAACTTAGACACTTGGGGATTCACTCTATACGTCAACTCTACCTAAAAACAAAAAAATGAACTTTGATTTAACCTAAACTAACCCTAAAAAATGACTACCAACAATTAAGTCACAAATTAAAAAAAATTAAAAATTAAAAATAAATAAAAAACTTAAAATTTCATACCAATTGTACCAAATCTAGATAAAAATAAATTGTCCAATGCTAACATAGACATCATTTAGTTTTCATGTCATAAAATAATGCCTTATTTGAAATCACACACTTTAAAGAGGGTGGAGGGTGTGATGCTTCCACTTTAGAGATGGTTGAGAGTATGATCAAACCACTTTAACGATGGTAGCGAGTATGATATTATGGTATATATAAGTAAAAATTATCGAAAAAATATACTTTTTCGATTATAAATTTAATCATTCATTTTCACATTTTTATTTATATTAATAAAAAAATTCTTCAATTCTATTAGAAGAAAACAATAAACATGTTACAATAGCGACATTAAAACAACCCATTAAAAAGACAACCAAAGAAGCAAAAATAGTTGTTACTTGGGGTGAAGCCACAATAGTGGTTTACAATTCCAGTGAGGAAGGAAAACTCACAAAAAATGACCCCATGTCAAAAAATGTGGTTTTGGGGGTTCATACGAACTAGGGTTCGAGTGAACCCATTCCCTAGTTTCTCACCCAAAAACCAAGTAAAAATGCATTATGTGAGGTGATTCACTCGAACCCCCCTTAACCCTCATTCTCTCCCTTAGACACAAAAAAAAACCTAAATTTGTTCACTTCGAAGCTCAGTTTGAACATGAAAACATGGCGAACACTTCACAAACCCAATTGGAATTAGGTAGTCCTCAGAACGAGCTATCCAATGAATATAATTTTGATATGTTTTAGTTTTATTATGTTTTTTTTTTTTTTAGTTTTATTAAATATAGGTTTTTCACCCAAAATGAAGGTCTATGTTCTACACATGTGGAAAAATAGCAGATTATCAAAAAAAAAATTGAAAAATGTGAGTGCACTAGATATTGAAGTCCTTGATCCAACAAAAGAAAAAATTGAATTTCGATATATACAAAAAAGTTACGCATTATACGATCACGCTATGTCTGAATTGTAATTGGTTTGACTTCGAAACTTGATTAAACAAAAAATATTCAATAAAAAACTATCTAACCAAGTAGAAGCACTAGATATCGGAGTTACAAATCTAAATTCGAAAGAATTAGAATTTTATCCTTCATGGAAAAAAATTTATGTGTTATACGGTGTATGTCACTTTTGAAAAATGTTGTTGTCTGAAAAAAACCAATTTTCGTAGGAGATGGAAAAAGAAGTGCAATCTGATTCCAAAAATTTTGAAAAAAATATTTTTAGAATCTACAGAAAAAATGTGACGAGACTCTAGTTTGCATCATCTTCAAATTCCTCATGGTTTAGCCGTTATAGGTGCCCGAATGTGAAGACTTAGTTAAAAATAATAATTTCAATGTCCAGTTTGGCCAAAAATTGTAAACCACTATTGTGGGATCACCCCTTGAGCAATGCCCTACACAAAAAAATGAGCCTTTCATGATATAAATATATAGTACTTAACAAACAAAAATATTAATTTGAACAAAGCATATTCCTTCTCTCAATCGCACAGGAAAGCAAAGGGACAAGAGAATAAGAAATATTCATATGTGGAGGGATGAGAGTGAAATGAGGGGAGTAATGAATAAAAAGGTAGTGAGGGATAAAAAACATGTGCACCATAAATGTATAGGGAAAAGATGAAATAGAATGTTGGGGCATGGGTTACAGGCCAAATAGGGGCCTTGGAACCTAGGTTCCAAGTCTATGTTGAGACCCTCCACCTAGAGTGGACTATACTAGGGACCTACGATTGAGTTGTAGAGTGAATTGAAAACCTAAAATTGAGATTTGAGGTTCCCATCAAGTCCTACATCCCAATAGGAACTAAATGAGTTTCAAAGACTTTAAAAATCTTGAAACTCTAACAAAAAAGAAATAAAACATGAAGGGGAGGATAAAAGGTACTTAAAAGCTAATAAATAAACCTAACTAGAGATGAACATTAAGAGAAAGAATGACAAAGGGGGTCCCCACACTTTGCAAGAAAAATGATGGGGGTGTGTATGCAAGACATAACAATCCTCTTATCCAAAAAATCAAAAAAAGCCAAAAAGTAAAGAAAAAACAATATGTCCAAACGTAGCAAATATGCACCTTGGGAAAGTTACCATGATGAAAACTTGGTAGGCATCATGTGTAATCCACCCAACCCCTTGCACTCTACACTTGAGGCATGTTTATTCCTATTCACTCCATCCTAGCTACCTCCTCATATCTCTTAGCTTCCATCCATGTCTCCCATCCTATCCCACCCTCTTCCATCCCTCTACCCTGTAGGAGTTTAGGTGAACTCCTCAAACACCCTAGAATCACCTGCAAGACAAAATAACTTCCACAAGAGAGAAATGGCAGAAATATCATGCTATCATTAAGATGCAAGGATGCCAAATTGAATATGACATGATTACAAATGTACAAAATTCCTTGAATATATAGGCATGAGTGAAAACCTAAAATGCATAAGATGTTGCCAAGTGTTAAAATCACACTACATGTGACAACATGTGAACCCTATCTAGGAAATGATAAAAAGATAGAGATAAGTTCTACAAGGACAACTCATCTTCTAGAAGGAATCTTATCTCCTACAAACAAGGAAGGGGGAATTACCCCATTATTAAATGATTTATCTAATTATGCAACCTAGGACTAAATTATGCAAGACCTAAGTTAACTAATGCTAGTGTAATAAATAATTAATTACACCAACATACCCTCATATTGATATTGATAAGGATAGGGGAAAATATCTAAGTATGCTTTGGATAATACAAACCTTACCTTCTTTGCAATCCATCCTCATGCACTACATCCCTCTTGTACCTTTTCCATGCATAAATATTTTTATATCTTCAACCATGAAGCTATAGAGTGGGACCTGTTCTTCCTCCACCACCTATTCCTTGGAGATTTCCCAACCCCATCTATTTATCATATTTACCCATCTATTTCCTTTTGTTATTGCTAATCTATTTATCATCCTCTCATCCCACAATCCCTTTCCCCTAGAATTGGTCATCTCTTGTCATTGGTATCTAGCTATAGGTTACCCTCCATACAATCAAATGTCATCTCTCTTATTGAGCAATCCAACACCCCTACCAATTCAAAGTTACACGCAATTCTATATCCATGCAATCTAAAAAAATCATCTAATCACATCCTTGGTCTTGTTCCTAGTCTTGCTACAAGCCTTGATCAAAATCCAATCATCAGATCAAGTTATAGTATTCCTAATCCTCATGTTGTTTTAGGATATATTGGTCCCACATCAACATGTCTCTCCATCATCCAATCAATCAATCTTGGCCTTTTAGCTTAATTGGGGCAACATCATGTTTACTTTTGTATCATTTTGTGTATGCATACTTTTTTATTGTGTGCATTATCATTTTCTTGCATTTGTATCAATTCTTGTAACCTACTCGCTACAATGATATCATCGTGTTACATGACATTGGGTTCCATGTGACTCGAATTCCTTATGCATGTGACACATTGTCACCCTAGTTCCTTATACCTTGGTGCATAACATCTCATGCTATATAAAAATTTAAAGAGTTCTTTTAGTCCAACACAACATAACTAGGCATTTCATCCTCTAATCCATTATCATTTTATCCTTTCATTGCCTATCCCTCAACATCTTCTATCTCATCACCTTGCATCTACTCATTCATTTTGATAGCACACTTGTGTCCTAACTTACCGATCTATCCTCTCAAGGGGGCATTGACATTTCCATAATCCTTCCTCTTAGTCACTCTTATAAATGATGACATTTTTCATGCACATCCAACTAGTTTTATTCTTCTTTGAAACTATGCTACTTTGTGACATCACTTCAAATAGAAGCAAAATGTAGACACCTAAAATTGGCACATCATCAATTAGCCTAAGCCAACAATTTCCTCTATATTTGATTGAATAAATCCTTACTTTTTCAATTAATTTTTTAATTTGCATTCTCTTATTAATTAAATAATATTTTAGTATTTAATTAATAGTTACTATTCATCAATATAAATATGCATCGTCTTTCTACCCTAAAATCCTTAATCAATCTTTTTCTATAATCCACCTTAGGTAAGTTAATTTAAATATTTATTTGCCTAACTCTCACAACCTCATTTCAAAAATTAAATAAATATCTTGTTTATTTATTTTATTTTGTTCGCTTTTGATTAAGTGGATTAGAATCCATTAACCCCTTAATCTTCTTATTGCACATTCAAAATTTTGATTAAATCTCCTCAAATCCTCAACATCTTCGAAGGTGTACAAAAAACATGGGTCCTTTGTACACAAGATATAACTCCATTTCGTTTGTTAATTATTTTCTTTTATTTGAATGTACATTTAGACTTTGAGTACAATATGCTAATGCTATTATAGTTTGATCTTGTATGCTCTAATTTTCATGTACACATTAGATACAAATCTTAATTTAAATATGATCCTCGTACACCTAAAATATATTGTTGACAATGTGGACACATATAGTGGATTGACTTATAGACTTGAAGATGTACTCTATATATACCCAACTCTCCCACAAACAATAATTACTTTTTACATTTTGAATTATTGATAAGAATAATTAGTTTTTCAATTATAAATTTAATTATTCATTTTCACCCAACTCTCCCACAAACAATAATTACTTTTTCAATTATAAATTTCATTCATTTTCACACTTTTATTTATATTAATAAAAGAATAAAACGAGTCTTCAAGATTTTTTTGTTTTTTTAATAGAAGAAAACAATAAACGGGTTACAGCAGCGACATCAAAACAGTCCTTTAAAAAGACAGCCAAAACGGCAAAAATGAGTTCCGTGATATAAATACTTAACAGACAAAACTATAAATAGATATACTTTTAGTCATTAAAAAAGTTTCGACACAAAACACATGTGACTCCAAAAATACACGTCGTAGACTCATAAATTAAGCAATACAATAAAACCAAGTAGGGTCAGACCTGATCGGTATTTATAACTGACAATCTAATCTTCCACATGCTTTGACTGCCCAAGCTAAATAGGTTATATCTAAACATAACAAACTATCAAACAGAGTTCAGATTAGATACGGTAACTCGATTTCACTTCTTAATAAGAAGCGTGTTCCATTATGATTTCACAGCCGTGAACATTTCTTCACTGGAAGCGGCCATGGACGAGGAGAGTCTGAAGTTATCTTTGATCCATAACAATGGCGGCGAAGAGTTTGGAGGGGATCTTCCGCCCATTGAAGGATGGAGAGGCCTCCTCAAAGCCGTCGGCAAAGAATCGAAGAATCTATGGTACCTGGCAGGCCCTGCAATCTTCACCTCCATCTGTCAGTACTCACTCGGAGCCATCACGCAGACCTTCGCCGGTCATATCGGTGATCTCGAATTAGCCGCGGTTTCCATTGAAAACTCTGTAATCGCTGGCCTCTCATTCGGCATCATGGTAGGAAAACCTTGAAAATATATATAAATGCTTATTGCTCTGCTTTCAAACAGTAAAAGATTTGATTTTTTTACTTATTGCTCTGCTTTCAAACAATAAAAGATTTGATTTTTTTTATTTCAGCTGGGAATGGGCAGCGCTTTGGAGACTCTGTGCGGGCAGGCGTTCGGAGCCAAACAACTTCGGATGCTGGGAGTTTATATGCAGCGCTCTTGGGTCATATTGCTCACCACTGCCTGCCTTATGACCACCATTTATGTGTGGTCGGCGCAGCTTCTGAAGCTCATCGGTCAGGAAGATGAGATCGCAGAACTGGCAGGGAAATTCGCAGTGTGGATGCTGCCGCAGTTATTTGCTTACGCCATGGTTTTCCCGCTGGCGAAGTTCTTGCAGGCGCAGAGTAAGGTGTTGGCGATGGCGGCGATTGCTGGCGGCGCATTGGCTTTCCACGTGCTGTTCAGCTGGTTGCTCATCTTTAAGTGGGGATGTGGACTGTGGGGAGCGGCGCTAGTGCTGGATATCTCGTGGTGGATCATTGTCCTCGCACAGCTGGCTTACATACTTAGCGGCACCTGTAAGGAGGCCTGGGGAGGCTTCACCTGGGCTGCTTTCCGCAACCTCGGGGCTTTCGTGCGCCTTTCATTGGCATCTGGTGTGATGTTGTGGTAAGTTCAAAATTTTAATTCCTAACATTGGATCTCGTGTATTCTTTTAATTCAATAGGTTGCCTTAGGCGTTAAGGAGTAAGGATTTTTTTACAATTGTGTTCAGAGATTGGCCATTAGTTAATAGCAGCCCACGCTTTCCTGTGTGGCTCTGGTTGTTCTACGGTGCACACCCCATTATGCCTGCAACTTGCCCTCCACTCCCACTCTAACATTGTAGGATCCGCCAAAAGTAAACAAAACGATGGTAGTAAGGAAGTGCAATTATGATTCACTGTACTAGCAATCATAAATTCCTTTTGCTGTTGGCATCTTACACTCCAAGCAATAAACAATCTGTTTGAGCAATTATTTCACCATGATTTTCCTTTAAAAATTGCTCAAGTCTGTCGTTTTCCCTTACCTGTAACTCTAGGTATACCTACCCTTCTAAATGTAGACCATTTTCAATTCATTAGCTTGTTTCTTTCCTTTGAATGTCTGTCAATTTTATTTAGTTTGGTATGTGTAATTTTGATTTTAGTTCAAATAATTGTGGTATTCATTAGTTTGTCTTTTTAATGTCTTGTCAAATTTATTTAGTGGTTGTGTTGTAATGTTGATTTTAGTTCAAATAGTTAGAGTATGTATAGTTAAGTTGGGGAAGTCACTCAAGTCAGTTTGAATTGTTTTACTTTGTAGTGACTATTTGGTAAGATGTGTCAATTTTATTTAGTGGGTATGTTGTAATTTTTTCTTTTAGTGCAAATAATTGTGGTATTCATTAGTTTGTTTTTCTTAATGTCTTGTCAAATTTATTTAGTGGGTATGTTGTAATGTTGATTTTAGTTCATATATTTCTCTACACTTATTGGTCACATTTTTTATATACTATTTGGTAAGACCCTAGACTTCAAATCTTTCCTAGACTATTTGCTAAAATACCAGAATTATACATGCCTTGTTAAATCGTCTTCATATCTTTCCTAGACTTAGTGGCTACAATTTTTCTATGCCATAGATTATTAAGAATTTGGACAACACATTTCAACTTATTTTAATAATTAAAAATAAAATAAAATCATTCTCTTCTTTTTGTAGAACGAACTTGACTTTTTTTATTAGTAAATTTTAATGAGATTTTAGATTTTAAATGGATAATAATTTTTGGGAAAATGTTAGTTATTTGAATTGTTTTTCCAATTGAATTTGTAACTAATTTTTCACATTTGTTTGATGTTTACAATAGTTTGGAAGTTTGGTATCTCTACCTTCTAATACTTCTGGCCGGCTACCTTACAAATCCAAAAATTGCAGTAGATGCCATTTCTATATGGTATGTATAGATCTATTATTTTCCTCAAATATTTATTACTTATATTTTTGAATTTGCTTCATTTAACTGATAAAACTTCATTCATAATGTAGTATGAATCTAATGGGGTGGGAAATGATGATATCTTTGGGATTCAATGTTGCCATCAGGTATACTTTCTATCTTTTACGCATATGTTTAATGCAAATTTATCCATCCAATGCAATATGTTTTATGCACTGCAAACTAAATACTTTACGAAAAAAAATTGGATGATTTTTTAGTGTTATGTGTTACAAAATAAAATATTTTAAGAAATCTTTTTGGATGGTTTTTCAGTGTAAGAGTTTCCAATGAATTGGGAGCTGGGCATCCAAGAGCTGCAAAATTTGCAGTGGTTATTGTTCTTGGAACAATGTTTATAATAGGAGCCATATTAATGGCTGTGATCTTCGTTACAAGGAATGAATTTGCAGTTGCATTTACTGACAGTGAAGAAGTTATGAAAGCTGTTTCAAAGCTTGCAACTCTACTAGCTTTTACCATGCTTTTAAATAGCATACAACCGGTTTTTGGAGGTAAGACTCGTATCATTATTGACTATTTTATTTATTGAATAAATAAACGACAATCACTAACTTTTAAAATGATCTTTATAGGTGTGGCCGTGGGAGCAGGTTGGCAGGCTCTAGTTGCATACATTAATTTAGCATCTTATTACATTTTTGGAGTTCCCCTTGGTTGCTTGTTGGGATACTATTTTGATTTTGGAGTAAAGGTATCATTGTTTTATATCATACATAAATATATTATATTATTTTTATTTTATTAAGTATTTTTTACAAGATATATGTTTGAAAATGCAGGGAATTTGGGCTGGTATGATTTGTGGAACTACCTTGCAGACAATTATTTTATGTTTTATTACATTTAAGACTAAATGGAATCGAGAAGTAAGCATTCTTATATCATAAAATTTTAAATATTAACTTTTTTCTGTATAAATTTTAGAACACAAACCATCCATATTTATATATTAAATTGAGAAAAACTTAAATTATATGATTACATGTTGATGCAGGCTTCTCAAGCTCTAGAGAGGATTAAAGTGTGGGGAGGGAACAGTTAGATCTAAGTTTTAATCAGTAAAGACCTCAACCTCTGGTTTCCACATTTGAAGTGGGTATTGGCATGGTGTTTGAGGCTGGTAGTTTGTGATGGCAACCGAATGGAAAACGGCTATGAAACATGCCCTTAGATTGTAGTTGTTTTGAATGGCATTATTACTGGGTTTTGCCCATTGGACAATAGATCAGCTGGTACCTGTCCTGTTTCCTTTCACTTTGAATGCCCATCGTCTACATTGTAGTTGAAACATGAAATAATGAACACACGCAATATGCACATTCGAGGAGAGGAGCTCTTATGAGAGCTTGAATGGTGAGTAGAGTACTTTCCCTACATTCCACAAGAAAGCATTGAGTAAAGAAAAAAGAACGACTTATGACCCAATCATTTTCAAACTAAATCATCGATATCCTGCCTTAGTTCTTAAGAATCAAATTACATGTGAACTACATTCCAAAAATCTTCAAGATTGTAAATCTTCTTCCCCATTATATTTATGGCGAGAATAAATTACTGCAAGTGAATAAAATCTCTTTTATACAAATCTACAAGTAATAATCATAAATTAATTTAGATGAATTTTAATTCAATTAATAGATGAATGGTAATAAATGTGACAATTAAGTAAGAAGATTAAGGTATTTAGTTCAAAAATTGATGATGGGACATTATTATTGATGTCACGTGAAGTTAATTTGTTACTAGGTAGAATTAGAATTGAAGGATAAAACCTTGAAATATAATCTAGAGTATTGTAAGTTCAATCTTGATTGTTGTGGATTTGAACTATGATATTGAAATTGATGATTAGGATTTTATCTTAACTAGTATATAATCAAATGGAGATTGCAATAAATTAAATCAACAACACAAGAAAAATGTGGAATAAAAGAACAAACACATAACATAGTGTTTATGTGGAGAAGCCCTTTTAGAGAAAAAATCCACCAAGAAGAGAGGCCAAGTTTGTGTTATCTTCAAAAATAGAGGTTGCATAAAATCCTTCCTTTCTCCTCTCTAATCTTCACTACTTCAGGACGTGCAAACAAATTTTTCACTCTAACTTGTCATGTTACATTTCTACCATAATAACCCTCATTTATATAGCATTTTCACCCTCTAAATGGGGTGTCCATGTTGGTTATCATTTCCAAATGCCTTCCTTGGGAAAATCTGAGCATTTAATACATAAATCAATGTAGGTTGTAACACCTCTTACACATGGACAATTGTTTTGTCATTATGGACACCTAATTTGTCCTATCTTACAAGTTGGTTCTGATATTCATGTGGAGGTTTTATAACCATCCAAAACATCATTACAAGTGTCCAAAACAACTTCATGGGGAGTTGAGCACCCAAAACCAACATAACCTCCAAGATTCCTTTTCGATAAATAGTAAATTACTATTGATAAAAAAATAGTTATTGATCAGGCTCAAAAAAAATTAATTATCATACAAGTAAAACCCTGTTGG
Source organism: Sequoia sempervirens (assembly GCA_007258455.2). Taxonomy (NCBI): domain Eukaryota; kingdom Viridiplantae; phylum Streptophyta; class Pinopsida; order Cupressales; family Cupressaceae; genus Sequoia; species Sequoia sempervirens. The sequence goes on from VDFB02000017.1 coordinate 325,206,229, forward strand.
TAAAAAAATCATTGTTAATGGTGAATCTATGGAACCTTAATTTTAACATTCTCCCAGACTCCCACTACATGACATCCACAGGAAAATATAAGCTAACTAAATACTACCTAAACAAGGCCTATGGTCTCCATGCACCGTGTAATTTTTTTTGTCCGCATAGGTTTAGTAAGTGAATTTGAGTATCACTCTTCATCAACTCTATCTTTTCATTAACAATCATTTCTTGAAAAAAATGGTTTTGTACATCCACATGCTTAGTTTGTGCATGATACATAGGATTTTTGGTCAAACTAATTACACTCTAGCTATCACAACCAAGTTGAATAGTTTTGTAATCAAAACCAATAGATGTACACCAACTTTGTAACCAAATTGGCTCCTTAGAGACATAGATAGCAACCATATACCTTTCTTCCTTGGTGGATAAAGCAACTATATATTGTATCTTACACATCCAACTCACTAATCCTCTAAACAAAGTAAACACATACCCACTAGTGGACCTTCAACTATCCAAGTCACGTACCCAAATGCATCAACAAAACCTTATATTTTCAATGTCTTAACCACACCAGTAGTGCTAGAATAAACTAAAAACTAATCAAAAGTACCACAAAAATATCTTAATACCCTTTTCACATAATTCAAATATTCTCTATAGGGTTAAACATAAACCTGCTCACAACTCCCACTATTTGGGTAATATCTGGCCTAGTGCAAACCATTGCATACATTAAACATCCTACTGCACTAGCATATAGCACATTAGACATATCCTCAAAAAAATTTTCTCTCTTGGGACACATATCTAAAATGAAATCTTAGTGCCAACTCGCAAAGTAATTCTAATTGGTACAATCTTGCTTACTAAATTTGTTCAAAATAGTATAAACATACTTTATGATAATTCAAGTTTATGTGTACCAATCTCTTTTGATTTTTATTCTCAATATTTACCTCTCTACCCTTAGATCTTTCATCTCAAACACACCTAAAAGTTGAGATCCCAACTCACTAATCATATCCTTGTTGTTATTGAAAAACAACATACCATCCATATACAAGGCAACAATTAGTATGTGATCATCAATACATTTAATGTAAACACAATGATCTTCACTTCTTACAAATTATCAATTTCAAAAAAATAGTTCAAACTTTTAACACCACATATGGAATAATTTCTTTAAATCGTAAAGAGGTTGTTTTAACTTCAAAGCAAGTGTTATTTTCCTTTTACCTCAAAACCTTCAAATTGTTTCATATAAATTTCCTCATCTAGATCCTCATGCAAAAATACAATTTTAACATCCATTTACTCAATTTTAAATTCATTACCAACAACTATGGATAAAAGAAATATAATTGAGGATAATCTAGCAATAAGTTTTAATATTTCACCAAAATCAACTCTCTCTCTCTTGGAGTAGACCATAGCCACTAGTTTGGTCTTGTACTTTTCCAATGAATCGTTTTCTCTAAACTTCTTTTGTAGACCCATTTACACCCTGTAGTGTAGGAAAATGCATACCCTTCCATTTTCACACTTGTTTGGGCATGCCTTGCATTGTTTATCCTTATTTATGACTTAATTGGTCCTATTTTGCATCCACAAGCCTAATAAATTACATCTTTTTATGGCTAATCCTAACAATCATCAAAGGGTAAATGATAATTTAATGATTTTGGCTGTGTGCCCCTGATTTTTGGATCGCGACTAAGATGCCACTTAGGGCATATTTGTCCTCCAAAGGTCTTGGGCCCCTCCTTTCAAAGGTACCTTAATTGGGCCCCTTTTTGGAGTCTGTGCCCCAAGTTTTGAGCCTCGGGCCTAAGATGCACCTAGTGCGTCTTAGTCCCCCTTAGGTTATTTTTGGGATTTAATTTCAAATCTTGGAGAGATTTAGCCTCCTTTAATTAATGAATTCATATGTTGGCTTGGTGTGGTGTAATTTCGGGATATTAAGCATGGATAAGTATAAATACAAGGTTCTTTCACTCATTTTATTATCCAAGAATATAAGGCTTTTGTGAGAGCATTCTTGATAGCATAATTGAGTTCACAAGAGCATTCAAGAGCAATTCATCAAGAATTTGGAGCCATCATCAAGATCATATCAAAGATATTCTTGCATCATGTGTGTTTTTGAGCTAACATTTATGATGTAGGGTTTTGATTCAAGTAAGCAATTCAAGTCAAGATCTATCAAGCATTCCTTTGATTAAAGATATACATTCAAGCTAGCCACTTCACACAAGTTTGCAGATTTCATAGCAAGGGTTTGGTGAGTTGCAACATAGCACTTTGTTCATTCATCATTTCCCTTCATTATTATATTTTATTCCAAGGTTTAATTACCAACAAGGGGTTTGACCAAGGCAAACCCCCATTTACTAACTGTTGTGCCTTTAGCACACATGCCCCATTTGGAATAGGGACCCTCTCTTTTCATTTTGTTGGGTCATTTTTGTCACTACCTCATTTTGTGTGCCCCCTATTTTGCATCCTAAGTGATCAAGGAATCTTAGAAGAGTCACTTTGAGTTGACCATATTTTGCTACCCTCAAATTTTGAAGGTCTTAAGTCTTTGCGGGATTTCCCTAGTTGTTTGCCTTTAAACCTTTAAAACTGGTGTCTTCCGGGCAATGCAGGTCCACCCCTATGAGCTACCCTATGCGGGTTTCCTTTGCCTCTTCGCCATTCCAAACAGCTTCCTCTCAACGTCCTCCCACCTCGCGGGACCCACGGCCTTGTTTGCTCTTTTCACTGTCGGCCATTCCAAACGACTAACTTCTGACTATCGTCTGCTTGACAAACTCAGTTGTTCCCACCATCATTTTCAAAATGACTGCTCACCAACCCTAAACACCACCATACCCAAATTTATGAGGGGCATGAAATAATCAAAGATTCTATAAATAGACCATCTTGAGCTATCATTTTCACCTGCAAATGTTCAGAGGAGTTGTTAGAGCTTGCCGCCTTTGTCGTCATTGCGCCTGCCAAGCTCTGTCACTAATTCAAAGACTTTTCTCACTGATTACTCACCCATCTTCATTGGACTTTACAGGTTGGTCTTCCGCTGCTACTTTGTGTTTTCTTTAATTTCATGAAATTTGTTAAATATGGGTAAAATAAAACTCAATAACTAGCTAGAACAAACTCTAGCAATCAAAACCCACAAGATGAAATTTTAATAAGCTTAAAAAATCGATCATTAACCGCGTGTGGGACTTGAGGTCCCCGTGGCCGTTCTTCAACCAGGGTGTTCGTTCCCTGCAGATTCACAACCTAACCACCACCGTTGTTTCCTTTCTTCAAAATTCCAAACTTTAAAATGGCGAGTATCTTCATTGGGCCCACCCTTGCGGGAAGCCCCCTCAACTTGATCATCCTGGACTTACTAAAATACATGAGCCCACCACGAAGATCCTTTCACCCTCCTGCGTTCGCAAGTGTGAGCCCCCGCCTATGAAATGCCCTTCAGTCACATTGTTCCAAAATGGCCATCTGACCACATCCTCTCAGCAGGAAGGTCTCGCCCCAGTCATCGCCAATCAGACCTAATTGAGCCAAACTATCAAAGTCCTAACCCATTATGGGTTGAACCCTACAGACTTCTATCTACAGGATTTCGTCCTGGATCTGCTATATTCAATGGCCCTTGCGACCCATCTATCCACCTATCAGGCCCCACCTTTGCGGTCATCGCCCAAGTTTAAAACAAAGCAATCTACCCCTTTGTGGACCGTCCTTTATGGGTTTCTACTAACCTTTCGCCTCTGAATAAATAGCTAACTCAAAATGGAAAAAGGGTGACGCCTTTCCAGTAACCGGGTCTTAACCTTGTCTCTTCCATTCAACCCCTCTGCACTTTAAATGATTAAGTGTTGCCCCTTTGCAGACTTTGCACTGCGAAACTCCATTCGCAAGTAGTCATGGCATAACTATCGTTCCAAACAACCCCAGAAAATCGAACCTCCACCCTACAGAACCTGAACCTACTTCTGTCGTCTGAACTTAAAATGAGAAAATAACTAAGGATCAAGCCCTAGGCGGACCATCCCTTGCGGGTTGTTGCTCACGGACTTATGTCTCATTCCCACCATTCCAAAATGTCTGCAGACCTCCATCGGCCCGCTACACAGAGCTTGACCCTATCATTCCCCCCTAGCTGCTTGATAACAAGTAAGAAACTAAAGGTCCATGCGGACCCAATCATGCGGGCCTCCTTTGCCGGACTTTCGTCTTGTTGGCCTACTGCTCCAAGCAACCAACAACCGTCTTCCCACATCTCTCGGCCTACATTCTTCCAAGCATCCTAAACTTCGGCAGCAAAGTGCCAACATCTCTTGAGGCCACAGATCCCATAGTGTGGGATGCCACCTAAGCGGCACCACCTTGCCAACGTCGTTTCAATGATGAAGCCTCAAACAACTAAGCTACTCGTTGCACCTGCATGACTAAAAGATGAACTTAACACTCTCAAAACTTTAAAGAGATTTCGACCCACGTGCCAAAATGGATTAACCTCCTTGGTGGACCCTATTTCATGACCAAATCTCGATACGGGTTGGGACATGCAGGCCACCATGACCTAATTGTCATCCCCTATGCAGCTGCCTTCAAAACAGTTGCCAGCCCAGGGAAGTTTGCACCCTTGGGCCCGCATTGTTATAACCCCCTCCAGTGAAAGGCTAATGTTGATCTAAAAGAGATGTTAGGATTTTTTTAAGTGATGAATTATCATATTTAACATCGTTTTGTTGGATTTTGGCTAACTTTCCCTATGTTTTCATGCTTGAATGTGCTTACTACTCTCTCACCTGTAGGATATATGGAACTAGGTGTAGGACCTTCGGAGGCGGTCGTGGAGAAAGAAAAGGGAAAGAAGCCAGCCAAAGCACCCCAAGGAAAAGAGGATAAAGACCAAATGAAGTACAAGTTCCAAGGGGAACCCCTCAACTCTAAGGTCACCATAGATTGGAGGGAGATCTCATATACAAATCTAGGACATATTGACATTGATGAGTTCAAGCAAATGGTCCAAATCAACCCCACGACAAAAAATGCCAGGAAAATCAGAAGCAGTGGGTTGGCCAAGGCTGTCGATTTCCCACTTGCTCTCATTTCTCTCGATCTTGTGATGGCCTATAGGGAGGCATATCAAGAGGATTCTAGAAGAATTTTAGACAGGGATGGGAACGTACTGGCTAATTTATCTACCAATTCAATAGGGAAAACTTTCCATATCCCTACCTTTGGTGAGATGGATGAAGCATCCAAAGAATATGGTAAGCAGATGTGGGACACTGATCCCCCTCAAGTGCAAGAAGCTTATCAACCAGTACTGGTTGAAGGAGAAGAGGGGCAGTGCAACCAAAGTGCCCCAAGAGCTCTTTCAAAGTGATTTCTATGAGGATTACCATGATTTGGTAACCCTATTAAGTATATTTATGGGCATTCCAACTACGGCCTTCTTTCAGGAGTGGATGCTATACTTTGTAGAGGAAATAATCTAAGGGGAAACCAAATTCTATTGGGCAAGGATGATCAGTCAGTGCCTGCACGATCAATTTGTGGCACTGAAGAAGACTTTGCAATTTTATATGACATCATACCTGGTTTGTTTGATTGTCGACCATGCCCAATACAGGGGACTATTTGTGACACCAAATCCAGCTCCAGGAAGGGAATTGAAGGTCTATGACAGGTATCCCCAACTTTAATTCTAGAACTTTAAGAAAGACTATTGCAGGGTCAATGACACCTTCATAGGCCATATTATCAGAATACTTGGAGGTGACTTTGAAATGAGGGTCTCACATAGTTCTAATGCTTTCATCTGCCATTTCATATTTTTGTTCATACAGTTTTTGAATTTTACCTACATTCAAGCCAAGGGTTTCGCAAAGAAACCATATAAGCTGCCCCGATACCCAAATGATTGGTTGATACTACTTGAACTCTCTCAGAAATACAGTGAGCACACGCCTTCCTCAATGACAAGCATAGGGTAGGGATTCCCTATCCCCTCTCCTTCAGCCAAGGAATGTATGAACTCCACACATCCCAGTGTGTAGAGTATTCTGACAAAGAACTTGTGGAATATAATCTGGAGCTCCACACTGCCCGACCATGGATGGATCCATATGGCAAGCTCAGGAAGATGGTTGAAATTGAACATGCCCATTTACATAACATTGAGGACTTTTGGGCCAACTATAAGGATGACAAAGAGGTACGCATGAGGCACTACATGCACATGATGACGTACTTCGTCAAGAAGTTCAACTTGTTCCCTATGCTAGATCAAGTAGTGGAGGATGAAATACAATAATTGATCCTTGATACGATGTAGTTTCCAATCTCTCACTGCCATTAATTGAATGGAACGAAGAAGAGGTCAATGACCTCAATATTCTAATGAAGTCGATTGAGGCGAGGACCAAGGAATGGATTGATGGGAATATTTCCCAATTGAAGCTACAGGGGGTTACCCTAACATATGGTGAGCTCAAGGACGAGCCAGGAAGTGAGACTGACAATGCCTTTTCTATTGCTACCCTGACAAAAGAAACTTCAAAATATCCTCCCACTACATGATCAAGGAAGAGAAAAGAGATAGTTGAACAACAACCTAAGCCCAAGGTGTACTCAAGGAAGGCCTCGAAAGGTAAACCTTCCAAGAAATCAAAGACACCTGGCGGTTTCACAAAGATTCCCACCATCCAAGAGGACCTACTCCATGAAGGAGAGGAACAAGAGGTCAACCAACCAAATTCCCCACCTGCTGCCTCCACTCTCACAGTCACCGTTGCTACCATTGCCACTACTATTTCCCTTCCACCTACTTCTCAGGTGATAGTTGCCACTTCTCCACCCGCGGTGGATATCTTGTTCCACCTTGCTTCCACCCCACCTACTGCACAAGTAATGCTAATTAATTCTTCTTCTGCCACTACTTCTCCGCTCTCCTCCTCCATGTCTCCATCATCATCCCTTCCACTGGCTACTACAACAATGCCAATGCCCACTCTCTCACTCCTGGAGGCCTTCACTCAACACATGCAGAACATCCCAACGGAGCTATCTGGAGTGTTAATGAACCCGGTAGTACAGGTTGTCTTGGCACAGGCTATGGCTAATCTCCCTGTTCCTCCTCCTCCAACTGAACCTCCCACAATGGAGGTAACAATGTAAATATCAGAAGAGTTGGAGAGGTAGGAGAGGGAAGCTACCAAGGAGATGGAAGAAGAAGTGGATGACTACCATGAGCACCCTAAATACCAGCATCTAGTAATTGATAAAGTGGTGCATGAAGGAGAAGAAATAGGATCCTCTGAGGAAGGTGAAGAAGATGTTGGCACCAAGTACATCATGGAGACCTCTGATCAAGAGCTAGAAGAAGAGTTGGCTCAAAAGCTAAGAGACTTTGGAGAGGAAATTGAAAAGCAACCCTCCGAAGAAGAGAAGGAAGCAAATAAGAAAATGGAGGAAAACATTGAGCCTCCATTTAGGGAACAAGATGAAAACCCCAAGCATCATAAAGAGATGCCTCTTTCCAAAGAGAAAGAAGAAAAGGAAAAGGAAGAAGAAGAAGAAGACAAGCCTGAAGAAGAGGTTGAAGCCATGAAGAAGAACCCAGAAGCAGAACATCATGAAGAACATGGGCACAAGCAAGAAGAAGAAGAAGAGAGAACCACTGAAGGGGAGGACAGCCCCAACGAGCATGCAACCACCGAGTCCAAACAAAAAGACACTCTATTCATTTGGTATTTCAATAAGGAGGAAGAAGAAAGGACATAGTGGGAAGCTCCGGGTAACAAAGAAGTGGAAATCCAATGCACCCTCGAGGAAGAAGGTGATCAATAATCACCAAAAGAGGAGTCTCAAATGCCTGAATGGCTAGAGAAACAATAAGAAAAGAAGACTCTACTCCCTAGGGATCCAAAGGCAAGGCTGGAGGCCATCTTGGCTTGATCCCAAATAAGTACAAAGAAAGAAAAGAAGCCAAAGGTCAGGTCTCACCTAAAAATGCATGCATCAAGATCTAGAATAGTACAAATAGCCACTCCAGTTATCGGAGAAGAGGGGGTCAGCTATAATATTTCTACCCTTGATTTGGGGACAACAACAAGAGAGCATAAAATCGACCATCTCCAGGGAATGTCGCCACCATCATACAAAAAATGAATAAGGATAAGACCTCCAAAAAGGAGTTAAAAGCACAGGTGGTAGATCTAACAGCTTACATTCATCAATGGTAGTCAACCGAGGAACTTCCTACTACATCATCAGCGCCACCACAACTTTTGTCCAAGGACCACATTGATAAGTTGGAGAGAAGAAAGAATTCGACAAAAGCCACGAAGGATTGGTTCCAGCAGGTCCTCTGCAATGGAAACGTGGGCATAGGTCGCACTGTCAGGACAACAAACAAGTTCTTGGAGGTACAAAAGATACTCAAGGGAATAAGGAAATTTTGCACCAACTTCCCAAAGTTATACAAGATCACGTATCCCAAGCTTGAGGCTATCCTCAAGATACCTTAGAGATCCTAGGAAAATGAGCTTGCTTTGGTAGAAGGTGACCACTGGCTCATGAAGACATGGAAGTTGGGCTTGGACCATAGAAAATAAGTGTTGGAACGAGTGCTCCATGAGGTGGAGCTAGATATTGATTAGGTCAAGGAAATCAAGGTGGCCTATGAAGAATATCTAAGGCTAATGACATATTTTGATATGCCCACCATCGAACTAGACCCAAAGAAAATAAAGCCATACTTCCCTAAAAAGATGAAGAACAGGACCACAAATGCACTTACACCAGATTGTATGGGTTTTGCTACACGAGCCTTTGCCCAATCTGAACAAGTGATAAAGAATGCACAAAAGTAAGACAGGTACTAGGATGAGCTTACAAGAAAATCCAGGAAATTAAACTTCCAGGTGCTTCAATCAAACATATTGGAGTGGAACAAGCTCCAGGCATTGATTGGCAAGTTTATGGAATATGTCACTACAAAGAAGAATGAAGGAAATATTGTGATTGATGATGAGTTCCTCACCAAGTAGCTACAACAAAAGGAAATCAGCTAGAAGATAAAAGAGCTACAGTGTTTCCACATGAGGACAAAATAGACTAAATGACAAAATGTAATTTTAAATTAAAATATATTTGGGGGTAAGTGAAACCATAATTTGTAGTGAATCTTGGCCACACAATGAGATTAAATCTTGGCCATTCATTTTTCTTTTTGGACACTATAAATAGGGGGTCTCCTCTCAATTTCAAGAGAGAGTTGAGTTGTTGTAAAGACATGTTGCTGGAATTTTAATAGAAATTCATTGATTTGGTGGATTCTTGAGTTCTAACTTTATGTTACATGATTCTTCTTCTCATAGTTAGTGAATTTGAGTAGATTAGCTTTGTTGTTCTGTATGTTTTAGCTTGCTTTAGTAGTTTAGTTAATGTTATTCATTGGTTTTGAAGAATTTTATTGTGTTGATGCCCTTCCTTGTTCATGCTTTTTGTTGTTTATTGCTGATAAACTGCAATGTAAAGCTAGTCTAAACATTATAAGAATGTTGCACTTAAGTTCTATCTCTTTTTCATGCTTTATGGTGAATGAAAGGTTGAAAATTTGTAGACCTTAGAAGATTGCACAGGTTTCATTAGACTGTATTCTGATTTGGTTAAGTGGAACTTTGTTTTGGGAAGGTTGTCCACTGTAGGGTCCTCCATTATCACTATTCATCAGTAGTTTCAGGTCTAGGAACTTTCTCTCTTCGCTACCCTTTTTCCTTTTTTTTTAATAGTGACTTTGAACAAGGTTCATTGCACATTGTAAAGCCAAATCCAAAGTTGAAATAGGAGTTTTAAACTATTGTTCAAACCTATAGAAATTGTGCAATAACTTTCTCATCTCAAGAACTCCATTAAAAGATCCAATTCTCATCTAGCTTAACTTACGTAAGTATGCCTTGTGATTACTAGCAAGATCACATCAAAACAACTGAGACATTCCAAGCAAGTCATGACCTTACACACGAGAGACCTTGGGGTGATTTTCAGCAACTTCTTGTTGGAGATTGCCTTTCAAGAGAAGTATTGTACCATGCATTACCTATGTTGAGAAGTGCAAAAACACCCATCAACACTAACAATCAACATTTTTTTCCTCTCTTGCATGTTTGTGTTTGCAGATTTAGGTTGAGGATCATTTGGAGTGCAAAGTTGCAAAGTTGCATTGCAATGTTGTCATCTTCACGGAGACTCGCCTACAGGATAGATTTAGAAGTTTTAGAACTTGAGATTTGAGAAGAAGGAAGTGTAGACATTAAGCCTCAGGATCACATTCATAGATTTCATAAATTCAAGATGGGACTATGTCAACAACAAGGGCGTCTTAGTCCTCCAAGTGGAATTTTACAAAGATTCTTTTGGATTCTGTTCTGACATCCAAAGATTCTGCATCTGCCTTGAAAAATATCAACAGGACTAAGACAACAGTAAGGTCGTCTTAGTCCTCCCTAGCATATTTTGACATCATTTTTTCATTTCCAGAATCCTCATCACATTTCCATACTTCCCAGGTACACACATTCTAACTTGTTGCTTAATTTCATCATTTGCACTCATTATTTGTCTTGCATTACTAGGTTTTGTGAGTTGAATGTTAAATTGTCTTTTCCAAGCTTTTGCTTGGTGGTGAACCCCTCAAAGCTTAAAGAACCCCCTCCTAGGTCTTCCTTGTTGAGAATTGACTCATCTTTGGGGTTGATAGTCAATCCAATTTGGGATCCTATGACATATTTGAATGATAATAGGAGAGTCGTGTTATTTGACCTAGGCCATAAAGCACCCATTCCCTTATTGTTCATTTTGGTGAACCTGACATTTTGGACATTCATTTTTTTTTGATTTGGAGTTCATTAAGGTCCTAGATCTAGGTTGCATTCATTCTTGCATTGCATCTTGCATTAGTGAAAGTGCATCTAGGGTTTCTCACATTTGCATTAGTGAAAGTGCATCTAGGTTGCATTTTTGCTTTCTTGCGTCATCTTATCTCATTGAAAAACAAAAAAGTGCATTGTTAATCATCCTAATTACATTTAGGAACATTGTTATTGCATTCAACTTTGCATTCAATTCATTGTCATTAGTCACCTTTTCTTGCATCCATTTGCACAATTTTATGTTTCTAAACATCAGGTCCTTGAGTGGGCAACCTGCAAAAACTATTATCAACTCAGATTTTACTATTTTTCTGCAAAAAACCTCTATTGGGACTAAAATGCTCTTACTAGCATCTTAGTCCCTCTGTGGATTTTTGGCTCAAAACCATGTCTGTGTTGTTTGCTTATTGTTCCAATTTTTGGGACCTCAAAATTTCATCAGTAGGACCAAGATGCCCTTATTGGCATCTTAGTCCATATTGACTTTGAAGTTACAGCTTTCAAGGTTTAAATCTACCTTTTTTTGCTTCTGTTTGTTGTAATTGGTTATCTGTTTCAATGGGTTGACTTTTTGTTTCATGCATTTTACTAAATCTAGCGTAAACTAGTTCATTTCATGCAGTGCATCATTCCAAATTTCCATTCACAACATTTCATTGCATAGTGTAATCAGTACATTACCTTGTTTGAAATCTAAAATTTGCATCTATACATTTCATTTTTGGCCTTTACATCGCATTTTGAGTTTGCATAGATTACTTTTCACAAATGTTGGTATCAATCTTTTCCAATTTTGCAAAGAAAAAGTTAGTCAATAAGCATGTTAGTCATTTATTCAATGCATTCCCTAGTTATGAGACTCTCTTAGCACAAGAGAGTGAAAATAGTGATTCTTTTCTTAAACCTACACCCCCTCTTATCTAGTCTATTTGTGGGAATGATGTGATAGAATACAATACAAGCATGAACATTCATGAAAATCGTAGTTGTTCTTCTCTTGATACCTCTCCTTTTAGTGATGAAGGTATCTTGGTGAAATAACATATAATCATTGAGAATCATGAAAGTCTTGTGTTTCCTTCTCCTTTTCCCCTTTGGGAAGATATTAAAGCACAAGAGAATGAGATCATAGGCACATTTCTAAACATTACCTTCCCTAATTTCCATTCCCCTAGATTATTTGTGAGAATGATTTGGTGGAAGATGAGATTGTAAATGATGAGGATATGTTGGTGTTAGATGTTCAAATATTGAAGGTCTAAACAACATTATTTATGATCCTTCCCCTACTTTGGAAGACATTAGAGAACAAAGGAATGAAATCATAAATGATCATAAAAATCATACTTGTTATTCTCCTAGTATCTCTTCTAGTTGTGAAGAAGATACTTTAATGTTAGAAAACACAACCAATGAATGTCATGAGAAAATTATGGAACAAGACAATAAAATCATTGATGAACAAGAAAATTCAACCATTGATCATTCCCCTACTTGCGATGAAGTCATTTTGGAAGAACCAATCCTTGAATGTCAAGAACATTTGGTTTGTAGTTCTCCTAAAAACTCTCTTGCTAGTGAAGATATCACGATGGAAGAAAATGAGAACATTGACAATAGTAATTCCTTAGATGAAGTTGAGGAAGTGACATTAGACTCCCCTTCACTAAGAGATCATGAAAATAAGGATAATTATTCTAAGTTTATGCACATTAGATACCCCTTGAAGTACTCCCCTCAACCTAAACTTATCATTTATCCACCCTCGCAAAAACCAAAAACTCAAAATAAAATGTGTCACAACAATTGAGTTATAATACTGTTGCTCATGCATATAACACTAGAAACAATCCACAACCAATACAAACACCTTCAACATCCCTCCCATTGCCTAATCCTATCCTACCCAACCCTATCTTACTAGGTCCTCCTCACGGAAAGGAGTATGATCTTATTGAACAAATAAAGAATACTCCTAAAATATCATAATGGGACCTTATTCAAGCCGCCCTCATTATCATAACATGATTCAAAATTCCTTACAACAAGTTCCTATCCCTTCTAATTCACAACCAAATGACATAGCAGCCCCGATTCAAGGAATAAAATTTGACATTATTTTCTGCCAAAATGAGCTCCCTCCTTTGGAAGTGCAAAAACAAAATGATGCTTTCATGATCATAGCTCAATACAATAGCATAGGTCCATAAAATTAACCCTTGTTGACAATGGCTCAGCCTTAAATGTGTGTAGTGCAAACATTTTGGATAAGCTTGGTGTTGATAAATCAAAAATCCAACCTGCCTCTTTAACTATTAGTGGCTTTGATAACGTGGGAAAACAACCACTTGGGATGATCACATTACCTACTAAAGTTGAAAAAGTTACATTAACAACCCTGATCCATGTTATTCCTGATGATCTTTCATACAATATTCTTTTAGGTAGACCATGGATTCATGAGATGCATGCTATGCCCTCTACCCTTCATCCTATCTAGAAATATGTCTACAACAACAAAGTTTATACAATCGAAGATGATCCTGAACCATACAATTGTTTGAACATTGAGAAAGGTAAAGAGAATACTTTGAAAAAATTGACACCAACTAAGCAAGTAGAACCCGTGCAATAGAAGAACAAAGAAAAACATATTGAGGAAATTAAGAAGCTATTAGAAGATGATTGGGGTTCCTTAGACTTCGAACCAACATTCAGGAGAATAAAAGATCATAAACAAAGATTCAAACAAGGGAAAATAAAAAGTGGTAATGTCAACACAAAATTCAAAAGACCCTTCAAAAGCATCCACCTCAACCACGTTAGAAGAAAAAGGAAATTATACAACAAACTTCAACGATACTGACTATCAACAACCACCAAATCTTAAAGAAATGAAAAAGCTTTATGGAAAATGTTACAAACTTATGAAACAACTTGGATACAGTGGAAAATGATGTGATGCTAGAGAACAAGGTATTTGTGTCCCTATAAAGCCTCACACACAAGAAACAACCCGCGGTCTTGGTTATTATCCTTTGATAGAAATCAACCCATCAAACAAGCCTTCGCTCAATATCAATACTCTTAGAAAATATTCCTCTAATCCAACTTTGACAGTAGTGCATCCTGAACTGATAGACACTAATGGTCTTGATTGTTATCCTTTGAATGAAACAAAAAATTCCTCTCTTAACATTAATGTCATCACACAGAACACTAATGATTTTAATTTGATAGATTTACACCCTCTTGTAAAGGAGAGTACAAAATCTTACAATCTAAAGAGTCTTGTGTAGGTATGACACCTTGTACTAAGTAAGAGATATCTTTGTCATAAAATAACAAAACATCCTCTACTTTTGATCGAGATAGTATCTTGTTGAGACTCCTCTGAAATCGTTTAATATCCCTCCCTCCAAGAACACGAAAGAAACTCTACTATAGGAGTTCATTTTGTGCATATCATAGAGTTCATGGTCATTCTACTAATGAATGCAAGGCTTTGAGTAGTAAAAACCAACATCTTAAGGAGTTTGGTACTCTTCCTTATGTTGGGGCACCTAATTCCTCTAATTGATACTAATTTCCACTCTAGCATTCATCTCATCAATTATTTCGGCTCATCCTTGTCTTGCACTAAGTGGGGGAAAGGGGTTAGGTAGCCTTGTCCTCGTACGTCACCTATCGTTGCCTCTCTTGGCTAGTTGATTGACTTCCATGCATATGTAAGAGAAAGCTTGGGATTAGGATGACATGCCTTAACTTGGCTCCCATGTGACGTACTAAGTTATCTTTAGCATTGTATTTTTGGGAGAAACCCTTCCATCCTATTGCATGATGTAGCTTATTGGAAACATATCACTTGGCATAGGGCTTTCTAAGTAAGCTCTCATGTCTTCTTCTACTTTAAAGCAATTGCTCATAGCAATGGTGTTAGCAACCGCTTTAAAGTGGGGTCATACATCGACACTCATGTTTTTTTGTGCGATTTTCTTTCTTCCTATGATGCGTTCCTTTCTTGGTGGTGTCATTGGGTTTGATTTCCTCTGAGAGCGTGATATTTCTTTGATTTTTCCTCTCTTGGAAACATTAAGTACAATGTTTTCTAAGATGAGACCTTGCATTTTCCCTCTCTTGGAGACATTAAGCACAATGTTCCCTAAGATGAGACCTTGCATGGACTAAGAAAAATACCTTCGAACATCCCCCTTTCTTGTTGCATTTTTCTTTTTGTACCTTATTAAAGTCATGGAGGTATGGCTTTGATATGGTCCCTTGGGGATCACCTAGTGAACAACTAGCTTCACTAGCCCTTGTAAGCGTGCATTTTCTCTTTGTCCTTATTAAATTCATGGAGGTATGACTTTGATATGGACCTCTTGGGGCCCACTTAGTGGACAACTAGCTTCACTAGCCCTTGTGAGTGTGTGTTTTATTTGTATAGTGGACAACATGTTCCACTTGTAAACCCTTTTTGGACAAACAACCTAGACCCAGTCCACAATGCATTGGACGGCCAGTCAAGGCTTGATCCATTACATTTTTCTTTTCCCTTTTTCTTTTTCTATCTTTGATGGTGTATGTTTGTGATCTGGTTATGGCTTCATATATCATCTGCAAGTTTGTTCCTTTGTGCTTATGTTGGTCTGTCATAGGATCTTGATCCTAGGGGCTTGGCCACCATCTTGATTATTTTCATCCTATCTTACTGGCATTCATACATTTGAACCCCTCTTGATTGTGTGGTTGGCTAATTTAGTGTGAGTTTGAAGCAAGTTCATCCTCTCACTAAAGTGGGGGCTAAATATAGTGTAGGAAAATGCATACCCTTGCATTTTCACACTTGTTTGGGATGACCTTGCTTTTTTTAACCTTATTTATGTCTCAATTGATCCTATTTTGCATCTACAAGCGTAATAAATTACATATTTTTATGGCTAATCTCGACAATCATCAAAGGGTAAATGATAATTTAATGATTTTGGTTTATGTCCCTAATTTTTGGATCGGGACTAAGACACCACTTAGGGTGTCTTTTTTCTCCAAAGGTCTTGGGACCCTCCTTTCAAAGGCACCTTAATTGGGCACCTTTTTGGAGTCTGTGCCCCAATTTTTGAGCCTCGGGACTAAGACGCCACCTAGGGCATCTTAGTCCCCCTTAGGTTATTTTTCAGGATTTAATTTCAAATCTTGGTGGGATTTAGCCTCCATTAATTAATGAATTCATGTGTCATCTTGGTGTGGTGTAATTTCGGGATATTAAGCATGGATAAGTATAAATACAAGGTTCTTTCACTCATTTTATCATCCAGGAATATAAGGCTTTTGTGAGAGCATTCCTAATAGCATTCAAGAGCAATGCATCAGGCATTTGGATCCATCATCAAGATTCAAGCATCATATCAAAGATATTCTTGCATCATGTGTGTTTTTGAGTTGACATTTGTGATGTAGGGTTTTGATTCAAGTCAAGATCTATCAAGAATTCCTTTGATTCAAGATCAACATTCAAGCTAGCCACTTCACACAAGTTTACAAATTTCATAACAAGTGTTTGGTGAGTTGCAACATAGCACTTTTCTCATTCATCATTTCCCTTCATAATTCTATTTCATTCCATGGTTTAATTACCAACAAGGGGTTTGACCAAGGAAAACCCCCATTTACTAACAATCAACAATTTTTTCCTCTCTTGCATGTTTGTGTTTGCAGATTTAGGTTGAAAATCATTTGGAGTGCAAAGTTGTCATCTTCATGGAAACTTTCCTACAAGATAGATCTGGAAGTTTTAGAACCTGAGATCCAAGAAGAAGGAAGTGCAGACACTGAGCCTCAAGATCACACTCATAGATTTCATAAATTCAAGAAGGGACTAAGTTGGCAACAAGAGCATCTTAGTCCTCCAAGTGGTATTTTGCAGAGATTCTTTTAGATTTTGTTCTGACATTCAAAGATTTTGCATCTACCCCAAAAAACAATAGTGGTACTAGGACAACAATAAGGGAATCTTAGGCCTCCCTATCATATTTTGACAACATTTTTGTATTTCTAAAATCCTCATCACATTTTCAAACTTCCCAGTTACACACATCCTAAATTGTTGTTGCTTTATTTCATCATTTGCACTCATTATTTGGCTTGCATTACTAGGTTTTGTGAGTTGAATGTTAAATTGTCTTTTCCAAGCTTTTTCTTGGTGGTGAACCCCTCAAAGCTTAAAGAACCCCCTCCTAGGTCTTCCATGTTGAGAATTCACTCATCTTTGGGGTTGATAGTCAATCCAATTTGTGATCCTATGACATTTTGAATGATAATAGGAGAAGAGTGGTGTTATATGACCTAGGCCATAAAGCACCCATTCGCGTATTGTTCACATCCTATGTAGATCCATTTACATCCTATAACCTTTGTTCCTTTGGTAAAATGATAATATTGTAGGTTTCACCCAAGTCTAATGCCATCATCTCCTCCAACATGGATTGCTGCCAAGATTCATTGTCATTTGCAAGGATAGTTTCCCTATAGGATCTAAGTTCATCATTAGTACTTAATAAATAAAATATACAATGGAAATCTATTGGGTTAATTGTCAACTAGATTCTATTGTCTTGTGGATCTCTTGAGAATAGGATTATGAGCCTCTTATTATTCTTGATTTTTCTCAACGTCTTCTTGGTTATATTTCCTAACCTCTTCAGTTTGTTTAGAATTTTCTTCTAAACTCTCTTCTTCTTACTCCTCATCCTAAAATCCATCTATTTTTTCTTCCTAAGGGACATCTTCCCACTTAGTCTGAAAGTTAATGCTCCTTTCCTCTTCTTTTTCTTTTGGTTGTTAAGGGTTAGAAATAATTCTAAGTTCCTTGAAAATCACATCTCTAGAATAGATAATTTTCTTGGTTAATGGATTCCAAAGCTTATAACCTTCAAAATTCTCATCATATCCATTTAAAATCACCTTTTAGATTTTGGATCCACCATATATCACTTTTCTTTAGGCACATGACCATAATCCTCACAACTAAAAAACATTAAATGTGAAACATAAGGTTTCTTACTTGTCCACACTTGATAAAGTTTCAAATCAAGAGCCTTACAAGGAGATCTATTTAACAAGTAGCAAAAAATTTACTCATATCTTCTATCTGGAAGAATTTATCCAATTGTGAACTGCTTAACATACTTTTGGCTCTTTCCATAATTGTTTGATTCATCTTTTTTGCCATCCCATTTGGTTGAGGAATGTACATAGTATTTTTTCCTAACAATACCTACATGTTTATAAAACTCATCAAATTCCTTATAATAGCATTCCTCTCCATTGTCCAATCTCAAAACCTTTATCTTACAATATGGTTTCTTTTCAACTAAAGCTTTAAATTACTTAAAACTTAGTGAAAACTTCATATTTATGTCTCATATAATAAATCTAGGCAAATCTTGAAAAATCATCAATGAATGACACACAAAATATAGATTTTTTAATAGATTTAATATCCATAGGACCAAAAACATTTGAATGATTAATCTCTAATTTACTCTTAGCTTTATTATTTCCTAAAGGAAAATATGTTTTGTTTTGTTTACCAAACACATAATGTTCACATGAACCAAAATTCTCATCAAAATAAGAAAATTTATCTAAAAACTTCATATTTAAGATGGATTTTAAATAAGTCTCACTATTGAGGCCCAATCTATAGTGCCATAACATGCATGTTTTTATTTTTTTTAATTACATTGGTAGAGTTAAAAATAGTGGTGACATCTAGCCTAAATAGAGTTGTTATCCTTGTCCCTCTCACTATTACCAAATTCTTATTGAACACACAGAAGTACTAAGAGGGGGAATTAATTAGTAATTAATCAAATTATTTCCATTCATCAACAATTAACTAAATACATCATGACAAGAAGAAGAAAACAAATGCACATATAACCATAACACTAGATTTACGTGGAAAACCATACAAGGAAAAAAACATGATGAGCAAGTTTCTTGGATCTACTGTCTAAATCTAGCCTCACAAACAAAATAGATTTTACAATGGATGTTTATGGCCTTTAACCAAAGGAATTTCACTACTCCCTGCTCAATATGTACTTACAAGATAGGTTTACAACCTCAACATGCAACTAGAATATCAATACTTTTGTTACCTCTAGATCACTGCCTTTGGTAAATTCATGCATACATCTACTTCAAAAAGCTCTATTGCCTATGACTCACTGTCTTCAGCACATGTTCTCATTTACATTCGCACATTCTTTTTCATAGATTCACATACACTTATTGTTGATCTCTCGGAATTGATCTTTGCCATATTTCATTATCAAAAGATATTCTACAGATTCTTATTTACACATTTTCTACTCAAAACATTTGTAATTCTCACTCACTCAAATTCTCAAAAGCTTTTATCTTCTATTTATACCCTCCACAAACTTCAAAAGGTTTCTCCTTGTCGACTACAAACATGCAATATGAGATATACATTGGTCACAATAATTTGGCTTCAAAAAATTTGTAGTAGAAGGAAATCTCATGTTGTTCAAGCTAAAATATGTTTGAGACCTATTTACATAAAACACATTTCCAAAATTAGTGCACTTATCCAAACACTTGGTGAAAGCAACACATCTTGTCAAGTTGGCTCCACAAGCATGTAAACTGTCAAACATCAACTCTATACCAAGGAGGTACTAGAGAGACCAAGAAACATTGTGTGGATCACTCCAACATATTGATATGGCTTGTAACAACAATTGTTTGCAAGTTCCTTTTTTCATTTCAGATAATTTTCTCTTGGCACAAACACTTCATACCCAAAAAGAATGACTCCATGCATGTAGATGAATAGGGGACAATCACATACCAACTTGTGGATGATTTAGAGAACACAAAGAGACTCCACCATGCATCCCATAACCTCTTTATACAAATTTTTGCAAGTAATTGTTGACGCAGATCATTTGAACACCAATAGTCCAACCTACCAAGTTGTCAAAATATAGACAACACACTATCATCTACAAAAACATTGGTGGTGCACCAAAATAAGTGAAACTTGGACAAAGAAAATAGAATACCTTCAAAAGTATAAATCCAAAACCACAAGGTAAAATAATATGATGTGGTGAAGTGTGAAGATATTCAATTCTTCCTTCACAATCATTCACGAGAACTTAACATGTGCGTACTCTGTTAACATTGGAACACTCTGTGGTAAAACTTATGCATAGAAACTTAGAATATGCATACCTCATAGCTATGTAGAGATACCCTTCGAACCATAAGACCATATCTTCATCTACGAAGAGATGTCGACCATCAGACAAAGCTCTTGTGGTGCCAATCTTTGTGCCTTAGATAGTTTGGAGACTTATGCAATTCTTTTCATATCTCATGTGAAGACTGTCATCAGGAACATCACTCATAACACTTTGAACAAATCACTTCGGCATCAAACATAAACTTCAAAATATAAGGTACAACTATGGACCAATGTTCGTATTAGCTCATCAATCACAATTCTTTAACAAGAACAATATAAGTGCATGTGGTAGTAACATAAGTTGACATCAATGACAATACACTAACACATTTGCCAACAATTCCCTCATACCAATTTGTAACCATGCTTATCAAATGTTGCATGCATACATGAATCATTCAACTTAGATATTGAAATTAAATTTTATAGCTAATCCAAGAATATGTAAAACACTAGGGAGGGTTTTTAACCTACCATCACTAAAACACAACTATACCTTTATCCATCCGAAAATAGGACATGCACTATTATCCCCAAGGTAATTTTTTCCTCCATCATATTCTTCATATGTGGAAATTCATTCCTTATGAGGATCCATATGATAAGAGCATCTTGAATCAATCAACCAATCTCTTTTAGATATAATATTACATGAAGAAAGAAAAGCTCCATCACCTGAATTAAAAGACTTTTCACTATGGAAAAATCTCATTGTTTCTTTCTCTTTTTTACATTTCTTCTTCGCATGTTCCCTTTTACCATTGTTACAACATTTTTATTGTGTCAAGGTCTCTCCTTGTTTCTTATCATGCTAAGTTATAACCTTGGTTCGATGGCCTGTAGATAAAGCACTATTTAAGCTTGAGATTCTAGTATTACTTTTGCATCCATTCAATCCTTGTTCCTAGTTAGAGCTAGCTATTGTCCCCAATTTTGACTAATAATAATTTTTAAATTTTTCATGCTCTCCAAGTCAACAAGAATCATTTGATTTTATTTTCTAAAACTTATGTTGGCATTTTAAGTGATTTGTGAAATTTCATTGTTGTTCACATATTAATTGAATCAAAGATTGCAAAGATTGTAAAATTGGCAATCACTTTTACAAATGATTTAGAGCCAATTTTAGTCATCTTGAAATGTTACAAAATTATTGTAATCAAGTTGTAAAAGGTTGCACTCTAGATGTACTATTATGTTGTGGAAATTTTAATTTCTTATACATGAAAATACAAGCCAAATTGTAATGCCCTTACTTAAAAAACTAATCATAAAGTCCTTAAGTATTAAATAACTAGAAAATAGAATTTACATTCATAGTAGCTCAATTCATATAAAGATCCAATAAAAAAATGCAACTTACAGTCATACAATATAAAACCAAAGCATGTTGTATAGATTGCATTGCACACAAATGTTTATGCTTCACAAGTCATAAGTCTAGAAGACATAATAATAAGGAAACATAAGATTTTGTGCTCATGACAACAAAATGCCTGCCAAATTTATGCAAATATCTAATAGTTTATTATTAAGTTATTCTTATTAAAGTTGGCAATTTAATCAATTTTAATGAGCTCTTCACAGACTCATTCAAATTCATTATTTTATTTGAAATATTTGTCAAATTTTAAGAGAGTGAGAAGGGGAGGTAGGGGAGAGGACCCAATAGTTGTGCACCCTAACTTTGCGCTTCTAATTATCCTACATGGAAATATTAAATCACTCTCAATTTTTTACAGTAGCTTACTTGGCAAGTCCCCTACTTATAACTAAGGTTTCAAGGCCACATCATCAAATATGATGTCACATCAACATGCTTTTTTTCAAGGTGTCCAAAAATACCCCCAAAAAAAGTGAGACCAATACTTGTGCATTCACAGCATGTTTTATTGACGAGGGAGCAAACCCGAGACACATAAATAATGCACACAACTAGTAAATTTTATTATTATTCAATAATAAAAATCTTGCATGCAGAGGATCCCAAATCCTTGAGCTCTATGATACCTGCAAGCTACAGAAGTTTTAGAAAAATTATAGAAATTACAGAAAAACCCCTTTTCGCAGCATGCGAACTCTCTTCCCCAAAAAGCTGCCCAAAAACTAGAAATTAGCTCATAAATAGCCCATTTTCAGTTTGGAGCCAAAAACAACATTATAGTTATGAGTTTTGGTAGTTTGGCGCCAAAAATTACAATTTGAAATTCAAATTTAGATTCACATTCAAAAATTAGCACATTCCTAAAAATGCACCAACTTCCGGCAGCCATAACTTTTAATCCGACTGTCGGATTTTCAATGATAATACCTTTTCGAAAAGCTCTCAAAAAGATGATGTTGCATAAAGTAGGCTTATGGCTAACTACTTTGGGATTTTTGCAAATTTTTGGGCCCATCCAGAGCCTCTAAGGGCCTCAAACTAGACTTAGAAGGTTTTTTAGGGCAAAAAGTAGAAACTGGAACTTGAATAACTTTCAAACCATGAATGATCTTGACCCGAATCTTTCGCCAAAGTGCTTATTTTTCCGTCTTGAACCTTCCCATAAATTTTTGTCTTCCCACACCTTCAAATTCACACCTGCTAAAAATAGTAGTTGAGCAGAAAAAGCAGAAAAGCAGCTCTGAAAGTTGGAAACTCTTATTCGATGAAAAGGGTATCCAGAAATGCAAACACATCTACAAAAAGAAAACAAAAGGAACATAAATGGAAAGCATCTTTTGGGTGATGCAAGATTGCCCTCACACCATTGGATGCTCCTACATCATTTATTGAGCGTTGATGTGGAATCACATGATTGGTTGCTTTTTAGATCAGAGGAATACATTTTGTTTAATTATGGGTAGTCATCATCAACACTAACAACTTTAAAATCACAACTATTGGTCCAATATTGATAAAAATATTGGGCATTATATAAACAACTACTATCACAACTACTAAAACATGCTCAAGTACTAGGTCCTCTCCCCTAGTTTAAAGGTAAGTTTAATAGCTGTGAGCAAAAATACTTTTATGCATATGTTGTAAAAGCAAGACTATAAATTGTACTTTTTGGAAGTTGAATAAGAAATTAAATTGAGGCTTTGTGATTTAGTTTTAAATAATAAGGATAATTTTAAAACTTCTTGTATTTATTTTTTTGTCATTATTTTTATGTAATATATATTTTTTGCCTCTATATGTATGTGTGCATGTGTAGATATAAATGATTAAATAAAGTGTTCAAATTTAAATGTTATATAAATAAATAAATTAAATTTTATTTTTTTATTTGAAGTTGTCTATTTTTTTTTTCATTCATTTTTAAGGAGTTTTAGATGAACTTCTTTGTATGTCTTGTTTAGGCTTTCTTTTTCTTTTCTTTTTTTTATCATTTTCTATTTTTTATATTTTTTTTGTACTTTTTAGTAAAGTGTACACAAAAAATTCTATAAATAACCCATTATATGAGGGAGTTTCCTCTTTCAAATGCAAAGGAAATTGTCCATTTAGTGTCAATTTACACTAATTCCTTAAAAATATGTGACAATAAGTTTAGTTGCTAACACACAATGGAAATTACCCATCCCCCTTCTAAACTCCCTCCTTATGTGGTTAAGTGGGAAAATCTCCTTGTCCTCATTGTAGTTGGCATAAGTTTCATTGTGATAAATTGTTCCTTAGTGGATAATGACTCTAATCTCAACATTTGTAGAATCAATTTTCTCAAGTACGTTTAAAGTGATATATCTGATCTTTCCCCTTATAATTTCTTTATTTGACGTTATGCCAAGGACCATTTCTTGTAACCTTCTCTTTGGTAGCCCATGGATCCATGTAATGGGAGTTGTTTGATCTATAAAGTTTATTTTTAGTGGTAAGACTTATTGATGCAGGAGCATCTAATGGTGTAAGGGTAATCCTGCATCACCCAAAAAAAAAAGTGTTTCATTTCATGTTGGTACTATCTTATATGTTTTTGCATTTCTGGATACCCTTTTCATCATAATGTAATTCCCAACTTACGATTTTCTTTTCTATTCTTGGGTTGAAAGATATTGCAGTTTTAGTCTCCAAGAATTGCACCTGAAAAACATTCCAAGTCAGATTTGAGGCACTAAATAGTATCAAAACTTGCCAAAATCAGCTTAACAAACTTTGAGCATGTTCTTGACTCCGAGACCTTTCCAACAGTTCAAACGGTTCGAAAAACAGAGTCCCGGATCTAAAGTTATGGCTCCCAAAAGTTGGTGCACTTTCTAGAAGATACTAATTTTTGAATGTACTTTGAAATTTGAATTTCAAGTTGTAACTTTCGATGCCAAACTACCAAAAACTCAAATTTGAATGTTGTTTTGGCTCCAAAATAATAAGGAGCTCTATTTATGGGCGGGTTTCCGATTTTTGTGTAGTTTTTGGGGGGGACAAGTTTGCACACTGCGAAAAGGGTTATTTTGTAATTTTCTGTAACTTGCATCTATTATAGAACTTAAGGATTTGAGATCCTCTGCATGTAAGAAGTTCCATTTTCTGAATAATAAAATTATTCTCTTGTTTTGTGAGTTATTTTTTGTGTCTTGGGTTGCACCCTTGTTAGGTGGTATCAAAGCAAGTTTTCTTGAGCGTGTGGGAAGATCGTCAATCATGAGGCAGTTCACACCAGGACCATGGTTGTGGGTCGAGGTCAAGAAAGATGGCTCCAAGAGTGATGCCTAGTAGGTGTGGTGGTGCCATAGGTGGTTGAGGCGGAAAAAATTTTGGCGCAAGAGATCCACTGGTGGTTGAGGGTTTCAGAGCCCTCCAAAGATAGATTGATGTGTTGCAGGAGTAGATGAGAAGAGAGTTAAACTCAAAAAGGAGAGAAGAAAGTGAGGATGAAGAAGAGGAAGAAGAAGAATATGTAGAAGAGGAATAAGAAGTAATCAATCAAGACCAAATGTGGCTGATAAGGGCCATTTCAAAGATTGGGAAAAGACCCAAAGCAGAAGTCCCCATTTATTCTGGAAGTCTGAACCTGAAAGAGTTGATCAACTAGATCAATGAGTTGGAAGAATATTTTGAGTATGAGGAGATAGAGGACCCAGATCGGGTCAAGTTTTCAAAAATGAAGCTGAAGGGCCATGCTAGTATTTGGTGGAAAGAGGTCCAGTTGGAGAGAAACTGAAGAGGAAAATGCAAGATCATCAAATGGGATCGCATGGTGGAGAAACTGAAAAAGCAATTCATACCAGTGGACTACAAGCTAGATCTGCTGAAGAAATTGCAAGGGTTGAAGGAAGGAAGCAAATCTGTGAAAGAATACACTGAAGATTTTCACAAGATGATCATGAGAATGGATCATACAGAGGCCAACAAGGAGAAGGTAGCCCGTTATCTTAATGGGTTACGGTTGAGCATTCAGGAGGAGCTAAGCCTGGTCAAAATGACCACCCTTAAGGATGCATACCAGTTTGCTCTAAAAGTTGAAGAGAAGCTGAACAAAATATTTGACAGCAAGCAAAAAGGACGAGGAGGTCAGAGTGGAAAGGGCAACAAATTATCTTCTGGAAGCCAAAATGATGATGAGAAGAAGAATGAAGGTGTGGGTACCAGTCGAAACCAGAAGAATGATAACTTCTATTGCCCTCATGATCAAAACGGTGGTGATCAAAGAGGTAGAGGATGAGGGAGATCTGGACACGGATCCGGAAGAGGCAGTTTCAGAGGAACGTGTTTCCAATGTGGTGAAGAAGGACATCAAGCCTATTAATGTCTGCAACATCAAGGAAGGGAAGACAAAAGGCCAGAAGGTCGTGGAAGGGTTACACGTGCAAATGAGGAGGCTCAATCTAAACATTCAGGTGATGCTGAAGGGGGGAAGCCCCAGTGATTAGAAGAGCATTGGTGACTGAATAGAAGGAGCCCGAACAGAGGAAGAATCTATTCCGCACAAGGTACAAATGTGAAGGAAAATGTTGTGATGTAATCATTGATAGTGGAAGCATTGATAATCTAGTGTCAGACGAGACGGTTACAAAGTTGAAGTTGAAGAGGGAAAGGCATCCACATATGTATCGGATTTCTTGGTTGTAGAAGGACCACAAAGTTCTGGTCAATGAGCAGTGCTTGGTGGAGTTCAAGATCAAGAGCTACCATGATGAGGTACTTTGTGATATCATTCCCATGGATGCATGTCACATGTTGTTGGGGAGGTTGTGGCACTTCAATAGTCGAGCTATACATGATGACCATGTAAACACTTATTTCCTAATGAAGGATGGGGTTCATCACAGGTTGAAACCCATGAAGGAGGCCGAAGAAAAGGTATGCAGTAGTGCTAGAATCTATTATTTTCATGGAAGAAAAATTTTAGTAGGTATGAAGCATGAGCGTGTGTGCTATGCATTGATTCCTATAGTGGGTAAAGAGAATAGTGTGAAGGTGCCAATAGAATTTTATGGGTTGTTGGATGAGTTTCAAGAAATTGTTTCTGATAATGTACCTGAGGTTTTACCACTAGTGAGGAAGATTAGTCATTAGATTGACTTGATCCCTGGAGCCATTTTTCCAAATAAGGTAGCTCACAGAATGACTCCAGTAGAAAATGAGGAGGTAAACAGACAAGTTTAGGAGTTGTTGAGAAAGGGTTTGATTCAAGAGAGCCTGAGCCCATGTTCAGTACCTGTAGTACTAGCACTAAAGAAGGATGGGGAGTGGAGGATGTGTACAGACTCTCGGGCCATAAATAAGATAACAATCAAGTACAAATTTCCCCTGCCAAGGATGGATGACCTGATGGACTGTTTGAATGGAGCTTAGTACTTCACAAAAATTGATCTGAAGAGTGGTTATCAATAGATCTGGATTCGAGAGGGAGATGAATGGAAGATGGCCTTCAAGACCAAAGAGGGCCTATACGAGTGGTTAGTCATGCCCTTTGGGCTAACCAATGCACTAAGCACATTCATGTGGCTCATGAACGAGGTATTAAAAGAATTTATAGGAAGTTCTATCATTGTGTATTTAGATGATATTTTTATTTTCAGTAGAACTTTGGATGAACATTTGATGCATATTCAGAGAGCCTTTGAGAAGTTAAGAGAGGAGAAATTGTTGATTAATCTGAAGAAGTGCAATTTTTTGAAGAAGGAATTAGTGTACTCAGGGTTTGTAGTCTCGGTAGAAGGTCTCAAGATGGACCCAAAGAAGGTGAAGGCTATTCTGGAATGGCCTACCCTAAAAACTGGTACTGAGGTAAGATATTTCCATGGTTTAGCTAGTTTTTACATAAAGTTCATTAGAAACTTCAGTAGTATTTTTGCACCCCTGACTGAAACAATGAGAGGGGATAGAAATGAGTTCAAGTGGAGCATTGGAGCAGCAAAAAATTTTGAACTATTGAAACAAAAGGTGACAGAGCAGCCAGTTCTAGCCCTCTGAGATTTCAATAAGGTGTTTTAGGTGGATTGTGATGCGAGTGGTTGTGCCATTGGAGTAGTGTTGAGCCAAGAAGGTAAGCCCATTGCCTATTTTAGTGAAAATGTAAATGATGCCAAGAGAAAGTATTTTGTATATGATCAGGAATTTTATGCAATAGTTCAAGCACTAAAGAAATGGAGGCATTATCTGTTGCCGAAGGAATTTTTTTTGTATACTGATCATCAAGCATTGCAGTACCTGAATAGTAAGGGAAAATTAAATCAGAAGCATATTAAATGGGTAGAATTTTTGTAGACTTATACCTTTGTTTTAAAACATAGGAGTGGGAGGTTGAATAGGGTTGCAGATTCCTTAAGTAGGAGGCAAACATTGTTGACGAAGATGCAGATTGAAGTGGTTGGGTTCAATGAACTCAAGACATTGTATGCAGAAGATCCTAATTTTGCAGAGGCTTGGAAAGCTTGCAAGGAGCTTGTTACAGTGGACAGGACAAAGTGATTGGATTTCATAATCCAGGATGGCATGTTGTTTAAGGGAATTCAACTATGTATTCCAAGGAGTTCCATGAGGGAGAGCCTGATAAAGGAGAAGCACAGTAGAGGAATGGTGGGACATTTTGGTCAGGATAAGACCATAGCCATTATCAGTGAACATTACCATTGGCCTCAGTTGTCACAAGATGTGAATAAGTTTGTACATAGTTACAAGGTATGTCATATGGCTAAGGGAGTGAGCCAGAATATAGGGTTGTATCAGTCTGTACCTATACTAGAAAGGCCATGGGAGGATATAAGTATGGACTTTGTTCTTGGTTTTCCAAGGACACGGAGAGGGAATGATTCAATATTTGTGGTGGTTGATAGGTTTTCAAAGATGGCACATTTCATTCCATGTCAAAAGACCCATGATGCAGTCCACATTGCTGACTTATTCTTTAGGGAAGTGGGGAGACTACATGGTCTGCCAAAGAGTATTGTCTCATATCGTGACACCAAATTTGTGGGATACTTTTGGAGGACCTTGTGGAAAAAGTTGAGAATGGAGTTGAAGTTCAGTTCTGCACACCATCCACAAACAGATGGGCAAACGGAGGTTGTGAACAGGAGTCTGGGTAACCTACTGAGATGCTTGGTAGGAGATAAACCCAAGGGATGGGACTTGATATTACCCCGGGAATAATTTTCTCACAAAAATTCTGTCAACAGAAGCACTGGTAGATCAACATTCCAGGTTGTGTATGGAGGTAGCCCCAAAATAGCTCCAAAATTGAGGAAGATGGACCAAGAGAAAAAGATAAGTGTTGAAGCCGAAGATTTGGAAAAGCACATCAAGGGTATACATGAGAAAGTAAGAGAACATATTAACAAGATGAATATGCAGTATAAGGCCAAGGTAGATCAGAAAAGGAAGAATAAGGAGTTTCAGATTGGTGATGAAGTAATGGTCCACTTGAAGAAAGAAAGGTTTCCAGTAGGTACCTATAACAAATTGAAGATGAAGAAATTTGGTCCTTGCAAGATTTTGAAGAAGCATGATTCAGGGAATGCATATGAAGTAGAGTTGTCAAATGGAGTCAACCTTTCCCCTATGTTCAACATTTTAGATTTGACAGAGTATCATGAAGGTGGCGTAGAGGATGGACCAGCAATAAGGCAGTATGACATTCCAGCACCTACTTTAGACAAGGAGGAGATTGAAGGAATCTTGGATAGCCGTGTGGGAAGGAGTACTAGAAATAGGCAGTATGAAGAATATCTGAAGGCCTGTGGAAGATTCATCCTAGCTATCTAAGGCAGAGGTTGACCATTTTGGTTTTCCTCGACCATCTAAGATGTGACGAGGTCACTTCTCAAGTTACCATAGGTGTCTGATGCAGGAGCATCCAGTGGTGTAAGGGCAATCTTGTATCACCCAAAAAAAAAGTGTTTCATTTCATGTTGGTAGTTTCTTAGATGTTTTTGCATTTCTAGAAACTCTTTTCATCATAATGTAATTCCCAACTTATAGTTTTTCTTTTATATTATTGGGTTGAAAGATATTGCAGTTTTAGTCTTCAAGAATTGCACCCAAAAACCTTCCAAGTCATATTTGAGCCACTAAACAGTCCTGAAACAGCCCTGAAACTTGTCAAAATTGGTGTAGTAAGTTTTGAGCACGTTCTTGAATCTGAGACCTTTCCAATGGTTCAAATGGTTCGAAAAATGAAGTCTCAGATCTAAAGTTATGGCTCCCAGAAGTTAGCGCACTTTCTAGAAGATACTAATTTTTTAATGTACTTTGAAATTTGAATTTCAAGTTGTAATTTTTGGCGCCAGACCGCTAAAAACTCAAATTTGAATTTTGTTTTGGCTCCAAACTAATAAGAAGCTCTATTTATGGGCGGATTTCTAATTTTTATGTAGTTTTTGGGGGGGACAAGTTTGCACACTGCGAAAAGGGTTATTCTGTAATTTTTTGTAACTTGCATCTGTTATAGAACTTGAGGATTTGAGATCCGCTACATGTAAGAAGTTCCATTTTCTGAATAATAAAATTATTCTCTTGTTTTGTGAGTTATTTTATGTGTCTCGGGTTGCACCCTTGTCACTTATGCTTCAAGTAAATGATGGTCCTTTCAATTATTGTCAAATAGTAGAATTTGATATCTCTTTCTTGACCTATATACCTCCACTCCCTTGTTCCTACTATCCCTTTTTTTTGGATCCTACCATTCTCCTTTTGATTGTAGTACCACCTATTTTATAGATGGGTTCCTACAAGTTATATCACTTTCTTTGGTAACTAATTCAAAATCTACAACTAGTCCTCCATTAGTCCATCTAACACATTTTGATGATGATTAGGGTTATTTATATTTCACATGAATATAAGTTTGACTCCAATCATTTTTACCTTCCTCCATTACATGTGGACCCACACACTTTTGAAATGCCTATTGTATCTTATTCTACAAACCCATATATTGTTTCTCCCAAACTTTTGAAACACCTATCGTATCTTATTCTACAAACCCATATACTTTTTCTCCCACACTTTTGAAACACCTATTGTATTTTCTTATACAAACCCATATATTGTTTCTCCCACATATCAATACATAAGTCATTTCATTTACCTTGGTGATAAGGATCTCCTTCCTTCTCTAAGTTGAAAAACTATTATTAAATTGATCTCTAAACATGGTTCTGATGGGAATGGTCTTGATCACTTTGGATAGGAAATAAAGGTTCCTATTCAACCTTATCTACACTTGTCTTCTAGTATAAACCTCCTTTTCCTCCAAAACCATCTTCCTTCCTATCGATTTGTGGTAGTTTCCATGGCTTCTTTCCTCATGATTTCCAAAGGGTAATGTAGTCAGGTGGGATCCGCCCAGAAGTAAACAAATAACTGAAGAAAGAAAGTGCAATTAATTTGCTTAGTGTTAGAAGTCTAGCATCGTATGAGCAATCATAAATTCCTTTTTTTGTAAGCAATAAAGAATGTGTTTGAGCGATTAGTTTTTACTTGGAAAAATTTTCAAGTTTGTCATTTTTCCTCACCTGCTAATCTACATATACCTACCCTTCTATTTGTTCACCATTTTTCTAATTGAATTTGTGACTATCTAATGTAAATATATTTTCTGCACTACAAAGTAAATATTTTAAGATTTTTTTTATGGTTTTTTAGTGTTGTGTTATAAAATAAAATAGTTTAAGAAATATTTTGGATGGTTGGGTAAGAGTTTGAAATGATTCGAGAGCTAGGCATCCAAGAACTATAAAATTTGTTGTGGTTATTGTTCCTAGAATAATGTTTATAATAGGGTTCATTCTAATGATTGTGATCTTCATTATAATGAATGGATTTGTAGTTGCATTTACTAACACTGAAGAAGTAACGGAATTTGTTTCAAAACTTGAAATTCTACTAGCTTTTACCATGCTTTTAAATAGCATACAACCTATTTTCAGAGGTGAGTAAGACTTGCATCATTACTAATTTACATTTTATTTATTAAATAAAAATGACAATGACACTATTTTAAAATGATTCTTATAAGTGTGGCACTAGGAGCATGTTGGAAGGTTCTAGTGGCAATCATTAATTTCGCATCTTATTACATTTTTGGAGTTCCCCTTCACTACAAGTTGAGATACTATTTGATTTTGAAATGAAGGTGTCATTATTTTATATCATACTTAAATATGTTATACTATACTTGTTTTACTTAAGTGTTTTTTATAAGATATATTTTTGAAAGTACAAGGATTTGGGTTGGTATGATTTGTGGAAATACATGACAAACAATAATTCTACACTTTATTCTATTTAAGACTAAATAGAATTAAAAAGTAAGAAATACTCTTATGCCATTACTTTTTAAACATTGGCTTTTCTCTATTTACATTTAATAGCACAAATACAAAATTTATAGCATATTTATATATGAAATTGAGGAAAACTTGAATAATGTGATAACTTATTGGTGTAGGATTCTCAAGCTATAAAGAGGATTAAGTATGGGGAAGGAGAAACTAAGATCTAATTTGTAAATGATAAAGTCCTCAACCTAGTAGTTTCTAAATTTGTAGTAGGTATTATGATAATGACATGGTATTTTAATGTATGGAGCTAAATAAAATAGTTCATTCAATTGAAACCAAATTAAATAGCTCACATAAACTACTAGAAAACATCCTTCATAGGAAAATAATTTCTTGCAACAAATATTTCAACTTTGGTTTGCAACTTGCAACAAGTAATTTCAATTTAAATAATCATTGCAATTGGAATTACATCAATCCAAAAAAGGAAAATGGGCTGCAACAAGCCCTTACAAGACTCCAGGGAAAAAAAACAAAAAGGATTTTCAACAACAAATCAAATCCTTGCAACACAAATTCTCTCCAACTCCTACAACAACAATCACAGCACTTCAATCTGCAACTACTGGTGATGTTTATGCAACTGCACCCAATCTCCAATCTGCAAAAACACCATGAAAATACCTTCCTAGAGGTATGCTACACCTCCCTATCTTCCTCTGTAATCTAGAAAAACTTCTTTCAAAAATGAAATTGGTTTTCTTTTGACACAAGCTGTTGTTTAAATGAAATGAAATGTGAGTTCACTTGGTTTAATTTCTTCACATTCCAAACCCACTCCCAAGAAATCAACATCCACCTCTTAGAATCTCCAATTAAATTAATTTATATTAGTAAAATTGAATAAAATATGCTTTTCAAAATTCAAACCTATTGTGTATGGATGGCAGTGCTTTTATGGCTTTCTTGCTTTCATGAATGAAAGCAAAATTAAGCTTTTCCAAACTTGGGCATCCACCTTCAAGATCCCTATTTTTTAGAAGTTTTGGAATTCAAAATTTGGAGTTACAAATATGATTGGAGGTCTCATAGAACCCCACGCCCCCATTTTCTTTTTTGGGGTTTTTGCTTTCAAAGCATACCCTCCACTATCTCCTCTTATCCTATTTTCTTCAAATTTACTCCAAATTTCAAATTCAAATTTTCAACATGATATAACATCCAAATGCACATCAAAACATGAATTTCAAAAAGATAAAACATGAAACTCAATTCACACCAAAAATTGCAATTAAAATCAAACATATTTTTTTTGTTCACACAAAATAGCCACTATGCCATGGATGCTCCTGCATCAGATACCCATGGTAGAAAATAAATGTTTCATGAGTGCAACTCATAAAAATTTGTAGATTTTATGCTCATTTTGAACCCATCTTGTTGCCTTATTCTCCTGAATCTTATTTCTCACATGTCCCTACAACTTGATGTCTCTTCCTTCTTTCATTCTTCCTCTCTTTCTCCCCTTTTTCATATAATTCATCTCCCACCAACTTACACTATGAAAATCTAAAAATTCACAAACATCTATTTCTCCTTCTTTTGAAAAATAATAAAACTCATTCATTACCTATTTCTTTGTTATTGTTGCAATTATTTGTTCATTATCACCCTTGGTTACAATATTGTGTTCCTTTTTCTCCATGCCTTCTAAAAGACAATTTTTAGCTACAATCACTTCCTCCTCTGCATTCACATGAATGTTAGCAGCATAATCAAAAGGTTCATCCTTTCCTTGTTGCAACAAACTATGAGTCATACTAATATCTTTATCATATAAGAAATCATCAACTAATGTAAAGGGATGATCACCAAACAACTCAACATTTTCCACTTCACATTCTTCCAAGTACTTTCAACTGTAATACCTTCATCTACAAATTTACTCTTCACTGTAATATACTTCTTTACATCAATCTTATCATGCTCAAGTAAATTAGATTCAACTACATTCTCACAAAAATCATATTTTACCTCCTCTTTCTCCACTAAACCCTTCACTTTACCTTTCTTGAGTGCAATCCATACTATTGAAACTTGCATCATCAAATCAAAATTTTCATTCTCGTCCTCTTCTACTAAATTTTTAACTCCATTAAACATATAATTTCCACTTTTATTACATACATTTCCTTCTTCCTTACACAAGGGCTTTAACTTCTGTTTGATTTCATCCTTCATCAAGGAGTATGTATTGGCATACCCATCATGCACTGTACACCAGTCAAATTGCCAAGGCCTTCCTATTGTGTGGTCTCACAGCATGCCTCATTTTGCTCCTTGGAAAAATGTGGATCCCCTTTTTTTTCTATTGCCTTTTCTTTTCTACCCTTTGCTTTTGCTTGCTTCAATGTGTTGCTTTCAGAGGAAATTGTAAAATGCAAGTTTTGTTTTGGCCTACCCAGTCATTGCTTTAATTCTTTGTCCTTCCTAGATTTGGGGTGTCGCGGTTTTCTTTACTAAGTTTCATCAATTTTTTGAAACTCGGAGTTCCGGAGTTGCACAGTTGTGTCAAGGATCTAATATCTTTGTTTGGTCCTAAGTTTCCACCCAATGGATGAGTCATCCTAGTGCACACAAGTCTTTTTCTTTATAAGTTTTTTTGATAGTTTCTTTTCATTTCTTTAGTCGGAGGTCAAAAACCAGAGGTTCCAGTACAAACATGTTCAAATCAATATTAGCTGTACTTGAACCCGGTTCCTGGTTCCTCTCTTTGTACCCAGTTCTCATGAACACTATAGGTTAATGTTCTTGGTTCCTGATAATCTTTCTAAGGTCGAGAACCAAATGATTCAAATCCTATGATCATCAACAGTCACATATTTCAAAAGGAATTTTCCTCATAAGAATCAACATGACACACAAGAGTGCCACGTAAGTTTCCACAACATCTTCTTCTCTAGTGGTGGGACTGAGCAAAAACCAAGGTGTTCGTGATTTGAACTCCAATCCACCATGATTGCACCTTTATTTGAGAAAATTAATACATTTTAATAGGTAATTAATGAAGGTGGAAAATTGCACGTGTACTTGGCACCACCTCGAGCATTTAGTTACTTTTACAATACTTTACCTCATGTTGTACTGCTAATTTGCAAGGACATCAAAAATTCAAGAGTCATATTGCAGCGCACAAAGAAAGGTAAACCTCGAGAAACCAAGAATGTGGCTACTGAGGATTTCAAAGATATATTCTGAAAATGATTTTGTTTTATCACCAGCAAAACTAGGTATGTCTCAAATAACTAAAATTTTGTTAGTCATCTTATGCATGCACATATCGATATAATGGTATTTCCTCTGGAAATTAAGATTATTAATTGTTTTGAGATGAATTTAACCAAATGGTAGATTGAAAGTTTTATAAATTTTTTGAAGATAACTAGTTAAATTTAACCCTAACTCACACATGAGGTACATATTTGTAAAAATGCAAGATACATAGGTAAAAATGAGTACTTTCGAAGCAAGTCCAAAAAATGAGTTTAAATATTTTGCTTCGCAAGTTGTACCACTGGGTGGGATAATAACTGATACCCATCCGGGATGGTTTTCTGATGTTGAATTCATCACACAAGCCCAGCAAGAGAATGCCTCTCAATGTACAAAGAATTTTATAGCAAGTGGATTACATTTGGTAGGATGGTTTTCGCCAGCAATGGAGGCCCCTGAATTGGTTATGCAGTGTTTGAATTATTACAACCCAAATAAGAGAGTTGTTGAAAAAGAGGGAAGAATCTATCAAATATTTCTATGAAAGAAATTGTATATACATTTGGGCTCCTCACATCTCTTCAAATGAACCCAGTAGATATGAGAATGATGGCTAGAGCTTACCTGAGGCTAAAGAACATAACAGGGAAATTATGAACACACAGTGGTGCCAGGAGAAAATTACAAAGCAAACGAAGCCGATTCTAAGATCTATGTTCAACCCAAATTTTCAAGATGTTATAACCATGTTAAGCAAGATAGCTAGACTTAAGGATTCCCGCAAGTTCAAACCATGGATGTTCATAATTATAGCCAAATTAATGGAATGCCCTGTGTAGATGCATTAGGTAATTTTTATCAATGACAGGCTACATGATCAAATGAAGGAATTCCCGCACAGTCAAGATGGTTTTATATGCCCTCATATGTGATTTATTCTTGTGCCATAAGGGTAAATAAACAAGGGATGAATAGAGTTGTTACCCTAGGTAGAGAAGCAGGGAATAGTCTAATATATGCTCATTTACCCCAAATTACTATTCATGAATATAGGGAGCATTATCGGAGAGTCAATGATGTGTTTTCCATGAAGTTGGTAAGAATAATGGACGGTGACAAAACTAAAATGTTGTCTATGGAAGCACAAAAGCTTATCAAGCAGGTTGGAGGCCGGTACATTTAGTTTCCTACTTTCACCTACATCAGTGTGGAATGGTTTGAAGGATGTACCTTCATGTTGCCTAGGGACCCGACAGATAAATTGTTATTATTAGAATTGGTAAGATAGATGAAGTCATCTCATGCTCTGTTTAGCGTGACACATAAAATAAGTTTTGTCATATTTCATATCATAATTGAAAATTATAAGTGCAATGCAGCTAAAACAGCTAACTTGTGTGAAGAGGAATTAAAGATGTACATATTGGAGTTATTGACACTTTAAAGAATTAACTATGATCCAGAAGGGAATATCGCCAAGGGGATAGCCAACAAGCACACCCATGTTCATCATTTAAAAGAATTTTGGCTCAATTTTGATGATGAGCACATAGTAAGACAAAGATCATATCAAATATTGTCATTGGAATCGACGCAAATTCTTGAACTCCATGACATTCCAGATCAGTTGGATGAAGATGATGGAGACATTTTGAATTTGGTTTATAATTCAATCAAGGTTTATGATGAACCCATTCTAGATCCAAATTATGAAAGTAGAGAGATAATGATCATTGAGGAAATTTATGAATAATTTTTGGTATAGACTCAATGATGGATTGATGATTTTTGCATAAACTTGAGAAAAGTTGGAGTCAGGCCCACATATTTGCTCAATGTAAAGAAGAAACAAAGAGAAGAAGATGACTCTGAGTATGAGGAGACAGCTAAGAAGAAAAGAAAGGCTAGCAAGATAGATACAAAGGTGCATATTGAGAAGATAACTCTTGATGCCCAAAGCTATAGGATTTCATTGGCACCAACTAGCCAGCGTAAAGAAACTAGACCAAGTAAGGTCAAAGGGATGACGAAGCTTAAAATGACATCTTCTTCCATGACAAAGGTGAAGATTCAACCAATGACTGATGATGAGGTGAGAATGAAAATGATCTTGTGCTCAAACAAGGTCTGCATCCCAGGGGGTTACATCATTATCTACTTCTCCCCCTTTAGTCAATATAGTTGTAGTAAAGCAAACACTAGGAAAGACTCATGTGGCTCTAAATGAGAGCTCTCAATTGAATGAAGATCAAATTATGGAATAGATGGAGAAATTAGGTGCCATGATGGAGCGAGTAAAAGAGAAGAAATCTAAGGAGAAACCCATGGTACAACTAGTGGTGGAAGAAATTTCAAATGCAGGGTCAATTCCTATGGATATTGAAGAAGAATAATTTATAAGAGGAACACTCACCCAAAGGCGGGAAACCCTGAAATACTTGTTGAAAAAGATATAGGGGAAATTGCAGGATAGGTTCCCATTGATGATGTTGTTATTGAAGACACAATTGATTCCCAGCTTTTGCTAGGGGATATTGAAAAGGATGTTAAACAACTATAGGTTTTTGAAGAGAAAGGAGAAGACTAGGTTGAAGTTGAAAATATAGATCCTTCAAAGACTTTGGATGGGGGGGGTGATGAATAAAGATAATCCTTATGTAACAAGACATGAAAGAAAGTGGTGCTCAGAAGATTGATATTGAACACATGGCTAGACAGGAAAATATAAGTCTTGGAAATGAAGAGACAATGGTGAATCCTGGTAATCTAGAGTCCAAGCCAGTGAATATTGAAAATGTTCCCATCTCCGAGAATGTGACAGGTGAGGTTGAAATTATAAGAGAAGTTCCTGAGGGTACTAAAAATTAGGAACAAAGAAATGTTACAAAGGTAGAAAGTAATGAAGATGCAACTGATTGGTTGGTCAGAGAATTAATCATAGATGCAATTGGGACATACAAGAAGGCATACCATTGGTGTCAGAAATCTAAAAGATGAAAAGGAGAATGCAGGTTTCACCAAGAGAAAATTGATGTTGAAAGGAAAAGTTTAGAGGCTCACATTTAGATGAATGTCGAGGAATTAATAAGTGAAAAGTTAATCATGGGAAAAGAGGTTTCGATGTATGCAAATGGAAGAAACAAATGAATTGGGAAGGTGACACCTTAATGCATTGTGTGGAAGGATTTGAATAAATCTCCAAGAAATGCAATAAACTAGTTGATAGAGATCAAAGTTTCATTGAAACACTAGCATGGTAAGATTGTGATCCCTAAATGATAGGATAGGATGACAAGGAAGTAAAATCTTTCAAGGAATGGCTTGAAAAGGTGAATAAGGACCTTGTTCATTCCTTAATCAGGAATTCATTGATGAGATTATACAATGAAAAAATGTCGTGGTTAAATATGAAACAGAGAAGATACAGAAGAATGAAAATATCCTCCAGATTTCAAAAAATTATGCCAAGCTTAAATATAGTTGGAAGGTAATTCAAGGAATTTTGAAAGAGTGGATGCATCAAGTATTGGCTACCTTCCACGAGTACCAATTGAAGAAAGTGAAGAAGAGTTATCAGTCCCAAAGTCTGATACAAGGCAATGACTAACTGGATATCAAATACCAGAAGTAAGCACAAGAATATGTTGTTGAAAGTAATCTTGTAGGTTGTTCTCGGTCCCAGTGGAGGTGTATTGTCCCAAAATTTGAAGAGTACCAATGGCCTTGTTTTGTGTGGATCATTTGAGTACTGAAGCTTGGAGTTAAGGATTAATG
This sequence comes from Sequoia sempervirens, assembly GCA_007258455.2. Taxonomy (NCBI): domain Eukaryota; kingdom Viridiplantae; phylum Streptophyta; class Pinopsida; order Cupressales; family Cupressaceae; genus Sequoia; species Sequoia sempervirens. The sequence goes on from VDFB02000017.1 coordinate 325,245,227, forward strand.
TTGATGAAGTTAAAGCCTTTATTTTGTCTAGAAGATTCCAATGACAACTAGCATCTGCCACGTGCTATATTTTTATTTGTTGATTATGATTCCTTTGATAGACTTTAAGTTCAAACTTTTGAGGCCTTTTTCCTATAAAAGGCCATTTAATAATTTTATTTTATTTTATGTTTAGAATTTGTGGATGTCAGAAGAGCCAAAAATTCTTTAAGTTTTGTTTTATTTTCATGTTTTCTAAATCATTATGGAATAAAAACTTGTTTGCACATAGAACTAACCAATATCAAAGCTAATTTGAAAGCTACCGATTGTTATCTGTTTTAGTTGGTTGTTTGTTTAGCTGGACAAGACTGTATGTTGTGTCATTTAAGGGTGCATACAAAACCTACCCAATGTCCAAATTAAACCCCCCTTATTTAAAAGCTCACACCATTCTATGCCTAGTTGTGAAGCAATCTGGTGAAGTATAGAGTGGTTTGCTTTGATTTGGTTAATTCTTGGGGCATGCATCGATAATACCTAGGAGCTCTTTTAATTTTCAAGTATTTTTTATGCTTTTTTTTAGATTAGATGTTTAAATTTTAGAAAATGTTTCAAAAAATAGATGAATGAGTGGAAATTTTATTGCAAATATTTTGTCTCCATTGTATTGCTAGATGCTTAAAACTAAATCTACTTAAGTGATAGAAAAGTTATTTGAAATTCATGAAATATTATTGCATATTTGTCGATTTCATGAAATTTTTTGATGATCAGCCTGAGAATATCTTTCACCGAACCTTATGATTCCTTTTAGAACTAGAAATTATTGTTTACCCCTCGTGATTAATAACATTATCACAATGAACCCTAAGACCTAACTTTAACAAGCCTTGGGATTGAGTTGAGTCAACCTGCAGATTTAGGTTGTCCTGGTTCAATTTTTCAAGATAGGTTATCGTGGTCTATCTATGAGGATTTATCTGCATTGTTGGTGTGTGACTAACATTGTGATCAATAAGAATTGATGCTAGAAGGAGGGCCTTTTTTTGTTCTTTTTGGTTTCATGAAGGTTGAAGTTGGAGTCTCGCAAAGTCACTAGGTCTCGGTCTAGTGATCCTCATGTAACTTTAGTCGAACTTAGTGGTCTTAAGTCATCCAGGCCTCAAAGGCCAAGAAGCACAAACGTGATACTACAAAATCCTACTGTTGTTATACCTACCTCACCCACAGTAATGGCTTTCTTTAATGTAGAGCCACCGATCCAATTTGTTGTGTACAATGATCTCCCAAAAAATCTAGAAAAGTTCTATCCAAACTATTACCTTCACAAAGATGCGGTAGAACATATCAGTATCTTTAAGGATACATGTTTTAGAGCAAGGATTCAACACGAAGGCGTTGTGTGTAGGCTATTTATGTATACCTTAAGCGATGAAGTTTACCAATGGTACATCAACCTACCTTGTAACTCAGTTAGATCATGGCAAGATATGGAAAGTCAATTTTTAGCCAAATTTAGAACCCCTGTTGATCCTACCTTGTTATATCACCAGTTTGCTCAAATCAAAAGGTTTGATGGTGAGCCTTGATTTTAATGATAGGTTCTAGAAGGTGTATTCTAGGTTACAATCACCTTATGTAGTGGATAATTTGTCTTCCATCGCGGTTTATTATATGGCAATAGATCCTTTAACTGCTATGTTTGTGAAACAAAGGGTAAATCCTCCCACTACTTTACCAAAAGCCTATGCTAAAGATGTAAGTGTAAATTTAGAAATGAAACACCTCAAAAGTGGATCATCTACAAATGGTGGAAATGGATTGAGTAACTATCTTGTCCCAAGTGTGAATGGAGTCCTAATAAATCATCCAATGACTCCTAATTTTTTTCCTTCAATGGTCCAGAACGAGACATTTCCTCAAAATACTTTCTTTCAAACAAGAAATAGTCAAGCTTTAGTCCCTCACCCTGGCCCAACTACTATAGATTTGTATCCTAATGAAAATTATTTCTTCTCATAGACTCAAGAGAGTCAAAAGTTCAAAAATCCTAATGATAATGAAGAAATTAAGGAAATTACAGCTCAGCTCAAAAGATTAACCACAAAAGTTACGCAATTAAGAAATCAAAATTTCTACTCTCAAAGTAATAATCAAAATTCACAAAGTCGAGCATATAATGCTCCTAGACCACCTAGACCTTGGAACACATGACTAAATAATGGAGGAATATCCACACCATTAGATAACACTAGTTTATCTTATGATAGACCTATGTCAAAGGTGAATTTAGTTGATCTTGTGATGAACAATTGGTGTAGAATCCACAACACAAATAATCATTTTAAAGTGGATTGTCCATAGTTTAAAATTTCCTCAGATATTTTTTTGGTTGCTACGCACTACAATGAATAGTGTGACTCTCATTCTCCTAAAAGGAATGAATTAGCTCTAGTAGGATATGATTATACTATAGTTCTTGAAAGTTACGAATGTGTCGAGTCACCTGTTGTTGTCATGAGTCATACTTATGAACATGAAGGAGATAGTTTAGTTATGACTTTAGAAACTTATACATTTCCTTATCAAGATGAAAATGAACCTTAGGATGAAGCTGATGAAATTCATGCTTTTCAAAAATATTTGAAAGGAAATACTTATGACCTAAGAAGTAACACAAATGGTGGAAGTAAATTCAAAGGGTTGTTGACTATGTCAATCTCGCCAAATAACTTTAACACTTCACCTAATGACAATCAAGTAATACTCTAGGGTCACCCAAGGTAAACCCTCAATATAACTCATCAAACATTTCACAAAGTGAAAAAGTAGATTTCGCTGATCAAAGAAATTTGACTAATTATTTAGTGGAAGAGATCAAAAAGGTAAAATTCAGCCTCTCTGTCAAAATTGCTCAAAACACCTGTGATCAGGAAATCTTTCTTAAATACTTTAGAAGATTTTCCAAAAGAAGGAAAATCTAAAGAATCTCAGGCAAAGGATAACTTCATTAAGGAAAAAGACAAAAACATTATTCCTATGTTAGACGCGTAAGTAGCTTTCTATTTAAAGGCAAAATAGAGTCCCCGCCAGTTTTGCTCACATTGAGAATATTTGGTGAAAATCCCCATAATTGTTTGGTTGATTCTGGAGCATCTACTAATGTAATGCCTTTGTCCATATGTCAAATGCTAGGTTTAACTATGGAAATTTCCCTGAAGAAAGTCACTCAACTTGACAAAACTAAAGTCGTAATCAAACAGTTAACCAATATCCATATGCAACTAACGTCAAATCCTTGAATTTAGTACTACATAGATATTTAGGTTGTCGAGATACCTGATACTTACGGAATGCTATTGAGCAGGGATTCGTCGAAGAGTTTGAACGGATACATGGTCACTGATTTCTCACAAATGTGGCTACCATGGAAAGGAGTTCCTAATCAAATTAGAATTGAGAGAGAACCACACATTAAATATATGATCACTGATTATGATAAAAAAAAATGAAGTTTTGTACATAGATGTAGAACAGGTGTTTATAAAATTTAAAGTTCAAGAGTTCAAATAGAAGAAGTTTTCTTATGTAATGTTGAAAAGCATAACCAGATGACTCCCAAAACAGACATGTTAGTTCAATCGAATTATAATTCTTTCGAAGAAGATGATAGTCATTTAGACAAATTTTGGAGATGATAGTCATTTAGAGAAAATTGAAAATTTGCTGAAAAATTTTTGTTGTAGGGTTGGTGCAGGTTACACAATTTTGCACACTCAAAGGATAGTTGCATAATGTTCTTGGAAATAATTCATAGAATTGAAATTCAACGATGTTCTGAAAATGCTATGCTTGACAAGCCTGAACCTAAAATCCTTGGAGACAAAATGCAGGCCGAATAGATAAAAAATGTTGATATATCCACTCTTAAGAATGCTAAGCTTAAAGCTATCGAGGATCAAACTTGACCCTTAGGTTCGATGGATCCAGATTCAAACAAGGAATTGGAATTGGAGTTGAGCTTATCAATCTACAAGGTAAATATTTTCTTGATGCTTATCGATTACAATTCCAATGTACTAACAATGTGGCAGAATATGAAGCCCTCATTCATGGTTTGATGCTCACAATCAAGAAGAAAGTCAAGATTCTCAAAGTGTTTGGTGATTTAGAGTTGGTGGTCTGGAAAGTTTTGAAAGAGTATATTTGTCATTACAAATGCTTGTCCAATTATCAACAAAAAGTGTGGGATTTAATAGAAGATTTTGATGCCTTTAACATCACTCACATCCCATTAATATTCAATCAGAGAGCTGATGCTCTAGCTACTACCGCCAGTGCTCTAGAACCTTTGGATGCTTCCGATTTGAGGAGATTTACATTTGAGCTAGTGCAGTTACCTTCGGTTCCTGATAATGTTACAAATTTGTAGGTGTTCAAAGATGATCGTCACATATTGGAATTTATTACTAACACCGGCATATTTGAGGCACATATAATTGAAGAAATGGATCACCCCGATGGAAAAATTCAAGATGAAGAATTAGATCAAGCTAAAGATAATACTATTCTGAAAGGGATAATTGAGTTAGAAATATTGTTTGATGTAGATCAGATAGTCTAACAAAAAGACCTACCTAGAAGTGATGGAGGGCAATCTGAATTATATATTTTGAATACCAAAGAAGATCCTAAGAATGTGTTTATAGGAAAGGTCTACACTGCAAAATAAAAATTAAATGTTTCTCAGGCACTCAAAATTATTGGAAGGTTATAGCATAGACATATGAAGACTTGAAAACTTATGATACTTCCATTATCACTCATACAATTCCATTAAAGCCTGATGTGAAAACTTTTCAACAAAAAAAATAGCTTGTAAATGCACTCTTAGAACCTTTGATCCAAAAATAAGTACAAAATCTCCTCTCAGCCCAGATAATTTTTCCTATTAGGCATTCCACATGGGTGGAAAATTTGGTGCCTTTCAGGAAAAAGAATGCAAATATACAGTTGTGTGTGGATTTATGGAATCTTAATAAGGCTTCTAAAAAAAATAATTATCCTCTGCCTTCGTTGGAAGAAGTGTTTCAAATTTTTAATGGTTCGTAGATGATGTCCTTCTTGGATGGATTCCCCGAATACAATCAAGTAATGGTTGTGAAGGAAGACAGGATGAAGACAACGTTCACTACAAAGTGGGGAACCTTCGCTTATAGAAGAATTCCATTTGGATTGATAAATACTAGAGCCACATTCAAGAGAGCTGTGGATTATGCCTTCTAAGATTCGGCAGGAAAGTGTATCATCATATACATGGATTACCTCATGGTATTTTCAAAGAACAAAGGATATCATGTTCGTAATCTTAGAGAAATATTACAAAAGTGTGAAACTTATGGAGTTTCGATGAATCTTAAGAAATGAATTTTTTAGGGTAACTGAAGGAAAATTATTGGGACACATTTTTTTGAAAGAGGTATTTCAATAGATCCTGACAAAGTGAGTGCTCTACTCAAGTTACAACCCCCGGGAAGTAAGAAAGAATTGAATTTATATTTTGGTAAGATCAATTTCGTTTGAAAAATTATTACTGGATTTGCCAAGATAGTGAAACCACTCAATGATATGTTAAAGAAAGATGCAATAATCGAGTGGACAAATGAAGCTAAAATCACCTTCAAAAATATGAAAGTTGTAATTGTGGAAGCACCGGTTCTCGTAAGTCTATATTATGTTAAACCTTTTTATATTTACTCTTTTGCTTCCAGTCATACTTGTGCAGTAGTGTTGACACAAAGAGGTGAGAACAAAGAAGAAAAGTTGATCACTTTTATGAGTGCTCCATTTAAAGAAGTGGAACTCAGATACATGGATGTTGAAAAACAAGTCTTTTCTTTGGTTAAAGTAGTGCGAGACATTACATTCTCAAAAGTATAGTCAAGGCTATTATTCCTGATGCGACAGTAAAAATGTTGCTAACATAGAGTGAGCTCAGAGAAAAGAAAACTAAGTGGGTTACGATTTTGCAAGAATTGGATTTAGATATTATACCTATGAATCTAGTCTAGGGACAAGCCTTAGTGAGATCTATTGCCGAGATTGATCCACAAATCTCCAGTCAGCAATATACTTTGGATGTAAAAAATCAAGATGATTGGTATTCGGATATATGGCATTATGTTGTCAGCCATAACTGCCCTAATCATATACAAAGGAATTAGAGAAGAGCCCTAAAGATAAAATCACATAGTTATATGATTAAATGATGGGTTCTATTCAAGAAGAATCATGAAGGAATTTATCTAAGATGTTTGAATAAGACAGAAGCAAATGAATTGTTGTAGGAGTTACATGATAAATTTGGAAAAGATCATGGAGCACCTTTAGCTACTGCACACCTAATCCTAAGAGCTGGTTATTATTGGCCGACTATTTTTAAAGATACTTATGAACATGTAAAGCACTGTTACACATGCCAATTACTACTATAGAAAAAGGAAGATTTAATGCTCAACCATTATAGTCGATGATGGAAATGCGCCCTTTCTCACAATGGGGTTTAGACTTCATCAGCACCATCAATCCTCCATCATCCGTAGGTCACAAGTTCATGTTGACTACTACCAATTATCGTACTCAATGGACTAAAGTGTGTCATAGCAAACAATGCACCACAGAGGTGGTAATCAAATTCTTAGAGGAAAACATTATTACCAAGTTTGGAGTACCATATGAGTTGGTATGTGATAATGGCCTTGATTTTTCCTTGTTAAAATTTTCTAATTGGGCATTTGAATATGCTATAACATTAAAATTCTCATATAACTATTATCCACAGGGAAATGGATTAGCAAAATCATCAAACAAGAGTTTGTTGGATATAATCAAGAAATTGGTTGAAAAGAATCCTAGAGAATGGCATTATTTACTTAAATTTTCCCTTTGGGCAGACCATACTAGAATGAAATTTGCATTGGGGAACTCTCCTTACCACTTAGTCTATAGGGTAGATCCTATATTTCCTATAAATTTGAAAATCCCTACTTGGCCATTTGCTCAAGAGTACATTGGATTAGATAATCAAACCGAAGCTTGATTTTTGCAACTAATGCACTTAGATGAAAAGCGTACCCGAGCTATAGATCATTTTTCTAGGCACCAATCTATGGTAAAATGATGGTTTGACAAAAGAGATAGATTGAAAACTTTTAGAATATCTAATTTATTCCTATATTGGTACAAATCCCATGAGCGTAAAGGCAAACACGATAAGTTTGGTAGGTTATGGTCAAGTCCTTACCAAGTGTCTGAAATTTTAGGTGACAACACTTATAGACTTAAAACTTTGACTAGAGAAGATGTCTCATTGCCTACCAATGGGAAATTTCTGAAACATTACTTCCAGGCTTAGTGTTAGTTGCTAGTTTTTGGGCTAGTCTATAAATAGTTTTTTTTTGTAAATAGTTTTTTTTGTAAATATTTTTGTTGTTTTTTTTTTGGGTGTTTTTTTTGTTGTTTTGTTTTGTTTGCTTTCTAAGGTTTTGTGTCATCAAGTTTTATGATAATTGGCAACCTTTGAAGGTGGTCAAAATAATAGAATGTCAATTCTGGAAATATGATCTATGCTTCGACCAAAAGTAGTCTGCTAATTATAAGTGATTGGGGAATTGTTTGGTTTCTTTTACTTTATCTTGTATAAATAATTCAATTGATGTTGAGTTGCAAATTCGCATATCTTAAATCATTCTACTAAAATTTGGGATAGCAGTTGTTTGCATTAACTAAAAAATCAAAAGGCGACCTTTGCTACCAATGTAATTCCCAGCCTAATAGCGGGCTTCATTGCCTGCAAGTTGAAGAAAATGAGCTTATATTGAAATAACAAAAGAAAAAAAAATGAATATCAAAGAAATATCAAAAGAGAAAAAAATCAACTCTTTAGGCTATCCACATATCTCTACCAGGGCTATGGACTCCTGGCTGGTAGTAGAGCTATGTTTGGGGGAATTACAAAGATAACCTTGTCGGGGCTATGGACGCTTGACTGGCAGCAAGGCTCTATCCAAGGTTGGATTAAAAGGAATTGCCAAATTATGTAGGTTAATGCAAATATTTGTTATGCCCTAAGTTTACTGTAGCAAAATTAATCAATTGCACACACGTGAGCTCAGTAATGTATGATTTTGTATGTTGGCTAAAGCAAAGCCGGAATGTCACAATGAGGGTCTAATTGTTTATAATTTGAAGACTGAAGAAAGTTGAGGCATGGTTGTTAGGTCCAGAATTGGCTTTCTATTGTTTTGTTTTGTTTTTTGGTTGCTAGTTGTTGTGTGGTCTCACAACACACCCCATTTTGCTCCTTAGCAAAATGTGGACCCCCTTTTTTTCTCTTGCCTTTTCTTTTTTCCCCTCTGCTTTTGCTTGCTTTAGTGTGTTTCTTTTGGATGAAATGGTAAAATGCAAGTTTTGTTTCGACCTACTTGATCATTGCTTTAATTCTTTATCCTTCCCAGATTCAAGGTGTCATAGTTTTCTTTACTAAGTTTTATCAATTTTCCAGACCATAGCATTTTGGAGTTGTGTGGTTGTGTCAAGGATCATGTATCTTTGTTTGGTCCTAAGTTTCCACCCAGTGCATGATTCATCACGATGCACGTGATTCTTTTTCTTTATCAGTTGTTCTGATAGTTTCTTTTCATTTCTTTAGCTGAAGGTCAGAAACTGGAGCTTCTAGTGCAAACATGTTCAAATCATTTTAAGTTCTTCTTGAACCTAGTTCTTGGTTCCTCTCTTTACACCTAGTTATCATGAACCCTATAGGCTAATGTTCTTGATTCTCGGTAATATTTCTAAGGTCTAGAACCAAATGATTCAAATCATGTGATCATCAATGGTCACATATTTCAAAATTCCTTTGCCTCGTAAGAATCAACGTGACACGCAAGAGTGCAATGTAAGTTTCTACACCGTCTTCTTCTCTAGTAGTGGGCCTGCACAGAAACCAAGGTGTTCATGATTTGAACCCCAATCCACCATGATTGCACCTTTGTTCAAAAAAATTAATGCATTGTAACAAGTAATTAATGAAGGTGGAAAACGCACATGTACTTGGCACCAACTCGAGCATGTAGTTACTTTTACAACACTTTACCTTGCACCATACTGCTAATTTGCAAGGACAGCGAAAAATCAAGATTCATATTGCAGCATGCAAAGAAAAGTAAACCTCGAGAAACCATGAACGCGGGTATTGAGGGTTTCGAAGCTATATTCTGAAAGAAATTTTTTTTATCACCAGCAAAACTAGGTATGTCTCGGATAACTAAAATTTTGTTAGTCATCTTATGCATGCACATCTTGAGATAATAGTGTTTCCTCTAGAAATTGAGATTATTGATTGTTTTGAAATGAATTTAACCAAATGGTAGATTGAATTTTTTATAAATTTGTTGAAGATAACTAGTTAAATTTAACCATAACTCGCACACAAGGAATATATTTTTCAAAATGCAAGATACATAGGTAAAAATGAGTACTTCTGAAGCAAGTCCAAAAAATGAGTTTAAATATTTTACTTCACAAGTTGTACCAGTGGGTGGGAAAATAATTAATACCCATCTGGGATGGTTTTCTTATGTCCAATTCATCACATGATCCTAGCAAGAGAACTCCTCTCAATGTACAAATAATGTTATAGCAAGTGGGTTACATTTGGTAGGAGGGTTTCCACCAACAATGGAGGGCCCTGAACTAGTTATGCAATGTTTGAATTATTATGACCTAGATAAGAGAGTTGTTGAAAAAGAGGGAAGAATCTATGCAAATATTTATGTGAAATGAAATGTATATACATTTGGGCTCCTTGCATCTCTTTATATGAACTCGGTAGATGTGAGAATGATGGCTAGAGCTTACCTAAGCGTTGAAGAACATAACAGGGAAATTATGAACACACAGTGGTGTCAAGAGAAAATTACAAAGCAAACAAAGCCAATTCTAAGATCTATGTTCAACACAAATGTTCAAGATGTTATAACCATGTTAAGTAGGATAGTTGGACTTAAGGATGACAGCAAGTTCAAACCATGGATATTCATAATTATAACCAAATTAATGGAAGGCCTTGTGTAGATGCATTGGGGAAGTTTTATCATTTACAAGCTACATGATCAAATAAAGGCATTCCCGCAGTCAGGATGGTTTTATATGTCCCCATGTGTGATTTATTCTTCCATTATAAGGGTGAATAAACAAGGGTTGAATAGAGTTGGTACCCTAGGCAAAAAAGTAGGGAATAGTCTGATATATGCTCATTTACCCCAAATTACTATTCATGAATACAAGGAGCATTATGAGAGAGTCAATGATGTGTTTTCCATGAAGTTGGTAAGAATAATGGAAGGACACAAAACTAAAAGGTTGTCTCTGGAAGCACAAAAGCTTATCCGGAAAGTTGGAGGTTGGTAAATTTAGTTTGCTACTTTCACCTACATCAAGGTGGAAGGGTTTGAAGGATATCCCTTCATGTTTCCCAAGTACCCGAAAGATAAATTGTTATTATTGAAATTGGTAAGACAAATGAAGTCATTCCATGCTCTATTCAGTGCGGCACATAAAATAATTTCCATCAGATTTCCTATCATAATGGGAAATTATAAGTGTAATGCAACTAAAGCAGCTAACTTGTGTGAAGAGGAATTAAAGATGTACAGATTGGAGTTCTTTACACTCCAAAGAATTAACTATGATCCAGAAGGGAATATCACCAAGGGGATAGCCGAGAAGCACACCCATGTTTATCATTTTGAAGACTTTTGGCTCAATTGTGATAATGAGCACATAGTAAGAGAAAGATCATATCAAAGATTGTCATTGCAATCAATGCAGATTCTTGAACTCTATGACATTCCAAATCAATTGGATGAAGATGATGGAAACATTTTGAATCTAGTTTATAATTCAACCAAGGTTTATGATGAACCCATTCTAGGTCCAAATTATGAAAGTAGAGAGATAATGGCCATTGAGGAAATTTTTGAACAAGTTTTGGTGCAAACTCAATGATGGATTGATGAATTTTGTAGAAAATTTAGAAAATTTGGAGTCAGACCCACATATTCACTCAATGTAAAGAAGAGACAGAGAGAAGAAGCTAAGTTCGAGTATGAGGAGCCAGCTAAGAAGAAAAGAAAGGCTAGCAAGGTAGATACAACAGTGCATATTGAGGGTATAACTCTTGATGCCCCAAGCCAGAGAGTTTCATTGATGCCAGCTAGCTAGCGTAAAGAAACTGGACCAAGTAAGGTCAAAGGGACGACAAAGCTTAAAACGACATCTTCTTCCACAACAAAGCCAATGATTCAACCAATGACTGATGAGGAGGTGAGAATGAAAATGAATACTCTTTCTCAAATAAGGTTTGCATCTCAGGGGATTGCATCATTATTTACTTCTCTTCAGTCAATACAGTTGCAATAAAGCAAACACTGGGAAAGACTCTTGTGGATCTAGCTCTAAACTGAATAAAGATCAAATTAGGAAACAGATGGAGAAATTAGGTGCCATGATGGAGTGAGTAAAAGAGAAGAAATCTAAGGAGAAACCCATGGTACAACCAGTGGTGGATGAAATGCTAGATGCAGGGTCAATTCCTATGGATACTGAAGAAGAAGAATTTATAAGAGGAACATTCACCCCAAAGACTGGAAACCCTAAAATACTTGTTGAAAAAGAAACAGGGGAAGTTGTAGGATAGGTTCCCATTGATGATGTTTTTATTGAAGAAACAATTGATTCCTAGCTTTCGCTAGGGTATATTGAAAAGGATGTTGAACAATCATAGGTTTTTGAAGAGAAAGGAGAAAACTGAGTTGAAGTTAAAAATATAGAGCCTTCACAAACTTTGGATGGTAGGGTGATGAATAAATATAATCCTAATGTAACAGGACATGAAAGAAGTGATGCTCTGAAGATTGATATTGAACACATGGCTAGACAGGAAAATATAGGTCTTGGAAATGAAGAGACAATGGTGAATCCTTGTATCTAGAATCCAGTCTAGTGAATACTAAAAATATTCCCATCCTGGAGAATGTGACAGGTGAGGTTGAAATTATAAGAGGAGAAGTTCTTTAGGGAGCTGAAAATTGGGAACAAAGAAATGTTACAGAGGTAGAAAGTAATGAAGATGCACCTAATTGGTTGGTCAACAAATTGGCTTCCCCATTGGAAGTAGAATTAGTACCTCTAGATATCAAGAGCTTAATGCAAGAAGTGGAAACTCGTAAACCTAAGTGAAGAGAAAAAACAAAACATGTCATGCAGAAGAATGTAGATGGAGGAAGAACACTCCATATAGCTACTCCGATAGTAGATAAAAATAGACATGAAATAATTCCTAAGGAGTACAGAGTGACAAGTATCAATGTTGGACATTCATCCTGGGACAAGAATTAGAAGAAATGAAGGTGAATTTAGAAACAATTGTTGCCAGGGTGCATAAAAGTAAACAAAAGAATAGAGAGCTGAAATAATGGATTTCCCATTTGGAAAATTTTATAGTATCATTAGCCTAGTTTGGCCAAGCATAGGTCGAATCACCTCATAATCCAATGCTCATGTCACAGGAGCAGGTGGATGCTATAGTAGAACTTTGCCATAAAATGAGTGTATTTGAAGAATGGGTGGAGCACTTGGTAAGGAAAGGGGGAGAATTAATCATAGATGTAATTGGGAAATACAAGGAGGCATACCGTTGGTGTTAGAAATATAAAATATCAGAAGGACAATGCAAGTTCCATCAAGAGAAAATTGATGTTGAAAGATGAAGTTTAGAGGCTATCATTTAGACGAACGTCTAAGAATTGATAAGTGAAAAGATAATCACAAAACAAGAGGTTCTGATGTATGCAAAATGGAAGAAATAGATGAATTGGGAAGGTGACACCTTAATGTAATGTGTGGAAGGATTCGAAGAAGTCACCGAGAAATGCAATAAGCTAGTTGACAGAGATCAAAGTTTCATTAAAACACTAGCATGGCAAGATTGTGATCCCTGGACAATAGGATAGGATGACAAGGAAGTAAAATATTTAAAGGAATGGATCAAAAAGGTGAATAAAGACCCTATTCATTCATTAAATCAGGAAGTCATTGATGAGATTATATAGTGCAGAAACGCCATGGTTAAAATGAAACAAAGAAGATGTAGAGGAATGCAAATATCCTCCAAATATCTAAAAATTATGCCAAGCTTAAATATAGCTGGAAGGTAATTCAAGGAATTTCAAAAGAGGAGATGCATCAAGTATTGGTTTCCTTCTGGGAGTACCAATTGAAGAGAGGCGAAGAAGAGTTATTGAGCCCAAAGTCCAATACAAGGCAATGAATAATTGAATATTGGATATCAGAAGTAAGCACAAGGATATGTTGTTGAAAGTAATTTTGCAAGTTGTTCTCAGTCCCAGTGGAGGTGTATTGTCTTGGAATTTGAAGATTACCAATGGCCTTTTTTTGTGTGGAGTGTTTGAGTATCGAAGCTTGGAATTGAGGATTAATGTTGATGAAGAAGTTAAAGCCTTGACTTTGTCTAGAAGATTCCAATGACAACTGGTGTCTGCCATTTGCTATATTTTGATTTGTTGTTTATGATTCCTTTGATAGACTTTAAGTTCAAAATTTTGAGGCCTTGTTCCTATAAAAGGTTGTTTAATGCTTTACTTTTATTTTAAGTTCAAAATTTTTGGATGTCAGAAGAGCCAAAACTTCTTTAAGTTTTGTTCTTTTTTCCTATTTTTTGAATCATTCTAAATTAAAAACTTGTATACACTTAGAACCAATCAATATCAAATCTAATTTGAAAGCTACCGACTGTTATCTTTTGTAGTTGGTTGCTTGTTCAGTTGGACAAGACTATATGCTATGCCATTTAAGGGTGCATACAGAACCTACCTGATGTCCAAATTAAACCCCCCTTATTTAAAAGCTCGCACCATTCTATGCCTAGTTGTGAAGAAATATGGTGAAGTATAGAGTGGTTTGCTTTTATTTGGGTAATTCTTGGGGCATGCGTGGATAATACTCAAGACGCCTTTTACTTTTCAAGCATTTTTGATGCTTTGTTTTAGATTAGATGTTTAAATTTCAAAAAATGTTCCAAAAAATAGATGAATGAATGGAAATTTTATTGCAAATCTTTTATTTCCATTGTATTGTTGGATGCTTAAAGCTAAATATACTTAAGTGATAGAAAACTTATTTGAAATTCATGAAATGTTATGCATATTTGTCAATTTCATGAAATTTTCTGATGATCAACCCGAGAATATCTTTCACCGAACCTTATGATTCCTTTTAGAACTAGAAATTACTATTGACCCCTCATGATTAACAACATTGTCACAATGAACCCTAATGTGAACCTAGTATGGTCAAGACCTAACTTAAATGAGCCTTGGGATTAAGTTGAGTCAAGTTGAAGATTTAGGTTGTCCTAGTTCAGTCTTTCAAGTAAAGATAGGTTCCTATGGTCTGTCTATGAGGATTTATTGAAACTTTGGTGTGCGACTAACATCGTGATCAACACTTCCCAACAGCAAGTGACAAACATCCATAGACATTATATTAGATAAAAATTCATCATGATAATCACCTATCTTAAATTTTGCTAGACATTGTTCATTTACCATAAGCGTACAATCATCTTGCAACCAATCAATCATGTATGGATGTAGGTGCCTTCTTTCCAAATTCAACTTACTTACCATTTCCTCATAAAAAATATTTTCAGTACTACCACCATCAATAATAACATTACAAACTTTACCTTCACACTTACATCTTGTCTTGAAAAAGGTCTTCCTTTGATCTGGTTCTTTTCCTTCTTTCATCAAGACTCTTCTTGAAACAAGCACTTCTCTATCCTCTACCTCTTCTAAGTGTGAATACTTACCATCTTCTCCATTTATGTTTGTTGCTCTATTCTGATTTTCAGTCCTTCTTCTTGGTCTTTCCTCTTCATGAGGATAGTCATATGACCTATGACCTTCTTCTCCACACTTGAAACAAGTCCCACTAAAGGTTCCTCTTTCGAAACTTCTTCCTGATCTTCCTCTACCTCTCTAATTTTGATCTTGACCCATAAGAGTCTTCATTCCTATGTTGGTTTTTGTTGTCTTGGTCATCATTTTTTTATTTTTATCCTCATTTTGCTGCCCATTTGTTTTATTGCTTCCTCCTTTCTTATTATCAAATTGTCTATTCATTCTTTCTGTTATCTTCAACATGCATCTTCCATTGTCACAACTCTCACAAGTGCCATCTCTTCTTGAATGCATGATCTCAACCCATTTATGTATTTTGCAACCTTTTCCTCGGTTTCCTCTAAATGTACAGTCCTTATAAGGATTTTATGGAATTCTTCTTTGTATTCTTTAATAGTCATGCTTCCTTTCTTCAAACCTTGTATCCTCTTGAGCAAATCCAATTCATAGTCTACAAAAATAAATTGTCTTTTCAATCTCTCCACCATTTTATCCCATTCGGTAATTTTATCTTTTCCTCTTCTTCCCCTTTCTAATTTGACCTCTCTCCACCATATTGAGGCATGTCCTTTCAACCTTGTTTTGTAAAATTTCACTTTATCAGGATCCTCTCTCTTCAAATTCAAAATACTCTTCCATTTCATTAAAGCCAATCCACTAATTCCTCTAGATTCAAACTTTCATTAAATGTAGGCACATCCATCCTAGGCCTTTTTCTTATCTTCGATAATGCAATTACTAAAGGATCATGAGAAACTACTACTACTCCTACACTTCCTTGGCTCCCAGCTTGGCTTCTAGCTTGACTAGCATTCTTTGTTCTTTCATCTTCATCATTACATCTTGGGTCTCTCATTCTTGTAAATCATCTCCTTATTTCTTCTTGTAAAGTCTCAACCTGCCTTTTGAAGGCTCTAAAATCATCGACTCTGACAAAATTATCTCCTCTTCCTCTTCCTCCACCCATACCACATGGGGCTTCTCTAGAAAAAATCTTTGCAACACCACAACTCACAAGTCCTGATGTAAACTACCTCTCTATAGTGGTTTGTTTACGCACTCAAGATAAACTTAATTTTGATACCACTAATGTATGGAGCTAAATAAAATATTTGATTCAATTGAAACCAAATTAAATAGCTCACATAAACTACTGGAAAACATCCTTCACAGGAAAATAATTTCTTGCAACAAATATTTCAACTCTAATTTGCAACTTGCAACCAACAATTTCAATTTAAATAATCTTTGCAATTGGAATTACATCAGTCCAAAAAAGAACAAAGGGCTGCAAAAATCCCTTACAAGACTCCAGATAAATACTACAAAAATGATTTGCAATAGCAAATCAAACCCTTGCAACACAAATTCTCTCCAGCTCCTACAACAACAATCACAACACTTCAATCTACAACTACTAGTGATGTTTATGCCACTACAACCAATCTCTAATCTGCAACAACCCCATGAAAATACCTTCCTGGAGGTATGCTATGCCTCCCTATGTCTTCCTTTGTAATCTAGAAAAACTTCTTTCAAAAATGAAATTGATTTTCTTTTAACACAAGCTGACGTCTAAATGAAATGAAATGTGAGTTCATTTGGTTTAATTTCTTCACATTCCAAACCCACTCCCACGAAATCAACATCCACCTCTTAGAATCTCCAATTAAATTAATTTACATCAATAAAATTGAATAAAATATGCTTTTCAAACTTCAAACATGTTGTGTATAGATGACAATGCTTTTATGGCTTTCTTGCTTTCATGAATGAAAGTAAAAATTAGCTTTTCCAAACCTAGGAATCCACCTTCAGGATCCCTATTTTTTAGGAGTCTTCGAATTCAAAATTTAGAGTTAAAAATCTGATTCAAGGTCTCCCAAAACCCCATGCCCCCATTTGCTTTTTTTGGCTTTTTGTTTTCAAAGCATATCCTCCACTATCTCCTCTTATCTTGTTTTCTTCAAATTTACTCCAAATTTCAAATTCAAATTTTCAACATGATATAACATCCAGATGCACATCAAAATATGAATTTTGCAAGACAAAGCATGAAATTAAATTCACACCAAAAATTGCAATTAAAATCAAACATCTTTTTTTTGTTGACACAAGATAGCCACTATGCCATGGATGCTCCTGCATCATGTTTGAGATTGCTAATTTGTGATGGCAACTAAATGGAAAATAAATATGAAATATTCCCTTTGATTTTAGTTGCATATAGGTTCTAATTTTGTGATGAATGTATTTTTCCAATTAAACAATGAAGTTAATACCTATATGAGCCTCTACTTAAAAAATTATCTATTTAAATAGATTACTCACATGTGTGATGTTAATTGTACCATGTCCCTTTACTTTGAATGCCCATCACTCACATTTCCATTGAAACAAAAACTCTAAATACACACTATATTCACATTTGAGGAGAGAAGCTCTTTAAGAGTTTGAATGGTGGGTAAATTACTTTCCCTACATAAACAATTTCAACAAGAAAACATTGAGTTATAAAAAAGATGACTTATGACCCAATCATTTTCAAAGTAAATCATTGACAACATGTCGTAATTCTTAGAAGTCAAATTACATATAAATTAGATTCCAAAAACTTGTAAAATTATAGATCTTATTGGAGATCATATTTTTTGTAAGAATAAATTATTACAATTGAATAAAATCTCTTTTACATAAATCTACAAGTCACGTATAATCTAATTAAGTAATTACAAATTAATTTAGATAAATTTTAGTTCAAATGATAAATGCATAGTAATAAATGTGATAATTAATAAGAGGATTATGATGATTAGCTCTAAAATTGATGATGGCCTAAAATCATTAACATCACGTAATTAATTCATCACCATCTCAAAATTGTATTCCCTTAGTATGATGAATATCTCAAAATTAGAATTAGAGCATAAAACCTTGAGGTTTAATCTCAAGCATCATGGGTTCAATCTTCATTGTTGCATATTTGAACTGACATATGGATTTAAAGTAGAAAAATCCAAACTCTAAAACCTATTTTCCCTAATTTTTATGTCAAATTTTCTTGTAAGCATTTTGGTGTTTATAAACACCTTAGAATAATTTGTGAGATTACTAGGGTACATTTCTCCTAGGTCAAACACATGGATTGATAAATTTATAGCTTTGAGTGAATATTTAAAGACATCACACATAAGCATGCAAGTGATTGATGCATGAGCATTTAGATCTAAAAGAAATCCTACATTAGTAAAAATAAAAGGTGCTTGAGGAATTTTTGGGTTTATGTGTGGTTTCTTTAGGAATAAATGACATGTTTGAATAATTCCTAAGATCAAAGAACATTTTGAATAACTTCAACAACAAAAGAAAATATACTTGCATCTTTAGTAGTAGTTTATTCCAACTTCTAAAACACTATCATCTTCAACAAGTAATATATATGTAAGTTTGATAGCAATTCACTTTAGCAAGAGTATCATCTTAAAAAACAAGCCTATGTGTGACTTTGGTAGTAGGGTATTTCACTTCAATAGCAAGTATCATCACTAACAACATCTAAGACTATTTCAACAATAGTTATATGGCCTATTTGATGTGTACTAAGACCCATGTCACATGTACAAAGATGCATACCTTGTGGGTATGGCTAAATCTTTGACCTATGTGATGTGTACTAAGACCTATGTCACGTGTACAAAGATACATACCTTGTTTATAAAGGTTTGTGAATATACATGCTTTTGGAGGATGTGCATAATATGAACAAATTGATTGAGGTTAGGAATGTGAAAGTGAGGGATTAGTGGGTTGATTAGTTGTATCCCATTTAATGGAAAGTGGATGGAAAAGAGAATTAAATAGATAGATTTATTTATCTAATTTTGGACTAGAGGAGAGGGGCGATAAATAGTTTAGGCTAGGAATAGGGTCAAGTGAATAATGGATAAGTAGTGATTTTATTAAATAAATAATAAAATATTATTTAATTATTAAGGGGATGAAAATTGATAATTAATTAGATAAAAAGGGATTATTTAATCAATTATAAATAAAGTGGTCAGTAAATAAGCTAAAATGGCAATGTGTCAATTTTAGGTGTCTATATTTTTCTATCTTTGAGATGGTGTTACGAAGTAGCATCATTTCAAAGAAGAATAAAACTGGTTGGATTAGGAAAAATTCCTCAATCATTTTAAGGAGTGACTAGGAGGAATGGTGATATGGATGATTCCCCCTTGAGATGGTAGGTGGGTTAGGAGAACACGGGTGTGCTCTTGAAATAAGATAAAGGATGCAAGAGGATGGGATAGAATGTGTTGGATAAGAGATGAAAGGATGAATAGATAATGAAGGGGTGGGAAAATGAAATGCATAATTATAAATTGTATTGAGAAATTTTTATTTGATATAGCACTAGATGTAATGTAACAAGGTATAAAAGACGAGTGATAAAGTGTCTCATGCATAGAAAAAGTCATAAGAAACCCTATATCATACAAAACCATGATATGGAAGACCATAATACTACTATGATAGATAGATTGTAAAGAATGATACAAATAAAATAAAATTGATAATGCACATAAACAAAAAAGAAAGTATGCAAAAAATTACACAAAAGAAAATATGATGTTCCCCTAATCAAGCTAAAAATATAGGATTGGTTGATGATTGGAGTGATGTCAATTTAGAAATGATATATCTTGAGAATAACACAAGTATTAGGAATGATATATCCCAATTGTGATGAGTGGATTATGATCAAGGCTAGTAGTGAGGTTAGGAATAAGAACAACAATGTGATTGGATGATTTTCTTAGATTGCATAATTGGATTTTGTGGATTCAAAATTGTTTGTGATGTATGCATTTCTAAGAGCATCAAATTGATAGGAGGAATTGCATTACATTGTGTGGAGGTAGCCTGCAAATTAATACAAATTCTAAGGAAAATGGCTTATGGGATGATAAGATGAGGGGATGATAGTAGGTGGAAATAGATGGGGGGCTTCATGATGGAGTGGAATAGGGGTTTGAATGAAATCTCCAAGGACTACATCATCAAAGAACAACACGCACCATTCTAGATATAGCATGAGTGATGAGGTATGGGGATGCTTGTGGTGATGAATCATAGGATGATGATGAAGGATATAGGATATACCAGTGTTTGGATGGCTAAATGGAGGTAGCATACCTATATATATTATACATATCATGGATAGATAAGATGGAGGAACTGGAGGAGATGGAGAGTATACTACCCCCAATGTTTGGTGCGGTTAGTGGTGAGGTTTTCTAAAAGTTTCTAATAAAATAAGATGTGGAGTGAAACTAATATGGGGGGTGAGGTTAGGGAGGAAAGATTGGGGATATCTTGATGGCTTAAGGTAGTAAAATATTTATGGAATGGGGGATACACAATAGATATGAAATATAGAGGATGTAAGATTTTAATTATCCAAAGCATGCATGTATATTTTTCCCTTGTCTTTATCAAGGTTGAAATGAGGGTGGAGGGATTGGAAAGGGTGGGATATGATAGGTAGACATGGATATAGTGGATATGAGATGAAGGGAGATATGATGAGGTAAATAGGATAGAGGGGATAGGATGAACATTTCCCTCAAATTTAGAGTTGAAGTGGAAGGGGTATTACACATGATGCTTTCTTGATAGGTTTTCATCATGGTATTTTCCCAAGGAACTTATTTTCCAAGTTTTCACCATTGGACATATTATTTCTCTTTACTTTTTCACATTTTATTTTATTTATGTGCTTTTGGGATAAGATGGATGAAGGTGGCTAAGGATTAATTGGATAAAGAATAATTATATGGGGAGATAGGGATATGGAGGAATTGAGTATCTTTTTCTATACATAGGTGAGGAGATTTCATTTGAAAGGGCCACTATATGTTTGTAGAAACCTTTTTTATTAGTAAGTAAGCTTCTCCAAAGGAGATGGATCTAGGAAAATTCACCGCCAGCAATTCACCATGGGAAAATTCACTGCCATTACAAATTCACTGCCAGTAATTCACCATGGCAGAAAATTAATCGCATTAATATTTTTTAATATATATTTTGAAAACTTTGAATTTTTTTTGCAAAAGAATAATTTGATTTATGATAATAAAAATGATATAAATAAAAAATTAATCACATTAACTTTAGAGAATTTGATTTATGATAATAAAAATAAAATATTAATGCGGTTAATTTTCTGCCACGGTGAATTGCTAGTGGTGAATTTTACTTGGCAGTGAATTTTCCCACGGTGAATTGTTGGCAGTAAATTTTTCATCGGTGAATTGTTGGTGGTGAATTTTTTGTATGCAAAGGAGATATATGATGCCATTTTAGTTTGGATGAGAGAGGATGTTGCTAATGGAGTATGCAAATTGGATGGAGGAGAGGTGGATTATGTGAAGGAATCTATGAAAGGCATGCAGTGGTAGATGGAGGTTGGATATAAAGCATGTAGAAGAAAGTATGGGATGGTGGCATTATGGGGAAATGTTGTTAGGACTAACATTGGCATGCACCTTGATGGGAATTTATATGTGGGAGTTATAAAGATCAATTTTTGGATGTACGATCTCAAAATGGATTAAGGAGATTATGGAGGACTTTGGATAGTGTGTTTTTGGATGTATGTGCCCAAAATGGACTTAGAAGATGTAAGGCTTTTAGATAAGCGGTGAGGGGATTTAGGAGTAAAGGAAGATTTTGAAGAACCAAATTTAAATTTTTCTTTTGAATGTATTGATTATTTTTTGCTTTTAGATCCACATGGTTTTTTCTTTTAATTTTTATTTGGTGGGACTCTGTGTCCTTATGGATTTACTTATATTTTAGATAAGATTTTTCTTTGCATTTACATGTTAGTTTATTGTGACCTAGAAATCCTTCTATTTTTGGGGATTGATTTCTTTATGCATTTTTTATTTGGCATCTGAATTGCTTCCAAAGGTAATGGTATGGGTGCATGAGTGTGGATTGTTTGGATAGTGCATGGAAGTGATAGGACTAGGATCACAGAGCAATATAAATAGTAAAATGAATTTAGAAATGAAATATAAAATAACTCAAAGACACATATTTATGTGGTTCACCCACTATCGGCTATATCTACAAAGAAACAACAAGTCCATTTATTTCATCTATAAAAAATGAAAGGATACAACCTACAACACATCCGATGTAACTTCCTCTTCTTTGTATCACAATCTCCTCACACAATATAATACTTAGTCATAATACAATGCCCTCATAAAAGGGGGTTTCCTTTAAGGGAAAGAAAAACTAGAATAATCTCTACTATTAGATATGGGACCTAATGATGAATGGTCCATATTTACAACTAATAAATATATATCAAATGTGGCTTTTGTGGGTGTTGCCCCTGAACCCCATTGGGACACATATCCCCTAGACCCCTCATCGGGGGAATTCCCCTAGGACCCTATAGGGGGGTACCCCCTTACAACTCCCCCCATGATGAAATGAGCTCCATAACCAATAGGAAGGAGTGATGGGGAGAACATATTGAAAGAATTTTGAGAATGTGTGCATATGTTGATCTTGATTGGGGATTATAAATTATGGATTAGGGGGATTTTGGGATGTAAGGACCCAAAATTGATGGGGAATATGGAGGATTTAATTTTGGGATTTAAGGACCTAAAATGGATTGATTACATGGAGGAGGCATAGTGATAATATTTTTGGATTAGTAGGATGGAGGAGGGGTGATAGCAAAAAAAAAAATTAAGGAGCAATGAGAGGCACCTATTGCTGGTTTAGAATACACTTCCTTAGGATGGATGAAAGTTATACCAATATTTTTAGAATGTGTGCATTGGGATGCAAAACCAAGGCCTAACAATCGTGGATTTTCTTTGACACATGGACAAGCTCCAAGATATCTTACATGGGAAAGCCTAAGCATTTGCATGTATAGTCCATGTTTTAGAGAATTATGTTTATAGCAAGATGTTAGTTATTTTTGAAACAAGATAAGAATCCATTTTGAGGTGGAGATGGTTTGGTGGTGGATATTTTATGTTCTACTATGAGAATACTACCATGAGTATAGATACTAGGACCAAGGTTGATGGGGTAATTGTTTAGGTATGGGTTTGATGAGTATAGATACTAGGATCCTCCTATTGAGAGCACTATTCCACCTATCCCCTTCTTGATATTATTCATAGGAAGGAGTTCCTCTTTCCCCCTCCCATCTCTCCAAATCTTAGAAGCCTAGAGTTGGTCCCTTATCCTCTCCTCCTATGCCAATGTCTACAAAATTTGGCTCGAGGCTACATAATTCAACTAATGTGGGCACTAGCTCAAAACTAGGGGGAAACTAGGAAGAAGATAAATTCCCTTGTAATGCCCCAAATTTTGCATCAAGACATTAATAGACAAAAGATAAACCAACAAAAAAAAATTAATTACAATTGTGACCTACACATGTCACAACTTACACTTGCATATAATATGTTGTCATATTTCCCCGGCTTTTACATAAATATGTTAGCAAACAAGACATAGATAAACAAATTGTTCATGTTACAACTATTGAACACACTGTAGTGCTGAGAGAGGGGGTGAATCGACATATATTAAAATTTAACCATTCCCATTTGCAGATTAAACATCACATCACATTAACTAAAAGAAGAGTAGAAATGTAAACATGCAAGACACAAGGACACCAATATTTTTACATGGAAAACCCAATAAGGGAAAAACCACAATGAGAGTTAGCTCACAATATATGAAGCTCACTTCTTACAAAAATTACAATATTGTTTAAGGCTTATTTCCTAGGGACTTGCAGACTAAGGCGCACAACCTTAGGGAAAGATACAAGGACCTACTGAGACTCGCTATCTTAAATTGGGATACATGAAAAGTATAATGAAAAACATGAAATTCTTATGAAAGAAGCATCCAACATATGTTGATGTTGCAGTCCCTTTTTCGCAAAATTATTCCATCATACAAAATTCACACACTTCATCTTCAACATATTGCTCAATTCCAATTCACCATTCACTCATGCCTTCACAAATGTTCTTGTTCTTTTATAAATACCTTCTATAAAAACTCAAAACAATAATTGGATCAGCTCCAAGATGACCTTTAGATGAAACGTATGATACTACATAAGTTGGCTCCAAACATATACATTTTGAAGAGAAAAAGAGTTTTGTATTAATACACGACATAACAAGACCAAGAAACCTCTCAACACATCCTCCAAAGCAAGATTAATTAATCAGGACTAACCATAAATGAAGGAAACAAGCCTGTTGACCAAAACAATGACAATACTACCAAAATTGCCAACTGTTCAACTTTACACCACTGAGGGAGAGACCAAAAAATTTATGCAAACCAAGATGAGAACAATGTAGAATGTGCACAATATCTCTCCAACCTTCTCCTAAATAAATTTATCATCATATGTTAGCGCAAGAAGAGAAACATATTGAACTAATGAAAATAGAGCATTTCAAACAGACTGTAACACTTCAAAACATAGGATGTTGCATCGTTGTGCACCAAAACCTCTGAGACTAGCAAGGATGAACCCATACACCTTTTTGAGCATATTCCCAAATCTGCACAACCACCTATGTCTCACCAGAGGAATGTGGAGCATTCTAGTAGGCCTTCATCAGTACTTTATTATATCAGAGCACAAATTAGAACTCTATCACTTATATATAACTTTCATTGTCCAAGGTGTAATGACTTGAACTCTTGGATATAACACCTTCATATCTCGACCATCTTATCTTCTGAACCAGAAGACAAAAGCTTTCTCTACAGAAGGATGCAGACCAAAATATCATGACTATATATTAGAGTATACACTATGAATGCCTTAGCAAATCTATGAACCTTATCTCCAAATGCAGTACACCAAACATGAATGATATCAAAGTAGACATGCAAGAAACATATTGGAATACATGTACCCACCTCTGCATCACACCTAGACATCAGACTGATCATTGTTATTCCTTATACTGCATTGTTGACTTGGATCAATAGATATCTCTTCCCATCAACTAACTCTAGAGTATTATACAAACCTCAACACAGAAACTTGACATCAATGACAACACATATTTCCAACAACAACTACAACATACACATGTCACAATCTCACACACGATGGTGTTCAATTTTGATGACATCATGTGAGTGAGCATAAATTGTGATATGTGTGAGTTACAATTGTAATACCAAAAAACTATCAATTCATCCACGTAAAAGTTGGAACATTACATCACCATCTAAAGTTCTAGAAAAATGTGAACTAACTATAAAATATTTAAAATGTGATTATTTATTTGGAATCCTTGGATTGAGGGATTTCCCTTGATGTATAGTATTAATGGTAATGGGTGAGTATTAGTCCAAAAAATGGTACTTATGTGTGTCAATTATTAGGAGTTTCAAAAATACCCATGGAATATTATAGGCCTTATAGTACTAGAGTGGGTTTCTAGGGTGGTTATCTTTACACAAAGAGGTTGCTTAAAATTGATGTTGGGTTTAAATAAGGGAGAGATTCTGATGGTGGTGTGGGCTCCTATTGTGGGGATAGGAGATGACTACATGGGCCCCACTTATTAAAAAACTATTGATTAAAGTTAAACAATGAAAACCTCTTTTTTAAAACATTCTTTATAAGATGAAAACAAAAGTACCTGTTTACTTTCATAAAGGTCCAATCAATGTTTGGCTAATAATTGTCCATTTTCCCAAATATAGGTGACTGCCACTAGATATTTATATTTCAAATATACACACTTTTCCAAAACTAGCAATATGACATGAATTGATAGAGTTTACATTTCATTTATGTTTGACATGACATTTGTCCAACTTGGAAATACATATGACAAGCTTACAAATATAATTTTTCCACATATCAACCTTGCTAGAACAAATTCTTATTCCACCATGCCCAAGTATTCTATCATTTACTCCACATAAACCCTACAATCACTAAAAAATACTTCTCATACTCATCATTATCAATTAAAAAATGATATAACGGCAATAAAATACATTATAAACAACACCTCTAAATTCATAATGATGTGTGTTAATTATTTCATATTTCAAATAACTCATACCATTAAATTCAAATCCAACCCAATTTAAATAATCATACAACACCTCTCAAATCATAAAATTACAATATTAAATTCATATTTCAAATTCTTTGTGTGTGTGAAATATGGGAGATTAGCAAATCAATAGTAAGACACACAAACATCAATGAGACGTATTATATTAAAGAATTGAATCAAAGAACTAATCTATTTGCAGCAAACAAATCTCTAAAAACGTTCCATTGTTCTCTATTCTCAAGGATTCATTAAATCATTTGGCTCTCATATTTTATATGTGCACTATGATTGTTAGAATGACAACTTGAGAAACGAGATGTTGTTCAAAATGCAAGAAATCTAAGTTCCTACATGAAACTATGTGATAAAAGCCATGATACTATGATAATGGTGATATTGACAAATGGATAATGATGCTACATAAAAAGCTAAAATGATTCTACATATGCTCAAATATTAACTATTGATATGATAAACTAAAATGCAATTACAAACTAAGACATGATTGTAAGTTAGAATGATAAAACCATGCAACTTTGCTAAATGCTAAATGATCAAATTCTAAATGCTTCAATGCTCCAAAGTTATTCCTGCATAATAAGTTTGCTAAAAGATGTGATGTAAAATGTTGTAGCAAGAGGTTGTATTAATAGGATTTCCAAAGCATCTTGTGATGTGGCAGCAATCAACGGTCCAGATTCAAATATGAGGGATGAACGATGGAGATGGAAGAATCAAGGAGGATGTTCCCTTGACCAAGGGCAACATGCCAAATGGATGAAGGAATAAAGTATGTGAGAAAAAGCCATGTGTTAAAATTTTGTTGAAGATAATTGGTTGAAAATAATGTAATTAAATATTAATCATATTTAATTACATGTGACATTTGATGACATGGCCAAAAAGTGTTGTAGTCATGTGACTAATTTTGAATGTGAAATTATTCAAACTTAGTGAGAAGATATTTAATTAAATAAATAAAAACTATAGACATTTGTTTATTTAATTAAATTTAGAAGAATGTGGTTTAGGATGAAGAATTTAGAAAAGTGTGAACTATATAAATAAATTGAGAATTTATTTATAAGTAGATGAATTAAAGGAGTTCATTAATTAAATAGCTAGTATTTAATTAATTAATTGTCTTGATCAATTTTAGGTGTATACATTTTGCTCCTCTTTGAAGTAATGTATGTACACATTGCTTCAAAGAAAAATTTGCTGCTGATGTCGGCAAAAAAAAAATTTGATGCCCCAGACGTTGATTTTCAGGTGATGACAGATATATGCCTCCTCGAGAGATAAATCAATGAATTTTTGAATTTTTTGAATTTTTTGAAAATTTTGATGATTTTTCGATGATTTGATGATGATCTCAAAATTTTATGATTTAGAAACGATTTATCTCCTAAAAATGATGTATAAGCCAGCAGGTGATGATATTCATGAATTTTCCCCTTTTGAAAATAAAATAAAACAAACCCATAAAAATGCCACTTAATTAACCTTAAAAAGGTTTAAAAGAGTGATTAGAAGTTCATTTGAGTATTTTCATTTTGAAAACTTTGAGAGTGATTGAGTGATTTGTGCAAATTTGGTGAAATGGTGATCCCTTACCACATGCATTGGTTCGAGCACATCAGATGTCACAACTACCTGGTAGCATACGGACCTGTGATATGTACCCCAAAAACCTCTCTCATAATTTGTACATTTTGTTTTCCCACTCATTTTCACATTTTAAATTTGGTTTATTTTGTTTTAGCGCATAGGATTACCCAAGTAGCGCATAGGTGAATTGTAATGGCGCATAGAATAGATTAGCGCTTAGGGTAAATAGGTTAGCACATTGAATGACTATTTTAGCGCATTGGTAGATTTAGTGCTTAGGGTTAGGGCTTTAGCGCATAAGGTTAATACATTAGCGCATAGATGCATTTAATGCATAGATTGCCTGAAGTAGCACATTGAGTGCTTGATGTAGCATATAGAATAAATCAGAACATAGGAACTCTGTTCCAACGCATACGTGAAATTTTTTGGCGCATATGATAGTTTTGCGCATTGAAGCTCTATTTTGGTGCATTAACAAAAAATTTTAGGTGCATAGAGTTTTTCAGTGCATTGGAACACTGTTCTAGTGCATTGATGATTTTTAAACCAGATTGATGATTTTTTTTATTAGACTCCTTGATTTTGATGATGTTTGATCGCATCAACCTTTGATTTGATGATGATTGATGATGTTGATAGATTAGATGTCCATTGATCTCATGATAGGTGAGATTCAATGATAGGATGATGATAATTGACCTCATGATAGGCGAGGATCAATGATAGTTTGATTGATTGATTGACCTCATGATAGGCGAGGTTAAATTGATTGATGAACCTCATGATAGGCGAGGTTAAATTGATTGATGAGCCTCATGATAGGAAAGGTTGAAATTGATTGATGAACCTCATGATAGGTGAGGTTTAAATTGATTGATGAACCTCATGATAGGTGAGGTTGAATGATAGAATGATGCTCATGAGATTTGATCAAAGTCTCACCATAGCTGATTAGATTGATAGACTGATTGATTTTGATTGATTGATTGACTAATTTGTGATTTTGTGATGATAGGAGCCTTTAGCAAGTCTGTAGATTAGAGAGTGTTTCCCTAGGACATGGGATTTGATACCCCACTTGACGCACCTTGAGGTAGTGGTTATCGCACGATGTGGATTGTTGTCCCTAATTGATATGCCCCAGATTAGGATTAACAGGGGCTTATTGACAACTTTAGCAGAGAGGTGGCACAGCGAGCATAACACCTTTCATTTGCCTACTGGTGAGATCATAGTGACTCCAGAGGAAGTATATCAGATTCTTTGGATACCAGTGGTTGGAGAGCTGGTATTATATGATTCACAAGAGCAGGGTGGGACTGATGCACTGCATAGAGTATTCGAGGATGATCAAATATGTGGTTAGATATGGTTCACGCTTATGCCACATTTCCTTTTGTTCTTGTCGGATTTATTGGAGGGTTCCTTTGTCCTGATCGTAGGTCAAAGGGACTTTCAATTGGATGGGGGCAGATTCTGGAGAGCATGATTGCTCAGGGCACTAGATATGTGTGGGGATGTTGCATGCTTGCACATTTACATCATGATTTACACCAAGTGGTCTACCTTCACGGGGCCAATTTATTGGCTAGGGTCACATTGCTTAAGGTCTAGGCCTGGGAGCATATAGTAGTCACGCGGCCAGTTGGAGAGAGACAGTGTCCCACCATGAAGCCATATGTACACTTTTATGCAGGTCCAGTTGCTCAGCCTAGGCTGGGAAAACTGGAGTATTGGAGGAGGATTCTTGATGATTTAGAGTCAGTGGTATGGCGGTCGTATCTGTATTGTGAGCAATGGCCAAAGGACGATACTGAGATCCCTTATCTATGCCAGTCCATGTACTTGATTGGGTGGACCCGGTTTATTATTGAGAGATTCTTGTTGTTGAGGGTACTGAGGCAGTATGGTAGAGTCCAAGGCATGCCCTAGGGCATGGCACATTATGCATGATGATGGGTGGATGCTACAAATTGGGGACCTATGTTGTCATATTATGCAACCATGTAGCATTTTTAGGGATTACAGGCCATCATTTGGGAGGTGCATCCAGAGATCATCGAGGCGCTGATATCATATAAGTATGCACAATACCTATTCTTACATCCATTCCCATGGATCACCATCTCGGACGAGCCAGTGCCATTGTTAAAGGAGGGGAGGGCAGTAGGTCTTGGGTGCAGGCAAAGGAGAGAGGAGGAGGAGGAGGATAGCAGTGATGACGGGGATGGTGATGGAGATGGAGGTGGTTGGGATGATGATGAGGGAGGAGATGAGGGTGGAGGAGGGACAAGTCCTAATGTTTGAGATATAAGAGTGTCTCGTAAGAGGCGACATGTGGATATTTGACTACCCTTACCGCAGCAGTAGACACAAATTGTTGCATTACAAGTATAGGTTTAGACACTGCAGGGTCAGCTTGAGCAGGTTCAGGCTTTACTAGCACTGGCACAGGGTCAGGCACAAGTACAGATGCAGGCATAGGTTGTCACACTAACTACTGAGAGGGATACTCTAAGATGATGAGTCAATTAGGCTAAGGGAATCATTGAGAGACTACAACAAGTTGCAGTGGCCACTGGTGCATCAGATTATTTCAGATAGATACGTCGTACCATGCAAGAGGTGGAGTTTTACAGAGTGAGATATCATGATACAATTCCTCCTGAGCGGCAAGAGAGTTATGCCCAATCCCAGTCTAGTAGATCCCAATCTCATACCACTAGTAGAGGTGTTACCAGCCGCTTCCTAGAGATCAGAGAGATCCTAGTGCAGGTATGTCAAGTGAGGGAGGCACTAGTCCATTGATGTCGACACCGTTTGGAGGGAGCACAACACAGCTCTAATTTATGATTTTCTAATGTATTTTGGACATGTATACATTGATGTATTTGAGACATTGATGATGTACCTCTTGATTTGAGACATTATGATACACTGCCATTTTTTATATTGATGTATCTCTTTATACCTTTGGATATCCTTGTACACTTTGACATTATGATTTCGAGGTTATATGATATGCGGTGATGATTATTATCTATGTGTCTATATGATGTTTATATGATGATGATCATGATGATTATGATGGATGCATTTAATTTCTATTTTATGATGATGATCATGATGATTATGATGGATCCATTTAATTCCTATTATATATGCTATGTGATGTTCTATATGATGTATGGGATGGTTCTTGTTATGCCAATGAAATGTGATGCATTTTATGTTTTTGTACTTTTCTCATGCAAATAGATAATGAAATGAATGGATGAATGATGGATGAAATGATCGTATGGTGATTATGCAATGATGATATGATAATGCATGATTTGATGATTCTATATGCTTTATGGATGATGTTTTATGCTATGTGAGATGGATTTGATTATGCAAATGATGTGTGATATTTATGTTGATCCAGTTAGTGCTTTTGTCAGTCTTGGATTTGAGTAATAACAAATTCATCTTCACTACTGGTTTTAGATGTTCATAATGATGGCATTATATCTTCATTGACCAGTCATGTTTCTCAGCAACTTTTTCTTCTTGGAAATCTTACTTTGTTGGATGTCTTTCAATCTTCTTATGCCATGTCATGTTTTATGAAATGATCTGTATTATGCAAGTGAGATGCAATGCACTTTTTTTTGTGTTTTCTGATGTGGATATCATGATGTGATGCATAGATGGATGAATGCAAATGATGATGCAACTAATGTATTTTCTATATGAGAATGATGTGTTTTTGGCAATGTCAAGTGTACTCAATCCATGAGTTCCAGAGATAACATCATTGTGAAATTGTTATAGCTTTGGAAACCCCATATATACAAATGCAAACTAACATGGATGCAATCTACTTTAACCATGTAGATCCAATATGCAGATGTTGTCATTCATAATAGTCGATTTGTCATGTTTTTATCATCATTAAGCCTTTAAAATGATGAAAGTGAGTACAAGCATCAATGGTATAATTAGGCCATGATGACCTGAGTACTACTTCCATTATTTTTGATATTGCAAGTTAACACAAGCATCTAAGTATAATTAAACCGAGATAACCTGAGTATTACTTGCGTAAACAGACAAGAGTTAACCGTTTTCCTATGCAAATTCATAATGTCATTAGTGATACTTTGTAGAGCATGTCTTGTGACAATCTGCACAGTAATAATGATCAACTCCCAAACAATAGACAAAGAAAAATCATACTCCTTCCTGGCTCCTCTAGTTCAAAACATCATCAAGGTGCTCTGAAGATATGATAACAAAAATCAAAGTAAAATAGTTGAACAGACATGCCAAAGTGATAATCCATGATTCAAAAGGAACATCATCCATTTAAAGTTTGCTTTGATTTGATTGATTTGGTTGTTTGGTTTGGATGGTTGATGTGTTACTAATGGTGATTGAAGTTCAATGTTGATTTGCACTATGATTGTTGGGTTTGTTGTGTTTTTCCTACTGTTGTTTTTTTGTTGGTTCAAGCTCAAAGTTTATTGCCCCCAATGAGTTCAAGATTTTGCCCCCAGACTAGGGTGAGACATGACAACGATGCTAGGATGTGTACATGAAGCTTTCTGATGACAAACAGAATGATGGCAAAAGAAAATGGCGAAAGTGAATGGTCGACATGCTCAAATAGATGGAAAAGCTAACCTATCACAAATAGCACTTGCTGCTAGGTTTTCGCTACTTGCTTTTATTGCACTTTTTCAGATTTTATGAATTTATTTATTTATTTATTTATTTTTGTATTTTTCTCCTTTTTCTTATTTTTTTGTTGTTACCAAGATGCCTATTTGCCAGGTTTTCATCAAGGCAACCATTGTTTTCAAGAAATTTTCTATTTTTTTTGTATTTTTTTAGGACTATTTCCGATGCACTAGATGATTCAAGTGTAGAATTTCTTGAGATGTAGGTTGTTGAGGGGTTCGTCAAATAAATCGCCTTCAAGTGTAGACAACTGATAGGCTCCTGATCCAAAGACTAATACAATAACAAAGGGACCTAGCCAATTTGGTTCAAATTTCCCCTTCTCTTTGTCTTGTTGATTACGAGGGTTCTCTTTCAAGACTAAGTCACCCACTTGAAATGTTCTAGGATTTACTCTATGATTGTAACTTCTAGATATCCTCTGTTGATATGATTTCAAGTGATCAACTGCTTGCTGACAATGCTCATCCAACAGTTCCAATTCTTGTAACCTAGACATTGTGTAATCCTCATCTGAAATGATCCCCTTTAGTGACACGGGGAGTGATGGTAGTTCAACCTCAATAGGTAGAATGGCCTCTGCTCCATAGACTAGTGCATAGGGTGTGGCTCCTGTCGGGGTGCAGATTTTGGTTTGATAAGCCCACAAAGCAAGGTTCAATTGAACATGCTAATCATGTCCAGCATTGTTGATGGTTTTCTTCAGGATTTTTAGGATGGTTTTGTTTGAGGCCTTTGCTTGGCCATTTCCTTGAGGATAGTAGGGTGTAGAAAACTAATGTTGGATATGAAACCTCTCACAGAGTTCTTGGACATCTTGGTTTCTAAAAGTTTTATCTTTATCTGTGATAATGGATTGAGGAATGTCATATCGACAGATGATATAATTCAGGATGAATAATGAGATTTGTTTTCCTATGATGGTGGTTAGGGGAACCACTTCAATCCACTTCATAAAGTACTTCATGGCTGTGATGATGAACTTGTGTCCATTTGATGAAGCTGGTGAATCTTTCCTATGAGGTCCAATCTGCACTGACAAAAAGGCCATGTTGATGCGAAAGGTTGCAACTCTTGTATCAATACATGTATCAAGTTTCCAAGGATTTGACATTTCTAACACTTCTCGACATATTGAAATGATTCCTTCTCCATGTTTGGCTAGTAATACCCCAAACATAGGAGTTTCTTAGCTAAATTTAGTCCACTTGAATGTGTGCCACAGATACCCTCATGAACCTCACGTAAAGTGATTTCAGCTTCGTTACATTCTAGACACTGAAGGAGAGTACCATCAAGACCTCGTTGATAAAGCACATCGGCTATTAGGGTGTGTCAAGCTGCTTGTCAGATAAAACTTCATTTTTGGTTTCGGGATAAATCAAGTGGGAGGGTATTGTCTTTCATATAGGTGTAGATTTTTTCGTAGGTAGAAGCATCGGCCTCGACTAGATGGTAGATGACTTGAGATTTTGGGTTATCGTAGACAGGGTTAAATAGTTGTTCCACCATGAACTCATAACGAGCTTGTTTCTCAGGAATCTGTAAGAGAGAAGCAATGGTAGCCATGGCATCAGTAGCTTTGTTGTCGCCTCTAGCAATCTGCTCAAATTTTATCTCCAGAAAGTACTTTTGAAGTCATCAACCATTCTTTTATATGGCATTAATTTTTCATCTTTTGTTTGGTAATCATCGTTCACCTATTAATGACTAGTTGGGAATCACCATAGACATGTAACTCTATGATCTTCAACTCAACTGCTACTTTGATTCCAATGATCAATGCTTCATATTTGACTGTGTTGTTGGTGCAAGGAAACATCAATCTATAGGACTTGGGAATGGTATGTCCTTGAGGTGTGATAAACAAGATTCCTATGCCTAATCCATGTTGGGTGTAAGAGCCATCAAAGTACAATTTCCATTGTTGTGTTGACACCGTGAGGACATCGGCATCTGGAAATTCAATGTTCATTGGATGATTGTCTTGCAACAATGCTTCAGCTAGTTGATCCGCTATGGCTTAACCCTTGATTGCTTTTCTATCCACGTACTGGATATCAAACTCACTCAATATCATGAACCATTTGGCTAGTCTTCCTATTAGAGAAGCTTTGCTAAGTAAATACTTTAAGGGATCAATTTTAGCTATGAGTTTAATGGTGTGAGTTATCATGTAATGTCTTAGTTGTTGGGTAGCAAATACTACCGCCAAACATGCTTTCTCAATAAAGGTGTAGTTGATCTCATAACCATTCAAGGTCCTATTGATGTAATAAATTTCCCTTTCCTTTCCTGTGGAATCTTCTTGTGCGAGTAAAGCGCCCAAAGATACATCAATTGTTGCAATGTAAAGTATTAATGGATTTCCTTCAGTTGGTCTTACCGGTATGGGTGGTAACATCAGATACTGCTTGAGTTGATTAAAGTTTGCTTCAAACTTGTCATCCCATTTGAAAGAGACATTCTTGTGTAATAAGTGGTTGAAGGGGTGAGTTTTATCAGCCAGTTGCGTGATGAACCTTTTGATAGATTGGAATCTTCCTTGTAATGATCTAGTTGACTAATATTTTTGGAAGGAGGCATCTCCATGATGGCTTTGACCTTTGCAGGATCCACCTCAATGCCTTTAGTCGATACAATATACCCCAAAAGTTTAGTTGATGTTACGCCAAATACACATTTCTTAGGGTTCAACCTCACATTGAATTTCTCCAATCTAGTGAAGATCTTGTCTAAAATTTCTAGATGTCCCTCTCTAGTGAATGATTTTTCCAATAAGTCATCTACATAGTCTTCCATAAAATTGTGCATCATGTCATGGAAGATGGTGGTCATTGCTCTCTAATATGTGGCTCCAGCATTTTTCAACCCAAAAGGCATTACATTCCAGCAGAAAGTGCCCCAAGGACATGTCAAGGTTGTTTTATCTTGATCTTCGGGTGCTATCTTTATCTAATTATAACCTGAAAAGCCATCCATAAGTGAGATAATTTCATGTCCAGCTATCAAGTCTACGATGATGTCAATGTTAGGTAGAGGAAAATCATCTTTTGGGAAAGCCTTGTTAAGACCCCTGAAGTTTGTGCATATCCTGATGCTTTTGTCTAGTTTTGAGACTAGCACAATATTTGAGATCCACTCAGCATATTCAATAGGTCTAATAAACCCCACATCCATTAGCTTCTTCAATTCAGCTTTCACCAAGAGGGCGATGTGTGGATGCATTTTTCTCAACTTTTTCTTTACTAGTTTTACCCTAGGTGGTAGTGATAAATGATGCATGATGAGTTCTAGATCTATACCAAGCATGTCAGTGTAGGACCATGCAAAATTGACTTGCCTCCCCTCAAAGAATTTAGTGAAGCTGGATTTTTCCTCCTCTATCATGGATGTCGCTAGATGCAGGGTCTTCACTATTTCCACTATACCAACATTGATGGATTGTGTAGGCTCGATCAGCACTAACTATCTCTCTTGATAGTTCTCGAGAAGAGTCAAATATTCCATCTCTAAGTGCCTCATAGAGGTTTTCACCTTGAGATGCGCTCTTTATTTTTACTTTTTCTTGATCTAATAGTGCCATTAGATGGTTTTCACTATTAGATGCATTTTTTATATTCATTTTGCAGATGGAAGATTTGGAACTCCCCTTGTTTAAATCCTCATTATGAGGTCCACTAGTGGAACATGTTTCAGGATTATTTGACAAAGGAAGTTTACGATGGTGTCATCATTTGAAAAGACAGGTATGTCCCAGTCAATCAGCTCAGGGTGTATTAACGGCAAAGAATCATCAGATTGGCTAAGATCAAGAGGGGTGAGTGTCATGATGGAAATGTCATCAGAGTGTTTGATAGCAATGCCAAGGTCTATGATTTTACTCTCTTTTGAAGTAGCTATCTCGCTTGAAGTATGATCGTCTTCACTTGAGTCATTGATATGTTGTGATCCAATTTCAAGTGATCTATAACTCAATCTTTGTCCCTCCGTATGTGTTGGTGTATACTTTTGTACCACATCAATTTCCTTATCGTGACAAGACTCTTCAGAGAGGGAATCCCATTCATACTCATTGGACTTTGTTTCAGAACTATCTCTCAATTAAAGAATTCTCTCGACAACCTGTTGCCTAGTTTCTTCTTTTGATTCTTCACTATACCCTAGTCTTGTTTTATCCTTGGAATGCATTGTGATAGGTTGTATGGGTTCTATGATGCCTTCTTTTCTTTTACTGATAGGACATTTTCCCTCATATCCCATCTTTTCAAGGATTGTCTTCCCTTTGCCATATTGCTTTGTTTGTATAATTGAGGTGGATGCTTGTGATGATTCTTCATCTTTGTATAACCATTTTAAAACCTTCTTGTCATCTGATTCATCCACTAATGTGCCTGCTCTTACAAAGGTGCCATCAAAGAGTGTGGTTGGTTGTGATGATTGTTGTCTTGATGTTGATGGCTGCCCATATGACTTAGGAGAAGATGAAAGTTGTGATAAACATAAGGATTTCTCAAATGAGCATTGCCCCATGACTTTGTCTTTCAATTGTATCTTTTCAACTTGTTTCAATAAGGCATTGAGTTGACCTTCCTAATTTTGTAAATTAAGATTACAGATGCCTTTTTCTTTTGATTGATCCTTTATCTCAGGTTGGTTTGACAAAGAATTCGATGTACTTTCCTTACCTAAGGGAGTGGAATCACCAATACCTTTATCCTTTGATTGGTCTTTTTTCTCAACCTACTTTGACAAGGCATTTAGTTTTTTTCCATCATTTGATGAACCATGAGTTGCAGCTTCCCTGTTGTGTGGTACAAAAGCATCTTGGGTGGTCTTGAGTGTGTTACAATATTGGGGGTTGTTAGAGTCAGGAGATATAGTGATTTCTTTCCCATTGAAAGGGAACTTCAAACACTAGTGATATGTGGATGGCATTACTTGCATGTCATGAATCCAAGGTCGTCCCAAGAGTATGTTGTATGTTAACTCTTTTTCCAACACTTGGAAAACTATATCTTTGACAATTGGTCCCACTTGAATAGGTACCACTATCAACCCTTGGGAAGATCTCTCCTCGTCATCATATGCTCTTATTGTGATTTTCCTTCTAGGATCAATAGCATTTTTTGAATAGCCTAGTGCTCAGACAAGTTTTGAAGTACAGATATTTAGGTCAGCTCCATCTATTAGAACATGTTTGACGCGATGTTTGTGTATTAAGACCTAAATGTGGAGAGAAACATTGTGTGGATGGGTGATAGATACATCATCATGTTCAGAAAATGATAGGCAGTGTGGTGCAGTCAAATGTCCCACCATAGTCTGAAATTAGCAAACTTCCAAATTGTTTGGTACTATGGTGGCGAGCTTGTTCCAAGATTTTTTTGTGAGTGGGTGAAATCTTGAGAAGTTCTAATATGGATATTTGGGCAGGTATTTTTTGCAACTGATCAACTCTATTATATTGGGTTGTAGGGATAGTAGTAGTTTCTTTGAACGTGGAAGGGGTAGCTCCTTTCAATGTTACCTTTGCTTGTCCTCTTGTGATTGCATTGATCGATGAATTGTTTTTTCCTTCTCTAATTTTGATAGCATTAATTTGATTGTCATTTGCAACAATGCTAGTGATCAAATTTATTGGTACAAGGTCATTGATTTGATGTAAAGTGGTGTCGATATCATGATGATGATTTTTAGTTGTAGCAACATTTCTTTGGCTCCTAATTTTGATGTCCTTGGTTGGATTCTCAACCATCTCAACACAATGAATGGTAGAATCATAGACATAATTTATGTTTTTCCCTTTGGTATTTGAAGAAGAAGGTTCCCCTTTTTCATAGTTGGGTAGAGGGTTCTTGAACGCTCCATGATCATTGTTTGTTTGGAGTCCTACAAATATCATCTTGTTGTTAATCAAGTCTTGTATCAAGTGCTTCAATTGCATGCATTCATTGGTTTTATGTCCTTTGTTTTGATGAAAGTCACAAAAATGTGCATCATTCCACCATGGAGGCTTAACTTGTGGCTCCCAATTTCTTTCCTCTAGTAACGTTATGACTTTAGCTTCAAGAAGTTACTTTAATGTTGATTATGATGATTGTCCCAAAGGTGTGAACCTTCTTTGGTTTGAGGATGTTCGATATGATGGTGTTCTAGATCCAGCATTACCTTGATTGTTGCTTTGGTTGACATTTTGGTTGTTGTTTTGGTTGTTGGGTGGATTGTTGTTCTGATTAGTTTTGGTGGCAATTTCTATTAAGTTGAATACGGGTTTTGCATTTTTGGTTTCATCTGCGTCGTCATTGTTACCCGCATTCTTCTTTTGTTGCCAAAACTTTGGTTTGTCATCGATGTTGTAATTGTTGGAGGAATTTGATGAGTTGTTTTCATTGTAAATTTTGATGACTCCTCTCTTGACCAAAGCCTCTTCAATCTTTATTCCGTTTTCAATCAATTTTTTGAAGGTAGGTGGGCATTTTAATTCCAATATATAGCTCATCTCATCATTTAGGTTGTCGATGAATATTTATATCTTTTCCTTTTCGGGTACGGGACGAGAATATCTTGCAAATAACCTTGTCCATTTTTGCAGAAATACGAGAAATGATTCACCCTTTTTTTGTTTCAAGTTGCAAAGGTATTTCATTGTTTTGTCATGTTGGATGTTATAAGAGTATTGGGTGATGAACTTGTTAACCGATTCTTCAAAGGTGTTAATTGGTGGTGCAAGTTTGGAGAACCATTCAAGACATTGTCCACCTAGACTTCGTGGAAACAATCTCATCAAGTTTCTTTGTGTGAAAATTCAAGACTCGTGGTTCCAAATTCCCTCACACGATCTATTGGATCGTTTTTACCATTGTATTTGTCATACTTTGGGAATTTTCAATGTTTGGGAAAAGGAATCATGTGGATACTTTGATCAAACAGATATGGAAAAATGTCTTGTATCAAGTATCGTTTTGAGGTTTCCCTTTGCATATCAAGAATTTGTTGTTGGAGGTTTTTCATTTGATGAGTTAAGGCGACTACTTGTTTTGTATCATTTTCAAGATTTTTGGGAAGTGCTTTCAATTGATTAACATCAAAGTCATCGAGAAATTTGACACCTTGTTTAGCCAACATTAGGAGATATTTTTCCCCATTTCTTTCAAAAATATTTTCTAAGCACTTGTGGAAATTTGGATCTTGTTCAACATTTTGGATGTCTTCCTCAGTTATTTCTTCCCCTTCATTGTTGTGAATTCCATGGAAAGGATTATCTTCAGCCTCAGCCATGGTGTTTTGCATTTCACTGTTTTGAGTTTCGATGTTTGGAGTTTCAATGCTTTGAGTTCCAATATTTTGCATTTCGATGTTTTGTGTTTCAAGTTCTTTTTCCTTGAGTTTATGCTTTTGTAACCTTGTTTGAATGGGAATATAAGTGTTATACTTTGACTAAACTTTGATCTTTGTTTGGAAGAGTGCCAAGGATGAAAAACTAAGTCAAATAGAATGACAAATTCTATTGATGAGACTAAGTTTGATTTGATTATACAGTTTTGTTTCATGATGAAAGGATGACAAATCCCGATGATGAAACTAGGCTTAACAATCAAAGATAAGATAAGTTTGATGATTTAGGCACTTTAAGATGTTATATCTTGGTTTAATTTTGGGAATTCCACTTGTAGAGGTTAGTTTTAACAAGTTCAGATTTTGTTGTACCTAAGGAATGATTCTGGGCTGAAAAAGATTTTGAATTCTGGTTCAAACTATGAAACAGGGGATAAATTTAACTCTCGGGTTTTGCATTTACTGGATGTGCTAAAACAAAGCCTAAATGAGCTAAAATATTGCACAGATGTGCTAAAACAGAGAATGAATGCACTGGAAGATTACACAGATGTGCTATAAGATTGCCTAAACACGGTAAAATATAGGGTTGATGCACTAAAATATGCAGTGTATGCGCTATAACAGAGGGTAAATGCACTAGAAGATTGCACAAATGCACTATAAAACTACTTGGATGTGCTAAAACAGAGAATGAATGTGCTGGAAGATTGCACAGATGCACTATAAGACTAACTAAATGGATTGGAACAGAAGATGAATGCACTGGAAGATTGCACAGATGTGTTAAAACAAAGCCTAGATACGTTGAATTGGGAAAATGTCACAGTTTCTTGCAAGTTTATTTGATTTTTCTGATTTTCCAGTCAGAGAATTGGTTGTTTCAAAGGATGTTTTCTGAATCAAGGTTTTCACTTCTAGTGTGTGATGTTTTGTTTGAAATTTGCTTAAAAACACATTGGTAAAACACATCAAACATGTACAACTTAAGGCTATGTAGGACAATATTTACTGGATTACCACTTGGATTTTACTCCAACTGTGCCTACTTTTAGTGGATGATTAGAAGTTTGACCACACAGGCTCCCCCTTATAGTGCACTCCCTTCTTGGGTCAGCCAAGCTTCAGTACCCATGAATCTCCCATGGCATACTTTTCATCTCTACTAAAAGCCGCAAAAATGTGGGACAGCTTCAAAGGTTAGACCTTTTGTGCCAGTAAATAGAATAAGGATTTTGGCTTGCTATAACAAAGGGTTCTAGTACAGGCATTCCTTTCATGGGGATCATCCATTCGGCAAGAGACCATTGCTACCCTTCTTGTTAGAGCAATCCTCGTGATACTTGAACTTTCCTCAAGTACCCACAATTGGAAGTCGCTTGGCTTTAGCATGTTACCGCTTGTGTCGTTCCTTTGGGTGATTACTTTTTCTCACAAGGCAAACCCTCTATGTATAAAACAAAATAAAAATGAATGGGTCTAGATTTTTGGTCACCCAATTAAGGGGAGAGCATATGTGTACCATTCATCAAGCACAAAAAACATGGTGTTCTTTAACCTTTTAATTTTAATCCTAATGCCTATCTTAATCAAAAGAAAGAATTCAAATAACTCCAACCCTTGCATAAATCATTAGTAGTTGCATAAGTTTATCTTTGACCAACGTATCACCCACCTACAAGCAGAAAACAACAATTAGTTCTCAGGATTTTAAAATTTTGCAAATTTAAACAGATGTGCTAAAACAATCATCCAATGCGTTAAAGATCATTCCAATGTGCTAAAATAACTACTCTATGTGCTACAAGAACTAATGAATGCACTAAAGTATTGACTAAAAGCGCTAAAATACTCCCTATATGTGCTAAAACAGTTGCTCAATGCGCCGAAAGAAATGTCGTATGCGCCATAACAGAAGTCGAATGCGCTGGAATAGTTGTCGAATGTGTCGTAATTGAAATCAAATGCACCGAAATATTTGTTGTATGCATTGAAAGAACTCACAGTCACGCTAAAATGTCACGTCCAACCTATTCACAAGAACTTTTCCAAAAAATTGTTCAAAATGGGGTTGTGCCCCACGGTGGGCGCCATTTTATGTGTGTGAAATGTGGGAGATTAGCAAATCAATAGTAAGACACACAAACATGAATGAGACGTATTTTATTAAATATTTTAATCAAAGAACTAATCTATTTGCAGTAAACAAATCTCTAAAAATGTTCTATTGTTCTCTATTCTCAAGGATTCATAAATCATTTGGCTCTCAGATTTTATATGTGCACTATGATTGTTAGAATGACAACTTGAGAAAAGAGATGTTCAAAATGCAAGAAATCTAAGTTCCTACATGAAACTATGTGATAAAAGTCATGATACTATGATAATGGGGATATTGACAAATGGATAATGATGCTCCATAAAAAGCTAAAATGATTTTGCATGTGCTCAAATATAAATTGTTGATATGATAAACTAAAATGCAATTACAAACTAAGACATGATTCTAAGTAGGAATGATAAAACCATGCAACTTTGCTAAATGCTAAATGATCAAATTCTAAATGCTCCAAAGCTATTCCTACATAATAAGTTTGCTAAAAGATGTGATGTAAAATGTTGTAGCAAGAGGTTGTATTTATAGGATTTCCAAAG
The DNA here is from genome assembly GCA_007258455.2 of Sequoia sempervirens. Classification (NCBI taxonomy): domain Eukaryota; kingdom Viridiplantae; phylum Streptophyta; class Pinopsida; order Cupressales; family Cupressaceae; genus Sequoia; species Sequoia sempervirens. Next base: position 325,287,747 of record VDFB02000017.1, read on the forward strand.
CATCTTGTGATGTGGCAACAATCAACGGTCCAAATTCAAACATGAGGGATGAATGGTGGAGATGGAAGAATTAAGAAGGATGTTCCCTTGACCATGGGAAACATGCCAAATGGATGAAGGAATAAAGTGTGTGAGAAAAAACCATGTGTTAAAAGTTTGTTGAAGACAATTGGTTGAAAATAATGTAATTAAATATTAGTCATCTTTAATTACAAGTGACATTTGATGACATGGCCAAAAAGTGTTGTAGACATGTGACTAATTTTGAATTTGAAATTATTCAAACTTAGTGAGAAAATATTTAATTAAATAAAAACAAACTATAGACATTTGTTTATTTAATTAAATTTAGAAGAATGTGGTTTAGGATGAAGAATTTAGAAAAGTGTGAACTATATAAATAAATTGAGAATTCATTTATAAGTAGATGAATTAAAGGAGTTAATTAATTAAATAGCTAGTATTTAATTAATTAATTGTCTTGGCTAATTTTAGGTGTATACACCGTGTACCATTAATTTCAAATACATCCCAATTAAAACATGAAATTTGAAATATGAAATTAATACATCTCAATCAAATGCATTTAATTTGAATATCAACCAATTAGATGCAACCACACATTTAATCAAGACTCAAAAATGTAACCACATAAATCAATAAAAAAATACTCAAATGGTCATCATGCCTATAAATACAAGTTTTCTTCTATACACTATTTTTCACACTTTCAAACACTTGTTGCAACTTCAAACACTTTTGTGAGCTACAAGCGTATGTATATTTGTAATCATTTAATGCATACAACTAGATGGCCATGTTTTATAGATTGATATATATTTATGACTCATTTAATACATGTTTCTATAAAATACAGCAAATCTGAGTTCTAAACAATGTATACATAAAACGAAATGAGTGTGTTTTACTATTGGATATATGTTTATGATTCATATATGCCATGTTTTTTATAGAAATATACATACAAATACATCAAATACCATGTATCATTCTAATTTGAGAGTTATTGTAAGAATGTTCAAATTGGAATGGATTTAAAATTAATCCAATAGAAGTGATTTGAAATCTAATTTTAATACCATGTATCATTATTGTAATCATTTTTATACATACAACTAAATGAGCATGTTTTACTATTGGGTATAAGTGATTTGAAATCTTAAATAAATAGCACCTATCATTATTATTTCATCAATGTTGTTTATGATTCATATATAGCATCTCTTTATATAGGAATATACATATGTCTATATAATACCATTAGAGGGGATTCATTGCAATTAGGTTGGAGTCACATTGGAGTTAGTTTGGGATGCTATCGGTCTTATGCATCACCATTCTCAGAGGACCTCATTTCAATGGTGTTGTTTATGATTCATATATTTTAAGTTTGTATATAGAAATGTATGTATACATTTAAATAGTATCATTAAACAGTCATTGGAATAGTTATTGGTTTTGTATATTTTCTTGTGTTCATCATGGGTTTTAAATGTCTCTATTATAATAATTTTTTAATGGTATTATATATTGATATTTATGAGAGTTAACATAGGTTGCACCACCATCAGGCCCTCTCCCCTAGTTGTATTATATATGTACAATTTTATATGTTTCCAACTAGGTTGTAAACCATAAAACACACTTGTCCTTTTGTATGCATCAAATTATTACCATTGTTTGTAACTCAGAAGTGCACTCACACAAAATATATGAATCAACATGAAATGTATGTATATTTCTATCTAAAAATATGAAATGTATGAATCATAAACATATATGCAATTGTTACTAACTACAATATGGTCATATGCTTCTTACACATTGTCCAATGCTTCCTTATAAATGAAGAACAAAGCACCAATGAAAACTAGGCATGGTGGGAAGAGATTATAGATAACTCCCTTTGCACAAGAGAGGTGTGAGGCCACCAATATCTAGAAATGATGAAATTGTTCGCATTTTATAGCCAATGGAACCAATAATCCAACTAAATGCATCTATTACATCAAAGAATATTTCAGTGCAATGAGAGTGGTCAATGAAAATGTTATGGAAGCTACCATGAGAAATGTTGAAGTCAATGGATATTCAATGAGGGGACAACAAATAAATGGGGACTTCCAAATACCACATTAACAAATTGGTTGAGTGTTGTAACTATCAATAAAAGGAAAGGTCCCTCATAGTTTTGAATTAAGAAGAGGAAAAGATTGTTGAATGGTGCAAGGAGATGGTTGTTATTGGTCATGGCCTTGAAAATGTTAATTTAATGGCTGAAGTTGCACATATCTATGAAACAAGGACACATCCATTCAAATATGGACTCTTTAGTAAGTCCTAGTAGACAAGTTTTCAAAAATATTATTCTAATCTTACCTTGAGGACAACATAAGGACTTGACAGAGATAGAGCACAAAATTTGAGACTTACAGTGGTCACAATGTTCTGACACATTGTCAAGGACTTATGTAGCAAATTCATATGGTTCTTGTAAGATTTGGAAATGTAATGAGATTGACATTCAAGCTAGTAGAAATGGGGCAATGTAGGTGCTCACCAAAAGAGGCAGCAGAAGTGTTTCATACATAATATTGAAGAGTTGAGAATGGATCACAATTTACGTTGTGTGAATGCTATTAGACAAAAAAATATTGGTTTTTACTTGTTTAAGAGCAAGAAACAACTAAAAATTTGTGTTGCTAATTGTGAACCAAGTGCACGCATGGTTGCTCAGTGCCATGCATGGATGACAAAAGAGTTATTTCTTAATTGATTGTACCATTTTACAACATCAATACCTGGGGGTGTTTCACCCACTAATAGACACCCTTTTATATTTGATGAATATGGAAGTCATGTTGTGTTCACAACTATTCAAGAGGCGAGGTCACTTGGTATTGACTTACTAACCCTACCAACCCACACATCTCACAAGTTGCAGCCACTAGATGTAATTGTATTTGAACATCTTTCAAGACATATTTTAGGAGTGAAAGAACAACATGGATGACTAAGTATCCCAATTTAGAGATTATAAGGGCAGAATTTGCAACACTTGGTATCCTAGAATTTCAAAAAGCACTAATTATTGATAACATAAAATCTAGTTTTAAGAGGACAAGTATTTGGCCCCTCAAGTCAAATGCATTGATGGAGGATATGTGTCCTAATGACACATTTCAATTCATTACCCCTAAGGACGCTTCTACTACAAAAAATATTCTAAGTCTTTTGAGTATTGATATGCCACATTTGGAGATCGAACAAACAAAGGTGAACCCTACAAAAGAAAGAGTTTTCATTAAATGAGAAATTATGTGTTGCAATAGAAAGACATGTTTTACCAAACTAGCATATTGTTGCGAAAGAGGCACTTTTTCTTCCTTCTAAACCAAAGCAAGCATCATGGTTATTGGAGGGGGCTGCAAATCTTGATGTTGGATGAATATCAATGAAGACCAATTCCATCTCCACCGAACACAATGGATAAATATGCCTTGGTACATTTCTATGTTGATTGTGGAGATTGGGAAGTGGGAGAGGAAGTTGTTGAATTGGGAGGAGGTCAAGAGCGGGAGGAAAATGTCAATGAGGTGCAAGTTGAAATTGAGGTAGAATCTAGTGAACCATTAGGAGGCCAAATTAGTTCCAACATCAACCAATTCCTTAAACTACCTATTCATCAAATGAAGGATAGCTTGAACCATCAAGTTGATAGTGGGATTCAACTAAGTAGGCAAACTCAACTCTCACCACAAATGACTATATATTAATGGAGCAAGAGAGGAAGAAAGAAATCCAAGAGTTGAAACTTAGGAAGAGAGAATAGATGGAAGAAACGAAGGTTGCAAGAATTGCGGCTAGAGACATGAAGGAGCAATTGAAAATGGAAAAGGAGGTTCAACAATAAGCAAATGAGCTACATAGAATTCAACAAAGGAGAGAAAAGGAACAAAAAAAAGCAATTGAGGACTCAATAGGAACAAGATAAATGATAGAAAGAAATGGAGAAGGCCAAAAAAGGGTTGGAGAAGCAAAGGCATCTAACTAATAATCATTTAAATCCTTTGCTCGAACAATGTGCAATTTTCAAAGACTTGGTAACTATTCACTGCCCTTAGTGTTCTACAACAATGCTTAAGTCAAGTTTTACCCAAGGCCATTCATGTTGCAATCCTACAGCTTCTCAAACAACAACCATGAAGGTCAATTGGTTGGAAAAGGTTCACCAAGCAATAATGCATCAACAAACGCCATGCCATCATCTGGATTCTATTTTCCACCATGGTTTGACAAGTAATAATGTTAACTTGTACGAGATGAACACTTTTTTGGGAGTCGTGTCATTGTCAAGTTAAAATAGTGTGATAGATTGCATTCTATTTTGTTTTTGTCATTGTTTTGAAGGTCATCTATATATATACAATGAACCAAGTTTTTCTATACTATTATGTTATGTGATTGAGTGAATTGTTGTTGACAATACTATTATGTTCATGTTTCTAATTTATACATCCTAATGTTAGTCGTCTACACACACACACACACACACATCAATTAAATAGTTTGCAAAAAAGATAAATATTTCTATTATAATAGTGTTCAAGTTATATATCTCTTAATGTGTGTGTGTGTGTAGATAACCCTTAATTGATATATACATAATGGTATATTTTTATTATAATGGGGTTTCAAGTTATATTTATAATCTTTAATGTGTGTGTGTGTATATATATCATTATGTATATATTAGTTAAGGGTTTTATATTTATTTACATTTGGGATTATAAAATACTTAAAATGTGATATTCTTTATTTATAATCCTTGAATCAAGAGATTTTACTTCACATATAGTATTAACAGTAATGGCTAAGCACCAATCCACAAAATGGTACTTTTGTGCGTTGGTTTAAGTGGCGGCATTCTTGATCCTTGATTCGCGTGCAACTTCTCTCTCTCCTCTACCTCCCCCTTGTTTTTTAGGTAATTTTTGGTCAACCACTAACCATTTTTTCTCCTTGAACTCTCTACTATTATGATCATGATGAATCATAGAGTGTGATGGGAAAAGTTGATTGAAAAAATATCTTATCAAATCTAGACACTTTTCAACAATAATTTATATGAATTGTAAAAAATTGATATCATTAATTAAAGAGTCGTTTATCATTCATATGGTAATGGAGTGGGTTCCTAGGGTGGTTGTGTTTACACGTAGAGGCTGGTAAAATTTGATGCTGCGAATTTGGGTTTAACTAGCGTAAACCCAAAAATATTCTTTAGGGAAATTGCCAATAGTTTCCAAAGTGAAACGTTTGCATAGCTGATTGGACCATCTTACTATTTACCTGCAGGGAGTTAAAGGATAGTTACAGTTTTTCACTATCATGAATGGCTTCTGTGGTTGGAATTTAAAGCGATGTACGTTGCCTGCTGCGCTCGCGTGAGGATTAGGGTTTGGTGCAACCGCCTCTGCACTAAGCAGGGGCGCATTTTCCTATTTTTCACACCTTTGGGGTTTCAATGGCGGGAAGGTCGGTACTTTCCTTCTTCGCTCTTAATTGCTCTCCCTCTTCATGTCTCCCTCGCCTTTGGTCGATCTGGTCAGCTTTGACCTTCTCAACAGCAAGTCGCCTCCAAAAATCAGCACGTCCTCTGTTGGGTCAGGCTTTCTTCGAACTTCTACAACTACTTCAAATGATTTCGTCTCTCGGTTAGAATCCACCCAAATAAATGAAGTGCCTCTTAAAAGAGTGCTGCAGTCTGTTGCCTGTCTGTCAAATCGTGCTTTGGTTGGGAGATTTATAGGGATTTGGCCAGAAAAAGGGATATCTAAGGCCTTGGGGTACATTGTTCCATGGTCCAAGGAGGTCCATGGTTCATGCGCTCCAGCACCCTGTTTTTCAATTTTTAATCAGCCCATTTTGACCCACAGGTGGATGTGGTTCAGGAAGTGAGGCTACCTTTTCTTCTCGAATTTTGAAATAAATTCTTTAAAAATTATTCAAGACAAGATCGAAATTTTTCTTAACTAGATTCTTCCCAAATAAATGAGCATTCACTTATATTTGTGGACTGGATGCATACTCAGATGTTAGATAAAGAATATCTTCTCTTCAAATGTTTTTCCTGTCATGAATATAAACTATTTTTTAAGGATTGTTTGTTTAACTGAAATATTTAAAATAAAAAGGGTCAATTTAAAAATGATGGGTTTCAACAAGTAAATTTAAAGAAGAGAAGTAAAAAGTGAAGGGGTAGAAAATCTTAAATGTGTTATTATGTGATCTTTTTTATTATCAATGTTATCATGGATACAAAACAAAAAAAAAAGGAATAGTAAATGGGTTAAATAGAGGAATGGAGTGAAGGGGAGCAACCAAAACAAAAAAAATTATCAAATTAGTTTTCTATGGCCTCTTAAGTTCTCTTGAAGTTGTTGTCTTCTTTGATAAAGATTTAGGATTCTTCCAAGTGGATATAGTGCATGGTGAAGGAGAGGTTTTTGGCAAGGGCATATTTAAGGATCCATTCATGTCTAATGGCAACACTCTGCTCTTAGTTCGTAGTGCTAAAAGAGCAATCAATCTCACTAATATAAAATGTGTCAGATGAACAAACAATCTTGTAGATACCAAAACCTCAAAAGGACATTAATGGGGGGATACAGTTTCATAAAATTGAAAAGGGTTTGAAGGTACAACTAAGGCCTCGTTTACACACAATCTTAGAGATTTTATAAGAAGACCTTCAATGTCGAGGATAGAAGCAATGAGAGGATCAGAAGGAACATTGGTCTTGGGTTTGGAGTTAAGGTGAGACTTAGCTTTCTTGGAAGCTATTACAATGAGTTTGCTCTTGTACCCAAGCAACTTGAAGATTTTAGAAAGGTGAGAAATATCTTGGTCTATGCTTTCCTAATCACAAATGTGAAAGGCCCTAATGGCTAGCATTTTATAGATACCCACTTTTTCAGCAAGGTGGCAATGAGAGGAGTAAAGGTACAAGTCGATGTGGAGTAAAGATACCCACTTTATGGTAGACTTCATGGGTAAGGAACCCTTAGAATTTTGTGTAACATCAAGAAAAGGGAGTTGATTATCCAATTCGATATCTTTGGGAAAAGGGATGTCCTTGACTATGTTGTTAAGGTGCAAGTGGAATTATTCTAGCTTCTCAGGGCCATGAAGCCAACATATGATATCATCGACATAGCACTTCCACCATTTTGGTTTGAAGGGGAAGGAGTTAAGGCCCAATTCTTCAAAATGCTTCATAGAAAGGTTACTACAAGGGGGAGAGGGGATCATAAGGAAAATCCATCTAAATACTCATAGACCACTTCCTAAAAGGTAAAAAAAGTGAATCTAAGGCATAACTCAACCAAGGAAGCAACTTCATCACTGACCTCATATCTAAGTATCTCTAGTTAAAAAGCAAGAAAAAAGTTCTCCTTGTAAACCTAATACAAACCCTAAACAGAGATCTTGGAGCTAAGCTCATTTAGAACCTAATAAACCCTCTACAATTATTTGGACAAAGATTCTCACTTGTAAATATGGAGATGGTATGCAAAGCTTTATGCAACTCAGTGGCATTCACAAAAACTAGGTTTCTCCAAAATTTGGTCATTGACTATAAAGTCAGTTGAAGTTATAGAAGATAATATTTCTTGGTTTCTTGAAATGGAAAAATATCAAGTGCTAAGAAGAGCCTATTCCTAGAAACATGCCTTTAAATTCTTCCATTTCAAGGTTTATATTCTAATCAATGAATCATCTTGGAATCAAAAAAATTGCTCACCTTAATACTTGGGAAGGAAATCAAGTTAAACGATCTCAACTTCATATGCTAGATGAGGAGCAAAAAGAGATTAGTCTTCTATTTAAAAGAAATTTATTAATTTTTTTCTCATAACCTAACAATGAGGATAGCTTTATCTAGAGAAAAAATAAGTCTAGTGACAATGACACAATTAAAGTTATCTTTGAATGTGAAGAATGCCTCCAATTTGGATCTGTTGCTCCTAGTTTTAGAGTTTTCTTTAGAAACAAATTGAATCTCGAAACCTACTCTATGCAATGGAACAAATGCTATCGCAGCTCTCTAAAAGGTTAAACTCTTATAAAGTTCTTATGGTCTTCCATTCTCTATTTTTTATGTGATATATTTGGATGGACAAGAATTGAAGATATTAAAAATTAGAACCACTAGAAGGAAAGATTTGATACACAAAGATTAAATATGCCATAATTGAAAATGTCAAAGCTTGTTTCAAAGCAAAGCAAAACAAAAACATCATTTCCAAAGCTTAACTTAATCTTCTCAAAAGGTGAAATATCATAAAATTTAGCAATATTTCTTCAATTAACAACCCTTCTATCATCTTATATCATCTTAAATTGCTCGAATCTATTTTTTTATGGTGCTTCAAAAGCTAACCTGAGCATTGGAGCCGATGGTTCAGTCCCATGGTTTGGGCCACACTCCAAAGTCAAAGAATTATGCATGAATTTGGGGCAGGCCTCCAATAATATTGTTGAGATGATGGATTGCAAGTTTGGTCTTTCTATGTAGTTCAAGAAAAGTTTGAAAAATCTTTAAGTATATTTAGTAACTATATATTGATTATTCAATACTTTTATAGCAATCAGACAATCAGATGGATTCCGCTTAATCTGCTACTAATTCAAACTAAAAAAATCTGTTGACCAAATTTATTGACAACACATTCCTAAAAAAAATTGAATTCTCTAACCAAAAAGAGTCAATAAAGCCATTATTTTACCTCCATCTTCTAATCATTGAAAATTATCTTGATCTTTTGCTTCTCCTAGAGCTCTAGGAATCATAACTTTTCTTCCCTGGGTGGTGGAGGATCTAGATCCTTCTTTCTAATGTTTCTATTCTTTGCAAGATCATTGATTAATAAAACATTTCCTTTAGCTTAACGCTGGCATTTAGTATCCACTTGGAGAAACTAATAATCATTGTGGGTCTGGGTCTTCTTAATTGAATGGAAATGCTTTTTTGGAACATCAAGTGCATGTAAGTTACAAAATTTGGTGATCTCTTAAAGGGACATGAAAAATTCTAACCCACTTGTAACTTTGGCATCGAATATTCATTTTAAAGTATATTTTAATTTCGGTGAGTTGCCCATAGTGTTAAGGATACGAAATATTACTTTTCGGCAGTGAGTCTTCTTGTACATACCTAACACCACCATAAGCATAAATGTAGTGTTAGAATGCATGGCCTCGAAGAAAAATTCAGTTTGTATTCTGTTCTGTATGTTTTTTTTGAGATTTTAATCAGTTTGTATTCTGTGTTGTATGTTTATTAGGAGATTCTAATTAATTGTATAAGGAGGTACCTCTCATAAACAATTGGTGTATTGTAATCAATATACTAGTTATTTATGTGTGGGAGCAATTGTTTATGTGCGGTAGAGTTCAAGTTCTTGTTTGCACCAGGTATCTATCTACATTGTATTCAAGTAATAGATAGTGTGAAAGCCTTATTTTGGGAGGAAGTGTAACATCAAATGTAACAGTGTAGCACATGTTGAGCTTAAACAACCGGTGCATTGTAAGATACAATGCACAATCAGTGCATTTAGTAGAATGCACCAGTTGTTTAAGCTCAACTTATGAGCTACAATATTACATTTGATGTTACATTTCCTTCCAAAATAAGACTTTCACACCATCAATCACTTAAAACTATGTAGATAGATAACTGAAGGAACAAAAGTTCAACAAACCATATAGATAGATATCTGGAGCAAACAAGAACTTAAACCTTACCACATGTAAACAATCAATGCATTGACTACAACACACTAGTGTTTTAGGCTCAACCTGTGCTGCTCTGTTACATTTGATGTTGCACTTGCTCCCAAAGTAAAGCGTTCACACCATCAATCACTTGCTTACTATGTAAATAGATGCTCTGTGCAGACGAACTTTAAACGTCTGCTCTCAAGTGCTTGAGATTTATACTATATCAAAACTGGTGTTATTGACATTGGAAATATATCTCGCACTAAGTTACAAGACTGAGGTTGATTGAACAAATTCTACGTAAATATACTCCAAGTTTGCAGTTTCGGCTTGATTGAGCGGTTGGAAATATACTCCAAACTATGTTCGGGGGTTCAGCTTGATTGAGCGAGTCATGGGTAATACACTCCAAACAACATTTGGAGGTTGTGCTTCATTGAGCAATGTACAATCTATAATACTGGTATTTCTTGTTAAATAAGTTTTAAGAGTTTGAATCCGTTAAAAATTGAAGCAATATCAAATGGATTCTTTTGCCTCAAAAAGGTTTTCCTAATTTAATCATATCAGAAATTATGTGCCATTTGGATCAGAAAGCCAAGTGAGATGCTATTAATACTACTCAACCTGGCTCAATTTGAGCCAATGATTAGGCTTCAGCAATTGTTTTTTTGCTTATTAGGATAAAGCATCTAAAACATCATTTCGGTACATGTTTGAATGACGTCTACACCCAATTAAGATCCCTATATATTATTTTAAAAGTGAAACACTAAAGCCCACAATCCTTCGAAAATTTCCTCAACTAGTTTAAGGATTGTTTCCAAAAAACATTATGAATTTACTTGATTTATTAGTTGCCTTGATGCATCCTATAAAACAAATCACTAGTCTCTCCTTTCTTAACCTATTCAGTCATGATGGGTGCAAACGGTGAGCTGTTATCATCATAATATGCAACTGGTAGAAAGCCGTTACCTATTTGACTGTTAGTTGCAGGTATTTTGGATGTATTGTTGCTTAGTTGCCTGATGCAAAGCCATTATTTTGAAAGAATATAAACGAGTCCTTATTAAAGCTTTCTACAAGAAAAACGGATCTTTTGGGGTGCTGTTGATTGACTGGAATGTGGCCTGTAGATATGTTCATATTTGTCTAAACTTCAACATATCGACTTCCAATTTGCTTGGACAATTTACAAGCATCATTCACTTTTGTTAGCGTTCAATGATTTCCTATAAGCACGTCCAGGACATTGTTTCCATAGTGCACTAATTCAGTTAAAATGAATAAAGTGGGATTATTGCAATCTGCATTTTTTCTTACTTCAACAAAAAGGAAGTGCTGCATTATCTGATGAGACTTTCATTTTGAAAAGTACACGGAAAGTTGCTTCAGTTTAACCTGGGATATTTGAAGTATGCTAATTGCAAATAGAGAATAAATAAAGCTTAACATTTATTTTGTGGAACAAATTTGAAAAATACAAAGATAATTCTTAGGTGGATGGATACGAAATGAGTCAAATGACATATATGCAAGAAAAGTTATAGCAGCATTCTTATTTAAAATTAATTTTCAATTATGTACAATAAGCTTTGTTGAAACTGCTCAAACGGAGCACAGAAGACTAAACAAGTTTTTGCCTTGTCGAAATTTAGTATGCACATAAATAATTCCCAAAATCTAACTAGGAGGGGCAATAAAAATTTACAAGAGATGCATATAATGCATGGCACCTTTTATTGAATTGACTGATTCCACTTCCAATAATGCAGTCAAATGCAGTAAATGGGAATCAGACTTGTCGCCAGTAAAACTTGCATTGGTTAAGATTGTTGATCTCAACCCCAGAAGATATAAGAGACAAGCATCTCCATTTTGGAAATAAGTCGAGGAGATTTACATGTCATTGAATTGAACATTCCACTTTATGTCACTGTGAATGTTCAAAAATTGCATTTTAATAAAAGGCACAGTTGTCCAAGCACCACACAACTCTTTCTTCTCTCAATAGCTAGAACACACAGCTTAAGAAAGGTCAAAGGATCCTTGCCCTTCTGTTATAGCATACATCAACCTATCATGCATGATTTCCTGCAAAAAATGTGAAAACAATGAAACATGGGCAAAATAATGCTAAAAGAAATATTTCAACTGAACAATGATTACAGATGCATTGAAAAATAACCTTGCTAGAGTAAGGAGGCAGTTTAAGGTAGTTGGCACATGTCATGACACTTGGTAAGTCTCCATCAGCCGCTTGAGTAGTTGCTCCCTTGGACCCTCCATTTGCTCCTGTTGGATGCTGCAGAGAAGGATATGCATGGAACAACAAATTAGCTCCAGTTCAAACTAGTCAACTCCAATACTCAGAGCACTTTGACCCTTTGCACTTACCTTCCGAACAATTGTCAATCTTGGATTTAATGCAGCTAACCCTCCAGGAGGAAGTCTGGGAGCTCCAGTCACAAATTGCAAAAATGCCCGCTTTTGTTCGGGAGTAAATTCCCCTATGATCTCAAGTAGCTGCAGCAACAAATGAAGATTACATAATGGTAAACAGAAATAAAGATACATAAAAACCAAGCTAAAGTTTATTCTAGATTACAAAAATACATAAATGTTAAGGCATTATGCATGAAAGAACACTGCCAACAGTATCAGATACTCACATTTATAATGGGTGGGCTGCTAGATGTGTAACCATGATCAAATTTGATGTTCTCAAATAGTGATTGAGCCTGCTACAGAGAAGATTATACAATTTATATGGGCATTCATTCGAAGTGTTGCAAAAAATTGGATTCAAAGTATGATTACAAAAAATAGTATCAAACATAAAAAGATAAATGCATCAACACTAACCGTCCATAAATCACTTCCACCACAAAGTAGACATTCCAGTTCACTTTCAGAAAATATGTGCAAAGATGTCAAAGGGAAAACCTGCATAACCCAATGAAATGTATGCAAAGAATCAGAAGACTTTAGCATTATATTGAGGGTTTGCAGCTGGAATGCAGTTTCCTACATAAGAACAAACCCAAAACCCTATATGCCTTTTGGCAGAGCTTCATTTGTTTGCTTTCCAATCAATTCTATTAAACCAACCACAACATACTTAAGAAATCAACCTTCTAATGCCAGGCCATGATGCATCTTCTTCCTGGATGCCTAAACACACTATCACATGTAATACAAATTAAGAATTTCAATATAATAACCTCATTAAATCCAGCCCTGAATGCTTCCATTTGTGGCATGATTCCTGTTCTAACAGTTGCATCTACCACTAAATGAAGATACTCTTCTAAATTCTCCAGATTAACCTGTAAGAAACAAATTATCAAGAATAGTACATTGAAGAAATAAAATGAAAGGCCTGTAGAAACATGTTCTCATATGAGTAAGTAGAGATTTGGATATCAAAGTAAAAATTTCATCATGGAGAAATCAAAGTACCATGATATTGTCCCCTCCTGGTTTGAGAACATAATCAGAGTAACCTGGAAGAGTAAAATCAAGACAAAGATCCTCAATTCTTGCATTCCGAAAATGTAAATCATGTGCAGAGTTCTTGTCAGTGTGCATGGACTCCATGAATTGCTTTCTACGAACAAGAGCTTGCATTTCTTGTAAAGTTGTTCCCAGTTCAAGATCAAAAGACTGAATATCAAATAAATCAAGCTCCTGTGCAAGAAATTAAATGAGTCATATTAAGATTGACTCGCCTCCAATCATCACAAAAACCATTCCTACCCATAGTAAGCTGTATTAACTAATATAATTTGGTTTATGTAAAGATTACCTGCCCAAGAACAAGTTTATAAAAAGCTGTTGAAAAAGGCAAATCGAGGAGCCGCCCATCCTGAAGAGCTTTTGCCATAACTCGTCCAAGCAGACGAAAGTAATCTATTGCTTTAGAAAACTGCTTTCCACATAATGAATCTGCATTAGGTGGCCATGGACGAGGAAATAATCCTCGAGATGCTTGGACAAACACTTGATTGCCAAGTTTCGGGTCTTCAACGGCTTCACTTATGAGAGAAAATTCTTCATTCTGTTGAGCATCCTGCATTTCGGTGTCTTCTCCTGAAGCAACTTCTATAGGACAAGAACTAGACCTCCACATTCCAAGTGCATCTTTTTGCAATTCATGGCTAAGAAGTGTATAAAACTCCAAAGTTGGACCTAGACCTGTGCCAACCTCATCAAAGTACTCCACTTCAAGAACTGCCTTATGACTGGAATACATTTCCATTACCTTCATAGCTGAATCTAGTATACGATTTCTTGAAACACGAACCTTTTGACGCTGCAACCTACCAACTCGTAATCCTTGTTCATTGGTTGCATTTGGATTTTCAACACTCTGTTGCTGCTGCAAGTGCTGTAAAGCACGCAACAACCCAAAGGAAGCTGAATGAAAGTACTGCCTCCTTATCTCAAATGGAAATAAGAAGGGGCATGCTTTGGTTAGCTGATGACACCAAGAAGGAAGACCCCCACTACAAAGTGCCAGAAGATCCTGCATTTGCCGTGCTAATTTGGGTGTCAACTTGCCACTTAAAAAGTCATTTTGAGGGACGATAGGACCTTTCACTTTTAGTTCTTCAAAGCTAGTGATTTTCCCTTCTGCAAATGCATCTGATGCCTCTTCAGCTCTTAGACGAGGAGCTAATCGATTGAGACCTTCCAAAACACGAAGCAACAATAGAATATCATATGTACAGTTTGACTTTTCTAGGTCACAAGGAAGCTTTCCTTGTAAAATGCTACCTAAAAATGATGTTTGTTTCAATGAAGCTTCAATACTTGAGCTGTCGATTAGGGAATCCTCAGCAGACTTGCAGGAAGAAGTTCCAGATACTCCTGCACAAGCTTTTTCTTCTGAAGGAGTAACTATTCGATATGTGATAGAGTAAACTTCATCCCAAAGCCTACGACCCTCAACAGGAGCATGAGCTGAAACTGCATTATCTTCATCTGCTACTGCCTGCCGCTGAATTGCTTGATAAATTGTTTGTGACCTGTCTACTTTCTTTCCACCTATGAAAAAATCCAATCTAGCGGGAGTCATGGTTGGGTCTGCCATTGGCAGGGTCCGAAAACCTCTACTCCCTCGAGCACTTCTGCCACCAACAGATAAAAGTCCAGACATAGCAGCCCTAGCAAATGATAATGATCCTCTTGGGAATAAAGCACTTCTTAAGAACTCACTGCCTTCACGACTTTCAAACAAAGCAGATCTACTATCAACTCTGGAAGGCGGTTGAGATGCACTTGCAATTTCTACAGTGGTGGCAATCACTGTGGCACTCTCATCCATGTGATCCCCTAATTGTACAGCATGCACCCTTTCTGTTACAGACGATGAGGGCTGCTCCTCTCCATATAGCTTCAAAAACATAATGAAATAAGCAAAACATAAATATCAGCACATTGCTTTCACAGATAAATAAAGATAAAAATTCCAAGACAGATCCTCCAATCATAGTAATTCTTTAAAAAAGTGCTCAATTTAATGCAAACATCAAAGAAAATATGTATTAACCAATTACTCACCATGCGTTCATCTAAGTGTCCTTCATAATCGTCATCTTCATCTTCAGAAATTTCTTCTTCCATTGGTACAGAGTCATCAAGTTCAGCAGGAGATACATCGAGCTCCTCTTCCTGCATCAAATATGAATCACAAAAACTGTTACTGAAAGAATTTGATTCTTGATTAAAAGCATTGCAGGTGTTTGGGATGCTACTCCCAAAAAGATGCCCAGCCCAATTCAAAAGACAACGGCATGTTGCATTTAGTGCACAAGGCTTACCAAATCAAAAATCACCACATTATACTATTCTAAATTCATACCTCAGCAACAGACTCACTAGGATGTTGGCCCAATTGTGATGCTCCATCACACACTCTCATACGAGTACTATTCCTTGATTTTGTAGCATTTGTTTCCTCTATGACACATTTTGAAACAGCTTTTTCCTTTCCCTTTGATGAGCTTGTGCTTGCACCCTCCAAGTCTTTGGTGGCAGAACTTCCATTGTGTCTGTTTGAAACAGACCGTTCTTCAGAAGCTGGTGCAGATGACGATGGAGATGTGTCAGTTGTTCCAGGCTGGGCACCACAACTATCTGAAGGGATTAAATTTGAAGAAGTTTTTAAGTCTGCCTCACCTCTTTGAACTCTAGGCCATAGAAATTCCTCGACAGCAGCAAGATTAGCCAAAGAATCAATGAGTACAACATTTGATGAATAATCCCGAAGAGACGTTTCTCCTTCTCCTCTACACAGGCGCAGTTTAACAGGTTGGCGCAATGCACTCAGTCCTGATAAACTTGCATTCCCCCCACGTAATCTCTGAGAATGGCTTAGGATGACAGGAAAGCATTCTAAGGAAGATAATGCATTTTGCAGTTTATGAACTAAGATTGTTAATGGAGCTTCCCTCCCATCTTCACTATTCAGAGGAAGAGCAAGCCTGATAAACAACTTGAACCTGTTCAATGCCTTGTGAAAAACTTTCGTTGACTCTGCTTCTGTCATATTCTGCTTAGACAAAGCTCCATATGAAAAATAATTGAGTAAAGATGGAATGACCCCACTTCCAACAAACTCAAAAGTTGAAACACCGTCACCTTTAACAAGTTCTGAAAGCATCTCTGCTACAAGCAACAACATGTGTTCTTCATCAGTAGGAACAATCTCTACCGCTATATCCTTACCTTGCAATTCATCATTTAACTTAGCGCAAATTGTTTTCAACTTGCGAAGGCTCTCTGTCATTCCTCCATCAACTATCTCTGAATCTGCTGGGAAGTATGTATCTTTGAAGTGTTTTGCATGAGTACCGACAGTATCTGCCTTAATGATAGGAATCATTCCCTCTCCAGAAGGTGAACTACATCTTCCAACATTTGAGCCTCTATATTCTTCCTTTCCAACTGCTTTACCATTTGATTCATCCGAGGGTATTATAGTACCTGCAGAATTTGGCAAAGCCGATTCCAAAAGTTCATCCTTCCCTGGGGTAAATGCCTGTGCAGAAACTGAGCCAGGCGTATCTGCTGATATAAGGATATCAACTGCATGAAGAACGCCTTCTTTGACAAACATCTTGGAAAAAGTATCAGGAAGCTTTTGTATAAGAATGTCTGCTATCTGAAGAGCAGGAATCAAAACATGGGGATCTTTCGATCCTAGAACTCCAGCCAAAAAGCTGCAGACATGGAAACCCAATGCAAATAAGAACTTCTGCTATGCTTGGAATTTGCAGATTTTAACTCTGCATGGCTCTTATGATACTCGAATCAGTTCGTGGTACCTTGATATGTTTGTCTCGCGAAGTAGAGACGTCAGCATATCAGCAGTGCTAAAATACACCAACTTGCTGATAACAGCAATACACTTGTGTCGAACAGCAGACCTCACACTTGAGCCATATACCTGTTTCATTACAAACAGAGTCTTGCATTTAAGCCTGTTTCCTTGGGAAATAAAGTGTATATAGATTTTCTCAATAATAGTCAAGTAACTAACCTGGACCAGGACTGGTAAAATATCAATTCCAAAATGTACCAGAAGTTCTGGTTGATCATGCAACAGCTTTTCACGAGCAGACATTTCTGCCATTGTTTGATTCATATCATCTATCTTTCCTGCATTATTGTCCAATACATTTTTTCTTGAGGAGCATCTAGTGTCCATAGTTCCTTCAGCCAAGGGTGGAAGAAGCTCGTTCAATAGAGTTACAATTTCATATGTCTACCAAAAAGCAAAACAGAATTTGCCCATCAGACCAGGAAATCTCACAATTTTGTATACAATCAACTGGCTGAAATTACAAAACTCAAAAAAAGATCTATTGAGAAGGGCAATATTGAAACCACTTATTTGAAAATTTCAATAAAAGAACCATAATAATCAACTGATCTTTATCAAGTATACAGAGTTCATTACCCATGTCCCAAAGAGCAACTTAAAAGGATATCTTTCTTCTAATATCCGAAGAAAAACTTAATGGAACATGTTGCTCACTTCAATATCAACATGCTCAGCTGGTTATTCTCAACCACAATATGGCATTTTTACAATGAACATATAAGATACTGAAAAGCCATATGAAAAGTAAAAAACAACTCAGGTTTAACTGACAATAGAAAATATCAGACTAGGACAGTGTATATCAACATGCTCGGCTGGTTATTCTCAGCCACAATATGGCATTTTTACAATTAAAAAAAAAGATACTGAAAAGCCATATGAAAAGTAAAAAACAACTCAGGTTTAACTGACAATAGAAAATATCAGACTAGGGCAGTGTATATCTGTGACTTGTGTCCCCTCAATCTTATCAAATGATTTGGTGTACACATTTCACGTACTTCATGGTCATAAGAATTTCTAAATAATGAGACCACTATAGCAAAAAACCCCATGTTGAATAGCAAACAGCTCTAAACAATATCAAGATCTCAAAAGTTTGAACTTTTGTATATGTATTCATTCAGATATTGCAAAATGCTTTGATCTAACAATGTGAGTGAAACCACAGATGAGCCTCAAAAGCTACTAATAACTTAAATTTAAATCTTCAAGTGGAGATTAAATACTGGGAGGATGTTATCAAAAAAGTGTTTGCAAAATCCACTCGGAATTAAGTCATGGACCTATTGACTCAGTACCCAAGATAGTCTCACTACTTGAATGATGGGGGCAGGCGAGTAAGTCATGACCTATTGCTTCAGTACCCAAGATAGTCACCTTACTTGAGTAACAGGAGCAGGTTTTCACCTGCTTGTCTAGGCTAGGCATCTTGTCTCAAATGTTTTTGAGAATTTTGACCTCCCAAATGCACTCAAAAAGGAGAAAAACTTATCATGGTAAAATGACAGGATAAGCATAAGCTTGACAACTTCTTGACTTTAAAAAACATTCAAGCAGTTGTTGGAATCAAGAATTCTAAGAGAAAAGACATTCCCAGGTTTCTTATTATCAAAAAATGTTTGCAAAATCCGATCAGAATTAAGTTATGTATCTATTTGTCCAGCACCCAAGATAGTCTGTCTCCTTACATGAATAATGGGGCAAGTGATTAAATCATGGATCTATTGGTTCAGTACCCAAGATAGTCTTCTTACTTGAATAATAGGGTAGGTTTTTGCCTGCTTGTCTTAGCGAGGCATCTTGTCTCACATGTTTTAGAAAGTTTTAGCCTCTCAAATGCACTTTAAAAGGAGATAAACTTTACATGGCACAATGACAAGATAAGCAAAATCTTGACAACTTAATTTGATAAAACATTCAAGCAGTTTTTGGAATTAAGAATTATGAGACAAGACATTCCCAGGTTACTTACACAAAGACCTTTGCCAACAGACAGGAATTTATTTTCCAAACAGGGCAACTTTGGTAATATCTTCTCTCAAACAGAATCCAGCAGAATCTTTATCAAATAATTGCTCAAGCATAAATATGACATAAAAGCAAGTGCACAACGCTTCATCAAATAGGGGATTCACAAAATCCCTATCTGCTTTCAGCCAGAGAGAATATAACCTTGACAAAATTACCATCTCCAATGCAAAATTAAAAGGTTACAAGCAGCCCATTTGTGGATGAGGCAGAAGATGATGTATGGCAGACTAAATGGCAGAGTTAATGAAGAATTTTAGTGCTTGTTACTCAATGTACAGGCAAACCCTACAAGGGATAATTGATTAGCAACCAATAAAGCTTCTTTCAATCAAAATGGAAGCCACCACCAACCACAGAAGGGCGCATCATTAGCTGTTCATGGTTAAATACTTCACAGCATTAGCTACTCTGCTTTAATTTACCAATTGTAAAAAAAACATATGTACCATAGGCACTTTCAATGTAGTAACAGAGTCAAATATTAGTTTAAGGATACACAAATTCCAAAGGTTCATGCAGATAGTAGATAGACCTAGTTTTATATATTTGTTGGTGCTCTCTTTTTCCTACTCTTAATAAGTAACGTGGACCTCTTAAATGACCAAAGAATACACACCATCCTAAAAGGATTACCAAAAGATAATGCACCATTCTACAAGGATTGACCAAAAGACCACACAAATTATTCAAGTGCTCCAAGGACTAAACAAAGGGCCCACAAATCCCACGTGGTCTGCAAAAAATAAAAAATCATCTAGAGAGTGCAATTCTAATGTCAACCATAATTCAGATTCAAATAAGCATTGTAGTGTATCAACTGCTAAATACAGGTCCAGATTAGTACAGAAGATAAATATATGAATACACACAGAAACATACATGCAAACAGACGAACACACTTGTATATATATATACAACTACAAGGCATTAATGCATTTCTGAAATGCTAGTACTACCAAACAAAAAGTATATCTTTCTAACTAACTTCTTCTGCAAGAACCCAGAGAAAGGACCTTCACATCACACTATTCCAAATTTCAAATCACACTACTCCCAATCATATTCCCTACATCTGCAGATCACACAAGACCTGAAGGATCTGCAAAAAACAGAAATATTCCTATAGAGGCTGTACAACCCAAAACAAAAACCTAGGAGGATCAACTCTTGTGTCAGTTACTTGAAATCCTAATGTATGTGCCTACACAGAAGGAGAAATATATAGATGTATACCAACCCACAGCCACTGCAAATCATAAGCATACATTTATATTCAAATGTTATTTGATTATATTAATAGTTTTATAGTATTTTCATATAATTGGATTTTTTTGTAATTTTTATACCAAAAGAACTTCAAATACTTCCACCACAATGCCACAGTTGTAAGTTTTGTTTTGTTTGTTTGATTGTTTCCAAAGATGAGTTTTCAAACAACAAAAAATTAAAACATCCAAATTTGGAAAATCGATAGGAAAACTGGTTAAATAAATTTTTGTTTCAAAATAACTTAAAAATTTAAAATACTTCTACGGCAATACCACATGTGTAAATTAAATTTCTATGGAAAATAAAGTTTGTACTGCTCAAAGTTCAAACAGCATAGAACTAAAACTTCCACATATGGAGAAGAAAGAGTAAAAGTGATCAAATGAAAGGTTTCAATACCTCATATTAATTAAACATAATTTCTTTCACAAGGTTGAACTTGAAAAACATATTCATGTATGGTATCTTCACACAAACATAATTCAACTTCTAGACATAGCATGCATACAGTAAATCATATGAAACACGATACTTAATCTACCTGATCAGGAGGTCTGTTCAGAGCAGGGGAAGCTGAAATCCCAGAAACAAAGCTAGAAGCAGCTAGAACATCTCTAAGAATACGACTTATATTAAGGTCAAATAGAGTCTTGGCAGCTAATGCAGACCCACCAGCAAAAGTGGAGAGAAGCCTAATCAACCCCTGCACATCCAAATGATAATATCAGACCGCATGTCAGCTACACTTTTCTAAATTCTGTCTGTGCTAGATATTTATACCGTGTAAGTTGGCGCACTCAAAGATGTCTGGCCAGCTCCTGAATTACTAACAGATACGAGTCTTGCTGCTTGTGCTACCAACCCATGATTACAGAGTTCATCCAACTTCTCAGAAGAAGATGCAAATGATTCTACAATTCGTGTCAAGCAAATAGATGCATGTTCTACCACCTGCCAATCAAAAGATTCATGACAAATCAGCAGAAAGAAATAACTTCAATAGAAATATTTTCAAAATTCTAACTTAGAATGATAACAGAACAACAACACAAAAGAACAGTGCAATGTCACTCCTTTAACTAAGTTGAAACTAAAATTTAATAAATGCATATGTTAAATAGATGTCACCTTTGAATCATTATACTGAAGAAGATTTGTTAATATCGGGACAGCTTCCATTAAAAAATCTGCCGCATCAGATGGAAGCTTCTTGCAAATGTTTGCAGCAGTGGATAATGCTACTCTCTGGATTATTTGTGTAGTTTACTAAAACATTAGATTACAATTCCAGAAATGAAGAAATAACTATTAAGTAATAAATTAATATATCATAATACTACCTGAACACCAGTGGAGAAGAAGTCTAAATAAGACAACACTGCCATAAGACCACCAGCACGAAGACAGGCAGCAGGATGCTCATGAGATATCTTTTCCAGCGCTTCCAAGGACTGCATCTCATCATTGAATATAGATGAATCCAAAAAACTAAAACATTTGGCACATCAATTTTTTACAGAAATAACACTCAAATCTTCAAAGTTAAACTTCAACCAATCCTCAAAATTTAGATCAAATTCACTTTCAAATGATAAGAGCACAGTGTCATACCTGTTCTGCCAAATCCATATACTCAATAGTTAGCAAACGAGCACAAAAAGAAGGTACTGCACCATAATGAACAACTGATGCACAGGCTTGAGGAAGCACTTCACAGAGGTGAGTCAAAGCTCTAGCAGCAAGAAGCATTATGTCAGGATTGCTCTCATAGTTTAGTAAAGCCACCAGCACTGGAACAAATGAATCCACTGAAAAACTGCTCAATGAATCCTCAGTTGCAATGGATAACATCTCACACAGCTGAGTGAGTGCCTCAATCTGACGACCAACCTCACCATCAGCTCTCAAACTAGATAGAATTCTTTTCAGGCGACTGCTCTGCTGTGAAAAGGGCATAGGTGGTGGCAAAAGATCATCCAACCCAGCCCCAAGTTTCCTGAGAAGGCCCTTCAGTGCACTGCTTGCAGTAGTGGTGACATTTTGGTGAGGACTGCCAACACCTTCATCTTCGTCTGAATTATCATCACTATAGCCCCCTCTCCTTTCTTTCTCCTTACCCTTTTCAATCTCCTTGTCCTCATGATCTCTTTTCCTTGCTGAACTGGAAGATGACTCCATTTCCAAATCAATACCAGCTAATTCAGGATGAAAACTTGCAATCACGGGACTGGAGAGTGATCTTATTGGTAGGCGTGAGCGAGGAGGAGTTGGAAAAGAAGCAGCAGAAGATGCAAATGTGGAAGAGGAAAGGCGAGCTCGCTTGTTTGCACACGGTGATGATTGGGCAGAGGATGGCCTTTTTGCTGTGGCCTCTGCTCGTTTGCGACCACGTGTTTCCATAAAAAAATTACAACCCCGCTAAAATCTGTACAGGGCAGGCTGAAATCAGATATGTAACACCAAGTTTTGTTGCAACTTGTAATAATAACTGAGTCATCTACGTTACAGCCACCCCCCCACTCCCAACCAACCCTTCAATTATCCAAATCTAATGAGATTCTAACTCCCATACAAATTACACTTTCATAACCACTTGCTTGGTCAAAGCATAATAAACCCATCATTCAAACATGCAGAGAAACGATTAAAAACACAGTCTCTCAAATTAACTCTGAAAGGTTTGCTTTTCAAAAACTATAATATAAATATATACATAACACCAAAAAAAAACTAATTGAAAGTTAAGCCAAGGGCCTCTTGTCAGCTAGCTTATCTTTCAATAATCAAGAATTAAGAATAGTATTTGATGTTAAATTCGGTTGCAATTGAAGATAAGGGTTTTGTCTGTCATACAGTCCCCCTAATCTACACTTAACTCAGATTTAACAATTAGATTTAAATACCAAATTCAGATGGATTTAAATATTGTGGCTTTATCTCCCTTGAAGTAATATAATCTTCCCTTCAATAACCCAAATTTAACAATAAAAATTTAATTTTAAAACAATATTCAGTTGCAGTGTAAGATGGAGATTCTATTTGTCTTGCAGTCCTCTTGATACATATGCGAATAAGCCAAACTTAACATGGAATTCAGTTGCAGTTTACGCTAAGAGCTATATAAATCTTACAGCACGCCACATCTACCCTTCAATTAGCTAAATTTAATAAAGACATTTAACAACAAATTTCGTTGCAGTTGAAACTCGGGGATTTATTTGTTTCACAGTTAGCAAAATCTACCCTTCAATAGCCCAAATTTAGTAGTGACAATAGCCATCAAATTCAATTGCTGTTAATGCTAAGAGTTTTTTTCATCTTACGGATCCACCCTTGAATAACCAAAACCCCACGATGAGATTCAACAATAAACTTGATTGCAATACAAACCAAGGGTTATATCGGACTGACAGTTCCTATAACAAACCCAAATTTTACAATGTCAATTAACAAAAAATATTGTAACAGCTAAAGCTGTGCGTCGATCAATCTTTCGGTCACCATAACCTACCCTTCATTCCCCCAATCTTGAGCGTCAGATTTAACAACGAACTCAGGCGCATGAAAATCAAGTTTAACAATAAATTTCTATCCCCCATACAATATAATCTTACCCAACAGCATTAACCCATCGAACAAACATTTATTTTTCTTAAACTCCTCGAAGAAGTTGAAAACCCAACCATGTAATTTCTTTATCAACGACTTGATTGATAAAAGTGGAGTGTGTAAATTACTTTAGGGCCTCTTTCCAAACACAATGCAATTCTCTAAATGTTCAGATTTCTTGGATCCATTAACACGGCTGCTAGTCATGACATGCTCCATCCCTAAATGCCCCAAATTCAAGTTATAAATTTAATAACAGGAAGAAAAAATAAAACCTGATTACCATTCAAATGCCTCAGCCCATCTTTCTGTTTGGTAAAATAATGATTAAATTGACTCCCCTTTCTTAATTCACTGATGAGATTAATGAATATGAACAAAAATAAAACAGATTTTGCAAGCAAGACAGAAGAGAACTTCAGATATAATCTACCTTTCTCAGCCCATTACGCAATTAATTATTCCAAAACAACATTTAACTTTGAAGAAGCGGCGAAGTTCTTTCTTTATGGCGGTGGCAATGAGAAATTTAGTAAAGCCGATGAAACGAGAGAATCCTGTAACAAATTTCTGGAGAAACTTTATAGCTCTTTCGACATTGGTTTTACCATTTACATTTTAAGGTCGGTTTAGGTCAAGGGGGCACCAAACAAATATATATATAATTTTCTACCGTGGTAGGGATAAAAGTTGCTAGGAGAGTGCTCTTGCGGGTTTGTCCAATGGTTCAATACTTTTGTTTACTTTTTTCAATTAAAGGCTGTTTTTGTGGGTCAAGAAATAGAGACTTAGGGTGCGGTTCCATGGAGGGGGGCCTTCCTTAAAATCCGGAGCAGATTCTGCTTAAGATTTTAGCAGATTTTTTTTTGCTGGTGGTCCCATGAATATTTGCAAATTTCAAATTTTTGGCACGCTGGTGGTGGAATGGTGGTGCACTCAATAAAAAATTAATAAATGAGCAACATTAAACTCGAAAATTGTGACAAGTGGCAGGAAAGTACTCTTAAGCAAGTAGAGCAATTTCTAGCCCCCCCAAATTCCACCAGCTGAAATTTTCAGCCACCTGCTTATTGGGCTGAAAAATATTCCATTTAAACCTGTAGCAAAAAAAAAAAATTCTCATGGGACCACCTGCTTCCGTGAAAATAGGAGCCCAAGCCCCCCCATGGGACCATGCAGTTAATTAGGATTTCAAGGTTGAGGACTAGTTGTTGTAATGATAATTAGGAGTTTTTAAGGAGAGATCAAAACTTTGTTAATAGGGTAATTGGAAGGGTTAAATTTATATGGGAGTTTTTTTAAGAAGGTAATTAGAAATTGAATTTGATGGTGTAGTAAAAGGTAATGTCAATGTGGTTGGTGTGATATGTTTTTGTGAAATTATAAACGAGCATTTATTAAAAAGAGGATTTGTTTTCTTAGACTTAAAATTAAATAATGAAGCAAAAGTATTAGAATTTCTTGAAAGGGTTAAGTTAGTCAAAATCTATAGGTTGTAAACGCCTTGTACTAGAAAGTGATTCTCTAATTATTATTTTTGGATGCAATAAGGAGGGCTTAAAGGACTAGAAACAATAAAGCATTATTGAAGAAGTGAAGTAGTTAGAAAGTACTTTTGTTAGTTCAAGTTTACAAACATTACTTCATAGAAAGTGATGTCATCATGGACCATATTTAGAATGGTAGAGTAGTTTAATTATACTTTTTATCTAAGATTAGTGAGGATCCTGACAAATGAGAAATTTCAATTTTTATAAAGACTAAAATATTGCATTTGAAAGGAAGAAATGTGTGGAAAATGCTTATACTAATTTGTGAGAGGAGATATATGCAAAGTTAATTGATCATACAATTGTCAAAAAAATGAGACCAGAATAATAGCATAAGATGGTGATTGACATGGGGAAAATTTGTTTGAAAAAAACCACACTCCAAAATAAAACAAATTATTAGACAACAACCAACAAGTTACAATACAACTTTCAAGCTATGGCTTTAGAGGATTATCAGCAACTTTAAGTTCTGAGGTGATGTTGATAGCATAACAATACCTACAATTCACCCATACAATACTCCAACCCAAGCACCCAATTTATAGAACATGAAGAAGTAGGAAAACAACTATAATGAGCTTC
Organism: Sequoia sempervirens; assembly: GCA_007258455.2. Taxonomy (NCBI): domain Eukaryota; kingdom Viridiplantae; phylum Streptophyta; class Pinopsida; order Cupressales; family Cupressaceae; genus Sequoia; species Sequoia sempervirens. Next base: position 325,313,997 of record VDFB02000017.1, read on the forward strand.
CATATTAAAACTTATAAACACAATTAATACTTTAGAAAAGAAAGAATCTAACTATTTTCATCAAAAGGCATATAGATATTTGTATGTTTAACTTAGATAAAAAGGTACTACTCATTTAATAAAATTTAATCCACATTTGTATAGATCCACATTTTTTAAGTTTGAGGATGAAAAGAATTTAATCCAATAAACATTGGGACTGTTGCCTTAAGTAGTACATGCAAGTGAGAATTCTTCATGCAAAAGCTTAACTTTCAATATAACACAATATAGTAAGACATAGTGTCTTATTCATTTTTTTAGTGCAAGCAATGATCTCTACAATAGTTGTAAGGAGGGAGAGAATCATCCAAACACTTTCTCCAACCATAAACCAAGCAATCCCCCACTCATCTTCCTACTAAAAGTGGCTCAATCCTCTAATGACAATGATAGATAATGACATATGTAGTAGTACCATAACCAAATCTAAGAACCATTTATATATAATTACAATCACTATCACATGTAGTTAGTTATGCAAGCCCTAAATACTCTCTTGCTACTGATGACTTATAACTACCTTACAATCCTAAGAGTATAATGAACTAATAATGCATACAACTATAACATTACTTTGTCTAAAGTGTTTAATAATAATTACATTATGATTATATAAAATTTAAGTTATTTGTTCTCAACACTACTATCTATTTATTAACTCATCAAAATGATCATAAAACATTGTAAAAAGTATAGGGCACAATTTAGAACAAAAGTTTTCCAATAAACATAATATTTCCCACTCCTAGGATATCCTACCCTTGGGTAAGAAATTTAATAGTATTAAACACTATCTTTTTGTTATACCAAATAGGTAAGTACATTCAATGTCAATACATAGTGAGATTGTAGCCTTAAATAGGACTATCCAACAAATTTTTTGAAGGGATGGTCATATAAAGGTTGATTGCCAATTTGGGACTATGTGAACATAACCAAGATATTGTGTTAATTTTAACTTTGAACTACTTATATAAACATGAATTTATAAAAATGTATAAATATAAATACGCATATACATCTATATACATGTTAGCCTATTTTTTGTCTTTGACTTAAAATGGCCTTCATTAAGTTTCTCTTGTCATTTTAAAGGTCCTAGTTTTGTCTTAGGATTTCAAAAAGGGTGTGTAAAAATATTTAATGGTATTTTATCATCTTGACTTGTTTTATTGAATCATTGATAGGTCTTCAAGGTCTAAATTAGTTGGCATAGCTTTAAATCATTGAAATAATCATATCATCTTCAACAATTCACATCCATAAAAGAGAAGGAAACATTATTTAAAAGAGTCAAGTTTTGTTGGATTAAATTAGCGGTCTAAGTTTAGGAGTCTTTTTAGGTTATCTTTTATCTTCTTGAATAGGTCAAATACTAAGACATAAGAACATCTTCCTTCTATGTGATGGAGGAGCATCCGAATATGTACATGATTGGCATCACTCAAAATAATTTTAATTTTGTTTAGATTGGTTTTCATTTTTGAAATGTTGTTCAATTTGATTTTGATGGTCAATTATGGAAGAAGTTAAATGATTTTTTGTCAAAGACTGAAAAATTCATCTACCATAATGCATTGGAAGGTTCATTACCTTAGTTATAAATAAAAATTAATAAAAAGAAAAGACATAAGGGGGAGGCACGAATAGAGGAAGATAAAGAGGCGTAAAACACCACACTACAAATGAATGAAAAAGGCCGATAAGTTGAAGGGGCGTGATGGTTGTGGGGAAAATAATATATGTTAAAAACCAATAATGAAAATATAGGGAGGCAACACCATATAGGGGGACTGGTAACACAAAGAAATAGTGGAAAGTTGTGTGGAAGGGAAAAAGGGGTTGTGTAGGAAAGAAGTGAAGATCCCAAATCAAAAAACCAAAATCAAAAGTTATGAGTTGATACCAACAATACCATATGTTGTTTGATAGGGGAGAAATGAGGAGGTAATGCCATTTAGTAGAGTAAGACAACATCATGGTTAAGGGAATATAAATTCAAATGATAACCATGCTCCATAGAATCCTAAAAGTAGCAGATGGAAACAAGAATAGGCAACAAAAGGTAAAGAAAGAAACTACAAGTCATGGCTTGGGAAAAGGTAAAAGAACAAGATTGATTTGCATATATCAAGCAAATAAAGGTTAAGGGTCATGCCACAGGAACTGGGAATAATCCACACCAATTTGAATGGAATGAAATGGAGATAAAAACAAAATGTATCGAGACTGAAGTTAAGTGAAGGTCGTGACATGTGAGATTTCACCAAGGGAGAAATTGAATGTAGATTGGAGTTGACAGGGAGTGAAAAGATAAGGTAGGTGAAGAATAAAGGACTAAAAAAAAGTAAAGGGAAAGAACTTCATATGGATAAATAGTGAATGCAGATTGTAATTGAATTGAAATTGATTATTGAATTGAATTTTTGTTTGAATACAAATGTTATTGCTACCTGGATTATAGTGTCAATTTAGGAATAGCTATTACGTTATGAAATCTTAAACTTGATTCAATTGATAAATAAAATTATCAAATTGAAGAAGATAGTGTCTAAGTGTTGTTTCTTTTGCATCAAATGGTATTATAGCTAGAGGTTCTGAGTGTGTAGGCAAAGCGTTGAACGTGAGGTAGCCTATGCCAGGACCGATGGGTAGAGTAGAGGATAGAAGGCGATAGAGGAGAGCTCATGAGGATTTTTACAGATAAAGAGAAACCTAAGCAATCAAGATTTGGGAAGTCACGAAAGAGTTTATCTTTGCAAATTACAAAGTGTGTGATGTGAGTTGTGGAAGATTGCAGTAGCGGAAGATGGGATGGGTCATGAGGAGACTCATGCGAATTTTGTTTTAGGAATGATATTGGGAAGAAGTGAAAAATGGAAAGTTTGAAGAGATGGGAAATATAGTCCATGAAGAAGTAGGGAAGATCCAGGTCAAGATAGAGGTATTGGAGAATAATATGGAAAAGGATGAGAGAAGATTGGAAAAGATAAGTGAGAAGAAGAACGAGGACAACGATAAGAAAAGTAGAGGAAAAGAATGTTGCATCCTATGATGGAAGGAGAAAGATGTGAGAGCAACCCCTATAGATGTACACAAAGAAGAAAAGAAGATGAAAGAAATGAAGAACTGACCAACAAAGAGAAGATAGTAGCAAAGGGTGGAAAGAATGAAGATGCAGTTGTGATTGCAGTGATAGAGCTTGAAGACGTAGCGATGATGAGGGAAAAGTTGCAATAGTGAAAGAAGAGGTAAATTTTAATCTTCTTGAATTTAGTGATGAGGAAGGTGAGTTAAAACTTCATATTGTTGAGGTGAATAAGGAGCTAGTGCAAGTAGATAGAAAGAGAGATTATGTAGTTGCAGATTGGTGTATGGATTATAAGTATTTGCATATAGAAGTTCTAGAGGAAGTTGCAGGTGACACTTGGTGGAGTTGGACAGTTTGTGGTGGGTTGGATCCCACAAAGGAGGAGAGGGGAAGAGGAAGAATTTGGAGGAGGATGGTACATCGTGGACGTAAGTCCACAAGAGAAAGGGAGAAGAAGGTTCTACATAGTTGGAGGAGAGTGAAGCTTGTTCCGACAAGATGTTGGAAGAAGAGGAAGAATGACTGACTGTGTGTACCAAATTTAGTGATGGTGTTCGATGCAAGTTGCATTCAACCTAGAAGAGTAGTTCAACTACTCAACTCCACCTTTTGTGAGCCTATGCTTACAAATTTCCTACTTCGTGTGTCTAATGCAGGAGCATTTGGGTATGTGCACGATCGACATCACTCAAAATTATTTTAATTTGGTTTAGATTGGTTTTCATTTCTAAAATGTTGTTCAATTCAATTTTGATGGTCAATTATGGAAGAATTTAAATGATGTTTTGTCATAGATTGACAAATATCATCTATCATTATGCATTTGAAGGTCCATTGCCTCAGTTACAAATAAAATTCAATCAAAAGAAAAGACATAAGGGGTAGGCACAAATAGAGGAAGATAAATAGACATAAAGCACCATGTCGCAAATGAACGAAAAGGACAATAAGTTGAAGGGGTGTGAAGGTTATGGGGAAAATAGTATATGTTAAAACCCAATAATTAAATAAAAAAACCAAAATCAAAAGTTTTGAGTTGATACCATATGTTGGTCGATTTGTGTCATTTAGTAGAGTATGACATCAGCATGGTTAAGGGAATATAAATTCAAATGAAAACCACGCTCCATAGACTCTTAAACTAGTAGATGAAAATAAAAATAGGCGAAAAAAGGTAAAGAAAGAAAGCTACAGGTCATGGCTTGGGAAGAGGTAATTTAAGAACAAGATTGATTTGCAAATATCAAACAAATAAAGGTTAGGGGTTGTGCCACAGGAACTGGGAATAAGCCACACCAATTTGAATGAAATAAAATACATATAAAAACAAAATGTATCAAAACTGAAATTAATGGAAGGTCGCAACATGTGAGAGTTCACTAAGGGAGAAAATTGAATGCAAATTGGAGTTGACACGAAGTGAAAAGATAAGGTATGTGAAGAATAAAGGAGAAAAACAAAGTAAAGGGGCAGGACTTCATATGGATAAATAGTGAATGCAGATTGTAATTGAATTGAAATTGATTATTAATTGAATTTTTTTTTGAATGTAAATGTTATTGTTGCCTGGATTATAGTGTTAGTTTAGGAATAGCTATTTTGTTATGAAATTTTAAACTTGATTTGATTGACAAATAGAATTGTTGAATTGAATTATGGTCAGTCGTGAGACAGAGTGTGTAAGTGTTTTTTCTTTTGCGTCACTATGCATGATACGTTTCAAGTAAAACTAGAGAATAAAAGCCTAGCACGTAGAGTGATGTAGTTAAAATTTGTCCAAGGAGAAATATGACAACTACCCAAGATATCTTAGAATTTAAGACATAATGGTGAAATGAAGGAGGGGGATACTAGGAAGGATTCCTTGATTACAAGGACATGAAGATTATTTGTCATTATGCATGGCACATTGAAGGAAGAAAGATAGGTTTCAAGGCTTATGCATGTTGTTCCCAAATAATCAAGGACCTTCCAAAATACAAGTTTTACATGGATGCACTCTGCACTCATGTAGGAAGAGTTATAATCTTATAAAGGAGTGAAAAGAGTTATAAACAATGAACATATCAAGTCTCTTCCAAACCCCAATGCTAACCAAAACCATAGATAGGTTGTGTATGAACCCTAGAAGGAAAATAATAACAAGAAGAAGGATTCATGGGTGGGTGTTTTTATCAATTTATGAGACAATATTCATTGATATCAAGATGCCAAATACATTATTTGGTCTTATTAACATTTTAAAGTTGAAGAAAAATTCCAACAATAGAGTCTGATTTACTTGGGCTTAGCTCTTTTGATACTATTTTTGGCACCTACTGTGAGAAATCCTTATATTAGTATGTATTGTTGTTGCAAGAGTAGTTTTGGGTCATTTGGGAGTGAATGAATATCTCCCTACATGAAGGATCAAGGCAGTGACAAGTCAAGGTATTATTGTCTATCATATTGTACCAAATCCCTTGTCCCATATATCTAAAGTCTTAGACACCTATAGCAATTGATCAATTTTTGTCTACTAAGGGAATAGAGGCAACGATAATGGTGATGGATATATGTAAAAAAAATAACAATATCATAACAACCATGAAGAATTCATGTAAAAGATGGAGCACCAAATAGCTCACACACCTGTAGAGACCTCAAGGAGATATGAAGGAAAATATGAAGAACATAAGGGGTTAAGGTTTTGATAAAAATCAAGATAATGTGGAGACACTTTCAAGGTGTAACATAGTTATAGTCCATTTACCTCATGAACAAAGACCAAGAGGTTTGAACATGAATGTTGAAGTTGTCTTTATATTTCACACCTTGTATTTATTATGTGATTAGTATTAAGAAGAATAATAGATACCTCAATTGAATGTTTGATAATAATATGGTATGAGACACTACACAAGGTTTGAAGAGTTTTCCTCATCGATGAGTGTAGCCATTAAATAGTCATGGATGATAGTTATAAGGTCTTATTCCATGATGTTTCCTTTCAAACCCTTGGAGCATAGAAGGCATGTGACAATATACAAGGAATATGACAATATATTATGAAAGTGGACAAATTTTATGACACTCTAAGGGTTAAAATACAAACTCATTCCATCGCAACAATAGGGTGTTTTTTATGACAACATTTTGAGATAAAAAAAACAAAGTTATTCTTGATAGTCTCACTAACTTGTAGTGTTTTCTTCATGAGAGAGGAGATGGTAGTTCATAGTGTTATATGCACAAGAAAACTAAGGCGAGGGGTGGGGGTTGAATCATTTGCATACTTTTAAAACATCAAAAAACCCTCATTAACATTTAGATCTACAATAGCTCTTAAACCCTTATCCACCATTAAACCCTTAACATGCATTAATAGAATGTAAACATGCAAAGCAGTAATGCAAACACATCAAACACATAAGAACACCAGATTTACGTGGAAAACCCAAGAAGGGAAAAACAATGGTGAGGATTAGCTCACTAATATATGAATTACAACACGGAATACAATAAGGCTCACTACCAAGGGCTTGTTGCCCAAAAAGATAAAGAAAGGCTCATTACCAGTGGCTCACTGCCAAAGGACTCACTATCCAAAAGAAAGAAGAATAGAAGAAGGGGTGGTTCACTACCAATATGAGTTGCTAACAATGCATTTCTCATATGTCGAAGATACAGTTCCACTGAAGCACAAACAACTCATCAAACAGACTAAAATATAGACACCTTCTACTCACTACATTAGGAAGTCATAAGCATTAAGGCTCACATTTAGATCAACACACTTGATCACTTTCACATCTTTCGCATCACACACTCTTTTCTCTTAATCTACACAATAATTCTTCTTGCATATATACCCTCTGCAACCTAAAACAATCTCAATTAGGTCAGCTTAAAGGAAATGTATACACCTCTACCGTATAACATCAAATAAGCTGGCACCAAACACTTCCACAATATATGAAGAACTAAATCCAAACCATGTCACTCCTTAATTGGGACCCAAATCTACACTGACACACTTCTCAACACTTCCTCGAGCAACAATTATCTTTCGCAATTAGCACTAGCATGACAGGTCGGCCAAACCTACACTAACACTAACAAGCAACATCAAACACACCTCTCAAGGTCTGAAAACATCTCATGGACCACAAAACAACACTCCACAACATCCATACAACATCTCAAAATATTCTAGCATCATAAAAATATTCTACACAACTACTGCAACCACCTGAAACTCAAGAACACCTTCATTTTGCGAAACCAAACATACTAGCACAAACATCCAACACACCAAAATTTTTTGTGGAACAACTCAACACCTAAAACTTCAAGGGAAGATAGATACAAACATTATAAGAATGTTTCCATATTTGCAACACCAGAACCTTCACTGTAGAGAAATACGAAGAAATCTCATTTCTCCCAAATACCTTGTTTCACTAGACAGTCATACTATCAAACACATCTTTTACTATAATATGATCCAAAACTTGAAACCCTGGATAAAAAACCCTCTGAACACCACCAATCATCACATAAAAACCACATGGGAATATCTTCAACCATGAAGAAATGTGGAGGAAATTACAAAACACCACTTTGTCACATTAAACTTTTTTTATTCAAATTTTCTCAAAAGCACTTGGTAACCAAGTGAACCAACTTCATCAACAACATTACTAGCATCTCTGCAACACATATATAGCATCTGCAACATGCAACACTTCCCAAATATAATAATCTCCTCAAACACAATTCAAGCTAACAACCACTACAACTATATTGAAGTAATACATCAATGACAATACCAACAACATTGTGTTGGCATTAATATCAACAACTCCAAACTTCCAACAACTCCAATGCTAGGGGTTGACATCATCAACACCAACAACATTCCAACACTTTCTTCATATAATGGGTTGATCAATGAAAACACTCAAGTAACTCATAAAAAACTCAAGCTTCCAACATCTCCAAACTTCCAACACATAGAAGATACCAAATAGTGGGTGTTGCCACAATACTGTGTCTCACTTTTGGGATGTGCTGATTTTTGCCTGAAATCATTGTTTTTAGAAAAACTAATGATTTATGTATTGAGAGGCTCCATATAAATGGTTTTAATTGAAGAGGGATAGATAATACCCCCTTAGATCAAACCCCCTTGGATAGAACCCCTATAGTATTAAATCATACCCACAATGGAGTCTCCTTCACAACTATCAAAATGCTGGCAAAAACACCACTTTTTATTTACCTTTTGAGGGATTAAATAACATCATTTAAAAATTATATTTTTCAAGATTGTAGCCCTTGAAACTATCTTTCCAACAAGTATATGTTTGATATATTTTCATTTTATCATGTATTTAATTTTCAATTTTTACTAAACATAGGTTTTTCTCTGAACATCAAGCTCTTTGTTGTGCAGAGGTAGAAAAATAGTAAACCATTGTAAAAAAAATTCAAAAAATACCCATTCCCTAGATATTGATTTCCTTGTTTCACCCAAAAAGGAAAAATTGGATTTCAATATATACACAAAAAGTTAGGTTGTACGACACACACGTATGTCCAAATTATAGTTATAGTGACTTCAAAAATTAATTTTAAAAAAATATATGCAACCAAAAATTATGAAAAAATATTCTTTCCATAGATATTGATGTTGAGAATCTATATTCCAAAAATTAGAATTTAATCCTTTATAGAAAAAATGTTATGTTGTATGACACAAACGTTACTTTATGAAAATGTAGTTTTCTGTCTAAAACTAGTCATTAAAGGAGATGTTGAAAGATTCATGATTTATTTCAAAAAAATTGAAAAAAAAAATATTTAGAATCTAAACACAAATTTCCACAAATCACTATTTCACATCATCTTCAAATTTTTTATGGTTTAGCCACTATAGGTCTTAGAAGATTAAGATTCAATTAAAAATATTGATGTAAATGTCCATCTTGGGAAAAAAGTGAGACACAGTATTGTGATTTCACCCTAGTATAATCATTGGTGTCTTTATTAGTACTAAAGGATTAGGTTTAGGGGTAGACTTCAAACCCTAGATAGTATTCAAATTCATTAGGATAGTCACAGGGCAAGTATGAAGGTATTTGATAGTAGGTGACAATGAAAAGATGCAAGAAATGAGGCCTCATTGATTGAGGATTATATGAAGGGTAAGGAAGAACCAAACATATGACAATACAGTCATAAATATTATAACAATATAGTTCATAGAAGAAACCTCAAAGACCTACAAAGGACATTGAGAGTGTTACACCCTGAGTAATATTACCTATTTACTATTACCTTGTTGGTTAAATTGTTTGAATAAATGAATGTGTTTTATGAATCTTTATAATGTGTTTTATGAATCTTGAATGGAAATATGATGAATGAATGGTTGATTCAATTTGATATTTTATATTGATTCTAACTATAAAATGTATGATGTATATGATTATGTTGTGATAGACTAACTACTATTATGATGTGCTAAGTTGGATGCAATAACAGATTCAATCCTCTAGAAGAGAGGGGGAGTACAGCTCGGGAGAAGAACTTGGTTTGGTAACCCTAATGATCCTATATGAGCTTCACACACACTCACAACCTAGTTGGTATAAGTTGAGTGAAGTAGTTGGGAAAGGGTAAGTGTTCTTCAGTTTGATATGTGAATTTCTTGTGTTAAGTTTTGATCTTGATCTATGAATGTTTTGATTTGAACGTATGTGAGTGAGTCTTTATTTTGAGTGAAAGTTATTCTTTGTGGGTTTACAAGAATATGTGATTTGATGGAGTATATACATATATATGTATGTGTCTACGACAAATCATACATATGAGTATATGCATGAATGGGTATACGTAGGTAGACGTACCTACGCATGTTCATGAACAAATAACCCATGTACATGAGAATATCAATTGGACAATTAAGACATATATATATATATATATACACACTTTGTGTATATACAAAAATTGATGAGTATGTGATTATATGTGATTTAATATGATTATTGAAATAGCAATATATATAATGTATATATATTAATATGTATGTATATATAATTACGTTATCGTAAATATATATACATATATATAAATATATATTAATATATATGATTATTTCGATAAATATCTATATATCTATTTGAATGAAATTATATGTATTTCATCATCTTATATAGTATATATATTTGAGAAGTGTTATATATATATATTACACATATATATCAGTTTATATATTATAGACCGATTATCATAATGTGAATCGATTGATATGAATCAATTAATATAAATCGATGGAGATATATCAATTGTTATGTTATTAATGCTTTGTATTAACTAAGGCACATAATAAAGCACAACCTTTATGCATATTACTGAGTTATATTGTTGTGTACCATATTTACTACCTTGAATAATTCAAAGACTGTAAAGCAACATGTAAGCAAAGCAAGGGGCAAACCATATGTTGAACTTGTCTTCCTTTATATGTGGGCACTAAACATAATGTTTCGCCAAGTTCTTTATGGCATGTAGAACTTTGTTTCAAATCCAAAACTCATGTGGTAGCAGCTAAAAGAGGCGACTTAGTCTTTAGACTGGCTAGCCAAAGCAAGTCGATGCATTTAGGAGACTTTAGCTTGCATTTTTTAGTGTTATTCTTGTTGTCCATTAGAAAGAGTCTCATTCTTTGAGATGTAAGTTGGTTGTGCATGTGTTTATTGATAAAAAAATTTAGCTACCACCACTCTTTTATTTGGCTGTCGATAGGAATGTAGTAATCTCATGAGCTTGTTTGTAGCCTTCGATTGCTCACAATTTAGTATAAATAGAGGTGCTCATTCTACCAATTGCTACACTTATCATTCTAATTATCTTGATGTTATTTTGTTGTGATTTTTGAGTTAGTGAGTTAAGAGTTATTTTACTATTTTGTATTTGTGATTATTGTGAGAGTTAGTGAGAAGTTAGAAGATGGAAATCAAGTGGATCTTGAAGGAGGAACCAAGTGAGCTTGATGATTAGAACTAGGAAGGAGTTTAATCAATTGGAGCATTATACATGCATGCTAGTTTCTATACCTTTGTTTTTTATGTTGTTTATGTTAATTAGTTTTATTACTATGTTGGAAAAGAACGCTTTTGAATATGTTGAGATGTTTGTTTATTCTTGCATGTCTATTGGTTGTGCATTATGTTGTAGAACCTATCTTACTAGTTATATTTGTATGTACTCTATATATGGGAATTTGTATGAATGCAACGTATTTATACTATACGTAGTTGCCATCGCTGTATGTAGGATGTCTAAACTAGACGTATGTAGCATAAAGTAAGAAGTTGCTAGAATCACTTTGGTAGTAAAGTCATTTTGTTTATGAGAAGTTATGTGGGTTATTCATGGGATTTCTCTGATCCATGGGAAAGGGGGTAACCTAGGTATAGAGTATGAATGGTCATTAAACCAAATCGAGCTAGGAAGGTGTGTGAATATGTGACATCCACTCTAAGTTTTGGGTGATGAATACTTTGGCCAAAGTAGTGTAAGTAGCCATTGTTTACACTGTCAGTTTCACTATGATCTAGGATTACATACTAAGAAAGGGATATCCATACATGTAAGTTGTAAACACTATATGTAAGTACTAGATATGTATAGGATGCAACACCAAGCTCAGAAAAGGCTATTGTTATGAGGTTACCAAACCAATCTCTTTGTTGAAGGGTAGGGCCATCTTACCAGTTAGGTAGATGTGTGGGGGACCGTAGTAAGTCCATGGTTGGCAGAAAAGCACTTTAGTGATGCTTCTCCTCATCAATTGGCGGCCAAGATTTGAGGGGGACTACCTAGACCATTTATACTAAATATTTTGTAAGCTTGTTTAAGCTATGTTTGTAACTTGTATTTATCTCTAAGAGAATTGTAAATATGAAATGTCATATGGAAATTATGTATCATCATTATTTGATTTAATGAAAGGAATTATTTTGTATGCAATGGGAAAGTTTGAAATATGTTTCAAATGTGCATTTATTATTCAAATGAAAAGAAATTTTTTATTGCTCTTAAAGGTTAGATGCATAAACTATTCACTTGTGGGTAAAACATAGAAAATATTACTATGTAGAACAATGGGCATGTTACAAAGAGGTCATACATTCCCATACCATGGAAGTTAAAAATGGACAAGACCAAGGAACATAGTTTAGAGTGCATGAATAGGATTCAAGATAAGAGGTTAAAAGAAGCTATGATAGGTTTGAATGAAAATCATTTGTATTTTATCTCGTACTTCCATGTAGAAGTCTACCCAGGTTGTAATCAAGCTAAATCAAGATTTTTTATGATAGCTTCATCTACAAGTTACTTAAAGTGACAGTATGTGCTTACCTATGGCAATAGGAAGCAAGTGAATATGTTGTTAGTAATAGTCAATGCAAGCATCCAAAAGTTTAAAATAAGCAAGTTCCAAGGACACTTCATACAGGATAGTCAAGCTCAGCAAGGCATAAACATGATAGGGTTGCACAAGTCTATGAGAAGCAAAGGAGCAAGGATTTAAAAAATAAAAGGCAATATTTCATGACATAATATAAAGAATGACAAAAAGAGAAGGTTATGGTATACATATACATATACATACATACATACATACATATATATGTATGTATGTATATGTGTATACATATATATACATACATACATACACACACATATGGATACACATACATACATATACATGCATGTGTGTGTGTATACATCCACACATATATATGTATTTGTGTGTTTTTGTGTATGTATGTAAACCTATGTGCATATATATAAGAACACTAATGACTCATATATGAAGATAATTCATATTTACTTTAAATTTAGTTTTTGAGGCATTCTTGGCATTTTATCAAATACTTATCATGCATTAACCAACATAAAAATAAAGGGTAAAGGCTCATTTTTACGTTTAGGAACCCAAATAAATCTCCTAGCTAAAGCCAAGGCTATTTTTAATCCAGTATTAAATTGGCCTTTGATAGAGGATATAAGAAATTTTGGATTGAAGGGGACACTCATTAGCATTCGGTGTTTGCTCAAAATTCATCCACCAAGTTGGTTGATTGAATCCTAAATACATGACTCTTTAGGTATGATTAATACCTTTGAGGATGTTAAAGTATCTCATATCTTTTGTGAGGAATTTTTTTGGCCGATTTCTTCACCAACAAAGGGGCTAGAATCTAGTCCATTAAATCATGGGACAAGTACTTGTCAATATCCTTTAAGGCCCTTTCCATTCTAAATTATGATGTTAAGAACAAAAACTAAGGAGGGATGGGATGTGGTGTTAATGACTATCATATGCCTCACACATTTTATGGGTAAAAATGGGTCTTTACCCTTTGTTTCTATCTAGAGATTAGGAAGTTTATGGAGATTGTATTTTAGGAATAGCTCTATGAAGATGGATGGCAACTGCAGTTGTGTCAAGCCACTCTCCTACAATGGAATTCGAAGGAAGGCCAAGGTCTGGTGAATTGTGGAGGAAGGAGCTCTCACCCCCTATATGAAGCTCCTTCATGGATTTGATCCTGAATCTTCCAAAATCTTTATTAAAGGGTTGAGAAATAGAACCTTGTATGTGAATGGTATTGAGTTCACAATTTATGAAGAGGTCATTACATAGATCTCTAGGCTTCAAATGCATGGTCGTAAATTCTTCAAAGATAGAAAAGTAAATGAGGAGGCTCTGAATCAAATTTTTAGAGGGAATGAGCATGATAAGCTGGTGAATTTATCCTCCTAGGGATATAACAAGCTATCCATCAAGCCCATTTAGGTTGAGATAGTTGAGGTTATTATGTGCTATATCACTCTTGTGGGCAGGTACACTGCAATCCTTAGAGTTCACTTTAACTTAGTCATTTTAGGCATAAAAATTTGGTTTCTTTTCTCTTTTATCTTCTAACTTCCTTATATTCCTCTATGAAAGAGCATAGAAAATGCAACTTGGATTTAATTCAAAATTTATCTTAATGGAGATAAAGAATTAAATCAATTAACCACAAATTTGCAATTCAATACCTAAATGCATTTCAAATCAATCAATAGAAAACAAGCAACACAAATGAATCCAGAATTGATTAAACAATATAGTTTACCTTCACCATGTTGACATGAATTACTTCCATTATCCTCCTTCGCTTTGCTTTGCTCTCAAATTTTAGTATGCTCTTCTTTGCTTCTAACTCAAAAGTGTGTGGATGATAGCAATGATGCAAAAATCCAAAGTTCGTGGTTCCTCAAGATGAATGATTGAAAGAAAAATCTTGAAGAATGTGGTTGAATGCTTTCTTCTATAAAAAATTAGATTTGATGAACGATGTAGATTAAGAGGTGCAATGATAAATATCAACAGTGGAGGATTGTCGAGATGAAGAGGTGGATTAGTTAACTCCAAACTTAATAAGTGAAGTGAGCTAAAAATAGAGATAACCCAGCTAATTATAGAGATGACTAATTGCATGAAAGATGAACTAGAAGAAAGTGTTAGATAGAAGATAAATTTAGATTTGCATGAGAGGAATTATTTAATTAAAAGAATTAATTATTATTTTAATGTGCAAGATGAGCTAAATAAATAAAATAAGTAATTTCATTTATTTAGAGAATGAATAAATTTAGATAAATAAATAATATAAATTATTTTATTTATTTTGGAAGAAGGTAATATTTGAGAAATAAATTAAATAATTAAAAACAATTATTTAATTCAGGAAGTGAGAACTTGCATGAGTATTTAATAATTAAATAAATTTAATTATTATTTACATGCGCAAGATTGAATTAATTAAATAAATAAAATAAATGATTTTATTTATTTATAGAAGAAGATAATGTTGAGAGAATAAGGATAATTAAATAATTAAAGTAATTACTTAATTTAAGAAGTGTGAATGTGGAGAATTAATAATTATAGTAAATATTTAAATAAAAAAGGGGATAATAGATGATTAATTAAATAATGTTAATTAATTTAATTAATTTAGAAGAATAAAGATAACTAAAGACATAATTAAATAAATTAGACCTATTAATTAATCAGGAAGATAAATAGGATTTAAAAACATAATTAAATGAATAGGATTTTGTTGTGCATGTTTTGCACACACACCCCGCCGAAGGCAGGGACCCCCTTTTTTTCTGTTTTTTCCCTTGCCCCTATTGGTTGGCATTTCCTTGGTCGTTAGACCCCTATTTTGGAACTTGGGATGATTACGTACCCTAAATTGCAAGATTCAATCATACCCAAGCCATTGGCCAGATTCTATGAAGTTTCAAGCTTTTACGGAGAATCCTTTGCAGGTTTTCGCTTTGCGGAAGCTTGCCCCTACAGGGCCATTACACCAACGGAAAAACCTTTGCATCCTCCCGCTTCACAGGCTTCACCCTTGCCACTACCGCGTGTGAATTAGACCCAACGCATCGTGAAATTGATTAAGTTTTAGTTGCCTTGCGGGACGTCTCATGCGGACCACCGCCACCCGATCCCCGTCGCTCAACAGCAGGGTCTTCATGTTGTCTCGCATTGTGGATTCCACACTTATTACCCATGATCCCAACCTTGGAGTCTAAAGTGGAAAATCCACTAATTCAAAATGATTAGGCAGGTCCACCCTTGCAGGTGTTCACCATGGGAAATCTGTCACCTGGCAGTAGTTGTTTAAACGATGGGGCCCTTGTGTCATTCCGCCATGTGGGTTCTGCATGTGTTGTTTCCTCTAAACAAAGTCCCATGTTCGCCAACAAAACTGTGGGTCAAACAACCTCAATGGGTCTGCCCCTGCGGGCATTTGTCGGTGGGAAGTCGTTACTCCTTGGTCGTTTCTCAATAGTGAAACCTCGCTACTTCCCCGTTACACGGACCCGAAACCCACCAATGTCGTCCTCTTTTGTATTTTCAGAGTTTCGAGTGTGGGCTTCCATTCCTTTGTCATCATTTTCTATGGCTCTCCCACCTACGTCCCTCGCAAGCAGTGTCTCCACACCTATCTCTCGCAGACGACGTTGACGCTCAATATTCTCGCCCTAGTGAGATTTCCACAAATTCCAAATTTCATGTGATATGTAAACGGTCATTATATTCAAAGGACATATGCATGGAGGGTAGATGCAAGATTTTTGATCGATAGAATCATTCCCCATCATCCTAGCAGGGTAGAAACTTTAGATCTAAAACTTCATAAGGTTGTTGTCAACACCCAATGATTGAGCACGAGAGTGGAGAAGGGAAAGTTGATATGTGATAATGTTAAGCTACCCATCCTTTGACAAGAGGTCATTGAGAGTTGCGACATGTTCATTGTAAATCATGAAGTTGGTGTTAGAGTAATGAATTATTATGCTTAATTAATTATATCATATTGGTTAATTAATTAAGTCACTTATTCCTTTAGTTGCTTAAGCTAAACTTAGGCACATTAATAATTGATTAATTATTAAGTGTGCACACTAGGGTTTCATTTAGGGTTTCCCTTTTAGGGTCTTGATCATTCATTTGATAAAAGATTCTCTCAATAATGCATTTTTACTTTGATACAAATCTTCTTTGGTTATGTCGCGTTACTCCACAGTGGTATTGCAAGGTGATGGGACTCTCAACAGTGACCAGACTCATGACCATGCACCGTTCGATCTGGCGTTAAGCTGTGAGTTAGGGTTTCTTGATCTCCTTCATAAGGATTGATCTCTTTGTAATAATTGATTCTCAATAATGCATTTTTACTTTGAGGTTTACAGAACATCTTTTTTGGTTCTGCATGTCTTTTGCATGTGACAGGTTATTGCATGTAGGTGATCTTGGATTCTAACAGTTGGTTGTGAAGGTCGTCGGCTCACTGTCCTTGTTGTGACGGGCTTTCTTTATTTCCATGGTCAAGGCGTTGAAGTTGTCACCCGAACTCTATGATTAGGATACCACTCGCGGGAATAACTTCTTGTGTGGGGCTCCTTTTAAGCACTTTTGTTATCATTACGACAATAGTTGGACCACCACCCACATTCTTTTCTCTGCATACTATTTCTCATAGATTGCTTTTGAGGAGCCATGCAAAGCGAGGCTGTCATCCTTCATGTCATTCCAACGACCTCTCCATATGACGCACCTGCACTTGATCCCTGCAATTTAGCTCTCCTCATTGTTGCACACGTAAGGCCTTTAAGAGGACGTAGCTGACTGAGACTAATTTCATAAACGACATAATAGAATCATTTTATCCAATAAACTAGTCGTATTTATATGCCAATAAACTTCAAGATCGAGCATCAAGTGGAGGTAGCATGTGGGCTCACACATTAAGATACAAATCGTAGTAGTGAGGAGTGGATGCATGAATATCCAACACTGAATAAAAAATGAGTCAAAATTCCACCACACGTCAGATGCCCTACATATGGAAATCAATCGTAAGTAATCAAACCAGTAAGATTAGGGCCTATATGTGAAATTTTACTGGCTCGAAGCTTTCGCTCGAGAATCTTGTTCTCCATGCTGGCATGGGTTCCCCTTAGCCCTGCATACTGCGAACGAGTTTTATCCTTTGAGCCATTCATTTTCTCTAGGTCTTTGATAGAGCATGGGTGCTCTAATATGCCCTTGCACATGGGTCTGAACTGCTTGAAATCAAAATTACCATCCTATGGTGAGTGGAAAATATGTATTGAATGAGGGAAGTGAATTAATTCAGGATCTATGGGTGTGGGCATAGGCACAAAATTGGCAATCACGTTGTCAAGTGCAATTAAGCATATGATGTAAGCAATCTTGGTGGTAAAATACAGTTTATAGGGTGATGAAAAAAGAGTATGATAGTTCTATGTCTTGCAAAAATTTTATGGAGTTGTGGATGTTGTGCTTCCTGCCACCGTCTTCTACGGAAACTCTTCCTTGTCCTTCCATGCTCGTCTTCTTCACGCAGCAGTCGTGCCACCCTAAGTCCCCACAATTCATTTAAACTACCTGTCGGCTATTTGATCATTCATAATAGGTCATACATTGATGGAAGCAAGTGTATTAAGGTCATTTTACGTGGGTGATAAACGTGGGGAAATGGCGGGAGATGGTATGGTCATGAGATCATTGTTCAAGCTTTGTGACAAGTTTTTAGTCAATATATGATAGGCGCACTAAGAGCATGAGCACGCCTTTGAATAAGTCAGTCTGATCCATCAAGTAATGTTTTAAAACCTCACATGTATCAAAATAAGTAGAATCTAGGAGCTTGGCGATGATAAATTAAGATCCTGCAAATTCACCAATAGCAGATTGAGGTAGGAAACGGGGTTGATAATAGTTTGATTATGTTAAAGGCATGACATAATTTGCTATAGGTTTTCACCAGTGAGGACTTGAGCGGTTGGTCGGGTATTCTGGTAATGGGAATCGCAGTACAATGATTTTTCATAGGGATCAAACATTCTATATGGCGGAACAATCACAAATGTAGTTTATGACTTCCTACGCCACTAACGCTCATTGAGGTTAGAAGGTCTTGGTCTCGTATTGTGGGTCTAGGGGGACCAAGACCACTATAGGATGGAGATACTATTTAAGTTTAGAGACGGTAAACCTTACTATAGTGCTGGATCTTCTAGAACATCATCGGGACATGATTCAATGACAGGGGCATCATAATGGATTAAATTAAGTGCACGAAGGAGCTTGTGAATTGATATCTCTTGGAATTTCAAAAAAATTAATGGATGGTGTAATATTGCATTACCTCACCTATTTCCATGTTTAGCTCATCAATTTTTTTAATCCCCTCATTAGTCAAGGTGGAGCAATGTCATACGTGAATTGGGAGGATCTCAATCGTCGAATGATATCATCAAATGCGCAAAATAAAGAATCCATTATTAAAGTGATCAAGGTCAACCAATGCAAGGGCTTGCAGAGTTTCACATTGTGGAGGCCATTCGCTTTCACAACGTTTAAAATGGCATTTCAATGACGTCTTCCCGCGTTGTTCCTTCCGCATTCTTCTCGTAGACCTTCAACCTAGGAGAGCTGCCGCCTATCTTGCCAACATTTTCATATGGCAGTTTCACATTTTCCTTTCGCAGCAGTAGGGTAATATAGTCTTCTCATGTTCGCTCTTTTGAAAGTATCGTCAGCTTGTATCCATGGCTTCACGCACTCGTTGATGGTCGTTTAATGATGATTGATGAAGTTTGATGGTTGAGGAATAATTTGTGAGGCTTATGCCGCTGAGCCTAGACAAAGGGAAAATCATTTATGTGAATTGGCATTGGGAAAATTGGTGACCAACTGATGTCCATATGTTTTTGGGTACTATCAGTGATGTGCAATAGAAACAGGCAAGTTGTAGATTCTTAACATTTCATAGAGAAGGATGAAGCAAAATGATAGGATGGTACTTAAGTTTTGTGGGGACTCTAATCGTGGAAGCCGACAGTCTCTCTACTATAATTACAGCTTACATCTAATGGTTGCCTGCACCTCATTCCCCACAACGACTTTCCACGTATCATTCTCCGCCCACACTCCTTGTGAGCCTTTGCTAGGTGAAAGTCGTCGCTCACTTAGTCGTTTCAAAATGAAAATTCTTAACGGCATCTCCGCATTTGTCTTTCGCACGATAGACCCACATTCTATCCCTGCATCATCAATAATCCTCACAAGAATGGAACCAAATTGCATTCTTTTATGGGGCAGCTTTTAGGGGACAACATGAAGCGAGATTATGGGGACGCTGATTGGATTTTGGTGATTTTAATATCGTTCTTTCCAAATGCGAAGTCTTTGCCCCGTGTTATATGAAGGATGTTAGGTGACAGTAGAACAAAAGAGGTGTTTTCAATCGACGGTTGCTTCATGCATATACTCACTTCCCTTTCACCTTTGCCCAATTGATATAATGCTACACAAGTTTGTTGTAGGTGGAGGCATTTAGCTTCAAACCCTCGTATGTGGCTACGTGTGGATAAGTCTAGTAGTGCTTTATGTGAGCCTGGCATGTGTTCAACAATTGAAGATGCAGTTAGCGCTATAAGGCCTGGAGATACCATATTGATTGATGCTGAAACAGTCCATTGGGCCTATAAAATTCAAATAAACAAACCTCTTTGCCTGGTTGGTGGAGGATCTTTTCCAGATGATATTGTGCTTGTTTGCTCATCAATAGTGCCTTGGAGTTTTTAATCACCGAAAAGATTGCTTGGGAGTTGTTTACTTCATAGGAATGGGCATCTTTATACATACCCGAATTGAAGGTGGTGCAAAAGCAGTTATAACCAAAGGAAGTCTTTCTCTATAGTAGGTTAGAGTTATATATACTCAGATTTCTCTCTTTTTCTGGTTTAATGTTTCATAGAAATGTCTTATTGATATTGATGTGGTACCATTTGCATGCAAAGCTTGAGAGGCCACTGTAAGGTGAAGGCATGGTAACGATAAAATTGTGCAATGACGAGGGATTCTCTGAGGTCACGATTCAATGTACTGGGTGGATAGATGATTGCTTGGGAAACTATGCTAAGATTGAGCAAAGGCCAACCTAAAAACCAGATGGGGATGGGTAATCAATGTTGGAAGTTACTTGGCGGACGTTGCCATCTTAAACATTGTTGGTGGAAAATCCCATGTGGGCTTCCACCCTCCTAGCGTCGTTCTCCACGACAACAACTCAATGGGCACCCGCATCTCTTCTTCCCGCAGGGCATCTTCATCCATTGTTTCCGCATGACTCCCAACATTCTAAAATATGATTAAAGCCATGATTTGAAGTTTCGTATTATAAAGAAGAGGTCGAGGCATGAAGAATAATTGAATTTTGTTGGTTAAGGCCTATTATTTAACAAGGATGAAGTACAAGTGATTTGGGTAAATGCTCTATATTTTAAAACGTGGTACATATGAATTAATAAAGGGCATTTGGAATAATATTATCTTTATCATTTAACGAGCATGAGGGTCCCTGTGCGTAATTTATGAGTAATATTTTATTCTTGTATATTGTCTACTTACTCAAAAGGGAATTTGAGTCTTTATAATTCAAATATTAAATCTTATTTAAAGGGGATGGTTAATGAATTCATTTGTATTATGCAGGTTCTTTTGGAGCTTAATCTGAAAAGAGAAAGGGCGATACCATAACTAGTTCAATTTAAAGGAGAGACCTACATAGAGATACATGATGCATGCCAAGTATATAGAGAGAAGTGCTCTCACGTGCCCTCCTACAAGGACGTACTAAGAATAATGAGGATTTCCAGGAGAAGGATGTCTACACAAATGATGATTAGCTTGTCAAGGGGGACCAACTTGCATATAGATGCATACCAAGGGAATCAATGTCAAAAACTACAAAGGTGACCTTAAAAGGGACGATGGAGGGGGGCTATTTCACTTTCCACCGAATGACGATGATTGTCAAAAGTTGTTCACCAAAATCAAGGGAGGAGATTTTTGCTCCTTAGTAAAGAAGATCTGCAACGAGACTTGCCTGATTGAATGAAGAGATGATGTAAATGTGTCAACAAAAGACATACTTCAATAGTTTCAGCTACAGTGGAGGACGTAGCTAAAAGACAAAATCAACTAGAAGACAAAATAGACTACATGACAAAAAAATTACAAGACAAAGAGTCTAATTTTATATTGTAATATATTGGGGTAGGTGAAACCCTAAGTTGAAAATGAATCTGGGCCATTCATTGCAAATTTAATCTTGGCCATTCATTTTGATTTTGGAAAGCTATAAATAGGGGCTTGCTCCTCATTTGTAAGTGGTGGTGAATTGTTGTAAGAGGCATATTGAAGAAATAAAAGGAAGCATTGCATTGAAGTTGGGTGTTTCCCTTTGATCTTGCTCATTATGCATGCATGATTTAGCCTCCATGTTCATTTTAGTTTGTTAGTTTCTTGAATGTCTTTAATGGTGGTTGTTATTACAATAGTGGATGCACTTCCAACTCATATTTTTTGTGGTTTATTGATGATGAATCACTTTACAAAGCTAGTCTGAGCTATTTCATATGCTTCAATTAAGTTTAATTGTATGTTCATGAGGTGAATGCACAATTTGAAAATTTGCAAAGACCCCCTTGAAGATTTCACTAGTTTTGTGTAGCTGTAGGTTTCTCTTGGTCAAGCAAAACTCAGCTTTATGGGAGTCTATGTACTGTAGCATCCTCCATTGTTACTGTTCATTCATAGCTTAGAATAACTTCTCTCAACCCTTTCCTCTTTTAATGTTTCTTTTAGTTCTTTGTTAGTGTAGAATTCCAAGCACCATAACAATGTCAAACTTGGTGATTGAGCTGAGTTTCAGCTTGTTGTTCTGAGTGAGCAAACACTGTTCATTCATTTATAGAACCTTGAAACTCCATTTGTAGACCCAAACTCCCATGCTTTGTGAACCATAAAGGCATCCTTGTGATTACTAGTAAATCACATCAACCATTGAGCTATTCCATGCATTGTCATGATCTGACACTTGAGAGACCTTGGGGTGATTTCTAAAACTTAGTTGTAGAAATTACCTTTCAAGAGAGACATCATACTTGTATGTTGTCTGTGTTGAGAAGGTGAAAAAACACCCATCAACATATTTATTTAATTAATTAAGACGATTAATAGGAGTTAAAGACATAATTAAATAAATAAAATTTATTTAATTAATTAAGAAGATTAATAATAAAGTGAATTAATTAAATAACATAAAGTCATTTAATTAATAGTGGAATATGCATTAGTGATAAAAATAAATAATTTAAACATTATTTAATCATTAGGGAATGACGATAATTGGTGCTAAAATGTTACTTGCAGGCTAGGACAATTTTGGGTATCTACATTTTGCCCCTCTTTGATACAATGCATTTTTATAGCATTGTGTCAAAGAAGATTCAAAAATTCATGTTCAAGACATGCCCTAGTGATGACAGGATAGCATGGCGCCCCCTCAGGAAATTTGGTGAAAATTCTATAAAATAAGCCAAATTTACTGACAAGCCGATATGATGCATGTAGGTGCGGGGACTAATATAAGAAATGTTAGCTAGAAGAAAAGGTTAGTAATAAGTGAAGAATGGTTAGATGGGCCGTCCATCCAAATCAATATCGATGTATGATTGATCTAGTATTTGAGCTTTCAGTAGTGCATGCTTTCTCATCATAGAGCATTTTATTATGGGACAAGTGGATGTATGCACACCAAAGCATAAATTGTGATGAGAAATTTTGTTTCCATTTGCCTAAAGTTTATGATATATGGTTTAGTGGATTTATTTACACCAAGTTGAGAAAAACCTTGGTGACATTAGTATCCATTTGTCAAATATTCAAACACATTAGATAAGGAGTGCCCATATTCATACTAGTAACAATTAAACCTTGTTGGAATATGTGAGGAAGTAACCATAGAGCATGTTAATCCTGTGCAAGAAAGCATTAGCTGACCTTTGACTTGCATCTAGGATGTTTTGATTATGCTAAATGAAACCCCAATCACACACAAGGAACTTAGTTGCCCCAGTCATATTATTAAGACAAACCATAAAAAGAAATTAAAGAGAAAAGGTCATGATCCATCATTGCTCCTCTCATCACTTATGGACTTCCTAAAGGTGCATAGTGTCGAACCCAAATCCAAAGCATGTAAATGCACAAGAAACCAATCAAAAAATTAGATTAAATGCAAGTTAGAACCTAGATTCCTCAAGAAATTCATTTGAATAGCAAAAGAGATAGAAAGTGAAATGAAAAACACAATGAAACTTGAAAACATATCAAATCCTATTCTAAAGCAAGAAAATTCCTAATCTCTTGAGGGAATTGGTGCCAATTTGATGTGAAAATTGGCCCTTTCCAAACTCCAATGATGCAATGTTGATTGATGATGAAGAGTGATCCACTTGATGAAGACTTCCAATGTGTTCTAAGATAAAAATCTGCATAACCTAGCTAAGATTGGATAAAAATGGATGAGAATTGCTATGGATTTGAGTATAACAACTTTGCTCAAATTGTGGATGATGAAATGAGGAGATTAGCCTCTTATTTATAGAATGAGAAGATGGAAGAATGTCCAAAATAGAGCAATGGGGGACTAAGAATTAGCTAATGGCAAAGTGTCATTTATCAACTTATGAGTAGATAGAGGATGTGCAAGTTTTGAAGAATGTGTCAATAAATGCATATATTTGAATTTTGAATTTGTTGAAATGACATGTAAGAGGGAAAGAAGGTGCATTGAATGCCACTTGGCTCAAGGCAAAAGGACTTTGTAAGAAGAATAAATGCCTTGTTGGAAGGACAAAGTCCACTTGGATTTTGAATTCAAATTGAGAGAATATTCCTTAAAAGATGCCTTGTTGAGGAAAATAGAGATTTAATAAATCAAATAACTCTTTTTTCATGTGCAAGTGGTAAAAGATGGAGGATGGGACACGAGGAGAGATTAAATTAATCAAGGTTAATTAATTTAATGGAGGGATTAAATGATGTGACCTATTTGACTTAAATTTGTGGATTTATTTAAATCAAATATGAGAAGAATGTGATAAAAGGATTAATTAAATAATGACTTTTGATGTGTTTAATTAAAAGAGATGATGTTAGATTAAACTAAATAAGGTTTTAATTTATTTAATTTAATAGATAGACTTTAGAGATTTAATCAAATAAAATTAATTATTTAATTAAATAGGATAATTAGATCATAATGGTTAATTTAATTATCGAGAAAGGATGAATTAGATAACTAATTTATTTAATTAAGAGAGGAATATTGATGAATTTAATCAAATAACGACATTTGATTAAATGGTTAGACTGAAGGATGATTCAAGATGAAACGATGTTAGTGGTTAGGATCAGATGTCCAATGTTAATCAATACATTTTATGTGTCTACACATAGTAACATGAACAAAAATAAATCAAATAAAAATATAAGACTAACTAGGCCAAATGATTCAACAACCATTTAGATCTTCTTGCCAATTGATGAGTGTTTGCTAATAGGATTGTGTTTGGTTGGATAGGAATGAGACACCTTGTATAAGAAACTTGGTCTAGTTTGAAGGATGTAACAACCTATATAAGATAATTGATAGATGAAAAAGATAGGTAGATTTTATTGATAGATATGTAGGCAATTGACCGGCCAAGTTGCAGTCCATAGTTTGATAGTTCATTTGTTGTTTCATGATTTGTTGAGATCAGTTTTCTGTAGGATTTTTTTTGCCTTAGATGTCGATTGTCGACAAAGGATTATTTTATATTGTGATGAAAAGTATATTGTGGCAGACCCTAGGAGACTGACCTATGCCTCAGAAGCCATCAATGATGGCCTTGCCTATGTGACACACGCAGAGACAACACAATTTGACTAACCATGATAAGTGATAGTTAATTCTAGATATTTGGACTATGGTGAAGTTACAATTATGACAAACTCTAAGGGACTGACCTATGCCTCAAGGGCTCATCGGTGATGGCCTTTCCTACGTGACACATGCAAATACAATGTAGTTTGATACTATGGATTGACATTGTTTTGATTTTTCTGACATTTTATGATTGTTTTGAAGTTTTCAAAGGACATTTGAATGTTTCAATGTTTTTTGTATTTTTGGAATGTTTTGATGTTTTTTTTTTTTTTATGATATTGGTGTTTAGAGACCATGTGTAAGATCCTTTTGAAACCCTAGGTCAAGGATTGCCGCCAATTCAAAACAAGACTAGTTATTATGAAAGGGTGAATATGATAAGTGGTTGACGCTAAATGTTTAATTAGTCTTAGGCCATGAGAAGGGGTGGGAAGTCTTTTATTATGAAAGAGCATGTGCTCAGGTTATTATAGACGAAATCTGATAGAGTAGTGATAGATGGTAGAGCAGTAGCCAACTACACATGGTGCTTGTTTTCCAAGTTTTCACCACGGTACCTATCCAAAGCGCCACCAAAATGGTTTTCACTATAGGACGAACTATTTCTCCTTCTATTTTATTTTATTTTTTTCTCTATTTTCTTTTATATCACACAAGATGCATGTTCGTTAGATTTTCATCAGGGTGACCTTTGATTGGAATTATGATGATGCTACAATCACGATAGATGCTCTTCAGGAGATGCAAGCTAGTGACCGAAAGGTGGATGCAGATTGTATGAAACTATATACAAGGAATGTGATATGTTGGAGGTAGGAGGAGATAAAGTATGATCTATAGAATGTGCACTACATGGACCATCATACTTTCCCTGGTGAGGAGATTGGAAAACCAAGGGATTAGAGCACATCAAGGGGTCATCATCAAAGGTACATTGTGTGACATCACAAAATATTTTTTATGAGATGGTGGGTTCATGAATGTAAGTGGTGATAGGGACAAGGTTGGATTGAGATCATCACAATCCCAATGCTCTGGGTCTCCAATAGATAAACCCTTGGTGTTTCACTCCACCAATCAACCTATAGGTCCTAAAGGTATTTAGGCACCCCTGGTCACTTGCCAACCCTGCTATCAATTTCAGTTTGTTGCTATCAAGCCGTTCTTGATGCTTTTCCTCACTTTCTCCATCTAGCCCTTAATTCCTTTAAAGAATAGACAACCTCTAAATCCTCCTAACAACGTGTGCATGGGTGTGCATAGGTTTTCTTGGCTTCAAAACGGTCTAGGAATGGTCCTTGTCCAAGCTCAACTCTTCTTTCTTCTATCGCTGCCACCATACCCTAGGTTAGGGTTTTAGGAGGGCTACTAGGATTAGGTCTCCTCACATAAGAAAAATGCTTATCACTCCTCTCCTTCACCTTATCAAGCCAAACTTGCTTCTGTCACCCTGGCTCAAATTTGGAGCACTTCAAGATTTTCTTGGTTTTGGACCTTCTTAGGCCATACACAGGGCTAACATAGATTTTGAGAAATTTAGGGCTTTTTTTAAGCCTTTCTTGGACACACAAAGGATTGTTCTCTTTCTTCAGCCACCAGATGAATTGGTATTTGTTCCTTCCTATTGTCAGACCTTTGTAAGGTCCCCTGCAACCTTTACACACCTTGGGTTTCCAATAGTTAGTCACCCCTGCACATTTGGAAACACTTTTCCTGAGTCTTTCCTAATCGGGCATGACCTGCTCGCCCAGGAATAGACCTTTGGCATGCTATATGAACTCCTACAAATTCCTAATTCTAACATATATACAATTAAGGAGCTTAGCCACATTCCCAAGGTTCCCATACTTCTTGGTACAGTGGGAGTGCGGGCTAAAGCTCCATCTTTATTCCATTTTCCAGTCAAAACAACAAGTAAAGGAAAACTCAAAAATTACAAGAAAGAAAGAAAACGATATAACAACTATCTAATGGTGCAAACAGAACTTCCAGAGGCTTCAATACGTGCTAAAAGAATCCACAAAATGCCTCATTTAATTCATTCAAGCAGCTGCTACAAAAAACAAAAATAGTAAACAGAGTTTCCATGCCAAAAATTGTTGTTTCTTTTTATTTTTCTCTTAAAATTGCCAACATTCAAAACTTATAACCCCCTTCAAGGATCGAGAACCACCTTTTACCATGCTTAGAAAACAATTAGGGTTTCATTTTTAGCCTAAGAACGACCAAAAGCTTGCTTTTGTAAAACACAATGTGTTTTCAAATTTTTGGCAAAAGTTTAGGAAACAACCACAATAAGGATTACAACCTTATTTAACTGTTAACCTAAGAACCAAAAGGTCCCCAAACACAATATAAATGGTATTTGAGACCTTAACAAAACAACAAAAAGGATTTAAAACAAAAACCTTCAAAATAAGTTTGCACTTAAGCATTTTGGCAGGTGCTCCTGCACCATTCTCCCCCTCTCAGCACAAAGATCAAGGAACGTGAGGTGATATCAGTGATAGATCAATGCCTAACTTCTTAAAATCAGCTTCCTCAACCCAGGTAGCCTCTGATTCATGTTTGTTTCTCCACTTGACAAGGTGCTCCATGTATGTCTTGTTTCTTGTAGCTTTCTTCACCCTGGACTCCAAGACCTTCTCTGCCTGAGGTTTCTCTTGATTTGGAAGGGGTATGTTACTGATATCCTTAAAGATTTCTTGACTGTTCTGAGCTTCATCACTGACTATCCCCTTGTACTTGATCAAATCAGCAACATTAAAGACTGGAGATATGCCCAAATTTGATGGAAGTTCTACCTTGTATGCATTCTTCCCATACTTAGCTAACACCTTACATGGTCCTACTCTTTTCATCTGCATTTTGGTTGACATGCCCTTCTGCAACCTTGATTTGTTAAGATGAACCATGACATAGTCACCTACTTGGAATTGCACATCTCTCCTTGACTCATCAACTTTATCTTTCAATTTTTGTGTCGCTGCTGTAATTGTCTTCATACTGATATCCTTAAAGATTTATTGACTGTTCTGAGCTTCATCACTGACTATCCCCTTGTACTTGATCAAATCAGCAACATTAAAGACTGGAGATATGCCCAAATTTGATGGAAGTTCTACCTTGTATGCATTCTTCCCATACTTAGCTAACACCTTGCATGGTCCTACTCTTTTCATCTGCATTTTGGTTGACATGCCCTTCTGCAACCTTGATTTGTTAAGATGAACCATGACATAGTCACCTACTTGGAATTGCACATCTCTCCTTGACTCATCAACTTTATCTTTCAATTTTTGTGTTGCTGCTGTAATTGTCTTCTTAACCTGCTCATGAATCTCCTTCATGGTCTGAGTGAAGTCTTCTGCATGTCCACTCCTATTCTCCATTGTTCCAAGGTCTCTGAGTTCACAAAATCCTCTTGGGTGCATCCCATACACAACTTCAAATGGACTTTTCCCTGTAGTTCTGTTCACACTATCATTATAAGCATACCCAGCTTGAGAAATTACCATATCCCATGTCTGTCCATATTCCTTTGTCAAGCACCTTAATAGGTTACCTAACACTCTATTAACCACCTCTATTTGACCATCGGTCTAAGGATGGTAAGCTGATCCAAATGACAAATTTGTTCCCAATTTGCTCCATAATGTTTTCCAAAAATGGCTCATGAATTTCACATCCCTATCTGATACAATGCTCAATGGCAATCCATGGATTCTTACAACTTCCCTGAAAAATAGATGAGCTATGTAACTTGCATCATGGGTGGTTTTGCAAGGAATGAAGTGACTCATCTTGCTGAATCTGTCCACAACTACATAAATACTGTCAAATCCTATTTTTGTCTTCGGAAGACCTACCAAAAAATCCATGCTCACACACTCCCATGGTCTGTTAGGAATAGGCAGGGGCTGATACAAACCAGCATTGCTATCTCCCCCTTTGGCTTTCATGCAAACAACACACTGTTCTACATATTTTCTGACATCTCTTGCTAACTTAGGCCAGTAATAGAACCTTTGAACTAGCTCTAAAGTTTTGTTAATACCAAAATGCCCACTAAGACTGCCATTGTGTTTCTCTTGGATCAGATTTTCCCTCATTGATCCTCTTGGGACACAATAGATTACCCTTAAATAACAATCCATTTTGCAATGTATACTCAGCATACTGACTATGAAAATGATTTGCAAAATCTGAACATACCTTGTAGGCTTCTGAGAAATCTTCATCCTCACCATAGAGGTCTTTGAAACTCTCCAATCCAATGCTTTTCAGCTGTATCTCCTGCACTGTCAACATTCTCCTGCTCAATGCATCTGCTACTTTGTTTTGTTGTCCCTTCTTGTGCTTAATGGTAAATGTAAAGGCTTGGATGTACTCCATCCATTTCAAATGTCTATTGCTTAACTTCTCTTGGGTGTTGATGTAACTGAGTGCCTAGTTATCTGTGAAAACCACAAACTCTTTGGGCAATAAATAATGCCTCCACTTCCTAAGGGACTGCACTAAAGCATAAAGTTCCAGGTCATAGGTGTTTTTGCTTGGCTTCATTGAGTTTTTCACTAAAAAAGGCTACAGGTCTATCTTCTTGACTGAGTACTCCTCCTACTACTACTCCACTTGCATCACACTCAACTGTGAATAACTTATCAAAACTAGGCAATAACAAAATGGGTTGAGTTGCCACTTCTTGTTACAGCCATTCAAACCCTCTATCAGCTTCTTGAGTCCACTTAAACTTTGTTTTTAAACCACCTTTAATAGTATCTAGCACTGGTGCACATATACCACTAAAATTCATGATGAATTTTCTATAAAACTGAGCTAAACCATGAAAACTTCTCACCTTTGTTGCTGTGGTTGGTGTAGGCCAGTTTAGGATGGCTTCCACCTTGCTTGGATCCATCTTTAATGTTCCTTGGGATACTAAAAAGCCTAGATACACAAGTTCTTGTTTGAAGAACTCACACTTCTGAAGGTTGATTGCTAACTGTTCTTCTTGCAGCCTTTTAAGAACCATCTCCACATGTTTCAAATGTTCTTCTGCTGTCTTACTGAAAATCAGTATATCATCCAAGTAGACTACCACAAAAATCCCTGTGAAGTCCTTAAGCACCTCATTCATTAGTCTCATGAACATAGGGGCATTTGAGAGGCCAAATGGCATCACTTTCCACTCATACAAACCATCATTTGTTTTAAAAGCTGTCTTCCATTCATCACCCTCCTTAATTCTGATTTAGTGATACCCGCTCTTAAGATCTAACTTGGTGAAGAATTTTGCACCTCCAAGGCAATCCATCAAGTCTTCAATTCTAGGTATTGGGAATCTATACCTAATGGTGATCCTATTAATTGCTCTAGAATCAGTACAAAGTCTCCACTTACCTCCTTTCTTTGTTGCTAAAACAACTGGGACTGCACAAGGGCTGATGCTCTTTTGAATTAGACCTTGATTCAACAATTCTTCCACTTGCCTAGCCACCTCTTGGTTCTACTTAGGTGTAAACTTGTATTCTGCTTTGTTAGGCAATGAGGCTCCAGGTATAAATTCAATTTGATGACTTATTGCTCTCTTGGGTGGTAGAGTTGCAGGTGTTCCATCACTCACTATGATCTTGTACTTTTCTAGCAGCCTTTGAACTGTTTCAGGTATGACTGTCTTCTCAGCCTTTTCTTCCTCTTTGGACTACATTAAGACCACATAACCTTCATTCCCTTGGTGTATATCCTTGATGAACTCCTTGCCACTGCTCAACATAATGTTAGGTACCTTAGACTGCCCTTCATCATCCTCAGTCAATGATTGCAGCTTGAAGGTTCTTCCATCCTTCTTGAATTCTATAGTGTTCTCCTTTCCATGATATATAGCACCTCTTTCATATTGCCATGGCCTGCTAAGAAGAAGATGGCATGCATCCATGGGTAGTACATCACAAATTAGCTTGTCTTTGTAGCCTCCAATTGAGAATTCTACTGTGACCTACTCATTCACTAAAACACTCTGCCCTTTGTTCAACCATGTGACTTTGTAAGGGTTGGTATGAGGTACCTTCTGCAATTTTAACTTAGTTATTGCCTCCTCAGAGATGATATTATCTGGAGAACCAGAATCTACAATGACCTTGCATACTTTTCCCAATATCTTGCACCTTGCTCTAAACAAAGCTCTCCTTTGCTTGGATTCTTCCTTGACCGGTTGTCTGATCAACACTCTATTAAACATCAGATTTTCACCTACTTCTAATTCTATATGACTGATCTCAGGTGATTTGACACTCATGGTGTCCTCTTGTGCATAAGCTACTCTTTTCTCATTGCTAGATGAAGAAGCTTTCTCCGGGAACCTATAAGCTGGATGACCTAGCTGATTGCAATGGTAACATTTCATGGTGGCAAAGTAGGAGTTACTTCTGCCTGCTCCTCTTCCTCTATTTGAACCCCCTTGAGGTCCTCTTCCTCTATTAAATCCTCCTCTTGAAGATGTTTCACCTCCATGCTCAGTAAGCTTAGATTCTCCTTGGGTTCTTTGATCATTACCTCTTCCTTGGTAACCTCCATGCTATCCTCTTTGATCTCTGCCTCTCCTCTCCCTTAGAGGACTGATCATGCTTTCTTTTGTTCCTCTCTTCAATCTTTATAGCCAGCTGATAACATTGGTGGACTGTCTTGGGGATGAGTAAAGCCATCTCTTCCTGTATGTTCCACTTCAAGCCATTAAGGTACCTAGCCACTTTTAGGCTTTCATCTTCTGCCACATTTGATCTCAAGCAAAGCTTCTGAAACTCTTCAGTATAGGTGTTGACATCTTGGTCTTTTTGTCTTAAACTCTGCCTCTTCTTGTGAAGTTGGATCTCATAATCATCTGGCATATATGCTTCTTTCACTTTAGCAACCATTCCTTTCTAGGTTGATATGGGTTGCTTACCTTCTTTCTCCCTTTCAGTCTGAACAAACTTCCACCATGTCAAAGCTGATCCTATCAACCTTGATTTTGCAACCTTCACCTTCTATGCTTCAGTGACTCCATCACATTCAAAGTGATTCTCCATTCCATCTATCCAGTCCATAACCAAATCAGGATCCATCTTTCCATGGAATAGTGGTATGCCCTCAAGTCCTTTGCCACTTAGGGCTTTTAATGCCTTCAAGAAAGGCTCCTCCTCTAGAATAGGGTTAGGTCTAGGGACTTTGTCTTCCTTTGCAACCTCTTCTTGTTTTGGCACCATTCCTTCCAGCCTTGCATTGTTCAATGCCTTCTCTAGTTGCTCTATTCTTTCTTTTAGGGACTTGTTTTCCTCTTCTTGTTCTTCAACCCTCTTGGCTAATTGTGCATTTGTCACCATATTGGGAGTCTCACTTGACTCAACTTCAGACATATAAGCTACTTTCCGAAATTTTTAGCTATGCTCTGATACCAATCTGATAGGGACAGGGTTGGATTGAGATAATCACAATCCCAATGCTCTGGGTCTCCAATAGATAAACCCTTGGTGTTTCACTTCACCAATCAACCTATAGGTCCTAAAGGTATTTAGGCACCCCTGGTCACTTGCCAACCCTGCTATCAATTTCAGTTTGCTGCTATCAAGCCGTTCTTGATGCTTTTCCTCACTTTCTCCATCTAGCCCTTAATTCCTTTAAAGACTAGACAACCTCTAAATCCTCCTAACAATGTGTTCAGGGGTGTGCATAGGTTTTCTTGGCTTCAAAACGGTCTAGGAATGGCCCTTGTCCAAGCTCAACTCTTCTTTCTTCTATCGCTGCCACCATACCCTAGGTTAGGGTTTTAGGAGGGCTACTAGGATTAGGTCTCCTCACACAAGAAAAATGCTTATCACTCCTCTCCTTCACCTTATCAGGCCAAACTTGCTTCTGTCACCCTAGCTCAAATTTGGAGCACTTCAATATTTTCTTGGTTTTGGACCTTCTCAGGCCGTACACAGGGCTAACACAGATTTTGAGAAATTTAGGGCTTTTTTTAAGCCTTTCTTGGACACACAAAGGACTGTTCTCTTTCTTCAGCCACCAGATGAATTGGTATTTGTTCCTGCCTCTTGTCAGACCTTTGTAAGGTCCCCTGCAACCTTTACACACCTTGGGTTTCCAATAGTTAGTCACCCCTGCACATTTGGAAACACTTTTGTTGAGTCTTTCCTAACCGGGCATGACCTGCTCGCCTAGGAATAGACCTTTGGCATGCTATATGAACTCCTACAAATTCCTAATGCTAACATATATACAATTAAGGAGCTTAGCCACATTCCCAAGGTTCCCATACTTCTTGGTATAGTGGGAGTGTGGGCTAAAGCTCCATCTTTATTCCATTTGCCAGTCAAAACAAGTAAAGGAAAACTCAGAAATTACAAGAAAGAAAGAAAACGATATAAAAACTATCTAATGGTGCAAATAGAACTTCCAGAGGCTTCAATACGTGCTAAAAGAATCCACAAAATGCCTCATTTAATTCATTCAAGCAACTACTACAGAAAACAAAAATAGTAAACAGAGTTTCCACGCCAAAAATTGCTATTTCTTTTTATTTTTCTCTTAAAACTGCCAACATTCAAAACTTCTAACCCCCTTCAGGGATCGAGAACCACCTTTTACCATGCTTAGAAAACAGTTAGGTTTTCATTTTTAGCCTAAGAATGGCCAAAAGCTTGCTTTTGTAAAACACAGTGTGTTTTTAAATTTTTGGCAAAAGTTTAGGAAACGACCACAATAAGGATTCCAACCTTATTTAACTGTTAACCTAAGAACCAAAAGGTCCCCAAACACAATCTAAATGGTATTTGAGACCTTATCAAAACAACAAAAAGGATTTAAAACAAAAACCTTCAAAATAAGTTTGCACTTAAGCACTTTGGCAGGTGCTCCTGCACCAAGTGGAGCTGCTAAATTGTACGGATTATGGTATAATGATGTGGATAGAAGTGTTGGATCAACAAGCTTGTATAATGAAGGTATTCGTTTACATATGCCCCTAGTTATTGTGGGTGAAAAGGCATAATTGAAGATCAATTTTGGATTATTTTTTTCTTTTTGCTTATCTGAGCACTTTTTCTTTTGCTCATAGAACTCTTCTTGATCTTTTATCTTTTATTTTGACCTTGTATCTTTTTTTGATAAATACTTTTTCATTCTTGTCTTTTTTACTTAGAGCCTTCAGTTGTTTTGTTAGCACTTGTTTATCCAAGTCTAGGAAATAGATGAAATTGTTGGAATTTGATGGATTGGTGAAGATGAATGATTCATGTACAGGCCAAGCGATGTCATCAATGGGTACCTCAAAACTATCATTTTCAATACCAATAATACCAAAGGAAACCCACTCACCGTCAATGAGTTGGCAGGAAAGCTTAGTAGGAGCAACATCTATAGATTCATACTCTAACTCAGGGTTCTCGAGAGAGAAGGGTGGTAGCCCATGAAATGGACTAGAGGGAATATGATCCTAGAACGAAGAAGGATATTCAAGGACATCCTCCATAGGATCATCTTAGAAAAGTAGATAATAATAGATGTCCTAATTAAACACAGGATTATCATGGACATCAAATGATTGGGATGTGGATGGTAGTGGTTTGACCTATGAAAGGTACACTTATAACTCGTATTCCTTGACTCCAAGGTCTTTGATATTAACCTAGCTTAAAGGAGTGGGAGATGTATGTGATATCAAAGGCTTAGCCAATGCAGAGGAAGATGGTACGATAGTGTTATTAAAGCAATGCTTTGGGAGGCCAGGACTGCTATGTGATGGGCTATAATGCATATAGGGATTTCGGTCTACCGATATAGTTACTTTTCAGTTCTATTATAGGGGAAATTTATGTATTGGTGTAGAGTAGACAACACATCCTGCATGGAATGGATCCATGAACGTCCAAGATGTTATACGGGGTCTCCAAATCCATGATTTGACAGATGATCTCAACTGTACGAGGTACAAATTTTATAGGAAATATGATAGTGCCTACTGATTCTCATTCAACATCATCATATGCTTTAATTTTTATCCTTGTGCTACAATCAACAACATCATTTGTATATCCCAATTTTTTTAGCAAGACTTAAACTACATATATTCAACCTTGCTCCCCCATTTATCAAGACTCATTTGATTCAATATTTTTGGATGAAGGATTTGATATGGAGTGCATCAACATGACAAGGGTTTTGTGTAGGGATATCCTTTTTGGAAAATGTGATGAGACACTTAGGATTGTTGCTTTCGACATGTGTAGATGAAGCTTCCCTATTAGATGGATGGATGTTGTTTACCATGTACTTATAGGCAACACTGGTATAATTTTCTTGGTCTTTACTATCTTTTCTAGATGTGGAGGCTTTTCTTGACCCATGGTTTTGTAAAGGATCCTTAAATATGGTATGATTTTTGTTAGAGTAAAGTAATTAATTAACTTTACTCTCCTCTTAAGATTTCACTTTATGCACATATATTAGTCATTTAATAATTAATATTAATTATTAAATGCACTCACCTTAGGGTTAGGTTTTCCTTTCGGTATTGATCTCCTTTTATAAGGATTGATCTCTTGTATTCTAAAATCTCTTGATTCATTTTTTCTCTGTTAATACATTTTGCACATTGTCAGAGCCAAAACCCTTTGTTTCGTTCTCTTTCTTTCTCTGTGATAATTTTCTTGCATGCAGGTGTTCTTTGGGTTCTGTGGATTTTTATTTCTCAAATCCTACATGGTATCAGAGCCAAATCTGTTGCAGCTTGTTCAATTTTTGAAAGAATTAGAGATCTAGGTTTTGGTTGCATCAGATCTGTGTTTGTCTTCAATTTTTATTTGGAATAGGGGGTTCTTTTTGTTTGGAGCACTTTGAGCTCAAACGGACCTCACCATTGAGCTCGCAGCGTCCAAAAACCCCTATTTTCATATAAAACACGTCCGATTCAGACACAGTTGCTCTAGAAGGCAAAACAAATTTTGCCCCAAGGCCGTACAGCCCCAAGGCACGCATATTGAGGTCGAAAATTGCACAAAAATAAATTTAAAAAAAAAAAAACAAAGTTTTTTTTAAAAAACTCGCGCCACCAGTGCAAAAGGCAGCTACCTCCAGTGAGCCGCCTAGCGGCCACTGCTCGGCCACCACCGCCACTTCGCCACCCGAAGTGTACCCACGCCCCGCCCACACACCGCCAGCCTCTAGAGTGCCACCAGAGAGCCACCAGTGCCCTCTTTAAATTTTTTTTTTACCACTTTCAGTAAAATGAGCATATCTCGGGTGTTTTAGCTCGAATTTTTGAATGAAAATAGGTGTTGGAAAGCTGGTTCCGAGCCCGATCTAATTGATGGAGGTTATTTTTTCTAATTTTTCCGTTTTGCAGTCTTTTTTGCTAGTCAAAGTCAAAACTTGTGTTTTTCACTCTTGAGGGTGTATCTTTTGCATCCGAACTCCGTTTTTTGCAAACAAATAGGCGTTGGAAAGGTGTTTCTGTGATCTTTCCAGATTTGTCATTTATTTTTCCAGAATCTTCTCTAGGTACATTTTATTCAATTTTTTGTGTTTTCACACATCTGTAAATTACTTGGACTTTTTGGCACCTGGAAATGATTTGTTTGCGTGGGATGGATTTATTTGATTTAATTTATCAGTATTGAGGTCAATTATTCTCATATTTTTTTAATTTGAAGAGTTATCATGGCTTTTTCTACTCACCCTTTAGTTGTAATTCTGGAACAGGGTAATTATGAGTCATGGGAAAAGGGCATACTTACACATTGTAGGTGGCCTAATATTTTGCCTTATTTGTATGATCTCATACCTAAACCAGCCACTTCAAAGGGAAAACTAGCTTGGGATATCATTAGAGATCACATAGTAGGACTTATACGGTCTAGTGTTGATGATGACACTGTGTGGGCTATATCGGACATTGATTGTCCCCACCCACTTTGGACACGTCTTTGGGAGATCTATGGAGACCCCAATCTCTCTCCATTCCCAGAGGATCCTGCTTCACATTGTCTCTTACCCATTGCTTGGAGAGAGAATACACCCTTTGATCATGATACTTTAAAGGAACTTCAGTATTTAGACACCCTTACATATTCTGATGAATTAGAGGCTTGTCTCACAGTTTCTACTCTTCAGACTGAGACTTCATCAACATCTCTTGTTGTTCCTGATTTAGTGCAGTAGGGCATCATTCACCTTCCAAACATAGCTACTTTGGACTCTTATCTTGCAGACATATCTTTCTTGTTTGTTGAGTCCTATATTACAGATTTGGAGGATTATTTTGAGGACATTCATCTCCTCTACCTTGACAGTCAGGTTATCACTGTACGCCCACCATTATCAGTGCATTCAGAGGTTGCATTTCAAGATTCTCCACATCCATTTGGATTTGACATCATTTGTTTCAGTTCAGACAGCGAGATTCTTCAGCATCCTATCATGGCACACATCTTGAGATAGATTGGTTCATCACTCTTCACAGGGTTTCTTCGGCATCGTCCTTTGGATTTGTTTCTTCCCAAGGGGAGGAATATCATTTGCCGCTTCAGGATCTCTTTTTGGATTCTACATCAGGCATCTACCATTGTGACAGGAGTTTCTTCATTGTGGGGGGGCCTTCTTCTCTCTTTCTATCTCTCCTATGGAGACCATTGTATGTGTACTTATATGATAGAAGCTGTCTATGGGGGGTATCATGTAATCCACCTCCTATCCTTCTTTCATTAGTGCATTTCATCCCTTTCTTTTCTCTCTTTTGGAGTAGAGTTTTTCCCATAAGGTTTTCTCTATTTCTCCACTTTATAGAGATTTTGTTGTATTCGGGTACCTGATCAGGCCATGTTGTCGGGACCCTTAGTTGCATTGTAGTTCCCTTGCTTTCTTCTACATTGTTTGTAGCTGCATTGTAGCTCATCTTAAGGGGGGGTGTTAGAGTAAAGTAATTAATTAACTTTACTCTCCTCTTAAGATTTCACTTTATGCACATATATTAGTCATTTAATAATTAATATTAATTATTAAATGCACTCACCTTAGGGTTAGGTTTTCCTTTCAGTATTGATCTCCTTTTATAAGGATTGATCTCTTGTATTCTAAAATCTCTTGATTCATTTTTTCTCTGTTAATTCATTTTGCACATTGTTAGAGCCAAAACCCTTTGTTTCGTTCTCTTTCTTTCTCTGTGATAAGTTTCTTGCATGCAGGTGTTCTTTGGGTTATGTGGATTTGTATTTCTCAAATCCTACAATCTTTGTTAGAGGATCCAGATTGGTCATCAATTTCTATTACTTCTTGCTTGATTAGATCCTAGATGGTATTTTTAAGCTTAAAATAGTTTGAAGTTTTATTCCCTTTATTTTGATGGTACTCACAAAACTCATCATCATTCCACCAGGATAGTTTGAAAGGTCTTGGTTCATAGTGTCGAATCTCTGAGAGTTGGAGTACGTTTTGTTTTAGCAGTTTCCTTAAAAATAACTCAATTGGTTCCCCTAAGGGTGTGTACATGTTCTACACGGTTGGTTAGTTCTTGGAGGACCATGTTGTTCAGTATCATGCACCGCGTTTGTGGTTGTCTCCTATTTTTGAGGTGGATTATTGTTGTTTGGAAAAGATGATCCTTTCATATTAAGCATAAGATGCATTTTATTTACAAACTTAGCATCTATGACACCATCATTTGTCACATTTTTGTTTCGTGACCAAAATTTATTCTCGTTTGGTTTGGAATTGTGAGAAGAATAATTTCTATTCTCCTTAAATATTTTTACAAGCCCTTTTGAAATGAGGTATTTATTGATGGATAGTCCTTTCTCTATAACCTCCTCAAATTTTTTTAAACAATGGATTTGTAAGTGGAACATCACCTCCTTGTTGAGGTTCTCCACAAAAATCTGGTCCAGTTGTTTTTCTAGTATGTGGCAAGTGCACTTATTGGCTAAGATTCTCCATCTTTGTAAGAATGAAGTGAATGTCTCTCCATCCTTTTGTTTCTCATCACATAGGATGATGCTGTTAATGTCATTGGATATATTATAGGAAAAGTGTGCGATGAACTTATCCATTAGTTCATTCCAAGTGTGTATTCCTGAAGGTAAGTGTGTGGACAATTTGAGGGCTTGGCCTCCCAAACTCCATGGAAAAAGTCTCATGAGGTATGTATGTTCATTAGCCACGTCTAAAGAGGTTGTATGAAACTCTCATGTATGTTTGACGGGGTCTCACTTCCCCTTATATTTGTCAAATTTAGGAATGATGAAATTCATGGGAAAGGGGGGCATATAAATGCTCCTATCAAAAGGGTAAGTACATAGGTCCTCCACTAAGTAGGTTTTTCTACTCCCAGTTATGTACATGTTGGTCATCTATTATTGTAGTGTTTGTAACTGTTGAGCCTTCAGATCCATGGGCAATGGTGCCGTTGGAGCTATGTTGGGTTGGAGATACTATGTGGAACCTTATGAAGGGTTCTTGAATGGATTGGTGTCATGTTGTGGGGTGAAAGTGTATCCATGCATATTTTGATGTTGATGCATAGGTGGAATGTGTTGGTGAAATTATGATGTGTATGTGGGATGTTGGTTGTATTGTGGTGGTGGTGGTTGGTTAAAACTAGATGTGTATGATGAACCAAGATTGGTTGGTTGTTGTGGAGTGGGTTGATTAAACCCAACTATGAATGATGAACCAAGATTGTTTGGTTGTTGTGATGGGGGTTGATTAAACCCAAATGTGGATGTTGCAAGATTGTTGTGTTGCTACAATGGGGGTTGATTAAGCCCAAATATGGATATAGAACCAAGATTGTTTGGTTGTTGTGGCGGGGTTTGATTAAACCCAAATGTGGATGTAGAACCAAGATTGTTTGGTTGTTGCGATGGGGTTTGATTAAACCCAAATGTGGATGTAGAACCAATATTGTTTGGTTGCTATTGTGGTGGTGTATTTTTTTATTTGCTCCAAAATAAGGACCTAGTCCTTGTCAAAGGTGTGTTTATTTTGTGTGAAGTGGATGTTGTACCCACTTGTGGTCCCAAATATGATGGATTGGTCTTTCATATTTTATTTGCTATGTTTGGATGGGTGGAATTTTGAGCTACAATCATAGTGTGGGTTGGTGCAATAGTTGTAGAAGTGGAGGCAAATGGATTTTCCATTGGTTTGGTGAATGTAGGTGGTGGTGGGATATTCATAGTTGATGTGAAATATGTCATTTGAGCAAGTGGCATGCCTGTGTTCAATTATGATGAGGGTGGTGATGTAGTAGGTGCAGATGGTGGAGGTCAATTTATGACACCTAATCCTAGTGACACTGTATTCAGAGTTTCACTTATGATGGTTGATATATCAAAGTTTAGTGGTAGCCTAGCTCCATTTTGTGTAAGTTGCATGAAGTACTTGTTAGGGTCTACCGACACTAACTCATCTATGATTCTCAAGATCCTAGGATCTTGTGATGCACTTTCTATTTCTTCAGTCATGAGCCCTTATTCTACGTCATGCAAAGTGTAATCCTCAAATGGGGGGAAATTTTGAGATTGTGAATTTGTGTGATCACTAGTTATTGCACCAAAGTGCATGTCACTCGTAGGGTTGTACATAGGATTAGAGGTGGAGTCCATCTCTTTGCACTTTACTTGAGAACATGTGACAAACATGAAAGGAGTTTGTGGTTTGAATTTTTTTTTCTAAATTTTGGATTTTTTGGTATGAATGCAAACTAATATGAATCTATTCTACGTTTTTGGGATTTTGTGATGAGTTTTTGCAAATGCAAAAAACCTTAGATATCTAAATTTATGATCCTAGAATGAGATTAATTTAACAATTTTTTGGATTAGGACTAATGTAACCAAGTGAAAATCCTAAACCTCAAGTGATGATGGTGGTTTGATATAAAAGTTGATTTACAACTAGACATATGAGTTGAAAAACCTACTTTTTTTGATGGGGGTAGTTTGTAAGAATGAGGTTTTGACGATTTTCATAATGATGACACTAGAATTGACTTCTAAATTTGATTTTGGTTTTCAGAATTCAAGATGTTCAAGACAAGATTTTAAGGACTTGTGATATGACACTAAATGATGTAATGTTTAATCTAGTGAAGCTGAAAGTTTGTTGGAAAATGCAAGAAAGTGGCCATTTTGATTTTTGAATTCTATGTAAATAAGATTAGGTTTATGCACCCTCTAAAAATAGACTTTATTTTATCTAT
The DNA here is from genome assembly GCA_007258455.2 of Sequoia sempervirens. Taxonomy (NCBI): domain Eukaryota; kingdom Viridiplantae; phylum Streptophyta; class Pinopsida; order Cupressales; family Cupressaceae; genus Sequoia; species Sequoia sempervirens. The sequence continues at coordinate 325,355,794 of VDFB02000017.1, forward strand.
CAGACAGATGTGGCAGAGAAAACTATAGATGCTATGTAGAAGATATCGACTGCGATTTTGTCTGCAATAGAGGCATTACAAAACTTGATGATGATTGTGACTAACACAGATGCATTGTTGTTTACTAAGGAAAGTTCCTAACATTTTTGATAGACTTTTGACCAGAAATGTGGTGTAAAATGCAACAAATGTGTTGCAGACAGAGAGACAACTTTTCAACAAACAAATGTGTCATAGTAGCTAACGGATGTGTCCCACTATTTTTGTGGTGTAGATACACAGTTGCGGCACACAAGCTAAATGTGGTGCACAAGTTTTGTCAAAAAATAGATCTCTAAGGAACCCTAGTCTTGATTAGTTTTTAGATTTTAGATTTGAAGATGTTGTAAAACACATAAAACAATGTATGTATGTTTTTAGTTGTGATTTTTAACAGTAGGTGTTAAAGATAAGGCCTTAAGGCCAATTGGATTTACTGGTAAAACCAAGAGCCAAAGCACATTCACCACTTAATTAGTGGTAGAGCGGGTTTGTAATCTTTAAGTAGGCCCACCTCCCATTAAAGGGGTAAATGCTTAGAAAGATCAAATATTATTATCAAATACCTTCTCTATACAAAGGCAGATAGTAGATGTCTAGTGACACAAGGTCATCAATAGATGCCATGGGCACACCTTTCTCTTCTTGATAGGCTATTGCTAGCAACCCAAAAAGATTATATCTCAACCTAAGAAAGTACACGGTGAGTAGCTTAAGGGTACGATCCACATCCCTTGCACCACTTTATAATATTACGTTCAAAGTGGAATTTAAGGCATCTACAACAAGGGTTCTTAGTGGGTGGAATTCTGTGAAAACCACTGACTACTTAGGCATCTCCTCATGATTTAGAATTACCCTAGACCACTAGTGAAATTCCAATACACTACATGCACAAATTGAACTACAACTTTTGCTCTCATCCAATTTCTATAGTGCATCAAAAAATGTCGCTTGAGGTTGATCCCTTGGGTTATCAATAAAGATGTGTCCCAAGGTAGGCCTCCTACTTCTTTTTTTTAAAAAGGGAAAGTTTTAAATGTTGTAATTTCTCCTTACTTAGGATCACACGAGGTGCATAAGGGGAGAGGATAATTTAAACAAGACACTTTTGGTTGATTGACTCACATGTGTTCAAGTGCACCAAATATAGTATACACTTGTTCATTTTAAGTCCACCAATGTAAATGTGCAAGTTGTATGTTAATTTTATAGCACCAAACAAAGTGGTGCATGTTCAATCAGAACTGTTCATTTTAAACCCAAACGAAGATCAAAGTTATGGGTATATTTTAAAAGCACCAATCAAAATGTTTGAGATAAGATTCTTTTTAGTGCACCAGTTTAAATATTCAAGACAAGTTTACTTTTAAGAACTAAAATGAAATATTATAGATCTCCCAAGTGACCGCCACAAGCTAGAAACCAAAGATTAGCAATAGAAAAATCTCTACCTTAATGAAATTAGAAAGCAAAAAATAGATATCAAATCTTATACCTTTTTTGTTTTGTTTTACTAGTTAGATGCGATGCACGATATGTCAACTATGGTGCACAATCTAATGAGTGTGATGCACATAAAGTCAACTGCAATGTAGGAAGAAATAAACATGGTGCACAGGATGTCGACTATAGTGTAAAGAACGACTACTGCAATGCATGGTTATGCGATTGCAGTGTACTAGTCAAACTTGCATAAACATAGAGAATAAACATGACAAATATGACTCGAAAAAAATTGTATGCGTCACACAATTGATCAGATGCATTGAACGGGATATCGACTATGGTGCAAGATCCAATGAATGCATTGCAGATCTCCATAAATGTGTTGCACTTCATGTAAATTCAAAAATTCTAAATTCTATACAAAAAAATGTTATTTACGTGATTTCACATTGGGTTCACCATAATGTAACTTGGAAAATTTGACATTTTTCTTAATGGATATAAAGAATTAAAGTAGTTAATCAAAATTCTACAATTCAATACCTAAATGTATTCCAAATCAATCAATAGAAAACAAGCAACACAAATGAAACCAAAATTGATTAAACAATATAGTTTACCTTCACCGTGTTGACATGAATTACTTCCATTATCCTTCTTGGCTTTGCTTTGCTCTCAGATTTTAGAATGCTCTTATTCACTTCTAGCTCAAAAGTGTGTGGATGATAGCAATGATGCAAAACTCCAAAGTTCATGGTTCCTCAAGATGAATGATTGAAAGAAAAATCTTGAAGAATGTGGTTGAATGCTTTCTTTTATAGAAATTCAGATTTGATGAATGGTGTAGATTAAGAGGTACAATGATAAAGATCAACAGTGGATGATTGTTGAGATGAAGAGGTGTATTAGTTAACTCCAAGCTTAATAAGTGAAGTGAGCTAAAAATGGAGATAACTCGGCAAATTATAGAAATGCCTAGTTGCATGAAAGATGAACTAGAACAAAGCATTAGATAGAAGATAAATTTTGATTTGCATGAGAGGATTTAATTAATTAAAATAATTAATTATTATTTGAATGTGCAAGATGAGCTAAATATATAAAATAATTTCATTTATTTAGAGAATGGATAAATTTAAGATAAGTAAATAAAATAAATGATTTTATTTATTTTGGAAGAAGATAGTATTTGAGAAATAAATTAAATAATTAAAAAAAATATTTAATTCAAGAAGTGAGAACTTGCATGAGTATTTAATAACTAAATAAATTTAATTATTATTTAAATGTGTAAGATTGAATCAATAAAATAAATAAAATAAATGATTTTATTTATTTTTAGAAGATAGTGTTGAGAGTGTGATCAGTGAAGTTTACCTATCCTAAGTGATGCAAAACAGAATGCAAAAAGATGAAAACAACACTAAAACACCTCAATGATTAGCCTAATTGAACTTCAAACAAAAGAAAATATGAAAAACAATAGATTTTACCTTTGTTCAAGTTGATATTTTGGTTGGCCTTTGATTGTTGATAATGTGTGCTCCTTTATGGCAAATGATCTAAAACAATATGCAAAGTGATGAGGATTAAATGGAGATTCAAATGATGAAGTTGGGTATTTGAGTGGATGAATGCAATGGATGTAAAAGCTTGTGGATTCAACAATGGTGGATACAAATTCTTGAGCTTGAGAGAGTTGAATTCTTGAAGACTTGAATGCGATAATGCATAATGAGAGAATGAAAGAGAAATCCTCTATATTTAGGGGAGAAATCTCTAGAGAATTCAATGGTCAAGATTGAGCCAACATGGCCAAGATGGAGGGCTATGGTGAATTGAGGACTCACAAGCCCTCACATCTTTCCATTTGGAGGATGAAATGTCAAGATGACATGTGATGTGGAAAAGGACATATGATGTAGAGGTACTTGCAAGTACCTTGGGATGAGAGTGATGGTGACAAGTGAGAGGACCATGAGAATGAGAGAAGTTGTTGGGATAATAAATGTGAATTTTAAATTCACATGATTGGGAGTATCTTGTGGATAAAACAAGGTTCCCAAAAAGTAGGACTTTGACCCATGTGAGTGATGTGACTTTTCAATGATCACATGGGGAAGATGAGAGTCAGAGGAATAAAAGTGAATTTTAAATTCACATGGGGATAATAAAAGAAATTTAATATTTCTTAGGAGATGAAAGAGTTGACTAAGATGTTGATTGAACTAACTGGTCAATGATTAGAAGACAGTTAGTGGCTAATGAAGATTAAGAGCCAACTTGCAAAAGTTGGAGGATGTGACACATCCTAATCAAGGATTAGACATGTGCACATCCCTAATGATGGGATTAGGAGGTAGATTAGGATTAAGAAAAAAGTGATGGAGGATGTGACATGTGAGGAATTAAATAAATGCTTTATTTAATTTAATTCTTTTGAGGAAAAGGGGAATAAAGGGTAAGGTATTTAATTATTAATTAAATACCTTAGGGATTTATAAGAATTAAGGGTATTAATTAAATAATAGCAATATTACTTAATTAATGCAAACAAAAGGATATTTAGATGAAAAGGGACAAATTTGGATAAATGTAAGTGTCCAAATTTAGGTGCCTACAGAGAAAATAAGGATAATTAGATAATTAAAGTAATTACTTAATTTAGGAAGTATGAATGTGGAGAACTAAATAATTAAAGTAATTATTTAATTCAGAAAGGGGATAATGGATGATTAATTAAATAATGTTAATTTATTTAATTAATTTAAAATAATAAAGATAATTAAAGACGTAATTAAATAAATTAGATTTATTTAATTAATCAAGAAGATAAATAGGATTTAAAAGCATAATTAAATAAATAGGATTTAATTAATTAATTAAGAAGATTAATGATAAAGTGAATTAATTAAATAACATAAAGTCATTTAATTAATAGTGGAATATGCATTAGTGATAATAATTAAATAATTTGAATATTATTTAATCATTAGAGAATGATGACAATTGGTGCTAAAACATTACTCACAAGCTAGGATAGTTTCAGGTATCTATAGGAAAAATCCTAAGCTTCCATTTCTGCATGAGCATTTAGTTCTATTAATTATGGAGTATGCCAAAGTTCAAACCTTAGTGAAGTCTCTGAAAGCTAAGGGTAGTGTTAAAAGAAATATATTGAATTTGAGCAGTATTTTGTTACGAGTTTTAAATCCCTAAAGAAGTCGAAGATGAGGAGTGGTAGGAAACAAAAGTTGGGGCCAAATCAGTGGAAGTGTTATCTTCCTCTCCTTTGGATGTAGAAGTGCAAAGGAAAAGGAAGGATTCTACAAAGAAAATCCCTCCAAAGAAGAAAGCCAAGAAGGCTATCTCATGATCAGAAGGCTCCCAAATTGGAGATGAGGAGGTGGGGTACAAATAACAAAGGAAAGGCAAATAGTATTCTACTTCTCATGGGGTTGAAGGTGGTAAAGGTAAGGAGAAGGTGGAAGAGGAGACATTTATTGACAAAGATAATGATAGATTGGAAATGGGCCACTCCCCATCGATGTTGGAAAATGTGCCTCAATCTTATTGGCATGAAACTCCTGAAAGAGAAAAGTCGGTGAGACCCTCTGAATGTCTTACTGACTAGCAGTTGTGTTCTATTCATTTGAAATGCTTAGGTCGCCAAGACGTTGTTTCTGTCTTGCCGATGGGAGTCATCGGCAAGACATTTCAATCGCGATGAGTTTTTCTATCTCTCTCTGCTCGAGGAGAACTCTTGCCGATGGTTTGGTTTCTATTGGACATTGGGGAGACTCTTGGCGACGAGTGGCATTAGGGAGAGATGTGAACTTTCAAAATGACTCATTCTGACAAGATATGTCTTGCCAACGGTTATTCACAAGGTTGTCATCGGGGAGACTCTTGGCCAAAAGGTTTACACTTAGTATGATCTACTGCCGATGGATGTGATCTCACTGATAGGGTGGTGCATTTGATATAACCTCTTGGTGATAGCGGTGGTCTCTCCAACTGTTCTATGCTCGATGTGATGTCTCACCGATAGTGATGGTCTTGCCGATAGAGCTACATGAGTTGAATGTCGGTGTGACCTCTTAGCGATAAAGTTTCTCTCACCGACAAGCAGGTGCTTTCAGTGAGAACTCTTGCCGATAGCACTTGTCTCACTAATAGATCTACACAGGATGAATTTGTGTTTGGTATGATCTTTCGCCAATAGCAATGGTTTGGCCGATGCTTTTGTAGTGGATATCGATATGATGTCTTAGCAATGGTGGTGACTCTGAGCGATAACGAAAGTTGGGCATTGTGGCATCGGGGAGACATGGCCTAGTGTCTCACCGACATGCGACACAGTTTGAACGCCTTGACCGAATGACTATCCTACATGGCTTGTCTTCAACCAATCAAAGAAGCGGAATGTAAACCATTAGCAGTTGGACTGTTACGACCGTTCCTGTAAGGAAGATCAATAGACCGTGAACGACATGGATATACTCTGTAATCAAAGATGATGATCGGTTCGATGAATATTTTGATGTGTGATAAGTGTGTATGAATTCAATTCAGAGAGCATTGTAACTGGGATGTTTTGTACAAGATTGATTAGGAAATTATGCTGCTATAATTTGACATTAAAGAGTGAAGCCTATACTCTATATGTAATTTTTTTACTGTAATACAAAGGGGTTTTTCTTGGTGTGGTGGGTTTTTCTCCCGTAAGGGTTTTCCCACGTAAATCTGGTGTTCATCTATGTATGTTAATTTCCTAGTTTCTGTTATTTCTTTCATAAGTATCTTAATTGAACTATAATTGTAAAATTTAAAGTCACCTCTTTCTTCCCTGAGGTTTTGATGTTAGGAGAGTTTGTTCCGCACCTAAGCTTTCCTTACCAATGGTATCAAAGCCTGGCCAGTTGTGTTATCCTTGTGGGTATGTTGGATTTTTTGAGTCAATTCTGTTCAGTGGGAGTCTTGTAGAAGTTTGGTAATTCAAATTATAGATTAAGATGGCAAGCACGTTAGGAAAGATTGAAATTAAGAAATTCAATGGAAACAATTTTGAGTTGTGGAAACTTAAAATGGAAGATCTGTTGGTTGATCATGATCTTTGGCTTGCTATGTCTGGAACGAAGCCTACATGCATGAAGCAAGAGGATTGGGACCTTGCAGATAGAAAATCAAAGGGATAAGGCTTTGTTTAGCAGACTCTGTTCTTCTAAATGTTCATGAAGAAAATACTACATCTTCTTTGTGGAAAAGACTGGGAGCTATTTATCAGGACAAGTCCTTGGTGAATAAGTTGTTCTTGAGGAAGAAGTTGTACTCTTTGAAAATGCAGGAAGGAGCATCTATTGCTGATCACTTGAATGCTTTCAACATGCTAATTACTCAGTTAGCATTTGTGGGTGTGAAGATTGATGAAGAAGATCATTGTATGCTGTTATTATGTTCTTTGCCAGATTCTTGGGATCACTTGGTGATGGCTATTGGGAGTACAACATCCACTTTTAAGATGGAAGATGTTGTTGCTTCTTTGTTATCAGAAGAGATGAGAAAAAATCTTCTGAGATGGTGAAGGAGGCTCTTGCTGTTAGAGGTAGATCGAAAGAAAAAGACAAAAAGAAGGACAAGAAGTCCAAATTGAAATTAGAGGGGAGATCAAAGTCTCTTGGTAAGAAGTGCAAGGTAAAGTACTGGAATTGTGAGCAACCTGGTCATGTCTGAAAGGATTGTAAAGAGGAGAAGAAGAAGAAGAAGAAGAAGAAGAAGAAGAAGAAGAAGTATTCTTCCGACAATGATTCTTCTCAGAGTGATGCACATGCCTTCATTATAGCCTTAGCTACACAGGCATCAGATGATGTCTGGCTGATTGATTCTGGAGCATCTTTCCACATGACATCTCATAGAGACTGGTTCACTAAGTATGAAAAATACAATGGTGGAAGGGTGCATTTGGCAAGCGATTCATCTTTGGAGATAGTTGGTCATGGAAGAGTCAGAATTCAATTCCCTGATGGAAGAGTGAAGGGAATCAATGATGTAATTCATATACCAGGTCTGGCTTGAAATCTACTTTCTGTTAGTAAGCTGAATGATATTGGAGTGCAAATCACGTTCTCTGGAAATGGCTGCAAGATGACTAGAGGTTCAATGGTGCTAGCAAGGGGTGCTCAAATTGGTACCTTTTATAAGCTGGATGCACATGCTATTCAATGCAATAGTGTCTCTGCAAAGTCACAGAAAGCTACTCATGGAGAAAAAGAGGAAAATTTTTCTAATAGTGCAAACTCTATGGAAATTAAACTTCCAGTAGAAAAGAGTATGCTCTGGCATCATAGGCTAGGTCACATTGGTGAAAAAGGTTTAAAAACCTTGAAAAATAAAAACCTGGTTGAGGGGCTTGATGATTGTAACCTCAAATTCAAATTTTGTAAACATTGTATATATGGTAAACAACACCGTGTTTCATTTTACTCTAGTCCTCACAAATCTTCTGATTTACTTGATTGCATTCATTCTAATGTTTTTGGTCGAGTAAATGTTCCTGCTTTGTCTAAATCAAAATATTATGTATTGTTCATTGATGATTATTCAAGAAGGGCATTTATTTATTTTTTGAAAAGTAAAGCAAAAGTGTTCAGTCGTTTTAAGGAATTTAAAAAACTTGTGGAAAATTAAGACTGGAAAAAAAAAGGTTTAAGGACTGACAATGGCGGTGAGTTTTGTTTTGATGATTTCGAGAGGTACTGTAAAGATCATGGGATTAAAAGACATAAAACTACACCTTACACTCCGCAGCAAAATGGAGTTGCAGAAAGGTTCAACAGGACAATGATGGAAAGAGCATGAAGTATGCTAAGCAGTGCTGGATTGGAGGAGAAGTTATGGGCTGAGGCAGTTACAATAGCATGTTACTTGATAAACCGTTCTCCTAATTCTGTTCTTGTTGAGAAAACACCTTTGGAAACATGGTCTAGAAAGAAGCCCTCTCTGAGACACATTTGAGTCTTTGGCTGTGAGGCATATGCACATGTGTCGAATGAGAAAAGATCTAAATTGGAAAACAAGGTTGTCAAATGTATTTTTATTGGTTATAGTGTTGGCATAAAAGGATACAAGCTTTGGAATCCTAATACGTAGAAAGTTCTATACAGTAGAAGTGTTATCTTTCGTGAGCTAAAGCCTTCTACCTTAGATCTGCAGTCAAAGACAAAATCAGAAAACAAAAAGGATGTAGTTAAAATTCCTCCGACACCAGATAAAGAGGAATTGAAAATTTAAAATGTACCTGAAACTGAGGAGAGCTCAAGTAGTTTTGAGAATTTTGAAGAACAACCTCAGCCTCAGCAAGTGAGGAGGTCAACACGTGAAAGAAAGCAACCTGATAGGTATGGGTTTTCTTTGATAGATTGTACTTGTGCCTATGCTTTAATTTCTAGCACTGATGAGCCTAGGACTGTGAAAGAGGCATTTAGAATGTCTGATTCAAACTCTTGGTTAGAAGACATGAATGAAGAAATGGCATCATTAGAAAAGAATGATACTTGGAGTTTGGTGCCCTTGCTTGAAGGCAAAAAAGTTGTTGGCTACAAATGGGTATTTAAAAAGAAAATAGGTTTGGATGGCAGTGTGGAAAAGTATAAGGCAAGGTTGGTTGCGAAGGGTTATTCCCAGGTAGAGGGAATTGATTATGGAGATTTTTTTTCTCCTGTAGCTAAGCTGACATCTATCAGATTTCTTTTGTCACTTGTAGCATCGTATAACTTAGAGGTTGAACAGATGGATGTGAAGACAAAATTTCTTCATGGTGATCTTGAAGAAGAGATTTATATGTCCCAGCCTGAGCACTTTGTGGAAAAAGGTAAAGAAAGTCTGGTTTGCAAGTTGAAAAAATATCTGTATGGATTAAAACAGTCTCCTAGGATGTGGTACCAAAAATTTGACACTTTTGTTTTATCATTGGGATTTGTAAGATCAAAATCTAATCATTGTGTGTACTACAATCTGAAAATGATCGTGTTCTTATTATTGCTCTCTATGTTGATGATATGATGTTCATAGGCAATAGTAAGTTAATGATTTATGATCTTAAGTCTCAGTTATTTGCAAAGTTTGAAATGAAAGATCTTGGTGCAGCTAGGTATATTTTGGGAATGGAAATAACCAAGGACAAGAAGACTAGACAAATTTGGCTCAGTTAGAGTAAGTATATTAATTTTGTTCTGGAGAGATTTTGTATGAATGATTGCAAGCATCTAGTTGTTCTAGTTTTGCGGGGAACGGAGCTATCTGTTGAAGACTGTCCAAAATCTCCTACTGCGATAGAGGACATGACCAGAGTGCCTTATGCTAGTGCAGTTGGCAGTTTAATGTATGCAATGGTCTGTACAAGGCCAGACATTACCCAAGTAGTGGGAGTTCTTAGTCACTATATGGAAAATCTAGGAAGGACACATTGGGATGTTGTGAAAAGAGTGTTCAGATATCTGAAGGGCACTTCAGAATATGACTTGTGTTACCATGGAAATTTGGTTGAATCATAGAGGACTCTCAGCATTCAAGGCTATGTGGATTCTGATTTGGCAGGGGACATTGACAGCAGAAGATCCACCAGTGGATATATTTTCATGTTGAATGGTGGTGTAGTTAGTTGGATAAGTAAGCGGCAGGTTTTAGTCACTTTGTCCACTACAAAGGCAGAATATATGGCAGCAACACACGCTTGTAAAGAAGCAATCTGGTTAAAACATTTTGTGTTCTAACATTGGTTTTGATGCAGGACAAATAACAATTTACTGTGACAGTCAGAGTGCTATTTGTTTGGCAAAAAATCCTACTTTCCATGCTAGAACGAAACATACAGATGTGCAGTATCATTTTGTACGAGATATGGTGGAGGATGGAAAGGTCTCTTTAGAAAAAGTGGATCCTCTAGAGAATGTTGCAGATGCATTAATGAAGCCAATGAGCACAAACAAGTTTAGGTGGTGTGCTGGTTCAATGGGCCTAAGTGCCCATGAATTTCAGTAGCTATGTTGTTGCTCTAGAGGTGTCAATAAGATCTTTGTCAAGTGGGAGACCCTCTGAATGTCTTACTGACTAGCAGCTGTGTTCTATTCATTTGAAATGCTCAGGTCACCGAGACGTTGTTTCTATCTTGTTGACGGGAGTCATCGGCAAGACATTTCGATCGCTCTGAGTTTTTCTATCTCTCTCCACCCGGGGAGAACTCTTGCTAACGGTTTGGTTTCTATTGGACATCGGGGAGGCTCTTGGTGACGAGTGGAATTAGGGAGAGATGTGAACTTTCAGAATGACTCATTTTGACAAGATATGTCTTTCCGATAGTTATTCACAAGGTTGTCATCGGGGAGACTCTTGGCCAAAAGGTTTGCACTCGGTATGATCTCTTGCCGATGGATGTGATCTCACCGACAGGGTGGTGCATTCGATATAACCTCTTGGTGATAGCGGTGGTCTCTCTGACTATTCTATGCTCAGTGTGATGTCTCGCTGATAGTGATGGTCTTGCCGATAGAGCTACATGAGTTGAACGTCAGTGTGACCTCTTAGCGATAAGGTTTCTCTCGCTGACAGGTGGGTGCTTTTGGTGAGAACTCTTGTCGATAGAACTTGTCTCACCGATAGATCTACACATGATGAATTTGTGTTCGGTATGATCTCTCGCCGATAGTGATGGTCTGGCCGATGCTTCTGCAGTGGATATCGATATGATGTCTTAGTGATGGTGGTGACTCTAAGCGATAACGAAAGTCGGGCGTTGTGGCATCGGGGAGACACGACCTAGTGTCTCACCGACATGCGACACAGTTTGAACACCTTGACTGAATGACTATCCTACGTGGTTTGTCTTCGACCAATCAAAGAAGCGGAATGTAAACCGTTAGCAGTTGGACTGTTATAGCCATTCTATGAGGAAGATCAATAGACCGTGAATGACATGGATATACTCTGTAATCAAAGATGATGATCGGTTCGATGAATATTTTGATGTGTGATCAATGTGTATGAATTCAATTCAGAGAGCATTGTAACTGGGATGTTCTGTACAAGATTGATCAGGAATTTATGCTATTGTAATTTGGCATCAGAGAGTGAAGCATGTACTCTGTATGTAATTTGTTTACTATAATACAAAGGGGTTTTTCTTGGTGTGGTGGGTTTTTCTCCCATAAGGGTTTTCCCACATAATTCTGGTGTTCATCTGTGTATGTTAATTTCTCTGTTTCTGTTATTTCTTTCATGAGTATCTTAATTGAACTGTAATTGTAAAATTTAAAGTCACCTCTGCATTCTTCCCTGAGGTTTTGACATTAGGAGAGTTTGTTCTGCACCTAAGCTTTCCTTACAATCGAAAGGCTTGGCCAAGGACAAAACATATGCTGTAAATATTCACCCTCTCTCAGAAGATTTCTCCTATCTACATGTCGATAGGGAGGAAATGCATGACATTCTAGGGGTTGCTAGATAAGGTGTGACGAGTAAATTCAGACTGACCAAATGGTTTCTTCATGAAATAAATAAAGTTAATGTCAAAGTGCACGGGTTGCAAGAAAAGGAACTGCTAATGAGGATAGTGGTCAATCTACTTATGGGCTCAATGATTTAAAGAATAAGGTTATGGTTTTTGAGGAATCCATCAATGCACTAAAAATGGATTATGAAATTTGAATACAAAACTTAGAAAAAAGATTTAGGAGATTAACTCAAACATTAAGAATCTCTTGAAAATTAGTCAAAGTTTAATCGAGAATAGTACAAAAGCACTGAAGTTCGTCATGGAAAAATTAAAGGAGCTTAAAGAGGAGAAAACAACTTGTGTGAACCTTGGCAACATCAAAATAAAGGAGCAGGAGGAAAAAAAAGTAAAAAGTTATTGTTGGAGAGTGAGAAAGGACCTAGTGCTCAGACCCGTGGGAGCAAGAAAAAACCTTTGAAGAAGAAAAGAATGAGTTGCTAACCCTGGTTAATCAACACTACAACCAGGAATTGGAGGTGGGTGACACCCTTAAAAATATGAAATAGTTTGTTTGTTTTTTAGTTGCTATTATTTGGTTGTGCCTTTATCTATTTGTGTAACATTTTGTTGTTAAGGGTTTTAGGGCCCTTCAAAACATTTTTCCTATTAATAGAAAACCAACATAAAAAATATAACTATTTTTTACATCCAAAAAGAGGTCAATTTAAGATCAGATAAGCAAATGTTGGTTGACATTTGATATACTCAACCATATGTGGCACTCGTATATAACTCTAGTGGATGTTTACACTTAGCTTGTATATTTTAAAATACCAAAAATATCAAAATAAACATCAATTCACTAGTTCCCTAATATTTGGTGAATGCACACAACTAAAAGGAAAAATCACCTTTTTAACAATATAAAATCCCCAAATAAACTTATATAAAATCCCCAAAATAAACTTATATAGATTAAAAAAATTATATAGAAAAATAATTTTAACCACATACCCAAAATAAAATTCACCCAAAAATTATATTGTAGCTACCAAAAAAATCCTTCCCAATTCTAGCCACAACTCCTCACAACGTAGCTATAAATAATGCTACAAAAATACCAAAAAATACTCTCAAAATCTCTCCTAAAACTCTCATAAATCCCTTACAGAGAATTTAAAACAACCTCCACATTTTTGGCATCTATCATGCCCTCATTGGTTTCATGGTGGACAACAAACTCTAGATTTTCCCATAAAATACTCACACAACTACCTTCTACTCCAACAAAACATATAATATAGCCTAAAATTTTGAGAATCCTACAATGGGTTCAACCTTACCAACCATCACAACCCTCTAAAAATCTCTAATAGCCAAATGAATAGGTCAATAACTATTTCTTACTATTAGTGCATAATAGTATAACATTCCACTATCCCTGATAAAATAAATCTAATTCTACGCTCCAAGATATAATACATTCACAAATTTGAACAAGGTAAATGTGTCGCATAAATATTTAGAGAAATTTGTTAACCTAAAAAGGTCATGATTTAATAATTTAGAGACAATGTTTATACGTAAGGGCAAATCCCATGTTCTTATATGATAGTCCATTCAAGAAGAAAGTTTGTAAATAGCTCCAAGGCAAGTAGGAACATAAAACTAATGTAAGTTTGTCTCAAATATCCTATTCACTAATATGAATAATAAATACAACCAACCTTGTTCAAGCTTGGATAGCCATGATCATCTATAGGTCTTTGTATCCCAAATTTCCAAGCCATAGTTTTATTCAAAAACTCTAATGGACTCTATATCATTAACTAATCCTATGATAAGATAAATAAGTGATACCTAAAAAAGGTCTATGACTCCATAATAATATCACAAATGAATACATTAATTATTTTTGGTTGCAACAATGGATAAAACTTAGAAACCAAATGACACATAACACCATGTTCAAACAAATAAATATGATAACCTCATGAGATAGATACTTTATGCAACCATATGAAGGAAATCAAAGGATTCATACACAAACTCATGATGAAACTCAATCTATAATACATCAATATATAATCAGTACATATTCATGCAAGTGTGTGGGTTTTTAGAGTGCATAGTAAAACTATTTCACTATCATGATTTGCCTCTCTCCCCTAGATGATGCTCTCCCTAAACAAGAAAAAGAGGGAAAATATAACTTGCATTCACCTCATTCCAACCAATAATAGTTAGTTTGTGTCAATATTAGATCATAACCACAAACCAATAATAATAAATTAAAGATTAGTTATATATGACAAAAATAATCAATTTAATTACATTACTCATTAAATTTTAATACAAATGACAACATATGCAAAACATTTAGATTAATAAGATATCAATTTAATTCATGGATTATGTGAAATGATGAAATACTATCATAAGGATATATAGAGTCTAGTGTCATTGTATTTAGTACATCATATCAAAACAATGAATACACACTTAACTAGTTAATCAAAATCTTTCTCCGTAATGAGTAACTAAAAATGGGATACACCAATATATGGCTATATACCAAATACACGAGTTCAATATTTGTACCAAAGTGGTACAAATTCCAATGCCCAATTATTGGTACTGGTGTTCAAACTATATTTAGAATATTCACTATAGCTATCATGGCCATCATAACTCTATCATAAAAGATCACTTAATTGAGGTACCCTAATTTGACATGTTCTCAATTCCAAGATGCTCTATGACATAGATCATAATCTATCATATAACTCCCTTGTGATCATGCTCTTACACATTATATAATATGTCATAAGTAACTCTCATCTTACAATGTCTTAAGATTATTTGACCCATCAAATGACATTAGGTGCTCTTACAAAGATGTATCTGACATATAACAAATACTACCAACACAAAGTGGGATGTCCCATTTCAAATTTAATTTAAAATAATAAATAAGCAATTAATTAACGAATATGAATATCAGGATGTAATGTTGAGACACATTTCCCAACATTCTCCTACTTATCAAATAACTTACAAAGGGAAAAGGAGGACCCCAACATTAAAATCTAGTAGCTAGGGTCCATGAGGCACATAGACTCACTACACCACTTGTACTTATCTATGCTCTCTAACTTTTTCAATGCATTTACAACATTTTGTAGTGTCAAACTTCTTTAACATCACTTTTCAATCCTCTACAACATCTCAAACAAAAGAGTACTAGAAATATGTGTTTTTTCTTGCATGAAAGTTTGGGTTCTTTTCCATATATATAGCACATTTATTATCACAAAGAACTCTAAAATATCCCTAATTTAACCCCACATATAAATAAAATATTTGTATCCAAATGGCCTCCTCATAGGCGTGAGTAGATGCCATGTACTCAACCTATGTAGTGGATAAAATGACAACAAATTTCTATTTACTCTTCCAACTAATAGCACCACCAAGCAAATTAAACATGTATTGACTAATGGATCTTCTACTATCAACATCTCATGCCCAATCTAAATCTGCAAATTGATGAATATTAATTAGGTGTTGGTCCTTTGGGATATCACTTACACTTTTTCCTAAGAGTAGTGAGAATCCTAACAAATGGGAAATGTAAACCTTCCTAAACACTAAAATATTGTATTTTAAAGGAAGAAGAGGTATGGAATACACTTCTTACACTAATTTGAGAAGATGTACATGCAAAATTAATTGATCACATAGTTACCGAAAAAATAATAGTCCAAAGCAAAACTAATTGTGTTTTACAACAACTGACAAGTTACACTACAACTTCCAAGTTATACCTTTATAGGAGTTATTGATGGTCCAAATGACACAAAACAACACAAGAAGAATAATCTCTCCTACCTCTCTTGAAAAGATAACAAATTTAAGATATGTGGTCTCCAAGGTCTCTATAATTAGGTCACAACGTGTTGGTTTACTTAGTGTTCAATCTGAATTGTTTGTTCAAGGATCCTTTATGATTTCTTAATGTCAAAAAAAAAAATCCTTTTTCCTAACAATTTCCTATCTTGAATTTTTATTTTATTACTTATTTTTATTTATAACTCAATCTTTCCTATGATATTTTAAAAAATAAATCAAAAGGATAGGGTTACACAAAATGAAATGAATAAATAAATACTTTATCTTAATGATTTCCTTCTTTAGATGACAAAATATGGAGCATTATTTAACATCCACTTTAATGAAATTAATGAATGTTTAATTTAAAGGAAAGTGAATGTGATCTTCAAGGAAATTTTAGAATTGCTTAGTATTAAATATCATTAAATCATCGTATTTTACATGCAAATCTAATGATTATTCTAATAATTCCTTCATAATATATAACAAATCTTCAATAATAGTGTTTTTAAGTTACCCACATATTTCAAAATAAAAGTAAGGCAAGTTCTACCATTCAAGAGATAAGAAACAAATAAATGAAGTTAGGTTTTTTATTAACTCTAGCATAACTTCTACACCAAATCTTTGATCACCTCTTTCAAGAGTTCTTTCTCTAAATATTGTGAAGATTAGCTAAATATTATCTCATTATCAAAAAAAGGTAGCCCTTTTACAAACTTCAATGGTTACTTTTATAGAGAAAATGAAAGGTTGTTCACATAAAGTTTAACTAAAATTAACAACTATAGAAAAGTTTAACTAAAATTAACAACTATAGAAATTTCATGCTACTAAGCTTAACTACAAAAAAAACTAAAAATAACACTTAAATTGGAAGTCCTAATAGTTAATGTATGCATTATCCTACATTTGTTCTACATGTCTATCAAACTAAAACTAAAAATAAAATTAATGTCAACTACTTAAAAATAGGATCCACTTGTATTTATTGAGTGGGACCCACTTTAGCAATTATTTATTATATTGCAAAACATAGATAATAAAAGAATAATTTTCAAAATATTTGATTCCCAGTTTGATTTGGCACCAAAACTTATTTGAATTTCAAATTTTCAAAACCTAACTATTGTTGGGCCTTGCTCTTGTATTCTAAGTAATTTCTAAGACACTTGGATAACTTTTCATTATCTAGACCCTTAATAAAATTGAATCTAAATTTTGAGTATTCACACACTTTACTAGAGAAATCTAGTTGATATATCGTTCAAAGTGGCATTAAGAGCCTTGAATTCCACTCTCAGCTTTATCAATTCATCCACTGCATCCACGTCCATATTTTGTCTATACCCTTTGTAGTGTCGTAAATTGTCACCTTTGACAAATTCACACTATTGTTTGGTCCCCCTTAAGTAATTGGACCTAATTGTACACCTAATTTCCTAAATTATGCATTATGTGGCCCATTTTATCATTTTTCGATAATTTGTAAGTACGAAACAAATGCATTCATTTAATATTTTGCTCCTAACTCCTTAATTCTCGAAAATAGGTCTAGGACACTGGTGCTTAGGGCACCTATGTCCCCCTATTTTGGATTCAAATTCAAATATGTTGGTGTCAAAATTTTATTATTTGAATTTCAAATGTCTATTGTCATCTATACAAATTTAATTTTGAAGAAATTAGAATAATTGCATATACATACCTAGTCATTGCATTATTTAAAAACTAACAAAGAATATTTAGCATTATTGAGAAAAAATTATTGTCAAGGGTATTATCAAGCAAGTCAAGAGCATAATTTTAGAGATTTATTGCAAAAATTCAAGATCCAAGCATCATGTCAAAGTGTATGTGAGTTCATGTTTATGATATCACATTGTTTGTGAAGACTAACCCTTGTAGGTCTCCAAGAAATTTAAGAAA
This sequence comes from Sequoia sempervirens, assembly GCA_007258455.2. Lineage (NCBI taxonomy): Eukaryota > Viridiplantae > Streptophyta > Pinopsida > Cupressales > Cupressaceae > Sequoia > Sequoia sempervirens. The sequence goes on from VDFB02000017.1 coordinate 325,373,594, forward strand.
TAAACATTCAAGCCTTGAGGAGATTTGTATGAATTCAGTCCTTAAAGGAAGCCAATGGAGGGTGGTGAGTTGCAACACTTTTTTGATTCATCATTCTTGTTTATCATGTATCCATTTATCATTGACATTACCATTGTGGAAGTGGAAACACTAATACAAGGTTTGGCTAAGGCAAGCCCCTAAATGGCACAACCCTTTCTCTCTCTTTTTGAATGTGCAATTTTTAGGTTTGAAGAAGATTGGAAGAAGTTGAAGGTCAATTATCCATTATTGCATTCAAACCCTACACCTTGACAACTCACAGAAACTCAATTACAAAATTATCTGACAGTGATTAGGCAGTGCAACAAGTAGAGAACAAAATCTTTGACCCGATATCCGAGGACTATGAAATTATATCTGAATTACCCCTACAAAGACATAGGTGCCTTGGGCAACTTAGTCTAACATTTTTAGCCCCAAATTTATATCACAGGTACACAGTATCCTACTCAATCCATTTCTATAGTTTGTTCCTATCTATGAATTTTTAGATCTATTGTTTTTGCATCAAAACAATCATTTGCATAATTAGGCTAGTTGAATCATTGCATTTCATCCTTAAGGTCATTTCAGATTTGGTCAAGGGTAGGTTGACTCACCTTTCAGGTTGTAAGTCAATCATATATCTTTCCCAAATCCAATCAAACTCCCCCCTTTTATTTAATGAAATAAGGAAAAGGTGGTAAACCCCCACAAAGGGAGATCTCCCTTGAAGGATCCCTTTTCCACCATTTCACCCTTCAATATTATTCTTTATTGACTGATGGATTTCCTAAATTGACCTTCTAGTATGATTTTGCATATCAACTAGATTGAGGCTTATTATTCAGAATACAAAATCTTCAAAATTATACCTAATTTTGAAAATTTCATCTCTTTCCTCTAAGAACTTCTACAAATAACATATTAATACATCTCTTTTGAAAGTGATTGCCCTGATAATATTCTCTACAAAATATTTATCACTGTCTTTTAATATATTGTTATCTACCAAAAATTTGAAGGAGAGTATACTCATTTCTCGAAGTAAAGGCATCTCATTCTCATACATATCATCCTTAGATCTCATTAATTCTATAAATTTATCCATTATTTGTATTAAATAGATGACATGTTGATGGAATTCACACCCATATTTCAACTGCTTATTGCTCTTATATATCAAAACATCAATCTAGTTATCGAGTGCTTGAGCTTTCTATTTCAATTCCTATAAACTATCCACCTCACTTTTTTCCATCAAAATTAGGACACCCATAGAAGAGATTGAGATTGAAATCACTAGAGTTAATTACAAAAAATTATAGCTACTGTAATTGTTTTTTCAATTCTTTCTTGGTAGCTTGATCTTTCACCATATGTAGTTTCAAAGTCTACAATAGTATCTAATGAAACTACCTCCTCTTTTCTTGTTTAATTCCCCAAATTAACGTGTGTAACTCAAAAATCATGGGGTCAACAATATCCTTATCAACAATAGGAGTTGCAATTTCTACAATATTTTCATTGATTTTATTCATCCTTATTGTTGACAAGACCTAAGGCTTATTTTATGTTTTTCCTCACCAATCATTGCATGTACCATTGCTAAGTCTAAGGGTTGTACTTGTGTAGTTCTCTTCTTGGCTGCAAAATCCAACTTAACCCAAGTTGGGCTAGTAGAAACATTTTGTAACATTTGTTAGGAAAAGGTGTTGTACACCTTGCATAATATATTTAATGTAATTATTCTTGGGGCCACTTTATGTTGCATGTAACATTGGGACATAAGTTAAGTTGCTAGAATGTAATTATTTATTATTGGGGAAAATAAATAAATAAAGTACTCAATATTAAATAAGGGGACATGGTTTTGTAATCTCATGGTTTTAGTCACATGGTTTTGTGTAATACCACTTGGTGGTTTTGTGGGAGCTTGCTTCTATAAAAGCAACCACAAAGGTAGTTGTTTAGGTTGAGAGGAAAGTTTTGCATGTAAGATCTAGTTAGCATTTGTGAGGGTTTGAAGCATGGCACAAGATGTGTGGTTGCATGCTTGTTCACATGGATTGCTTGGAGAGGGCTTATTGTTTCAATGGTGTTCATGGAGACTTAGAAGATGTATTGTAATCTTTATTGCTGAACAATACATGAGAGATGGATGCTTTTGGAGGCTAGGTTTTTCCCTCTTGAGGGTTTTCCCAGGGTATATCTTGTGTCATATTTTCATGGGTATGTTGTCTATTCTCTTGCATGTGGATTTTGAACACTTAGTTGCATATATTTCTCTTTTGGGTTATGAGGAAATTATCTTTAATGGCTGCAAGTTTCCAACAAGTGGTAATCCGATCACCCATAAACTCATAGTATCACCATAGTCAAAGAAACCCATAAACAACTCAGATAAGGAAAACAACAAATAAACCATGCTAAAATAAATCCAAACCTGATCCACTGTGAAGTGCTCTAAACAAGCTTTCCGTCAACTATTCAAAGTCCAAAATTTGACTCCATATGTACAAGATATGCCCTCTCGAAGCTCAATTGTACATCTCAAATTATTCTCTTATTTGACATGGTTATTAGTATATGGTTGGATTTGTGTGTTGCATTGTTGTATCTACAAGTTGTGTAATGTTGTAGGTAGTCTATACTTACATGTTGCATTTATGACTTGGACATGGGTTGTCTTTGCCCATTGATATTTCAGTGTTGATGCATGTTCAGTTTTGGTGGCTTGGTCTAGTCACTTGGTTTGCCAGTTTTGTTGTCATGTTGAGGAGGTGAGATGGTATTACCAAGTACAATCATGATATGAGACCTATGTAGTTGACTATGTTATGCAGATATGTGGGACACGGTTGGGTTGAGTAGTTGGTACATTTGGTGATGATCATGGTGTCACATATGTATCTTGTGAATTAGATATTTTGGCATGTCGTGATGGTTTATGCAGGTGCATTGTGGTGGTGTTGGATTGGTTCCTGATTATGGTTGTGGCGGTGTATCTTCTTGGTATGAGGATCATGGTTTTACTTTGCATTTTGGGAGCTCTTGTTACATTTGAGTTCTTTGATTGTGTGAGGGCCTTTTGGTTTATCTTCATGAGGAGATTGTTATCATGATGTCATGGATAGCTTGATTACACTTTTTAGTGGGAGCTTTTGGCAGTGATGGATTGGTGGTGTTGGATATGTTTATGATGGTTTGGTGGTTGTAGGTATCTTCTTGGCTTGGAGATTTTGGTTCTACTTGTTATGTTACTAACAGTTCAGTTGTGTGTGTATACCTAGATGATCTTCATGGAGAGGATGGTAGTCACAATGCCATGTGTGACTCAGTATCACTTTTTAGTGGGAGCTGTTGGCAGTGATGTGGATTCACCATTTGATGGTGGATGATCTTCTGTAGTGTCTGTTGATGTCATGGATGAATTCTTGGATTCTACTTCTATGCAGTGAGGTTTCATTGACATCTTTGGTTTCATTGATAGAGGATGGTTATATTCATGTGGTTTGGATATGTTTACATCTTTGGTTTCCATGCAGGACTTCTTTAGTCTATGGTTGAGGTGTCATGCTTTGTTTTTTTTGATGTGATCCTTGTTTTTGATATGATCGTTATGTTATTATGTCATGATTTACTCTTGATTCTGGATTGGAGTTTCAGAATCATACAGGTGCATGTTATGTTCTTTGGATCGTATGATACTCTTTGAGGAGATGTGAGATCATGATGTCATGTTTATGTTCCTAATTCATGATTGGAGCTTTGACATTGATCTTGTGTGGTTCTCTTGGTATTGGGTACATCAATCATTTTCTTGATTACTTCATGATGGTGCTATGTTGCATTTGGAGTTTGCAATGATTTGGTTGGTTATAGGTACTCATGGATACTTGGAGACATAAGTGAGACTTTATTTCTATTGTGGTTAGAGACATGTGTTGAGATGGTTACTCTTGATGAGATTTCAGCAGGAAGTCCGAGGAGCCTACACCTTAGTTGGACGTGAGTTCAACATGTACCTATGAGGAGAGTGTTCTTGGATGAGTCATGAAGACTTGGATATCTTGGAGGAGCATTCCCATTCCCCACTCTTGGTCTTCTCGGTGGTTTCACTAGAGAGGTATTGCTCATTGTTACTTTTAGGTGCTTTATGTTTTATGCTTTATCTTCTCATGCATATGGATCTTGATCTATGGATATATGGCTTTGGAGGGTTCATTTGAGGAGTGTTGGCATGTCTATCTCTTTATGAGTTGTGATTACATTCATTGATGATTGAGTTTAGGAGAGTTTGGGCTTATTTCCTTCATTGGGAATGGATTTAGTCTGATCTTCTTGGTTATGAGAGCTTACATCCATGTTGATTACATGATACATATGTTATGTTTGATCTTGGTGATTGAACGGGTGGGTGTGGATTTTCTTTTGATTTTACGGAGGAGATCATTTAGAGGTGTATGTAGGAGATTTTTCTTTTTCAGGTATATGATGTGCAGAGTTTGTCTCTTTGGTCTTGGTTATCTTCCTAGATGTTTGGTTTCACATTACATAGGTTTGAGGTTTGGCTGGAGCTATAGTAATCACTAGCTTGTGGTCATGTGTTTTCACTTATGTTCTTGGGTGATGACATGGAGGTTCCTTTATCTTTCTCCTTTGTTGGGTGTGGAGAACTTGGGAGAGCTATGGAGACTTGTGATGAGAGTTGTTCTTACAGGTTATTGGTTTACAGGTTTTTCATATCATTGTGGATGATTCCTTGGTACTACATGATGTTTTTTACACTTTCTATATGATGCTAATGGTAGACTTATGCCTTGATATTTTTGAGATTTTCATTACCCATGCAGTGGGAGCTCTTGGATGTGTATGTCATTCTTTGACAGGTTTTGCACATGGAGATTATGATTGCAGTTTATGGGTGTATATGTTTATGGCATGAGTTTACTATGATTTATATACCTTGGAGGTATCGATATTTGGATGTGTTGGCACTTGTTGTGGGTGCTATTTCAGCTATGGGTTTGTGTATCTTGATGACTACTAGTGCATATTATTACCTTTGGATTGAGTGTATGTGTTTGGGATATCGATTGAGGTAGGACTTATGCTTCATTGTGATAGATTGTGTGGCTTCTCTATTGGATGGCTTCTTATCTTTGTGCATTGGCATGATGGAGGGTGAGAGCATTCATGCGTGGGATGGTGGTCACTTTGATTCTTGTTGCAGGTATCCTGATGGAGCACATGGAGCACTTTGATTCCTTGATGGTATATATGGCTAATGGATTATTCTTTTGATTCATGTTTTGAGGTTACTTGTTCCCCTTATGCAATATATACAACAAGTGGGAGAATGTTAGGAAAAGGTGTTGTACACCTTGCATAATATATTTAATGTAATTATTCTTGGGGCCACTTTATGTTGCATGTAACATTGGGACATAAGTTAAGTTGCTAAAATGTAATTATTTATTATTGGGGAAAATAAATAAATAAAGTACCCAATATTAAATAAGGGGACATTGTTTTGTAATCTCATGGTTTTAGTCACATGGTTTTGTGTAATACCACTTGGTGGTTTTGTGGGAGCTTGCTTCTATAAAAGCAACCACAAAGGTAGTTGTTTAGGTTGAGAGGAAATTTTTGCATGTAAGCTTTGGTTAGCATTTGTGAGGGTTTGAAGCATGGCACAAGATGTGTGGTTGCATGCTTGTTCACATGGATTGCTTGGAGAGGGCTTGTTGTTTCGATGGTGTTCATGGAGACTCAAAAGATGTATTGTAATCTTTATTGCTGAATAATACATGAGAGATGGATGCTTTTGGAGGCTAGGTTTTTCCCTCTTGAGGGTTTTCCCAGGGTATATCTTGTGTCATATTTTCATGGATATGTTGTCTATTCTCTTGCATGTGGATTTTGAACACTTAGTTGCATAAATTTCTCTTTTGGGTTATGAGGAAATTGTCTTTAATGGCTGCAAGTTTCCAACAACATTGTGTCAATGTTACCTTGTTGTTGTTGTAGTGAAGAAGTAGGAGAGGTTTTTAAAAAACCTTTTTTTCCTTGGAGTAGAGTGAGGAGAAGATAATATAGGAGAATTCTAAGGGGCTTGCTATTGAGGTGGAGAAACAAGAGGGAATGTATAATTATTTTTTATGGAGGAATCCTCTATGTACTCTGTAGAGGGGTTTTGACTATGTCCCCTTGCTCTTATCCACCTTTTACATTCTCCTTGGATTCAAGATAGATTTCCCCCTTGAGACCCAATCACTACATGAGGAGGGAAATAATTTTGCAAAATTCACTTTCCAAGTTGAAATTTTTCCTCTACTTGATATTTCCCTTGATCCTCTGAGTTAATAGGAATAGCAGTACTAGGTGTACTAGAATTTGACACTATGGGAGGTGGTGGAGGAGTTATTTTTGGAGATGATGTGATATCAAATCATGTTATCTCTGACTGATCTGAATATTAGAGAGGGAACAAGCATGGCCACATTGGGTTGACTTGGAAGATTTATCATAAAGGCTCTGCCCCAAAACTTTCCATCACCCCAACTTCTATTTCTTCTTTAGTTTTCCTTTCCTTGTCAAGGGATTTTTCAACTTTATGCAAGAGATTTTTAGTTGAATCAAACTTCTTCTTCTTGTATGTTGTCGGAGGTTCACTCATCTTCTTCCTCTTCATGCCTTTCCCCTTTTATTTTTGGCCTTTATGAAACTGTATCCATTTGAGAGTATAAATTTTCACATTTTACTAATATTTTATAGCTTAGTTTCCTTTGTGATTGCCTAGTTGACCAATGGGAGTGATGTAATGTCAATATTTTGTAGGTCATAAGTGGGACTAAGGATATTATCGTCATCAACTATGCCATTGGGGAGGTCCTTTCACATTCCCATATCTTTTATTTATTTAAGGGTGGATCTAAAAAATTCCCTCTTTTTGACCTCAACATGATTATGACAATCAACCCAAAATTCTTCCATTGTAGCATGGTGCTTATATTCTAGCACAAAAAATTTCTCAAATTTTCCATTGAGGTCATATCCCATCCATTTGTCATAAAACCTTAAGTTGAGAAAAGAGAGCTCCTCTTCGAATGCCCTGGCCCAAACTATATTTGGACATGTGTAAAAACCCAAGAAAAAAGGAAACTTAACTCCAGGCTAATGTTTTTCTGTGAATTTATTATGAATTTCTATGATCTACTTGGAGAATTCTAATAATATGACCTTGTCATTGTAAAATATCAGAAGTAGAAATGACCCCCCTAAAAACTAGTGATCCTAATGTAAGTGGACTTTGGGAATCAAAGGAACCAATGTCACCATCCTGATATGATTAGTTGTTTTGCTTCATCAAAGATCTTTATAGAATCATCTCCTAATAACTTATTAATAATTGGGTGGATTATAGAATCATTTACCCTCTTGAAATGTATCTTAATATTCTCGAGTTTCGTTAGGAGTAATGCTCCTAAACTCTTTTCTCTCCATCATCTACTGTAAAATACCATTTGTTTTCAAGCTTGGGAAGGTGGCTTTCCTTGCCAATAGATATACAACATAGGATGTCATGTAAAATTTCTTAGTTGTATGAACACTCATGAGTTGTTCATGAATGTTATTGCTGACTATCTAGACCTAATCAAAATACTCTTTATCTTTCAAGATGACAAAGATGTATTTGTAAATTCATGTGTGACATGCCCAAGACTTTGGTTTCTCCATTACTCTGCTTATAAGAGTAATGTATCTCCTATATTCCCATGAAAAATATTCCCTAGTAAGGTTCTTAGGAACTTTAGTGAAGGTTATCCTTGGCTTTGCTAGCCAAGAATTATTAAAGTGCCTTACACTTTGCTCTTCTCTTCTCTTAAAATGCCTTGAGAAATTGCTCCTTTGTTAGGTGTTTAATGTGAAAAGAGGGTCTAGACTAACTAGTAAATTAACCTAGATCAATCCTATCTTCACTAAACATTGGAACAAAAACCAATAAAGGCATTATGATTAGCTAAATTTCTAAAAGGAGAGACAATTTGCATGGGTTATGTTCCTTTTTTGCAAAGAGGAAAAATGATAAAATATGATTTAATTAACCTAATTGATACAAACCCTAATCTAAAGAAACAAATAATTACATAGACTGGTACAAAAATTTACAAAAATGAATACATATCTTAATAGGGCAGATGGAGGAGAACCTATCATTAAAATCAAAGGAAGAAATGGAAAAATACAAACGTTGGGTGCCCTTTTCCTTAGGGTTTTGTGTGATCTAAATTCTTGTCCATCTATCACAATATGCTTTGTCTTCTTATAATCCTTCACTATAAAAAAAAAAGATTCAGATTTGCACACATAAAAGAGGGAAAAGGGTTGTGTTGTATAGGGGCTTTCCTAGGTCAAACCCCATGTTGGTGTTCCCACCTCCACAACAACAATGATAATGATAATAAGGAGTGTGTCTCTTAAGGGATCATAGGAAAAATAAATGATAAAGATCATAATAAATGAAATAACATGAAATAAAGTTATCTTATGTATGAAACCCTTATTGGAGTGATGTCCTATCACAAGTTGCCACAAGGATTTGATGAATAAAGAATAAGTTTCCTTGAATACCTGCAAGGGTTAATATGCATAACAAAATAGCCTTGACAAATAGAGATATTTAGAAAAAATGTAGAGAAGAATAAAGAGAGATAGAGAGAGAATGCTCATAAAGAAGTTGCATGTGTTATCCTCCAAATGAGAGAAAGAGTTGTATATATGCATTCTAGGTACTTTTTGGAGCCAAAACAACAAGATACAATGTTCAAGACACCAAAGGTTGATATTCTAATTTAAAACATTTTTAACATTTTCATGCAGGACACGGGCACCCTACATTGGTGTCTAGGAATTTTTCACCCAAAAATTTTGATGTCAAGGAATTTAACATATATTTTTAATCAAGTTCTGAAACGATTATATTATGAATATCATTATTCATACAGGAAAAATAAATTTCCAAATATAGTGTGAAACTATCAAGGGTGACAATTTATGATGCTACATTAGGGTTTTCAGCAAGGCTTTGAAAGGTAAGCCAAAAATATGTGTTATAAGGTTTAGATTTATTTCTAAAACAATGTTTTCATCTTGGCTTCTTAAAGATTCGATATCAATACTATAGTGGTTTACACATGACAAAATTAACTTTGGAAATTATAGAGTGGTTGGGAATCTTGCTATGTGACTCAAACCAAAATTGGCAATGATCCTGGATTATGAAGTAGTTTACTCCCCAAAAGTCCTTTTATTAAATATTTTAAGTCAATATGACCTATGTTTGTATTTGAAATATATTGGATAGTGGAGGTAATATTTGGCACCTTAAGAACCCCTTGAAACTCATACTTCATCATGGTGTAATTTTTATCCAACTTCTCAATAGGCTTGTCATTCATCTTGTATAAGGCATGATAACCTAATAAATTTCCATACTTAAACTTTCTATAAATTTCTCTAGGTTTTCAAGTGTTTTAGATTTTAAATGGGCCATTTTCAATCCTAGAAAACTCATCCAAAGTTCCCTAAAAGGTCAAGGGAGTTAATTCTTTTCACCAAAAAATTATGGTATTGTTGGTGTAAATAGGTGTTTTACCTATCTGGATCCTATTTACATGTTAAGTCCACTTAGGTCCTAGGAGGGAATATTTCTAGATAGTGTTAATTGTCACTAGATCTTATCTTATCTTTTGAAATTTAATTCTTATGTCCTAAGTCATTTAATATTTGTTTAAGTAGTTGTCTCATTATATAATTGATATTAAGACACATGTCAAGATCTTGTCTAATCCTATCTCATAATTTTCCATTATAAGCAAGACAACATTTATACATCTTTAACAATTCAGTTCAATTGAGTTAGTCTAATATATCATTATAATCTTGAGTATTGCATATTGGCCATATCTTTCATCTATTATTGCAATTTCATGTTCTTTCTTTTCTCTCTTATAGAAGGTTGTATTTGGTTTTTGTAGGTGATCCTGGAGGCTTGAGTCTTTGAGTGACTCTAACATGGTATCAAAGCTTCAAAATTTCAAAACCTTTTCTCAAATATAAGGGTTATTTGAGCTTGATATTTTTCTTGGTGTGTGTGTATTGGGCTAAAATGAACCTCATGGTTGAGTCCAGATGTCCCAAAAACCCCTATTTTCATATAAAATACTTGATATTTGGGCAAAAAAAATTGAGCTATTTTTGAAGGTTTTGAGGAACGTTACAAAAAAAGTATTTGTACATCAGTACAAAATATGTATAGTATAGATCCGTATAGAGCCATACCATCTGTACTGGTCACAAGCATAAGATCTGTAAGTTCCTCAATATATTTGGTGAATATTTGTACCCATTATGCTTTGTGTCACCTTTCTACAATCCATTGCATCAACCTGAGTACTGTTGTTATTGTAGTCACATTAGCAAGTACGAAATTGGTAGATAAACACATCACCAATGTTGATAAGCTCCGAAGGGGGGCGCATGCCTACCACACCCTACCACTGGGTCACAACTAATTGAGTGACAATGAGTTTTTTTTTTTTAACTTTTTTTCATTCGGAAGTCATATGCAAAACCTGCGACCAAGGACCCAAGTGGCTTAATTTTTACCCCTAGCCCTAGAAGGACAATTATTTTCAAAATGCTATAATTTTCCACCAAGGTGTCAAAATTTTGCAAACAAGGTATCATCGGAAAGTCGGTTCCAAGCACTTCATAGTGGTGCAAGCCATTTTTTATATTTTTCCTTAGATGAATTTTATTGTTGGTTGAAGTTAGATTTTCCTTTTTGGACCTCCAAGTTCATAAATTTTGTCCAATTTTCATGATTTTGCAGTTTTGGGAAGGTATTGAGGAGCTATAAATTTCTATTCATGTCATTTTTCTAGATTCAAGCCCGAGTATCTTGTATGTATGTTTGTGCAAATTTTCATTTTTGTTTGTTACTTGGACATACTACAACTTGGAGAAGTTTTATCCTCTTGGGAAGGATTTATTTTCAATCTAGATCATATTAGGAAAGGTTAATTTTAGTTTGAGGATCTCATTTTGAGATATTGTTGTATTTTCCATCTTTAATCCATCTTAGCATTATAAAATCTAGAACACAATCTTGGCATTGTAAAAACACTACATATAAAGTGCCACCTCATGTTACTGGAGGGATTCTTGATTGATTGATTTGGGGGGTCTCTTGGTGCATTGTTTTTATTTTTTTCTTATGCTCTTCTTTTTTCCATGGATCATTCTAAGGTTCCTTTTCTAACATCATATAACTATTCAACATGGCATCAACATGCATGGAGTGTTCTAATGAATGAAGGTCACTCTCTTTATGTTGAAAATAAGGCACCTAAACCTATAGATGATGAGGAAAATATAAAATGGATTATTGAACATACCAAAGCTCTTGGATGTCTTCGTAAACTAGTTTCTCAAGAATTATTGTTTCAAATTGAATCATGTAAGAATTCTCATGAGGCTTTAGATAAATTGAAAATAGTGTATCTAGTACTACAGATAAAGTAAGAGGCTATAAAATTGATAATGAGCTAATGAGCCTTGATCCTAAGAACTTTGACAAAATCTAGGACTACATCACTAAAGTTAATGATCCAAGAGAACAATATAAAGCATGTGGAATTGATAAGAAGGGCATTTTGTTAGTCTATAATACATTAAATAAACTTGGTCCTAATTATGTTACTTTTGTTTCTAGCTTTCATACTCATAGGTTGAATATGAAGTTTGCATATACTATACCTTCATTTGCATCATTTTCTAATATGTTAATATATGAGAAACAAAATATTATCTCGATGGGTCTCATCAAGTCATCTAAATCTTAGGAATTGTTGGCTAGTCAAGTGAAAAAATCAAAACATACTGATAAGAAACAAAAGAAATCAAAGAAAAATCCACATTCAAATCAACCAAAGAATAAATCCTCTTCCATAGATAAATCATCTAAGAAGGATAAGCTTACTTGTTCATATTACAAGAAGCTTGGGCATGAGGAGCATTCTTGTTGTAAGAAGGATATGAAACATATTCTCAAAAATAATCATATTGATTTTCCTTCTAGAATGTATGATTTATCATCATCTTCTTCTTCAAAATAGTCTAATAAGGACAAAGTTCATGCTGGTTTGGTTACTACATCAGGAAGAAAGGGAACCACTCTTTGTGCTTTTTTAGTCTTGGATCAAAGAGATAGCTTCTAGATTCAGGAGCATCTCATCATATGCCATCTTCACAGTCTATATTCTCTTCATTTGAGCCTTTAACTATGTCTCTTTTTTTGATGATAAACAATACATACATGAGTGTACTTTGGAAGGGGTTTATTTATTTTGGGGAGGGAACCTTCAATGATGTTTTGTCTGTACCTTATTTTTCTAACAATATTCTTTCCATATATCATATTACGCATGGTGGAGATGGGAGGATTGTGGAATCCACCCCTTATTAAATTATCATTAGAGACTAGGAGAGTAGATATATTCTTGCTACTAGGATGGTTGATCAATCTCAATTGTACAACTTTGTAGATTTTGCTTTTGATTATGGCATTGTTCCTTTAGCTATCGATCACACTTCTAGTGTGGACCATGATTTAGAGGAGACATTTGGCTTCTTTAACTTGGGAGTTCTCACATCGGATCTCCTTCTTGAGCCTTGCATTTCATCTCCTCCATCTTCTATTGCATTTGATGATGCTCATGTTGGTACAATTTTGGCCTCTTGTGATTTAGTGCAGTGGGATCTACATTACTAGCTACACCTACTTGAGATGCATACTGTCATGCCCCAAATTATACATAGATAGCAACTCACTACCTCCAATTTTTTTCCAAATAAATGCATATAAACACAAATAATTATTAACCCCACATGAACATAGTAGCATACTGTTATCCTCGAATCTAGCTACGCTTGATTCACGAGATAACCCCTACGAAACTATTCTGTTCTATAGGCTCGTGCACTCTAAGCACACAAAATGAGGTGAATTTCAATTTTCCTTCACACATGGTCGTAAGCCTCAAATTTATCCTTTGAGCACTTGTCTTTCGTCATTTTTTCAAAAACCTTCAAAATGAATGTTTTGTTATTTTTCTATTTTTCAGGAGTTAGAAATTTTTTTGCCCATGTAAGGGCATTGTTTTTCAGCGCCCCTACATGAGCAAAGTTAGAAAAAAAATTATGTGTAGAAGCCTTGTTTTCAGTGCCTCTACACATTCTTCTCCCCTTCACATGTTGGAGCACTTATTTTTAGCACTTTTGCATGAGATGACTTATTTAAATTTTTGGCTACATAGGTGGTGATTTTCACCACCTTTGCATTTTGTGTTCTGTCATTTTTGAATATGTCAGGGTGGTTAAAATCACTGCCCTTACATGTTCCTACCTCCTTCCACACACCTGAATTAATGAACTTATAGTTCATTAATGAATGATTTTTAAAAATCTTTTAATGGCTTTAAAAGTCATTTTTATTTTCATTTTCACTTTCATTCTACCAGATCTCTCCTCTCCACCTTGCATCTCCTACCTTGATACCCCTTTCAATTTGAGTTGGTGGATTTTTCATGGATTTCTTATGTTTAGGGTTTGTGTTTTCAGGTATGGCATTTCTTTAGTTCTTTCCTTATTTCTTGTTGTTTTTCCTTGTTTAGATTCTAGTGGTTAGTTTTCTTGTTTTTTGTTTTTTTTTCTATTTGTCTTTTTCCTTTTTCTTCTATTTCCATCTTCTAGATTTTACCTTCCCATGCTGTGCCCATGCCCTAGCTAGGGTTTTGGTCAATTTCTCGCAAATGAACTATGTTTTATTGTCTTGGTTTCCTTCCTTTAATTTTTATGTTTTTACAAGTTTTGAAACCCTTTTTATAGACAACAATGGTGAAAAATGGGTCGACCACATTATACTTTCCAAGTCTTTTCCCAGAGTGTAGGAGTGATGATTTTCACCACCACCACACTCTAAATTGAGTGAAAGAATCTCACCGTGTAATTGTGGATATAAAATCCCTCGAGTTCCCTTCGGGTTGATAATACTATTTTTCTTGGCTTCCGCCTGCGCCCCATATATTTGAATATCTTTGAGCCCCTTTTTGAAGAGGTTCACCCATTGACACCACATGTTTGCTGCACGCTCCTCGTAATAATTTCTTCCTTCACTTCTCTACCGAGCCCCGCCATGCTTCCACGTGTTAGTAGTGTGGGCCTTTGGAAGCTTGCTTCCCTTTGCTTCTCTACCGAGCTCCACCTTCGTGCCACATAGCATCGTTCTGCAGACACTTTTTAGTAGACCCCACAATTAGTGCTGGTAACAAAGACTTCTCCACGTGTCTTCTCTTTGAGGATTTTCAGCTCAAGTAAAAAATGATCAACGATGAGCCTTGCCCTATTGCCACGTATCCTAACTAACTTCATAGGTGGGCGACACATGTCTACACAAGGTTCTGCTACTTCTACATTGGGACCACTACCATCATTTGCAGACGATGCATCTGGCTCAAGGGCAACTACATTTTATGGCTCATAATATTTTTGGTTGCAATGACCTTAGAAAATCATTGCTGTGGACATCATTGCTCATGATGAAGGAATCTTTTCTATTACTAGCTTTCAAGCGGTGGGATTATTTTTTATAAATACTACTTATTTTTGAAAATGAGTTTGAAACATACACAGAAAAATAGTGGAAAGACACCAGGCCTTGTTTATTGTTTTTGATTATTGTATTAAGACTTGCATATTATTCCATTGTTGTTTGAAATTTCTATTTCTTAGCTATTTGACAAAACATTATATTGTGCCATTATTGTACTGAGTAGTTTATTTGCAAAACTTCTATGATTTTAATACAAGTTTGCTGATTTAGACCATGTATTGGACTCTTCTTTTTAGTAAATATGTATGGGAGTTATTTTATGTTATTGAATATATTATTTGGGTTTTCATCTATGATTTCTGTTATTTCAGGACATGCAAATTGTTGAACAGGCCCTTAAATCCCATCTGAAAGGCAGATTTACCGTGCCCACACCTAAATCTTGGGGCATCGCCTTAGATTAGATCTTTACTTTTTATATTTTCTTCCTTTTCCCATTCCAAAACCCCAAATTACAGAAGATGCCAACTTCTTTAAAAACCAGTAAGTCACTTAGTTTAGCGCAATTGGTCCCCATTAACTGAGTTTCCCATAAGGCTGATGCTTGTCAAATTTTGGCATCAACAATTTTTTTTTCTGGCACGCCTGGTGGGACTTGTTTTTAATGTGTCCATTTCCAAAGTGGGTGTATGAGCCATAGGCCTATTACTAGATCCCAAACAACGAATAACCTTGGTCTGCTAGTGCCACCACTAGTAACAGAAAGAACTAGAACCCATCTAGTGAACGTTCTGATCCCTCCACCAGCCATGTTGTTGATTGCTAACATAAATTATGTGGCATGGGACATCAGAAGCCCCCTTATAGCACTAGTAGCACCCACCGTTCGGGCCCCTATCTCGACCTCTGCTTTAAAAGATGTACCAAAATTCACTGGGGAAGGCTTGAAAACACCATCTGAACACCTGCAAGATGTGGCGGATGTGTGTTTGGTGCATAGAGTCACTAACCAAAATGTAGCGCTAAGGTTGCTCACAACCTCTTTCAAGGGTAAGGCACTAGATTGGTACTGCACTCTGCAAGATAACACTATTGGTACCTGGGATCAACTCGGAGATCCTTTCTACGAAATATTTTCAAAGAATGGAGATCAATCTTTGCTATATCATCAGTTGGCGACCATAAAGCAGGCCCCATATGAAGCCATGACTGACTTCAATGCCCGGTTCCACACAACTTGGCAGAGGATCCATGTTGCTATCCACCCACCGGTCGAGTTGGCATTCATGTTCTACTTGAAATCCATTAATGCCGATATCTTGATGATGATCCAGTCTCTTGGCAGAACCACTCTACTAGATGCATACAATATTGTTGTCAAAGCAGAGAACAATTTGATTGATCCCAGAAAGCTACCGCCTCGACTCGCTATGCCTATATTTCCTGAGATCTTAGTTCTCGCCCAAATAATAGCATTTTCCAGTGCGCTCGCTCCTCCGCAATCTATGTACACATATCCAAGCGCCCCACAGAATGTTGCTTCCACATTTGGCTCTTCAAAATATGAGATGAGCAATGTTAAGGAGCTATTGTAGAACATCTCAAATGAAATAACTACCATCAAATGGAACCAGTCTGCACCTTCGAAGCCAACCTACCAAAATGATCAAGGTAGAAGATCTTCCTACCAACAAAATCAGTTTCGAGGAGGCTCGCACACAAATTTGTAGGCTCAAACAACTAATTAGATGGTGCCAGTCCCCACTCCACTATAGAATTTTCACCCAAGCTCGAGTAGAGAGCTGATGGTGGGGAAAAACAATCTCGCCGATGACATCAATCCTTGGTGCTTCCCCTGCGGTGACACACATATACACCAAAACTGCTCGCATGACAATGCAGTCAGGGCACAGCATCATAACTTGCGAGTTATGTATATGCCTCTCCGTAAATGGAAAATGTAGTACTCACCGTGCAAATGCAAGGGATGTCCCTAGAGCAAGAAACAAATATAGCTCCCAACCACACACTCTTCTCATGGATGGAGGAAGAAGAGGCAGTGTTTGCAAATGATACATCCACATCAAAAGCCTTGCAAGTGTAGTCTAATTACAAAACTCACTCTAAAAGGAGATTCACATTCGGACCGATCATCCCGCAGCCCAAAAGTGTTCCTGACCAAACTCCTAGTACCTCTGCAGTTGCACAACAATTTCAGTCACGAAGGGAAATTGTTGTAATGAGGGCTACGGAACAAAACCCTTCAAATCCGCCACCATTCAATGTGGTGGAACAGTTAAAAAAATCCTCTACTAATGTATCCCTTTGGGATATCTTAGCTATTCTAGAGCAGAAGTCATTGCTATAGAAGGCCCTCCAAGAAGACAGAGTCATTGAGCCAGCAGAGAAATCACTCAAAGGAAAGGCTGTTGATTCATCACCCACGGCCAAATTTCTCACAAATAGTACAGGGGAAGCCTCTACCAAAGTTAGTGATAAGCTGAAACGAAAGCCCTTTTTCCTAACTCTTATTGTGGGTAAGAAATTATTGCATAATTCCATGATCGACTTTGGTGCTAGCACCACAGTCATGCCCAAATAGATAGCTAAAGCCTTAGGACTTAGCTATGAACCTTTAAGAAGGGGGGTTATGCATCTTGATGGAAACAAGGTTGAAACCATAGGTGTCATTAAGGACCTACCCTTGACTCTATTCTCCTGCCTGAGTATCACACTTCCACAAGATACCGTGATCATAGACGTTCCCCCCATGTTTGGTCTTTGCTTATCTCAGGAATTCACTTCAAAGATAGGTGGATATCTTTCTTTGGATTGTTCACACTTGATCCTCAAGACCAAGCATGGAGCTAAAATTAAAATAATATCTGAACCTCTACATTCAGAACATGTGGTAGATGAAGCCATGATCAACTTTGAGGCCGCTCATACCTCTATCACCAAAGAGGAAATTTATTGTACTAAGCTACTAGAGGATGAAAAAGTAACTGGAGATTGGACTAATTCAGAAGAGGTCCTCTTGAGCGAATACATAGACACTAATCCTTTCGACAATTATTATGCCACCGGATTGGGGACCTATGTCATCTATGATGAAGATCAAGTGATTATGAAGGTCATAAAGGAATCTGAGAGTTGTCAAGCCTCAGAGCTATGGACGCTGCACTTTGATGGAGCAAGATGCAAAGTTGGCATAGGACCCATGATATGTTTGACATCCCCATCCAATGAAAAAATACTCAGGACTTTTCGCTTCCAGTTCACTTGTTCGAACAATGAAGTTGAATACGAAGGCCTAGTGCAAGGTCTAAGCCTTGTAGAGTGGATGGGCATTAAGAAAATAATAGTGTTCGAAGATTCTGAACTAGTGTTCAATCAAGTTTGAAGGATCTCCGTAGCCAGGAATTTCCACATGAGATCCTATAAAATAGAGTCTGGGATTTAATTGAAGGCTTTGAAGCCTTTAACATCTAGACAGTTCCCAGAGAGAAAAATGCAGATGTGGACCGTATGGCAGCAATCGGATCTCAGTTTGATCCTACTTCTGACTTAATTCATAACATACACTCTATACAAGTGATCATCCAACCAACAATCTCAAATAATGATCAAAGTTGGAAAGTGTTTGAAAGTGATGAACACATCGCCTCATTCATCCAACAGTCAGGAGAATTCATTGAGCAATTCCAACCAAAGATTGCCAAGGCCAATGAAGGACAAATTATTCAATTGAGGTCCAACAAGCTTCCAAAAGGATTGGTCACTCTTGAAAACTTATTCGATTGTGATGATGTAAGAAATGACAAAATGAAGTTTGTAGTGGACAAGAGCGACTATGTAGACCTTTAGGTCAAAGATGGAAGGAAGCTTAAAGTCAAAAAAGATGTCCCACAACATGATAAAGAAACACTCATCCATTTTTGTGAGATATATGGAGTAGTGGCCTGGTCGTATGATGACCTCAAGGGATATGATCCAGAAATCATCCAACATACTATAGAACTGACGGAAGGTGCAAAACCTGTCTGCCAGAAGCAGAGGCCAGTAAATATGAAGATTGAAGCCTTGATGGTGCAGGAGTTGACAAAGCCAATTGAGCCTCAGATCGTCTTCTCGATCAAGCACAATACATGTGTATCTAACCTAGTTCCAATTCGAAAGAAGAAACAAAAATCTGCCTATGTGTTGATTTCTGGGACCTAAACAGAGCATCCCTGAAGGACCACTACCCCTTGCCTTCCATGGAGTCTATCTTGCAAATAGTGGCAGGATCAGAGATGTTTTCTCTACTGGATGGTTTCTTTAGTTACAACCAGATCCAGGTAAAAGAGGAGGACCGACACAAAACAACATTCACCACCAAGTGGGGAACATTTGCATATGCAAAAATTCCTTTCGGCCTCTCAAATGTGGGAGCCACCTTCCAGCGGGCAATGGATATTGCTTTTAGGGAATTAATCAATAAAATCACCTTGATCTACCTAGATGATCTTATAGTATTTTCTAAGCATAAGGATGATCATTTCGATCACCTTGAAATGGTTTTTAAAAAATGTCAGGAGTTCGGGATTTCCCTGAACCCAAAAAAATGTGTTTTCAGAGTGCCGCAATGAAAACTATTGGGACATGTAGTGTCCAAAGATGGAATTGCAATCAATCCAGAGCGGGTGAAGGAAATCAGAGAGCTCCCCCTACCAGTAATAAGAAGGGAGTTTAGTCCCAATTGGGAAAGGTAAATTTTGTGAGAAAATTCATTTCTAATTTTACAGGGATAATTAGACCTATCACCTTGATGCTAAAAAAGGATCAGTTATTCAAATGGACAAAGGAAGCTAGAGAAGCCTTTGAAAAGGTTAAGGACAATATTTCTTCAGCTCTTGTGTTGGTCAATCCAAACCTATCAAAGGACTTCATAATGTATGTATTTAGTAGCAAATCGAGCATCACTACTGTTCTGACCCAAAAAGATGATGAAGGAAGGGGAGAACATTTGATAACATTTCACTCCCAGACCTTAAAAGATTATGAGACAAACTACAACTTCATTGAAGGGAAAACATTTTCCATTATTAAGGGACTCAATAAGTTTTGACACCTCATATCTTTCAACAAGGTTATTGTATATGTCACGCATTCTAGTGTGCGTGAGTATATCATGGAAGGAGAAATCACCAAAAAAAGGGCCAATTGGATCACTAAGATTGTCAAATATGATATTAAGGTCAAGCCCACAAAGACCATCCGAGGAAGAGGACTGTGTGATTATTTGGCACATGATGAAGAAATGGCAGTTGAAGACAGGCAACCCAAGCTTGTCCTAACAAATGAATCCGAGTTCAAAGGCTGATGGCTAGTAGATAGAGTAAGATTCACACATACCAAAAAATATCCACTGGGCCTTCCTTCTCAGAAGAGAATATTCTATAGATTACAGAACAACGGATATGCACTTATTGAAGTGGTCCTCTTCAAAAGGAACTTCAATGGAATTCTATTACGGTGTATCACCATAGAACAGGCGAGGAGAATTCTTGAAACTTTCCATAGTAGTCCCGTAGGCAAACATTTCTCTGCAAAAACCACTACTATCAAAATAATGTGCCCCGGATATTTTTGGCCTACACTATTCAATGACTCATACTCTTTGGTTAAGGCCTGCAAGGAATGCCAATTCTTCATGGGGAGGAGGAAGAACTCAACCATGCCTCTCAACCCGATAGTGGTTGATGAACCCTTTGCACAATGGGGCCTTGATTTTATCAGGATGATTAATCCCACTTCCAATGCAGGACACAAATGGATCCTCATGGCTACAGACTACTTTACTAGGTGGACCGAGGCCATGCCCCTAAAGAATGCAATAGAGACAAAGATTGTGAACTTTCTCGAGGAATTGGTAATGAGATTCGGCTTGCCAAAGACCATAATCTCCGACAATGCTAAGGCTTTCCTGGGATCAAAGGTATACCATTCTGTGCTCAATCATGGCATATTCTTAAAATAATCTTCAAATGACTACCCGTAGGGAAATGGTCTGGCTGAGTTGACTAATAAAAATTTAGTCTAGCTCATTAAAAGAATTGGGTCGAAACATCAAAAGGAGTGGCATAAGAACCTATGGGCAGTTCTCTGGGCATACCTCATAACCCCTAAGCAAGTTATCAAGAATTTTCCGTACGAATTGGTGTACAGGAAGGAAGCACTATTGCCCATATCCATGGAGATTCCTACACTACAATTGCTCAAATCCCTAGTGGTTGAAGGAAACAGATCCATGGAGGTCTGGTTGGCCGAGTTGTTGGAAGCATAGGAAAAAAGAGAAAAGGCCCTGATAGCCATGAATAACTACCAACAGGTGGTTAAGAGGTGGATTGAAAAGAAAACCTCAGACCACGGTCTAAAATGCAAAGACCTAGTGCTAAAGTTCAATGAGAGGGCCGAAAAGCCTGGCCAACATGGAAAATTTGATAGTTTGTGGGAAGGCCCTTTTAGAATAATTCAATGCAAGCAACATAATGCATTCAAATTAGAAAATATGGAGAAAGAAGCATTGGGGATTCCAATTAACAGAATCCACCTCAAATTGTTCAATTAATCTTTATTAATTATTTTGCTTGTGTAAATATGTAATTATTGTAAATTTTCCGTTATGTTCTTTTTTTCGGTCGATCTTTCCAAAAGCAACCCATATGCAAAAAATTGAAACAAACCCATATGCAAAAATTGAAAAGCAACTTAGAGAAGCAGAGAATGGAACCATAATGTAGAAACAAAGAAGCAAAAGAGACAAAAATTTAATAAAAGTTGTATATTCATTAGATGGTATTATATACTTTGATATTACACCTCCAAAATGGCTCTGAGACCATACTTTTAAAGTATATCTATATATACTATGCTATTTTTTCAATATATACGGTAAAAGCCTTTTCTATGCATAAATACAAAAAATAGATGAAAAGTGTTGATTCTTAAAATGGGGAAATAAATTCATTCTTCAAATAGGAGCATCATCAACAACGACATATGGAACAACTTCATCAGTAGGATCATTAGCAAGAGAAACAGGAGCATTAGTGGCAATAGGAGTGTCAATAGTAGCAATGGTGAGTGGTGGAGGGAACACCAAGTTCCTGAAGTCAATATACCGGTCAACGTCATAAAACAACACCACATTATAGTAGTAGAAAAGGAAATGGAAAGCATGAGTGACCCTCTTGCGGTGCTCTCCAATCGTTAGAACATGGAACCCGCTCAGAAATGGTACCCACGACACCACTGCATCTTCTTCTATGTGTCTGCAAAGGTAGCTTGCCATGGGAAGACCAAGGCCATACATCACATTTGTCACAATCTCACCAAGGCCACCGAGGTAGCACTTAGGAAATATCTCCATTGTCAGGTGAAGAATTACCTACTTAGGGACCTCAATATCAAGCAAAGAAGCAACAAAATGCTAGCAAATGTCAGTATTGACCCTATACTTGTCTTCATACTCTATACAGTCCCTACCCAGTATCCACTTCATTGCTATGATAGCCAATGAATGCTTGTTCTTCATCATTCACTTCAAACGCCTGTTAGAGATTTCACCTAAGAAAGCTTTCTGAGACTTGTTGTTGGTGAGCCTAATTGGAGTATTCATGATGCCTAATTCTACTCAACTACCCAAATGCTAATTTGTCCCAATTGCTAAGTGCAACTCTGTTGTTGCCTTTGTGTCTATTTATAGAAATAGCTAGGATATCTGAGGTACTTGTGTGCCATAAGCATGATGCTAATCAAGTATTAACTCGAAAACCTCACCAAGAGCCAACTTGAATTTCCCACCTAGTTGCGTCTGCCATGTACAAAGTTAAGAAGAAGTAATTAATTAGCTCGAATTGGTAGTAGTCCCAGTTGGTAGTCTACATGGACAAGTGTTGAGGTGTCATGTCGCAATCATTCTTCCAAATTACAAAGAGGAACTCAAATCTTTTCGAGTACTCATTGCATATTTGGCTTAATCATTCTTTTTAGGATATTAATTGCCAAGCATGCGAAAGTTTATACGCATTCAATCGCCGGCTCAATTTTCCAAGAAAATTGCGTCGTAGGACATGATTACTAATTGTCATTATGAATTCTTGTCTTTTCAAAAGGGCAAGAAATTCATTTCACATGAGCAAAGGAGCTGGCGATACATGCCAAATTTAATGCTAAAAGGCAATCGTTGTCTACCACTCTAAGCCGAGAAAAAGCTAAGTTTTACATGCGGAAGAATAAATAGTGCTAAAGATTTTTTAGTACGCTATCCAGTGCAAAGAGTTTTGAGTGCAAAATTATTGAAGAACACAAGTGAATTGCAGTAGGTTTGAGTATCACATCAATCCACAACACTCTGAAATGGCCCAAAATCCTCAGATGGAAGCGCAAGGTGAGGTGACACAAGGCTTGTTTGATGCCATGCGTGTGACACCCATAGCCAATATTTTCGGTGATACCTCTTATGCTTCGCCTGGGATACTAGAGAAGCTGAAGTGGATTCACACGCAGGCCGTAGAAAAGTAGAAAACTCACCGGGACTAGAACCAGATAAAAGAAGAATGGGATAACATTTGTGATCCCATCCTCAAAACTAACCCTAAGGGTCTGAGGGAAGCAACTTGTGAAAGAATGAAAGTGGCCATTTGCGAGTGTCAGTTGGTGTACAAGAAATGGTTTATTGGACTCTCGAAGTATATGGTTCCTTTTGTGCATTACTGCTCAAAGCTAGTTCATGAGGGCATTCAACATTTCAACCCAGATACCGACGCCATTCAAGGTCAGGAGCTAAGGGTTAACATCAGCGCAAAGGCTATCAGGAACATGCTATGCATCCCTACAAGAGACTCTAGAGCATAAAGGATGGAGTGATCCACTCCAGAAAAAGGGGACAACTTCTGGACTGGCAAAGATCATGCTATGGATTTTTATAACCAGGAAACCCAAAGACCTTAGGAAGATTTGGCAAAGCCGCCACAAATTCCAGTTGTACACATCACTTTTAAATAGGATATGCAGGATGCCTTCTTTATGATGGCTTTTGTTTGCCACATGGACGAGGACAAGTTCGTGCATGAGTTTTAGCTAGGTCTGGGTTTTCAACTAAGAAAACAACATTCCTTATTCTGGTATGACTTCACGAAAGTCATTGCCTGGGAAATGCTGAACCAAATTAAGGAATACTGAACACAACATAAGTTCAGGTTTCCTTCTCTCCTTGCTCATATGTTTTTACACTAGAATCCTGACTTCTTTAGAAAACATATGAGGTTAGCCATTTTTGATGAAAAGGGAGTAAGAAGGCCGGTTTCTGTATGGAGTCCCCTCCTTTCTGCAACATATGACTATTATGCATTCTTGGATTATTTCTTGACTCCGATTCTGCAAGACTTAAGCGAGGATGGCAATCTTTATCGACTTTCTGCCGACCAAACAGGGTGGATGCAAAGTTTCACTCCTAAATGCGACTGGTTTCTTGGAGAAGATTTTACACTCATTCGACTGTGTGTCTTTACCGAGGAGCCATTCCAACTCCCATCATGCATCACAAATCGGGTGTTGGCCCTTGAGATGTTCTGACAAGTTTCAGTTATTGCCTATAACTTTTGTAGAGGGAAGGCCAAGAAGAAAGGATTTTTCTACTGTCCACTAAGCTTCAAAATAGTGGTTATGGAAAATAAGTAGACACATAAGCTACTAGAGGCAAAGCTGGCTCATCTAGGGCTAGTATTGATTTGTGACAAATGGCAATATAACCCCGACAATGACTTAGCAAGTATAAACATTCAGGTGACTCACAACCCTCAGCCTTATTGGGAAAAGTGGTAGAATCTCTTGCCAGAACAAGATGATCTATTTGTAGACTTGATTCACATTCCTACAAAGGATAGGAGGCCGCCATGACTCAAATTCTATTTTCCTTTGACAAAGTTTAATGAGAAGTTCCAAATGGGTGCCACCCTTCACAATGAATTGGTCAAGATGTGGCTATGGAGTGAGAAAAAGATTAGATATTTATGGATTTACCTTGAAGAAAGCAAGTGCCTTGATGCCTCATTCCAAGACGTAGACATGGATGAAAAATTTGATACTCTATGGAATAGAGCGCATGATGATACTGACACAAGTGATGATGAGGATGTTGACCCAGAGGAGGCTAGAAAATATACAGGGAAGAGGAAGGAGAAGGAAAAGGAAGTGAAGATGACCCCAACATAGAAAACTGGACAAGCAACGAAGCAACCTAGCACAACTACTCTAAAGCTGCGGGTGAATATATCGCGTTTGGGAGCTTCACAAACACGCACATGGGTCGTGAAAAGACCCAAAGTATCCCAATAAAAATTGTTAGAGGTCATAAAGGTGGAAAATTCCCCACCAAAAAAAAACCAACACATAGATGCAACTTCTGGAGAGGGTTAATAAGAGCCTGCAATGAGCCAGGGATCAGAGTCATCCGCTGCTCAGGTATCTTTCTCTCCCTCTCTTCTTGATTCACAATCTTTGGTTTCTCGTACTGTCTCTGCATTGCCCATCACTTCAAGTGTCGGCCTTTCCTTCTCTACTTCTGTTGCAATGGTCGTAGGAGGTTTCTCCCAATTCTCCCAAGCAGGGCAATTTGCTTTTACTCCCTGTAGGTTACTCCACCTTTCATCGGAGCCTAGTCCACATCCGTTATTGCTCCCCCTTTTTTTGCAATCGCATTGGCTCTAACCCAACTTGCCCAAAAAATGGAGTTCGATGTATCTCCGCTACCGCCACCACTCCCCATGAGTCCTTCCACCACTTCACAAACTGGGCCTTGGTATATTCCCCCATTCTCCCCACAAATAGTCACCCTTCCAAAGAAGAAATCAACTAAAACCACTACTCTCTCGTTCCCTTTTTCTCTTCCTCCTGGTGCACCCTTCACAGGTGAGCTAATTAGATCACCAAAAAAATTCATCTCAGAGGGTGAAAAGACAAGAGCAACACAAGCTCTTAGGCTCCAGAAGCAAAGGGACAAAGATGCTAAAAAGTTGGCAGAGCCACAGGTGCAAACCCTTTTCAATGAGGCTCAACAGTCGTTGCATTTTGCAACCATGAATCTGAATGTCATCAAGCCTCAAGGAGAAATGTGACCCAAAGATTACACCATCTATGCTATGGGACTTGATTTGCACATGGCCCGACCACAGGATAAAGTTGAGCTCATGTAGGAAACCCAACATGTGGTGATCACCGACTTTCTCAAGTCCGGTCACCAACTGAAGAAGAAAGAAGATGAGCTAAAAAATGTTAAGGAGAGGATAGAAGTCCTACTAATGAAGGGCAAAGCAAGGGATGCAAAATTTGCACACTTATCACATCGAGCAGAGACAAAGTAGGCTAGAATCCAAAGGGAACTTGCAAAGTTCCAGTCCATGGATCCCAACCTGGTCCTGAGTTGCAGCAAAAAAAAAAAGAATTACAGGACCAGTTGGCACGGGAAGAGGAGGAGATGCAACAAAAGAATGAAGAATTTTAGCATCAATGCACACAATTGGAGTAGAGAATGTAGCAGAAGGACACAGACTTCCAGGGCTGACAAGCTCAATTTGAGAAGGAAATTCAGGAGGTAAGGCTCTCTCTGGAAAGGGAATCTGCAACCAGAAGCCAAGCTAAGGAAAAATGGCTTGCCGAGTTAAGAACCCTGCAAGAGCAACTCTCCATTGTGGACAAAAGGATTGCAGAATTGACATAGGATGTTGGGTCGAAGGATGCAAAAATTGGTCTTTTGAAGAATCCTCCCCAACCCCCTACTGCCAAGTTGGACCTCCTTCTAGTAGCCCAACAAATATATGTTTCATACTAGGAAAAGGTCAAGGCCTTCTGTCTGACTCTTTAGCCGACGCTTCAATTCATGGCAAAAGTGGAAAGTTTAAGCAGGGAGGTTCGCAGAACAATTGAGCAATTCCCACAGTTCATTGCGGAAAAGGTTCCCAAGGTTGAAAAACTGCTAGATAAGCTATACACGGTGCCAAACAAGGACTTGGTGAGTGTTGGGATTGAGGGCTGAAGATTAGCTACCAAGACAATAAAATAACTCATTTGTTGCCACACAAGCATCCTCCATGCTAGTGATTGCTCAACAACTCTGGGCCAAACTATGAACAACATACGGGAAAAATTCTCCCAACTGACTCAAATGGGTTTTCCCTCGCCTTTCCTTTCTAATGATTCAGTGGCCACAGTGGAGTAGATTGCAACAAATATTGAGGAGAAACAGTAGGACATGATATCCACTTTTCAGAGCTTTAGTCAACCCCCTAATGCTGAGGATACTGAGAGTGTCACTTATCAGATAGTGTGACTGCTTTTTCAACTCGAGTCTGGTGTCAGGATATCCATGAAGCTACCATTCAAAGAATTGATCGATCTGCATGAGGTGCAAGAGAATCTACGCTCCATATCGATGCCATCTGAGGCTGACTCATTGCCTTTGCAGACTGCTCTCTCAAAGCTATGACTCTATTGCCCAATGAATAAGACTTTGGTCTTAGAACCATAAATTTTGGGTTCCTTGTTCCATAGGCGAAACACCTCTGGTAGTCACCAAAAGCTGTGGATATAAAATCCCTTGAGATCCCTTCAGGTTGATAATATTATTTTGCTTGGCTTCTGCCTGCGCTCCATATATTTGAATATCTTTGGACCCCTTTTTGAAGAGCTTTTCCCTCTGACGCCACGTGTCTGCTGTGTGCTCCTCGCAAGGATTTATTCCTTTGCTTCTCTACTGAGCCCCACCATGCTTCCACGTGTCAAATAGTGCGGGCCTTTGGAAGCTTGCTTCCCTTCGCTTCTCTACCAAGCTCCTCCTGTATGCCATGTACCATCATTTCACGAACACTTTTTGGTGAACCCCATAGTTAGCATTGGTAACAAAGACTTCTCCACGTTTCTTCTCCACGAGGATTTTCATTGCAAGGAAAGAACGATCAATGACGAGCCCCATCCTATTGCCATGTATCCTAATTGACTTTGTAGGTGGGCAACACATGTCTGCACAAGGTTCTATTGCTTCTACACTAGGATCACCACCATCATTTGCAGAGGATGCATCTGGCTCGAGGGAAACTGCATTCTATGGCTCAAAATATTTTCTGTTGAAACGGCCTTAGAAAATCATTGCTGTGGACATCATTGCTCGTGATGAAGGAATATTTTCCATTATTGGCTTTCAAGTGGTGGGATTATTTTCTATAAATACTGCTTCTTCTTTCCGAAATTGAGTTCGGAACATACACAGAAAAATATTTTGTATTGTTTTTTATTATTGTATTAAGACTTGCAGACTGTGCCATTGTTGTTCGACCTTTCTGTTTCTTAGCTATTTGACAAAACATTATACTGTGCCATTATTGTACTAAGTAGTTTATTTGTAGAACTTCTATGATTTCAATATAAGTTTGCTGATTTAGACCATGTCTTGGACTCTTCTTTTTAGTAAATGTGTATGGGAGTTATTTTATGTTATTGAATAGATTATTTGGGTTTTCATCTATGATTTTTGTTATTCTAGGACATGCAAATTGTTGAACGGTCCCTTAAATCCCATCCGAAATGGAGAATTACCGTGCCCACACCTATATCTTGGTGCATCACCTTAGATTAGATCTTTACTTTTTATATTTGTTTCCTTTTCCCATTCCAAAACCCCAAGTTACAGAAGAAGTTGGCTTCTTTAAAAACCCATACATCACTCATTTTAGCACAATTGGTCACCCATTAGCTGAGTTTCCCATAAGGCTACTGCTTGTCAAATTTTGGCATCAACAACAATGACGTTAATTTTCACTGCTTTGGCAAGTATGACGATAATAGCCAACTCGTAGATGTAGAAGCGGTGAAAATCACCACTCCTACAAAAAACTTGTCTTTCTTGATGCATAGGCGGTGATATTTGTTGCCTCTGCATGCAATAATTTGTTTTAAGCAAGAGATGTAAAAGCTGGGTTTTTCGCCGCTAGTGCATGAAGTCACTTGTTCAGAAGATGTTAAGGTGTTAAAAAAGATCACCTATGCATTATACCTTCCAAGTCTTTTCTCTAAGTGTAGAGGTGTTGTTTTTTAGTGCTCTCACATGAAATGAAATATCATCCATGTGTAAGGGTGTTGATTTTCAGCACCCCTGTAACAAAAGCAGAAGTTTCACTAACAAAATCCTCTGCAAACACTTTTTGAACCACATTCCTTTCTCATTTTCCTAGTTTTTTGTGCTCCATAGCTCATGTATGTTCGCTTTGAAGTGCTTTCCTAGTTTCACGCATTTTAATTGCTCCTGTAATGCATTTTCTCCTAAAATTGAATAAATTTGTGTTTCCTTGTAGTTACCTTAAGCTCCTATCAGGTATCTTGTGTTCTTAAGGACAACAAAAGAATCTCCTTCATATTCAAAGAAAAACAAGATGAAATATACGTATTAAGGTGTCTATTCACCCACCATTGTAACATCCAAGATCGATGAGATCAAGGATATGGAGATTGGTCACCTTGACATGGAGGACATTGTAAAGAGAACAAAAAAGCAGCCATTGGAAGGAGACTTGCAAGAAATTGTCCACAACAATCTTCATCAAGTGGATTCATTTCCAGTAGCTGTTCATTGCCTAGATTTTTTCCTACAAGTTGCCTCACACTATATCAAGGATGATAGGAGTGTTAGAGACTCTTCTGGGCAAGTTATGATGAGATTGGATCTAGAATTCTTTGACATAGTTTTCCAGGTTCTAAACATGGAAAGGTATACAAGTATTTCCATTCAACAAGGTCAAGAGGTTTATGACAAAGATCAAAACAAAGCCAAACACTTGATCAACAAATAATGGTTGAAGACACTGAGGCCCACCATTTCTAGATGGCCCAAAGGTCTTCCATGTAGTGAATTCAAAGAAGATGTTCGAGATATGATCACTCTTCTAAGTAGGGTAAAAGGCTTACCCGTCTCATCTAATTTCCAAGAATGGATGTACAAATATATCAAAATCATCAGGAGGAAGAATGCACACATAGACTGGGGTAAATAGATAAAGTGATGAGATTCATGAACAACTAATCAATGTGCAAACAACCTTGAAGTTCTACATGACCTCCTACCTGGTGTATGCTATTGCTATCATGAGACAATTTCCAGTATTATCAACTGAAGGAAATAGAAGAGTTATACTAGTGTATAAATTCTATTCATAAATAAATTTGAGAGGGAGCATTAAACATTTTAGAAGAGTAAATGATGCTTTCTTTGCACCTTTACTTTTCACGTTTGATCCAAATCTTGAAAAGAAAAGAGTATCTGACAAGACGTGGAAAGTTTTCAGCAAGTTTGGATGTATTTTCTTGCAGTTTCCTACTTTTACATACTAAGAGTAGGGTTCTATACGGGATGCCCATATATGTTACCAAGATATCCTTCTGATAAATGGGTATTAATGGAGTTATGCAGACAACTGATTATAGTGCACACAAAATGCCAGGTTATTCACAAACTAGGCTTTAGGTTTCCAATTTCTATTGGAAGATACTCAATTCAAAGTGTACAAAAGGTGAAATCAGTAGTAGTAGAGATGTAGATTATGACCATAAGATCATATAGGTATAGGCATGATTTTGACTATAGAGATGTAAAAAGAAAAATCAAGAAGGGTCATAGTTATGTGCATCATTTTGAAGACATATGGGAGAAATGTAGAGATGAGGAAGACATCTAGAGAATGGAATTTTGTAGACTCACTATGGAGTAGATCAAAGAGTTAGGCTTGGTAGATATTCTAAAAGATTTTGAAGATCTTGGTGACATTTTGGACTCAACATATGATGAAAAATAGATTGCAAGTAAACCCTTGCCACTAATCCAATGGTCCAAAAAAGAGAACATTTCTATTCAGCAGAGGCTTGCTCCTATTTTTCACAACACAAGTGAATGGTTGCAGAGGCATAGTTTTTAGTTGAAGTCCTTTAGGAAAGACTTTGAAGGAGAGGTATTAGGAGGTGAAGCCAACCATCAATAGGAGCTTCAAACCAAGCACAAAGCAAATGTTGCCCCCTCTTCCTCACACAAATGTCCCAAAATTAAATTCACATGTGGGAAGAGTACAACACAAACTGTTGAAGAGGAGCACACTATTGAGGAAGGACAAGTTGTTGAAGAAAAACTAGAGGCTGAATTAGAAGAGCATCTTGAAGAAGAAGGAGATGAAAGTGAACAATCTGGAGAGGGTGAACAGTCTGAAGAAGATCAAGAAGAAGAGGAGGAAGGTAATGAAGAAGAAGAAAGGAACGATGAGGAAATGCAATTGTCTCCACAAGAGAACATTTATGAAGACCCCCCACATACATCATCACCTGTCATTTATACCACACCTCAAACACCTCTTCTTCCTACTTTTCCTGCACTGCCTCTTCCCACTTCACCTCCACCTACAGCTGGATTACATACACTGCAAGTTGTAGACATCAAAAAATTGTCCTCTTACAACACCTGTCTCGGCATTACATCATTTAGGCATCTTGTAGCATGCTTTTCCCTAGGTACCCATGTCATCATCTATTTAATTAAGATGTTTTCCCTAGGTACCCATGTCATCATCTATTTAATTATATTCATATTCATAATCCATCCATTTCTCTAATGTTAATTATATAATTTCTATTATTTAATTAATTAATTCATAATCTATCCATTCCTCTAATGTTAATTAAATAATTTATATTATTTAATTAATGAAATCATAAATTCAACGTTAATTAAATAAATCCAAAATTTATTTAATTAATAAAATCCTACAAAGACCTTCTCGCTTTCTTTCCAAAACTGAACTCATGTGTATCTAATTAATTTATTTAATTAGATAATTCATCAATTATCCTTGTCGTCTTTTTCAAGATTTATTTCCTTTAAAACAAGAAATGAAATCTTTTTATCTTTTTTGACATCTTATCTCATCTTGTTGTATTTCCTCTTTTGTCAAAAATCAAATCCTTATTAAATCTTGTCAAATTTTATCTTCGTCAACATCACAGCTCTATAAATACGGCCTCTCACAATACATTTAGGGGGGATTCATCTAGCATCCAGAATTTGTCAAAATCAGTCTTCCATCTCTATCCATCATTTTCTTCATTGGTCATTTTCATCATCAAGTCATTATGCTGCAGGAATGAGCACTCAACACTCCTCTATTATCAACCTTTGAAATCTTGCATCCTTTTGCAGGTGGAGAAGAGCAATGGAGATAAATCGAGTTTAGCGTGAAGATCGGTTTGTGTTTTGCTTCTTATTTTTATTTTCATATTGTCTCGTACTCTATTGTGCTTGATAGGATCTAATTATATTATTGTTTTCATTACAATAAATCTGCTGATTTTTAGCCTATCTACATTTGGCGCCTAGTGTGGGGCATGCACCCATATTTTGCATGTCATATACTTATATTTTACTTGTTCAAAGTTTATGTTTGTAGGTTTCATGGTGATCAAAGGAAAACCCTAGTTGATTTCTCATCCTCCTTGTCAATCCCTCTAGTCGCCAACCCAAGCTCTCCACTGCCAAATTTTCATACTTTTTCGTCTCCATTCACACCACCAGCCATTCATATCGAGTCATGATTAAATTCCCTGGCCACTGCTGAATGTGTGGATTATTCTGGCATCATCTTCTAGGAGCTTGACTTGCTTTCTTTGGTGTCCTTTAGGTTCCATTTATTAAATCTGGATTGTATTGCATTATCATTAGTTTTTAGAATCACATAAGTCTTGCATTGCTAGGTTGCATTTTACAAGGCATGTGTTGTGGATCTGCATTCACTATCGTTGTATTTGCTTTCATTACAACAATGTCTCAATACGGCTTCATTAATATTATACCCTTGCTTTGAGATTTCCTTTGTAATTGCTACAAGCAAGTCGTCTGCATTGTATTGATTAGTATTGTCTGCATTGTATTCACCTCGCATCAGCAAGATACATTCATAAACTTTCCCAAGCAAGACACCACAGAGTCGAATATGAAGGATAATAGTTGCGCCTAGGTCTGAAACCTCATGCCCAACCCATATAAAGTCTCACACCCTTGTCATTGAGTGATAGTCACTAGAATTAAGCACCTGAGGTCACATTTTTGGCATTCTATGATGCTTTGTAAGCATTGAAGACAACATAGAACAGTCGCCAGTACATTTTGGACGTCTTGACTGCTGCTCGTGGACCAAGAACAAGTTTAAGATCCTCTGGTTGAACCTCAAAATTTTCCATTGGACCTCTCCATGAAATTTCTGATTGACACACTCATTTCCCCACACACATTGCACTGAGGCTTTAAGCTGGGTGCCTTTCCAAAACTCTCATTTCAGTGCAACCAATTTATCATTTCAGCACAGGTAGTCTATTATTCAAGTGCAACATATCATTATTCCCTTGCTGGAAGAAGTTATCAAATGGGGATTAGTTCAGCATGATTCACAACACAACATAGATCGCTTATGGCCTCAAAGTTTAGATTTTGTTAGTTTGTAATTTAGATTGATTTAGTGATAGATTTTAGATTTTAGATTTTAGATTTTTCTAATTTAGCTTAAATTTAGCTTCTTCTTCTTTAATTTAATTTAGATCTAAATTAGATTTAGTTTAGATTTTATTTAGATTTCGATTTACTTTTTCATTTTAATATTAGAATTAATTTTGATATAGATTTAGATTTAATTTTTAGATTTCAGATTTAACCTTAGATTTAGATTTTAATTTTTGATTTAGATTTGAAATGAATTTTAGATTCTACTTTTTAATTTAGTTAGATTTAATTTCTAATTTAACTTAGATGTTTTTTTTTAAAACTTTTTAATTTAGCTTAGACTTCTAATTTTTAATTTAGTTAGATTTTTAATAGATTGCATGTTTTTGGGATCTAATCACACTTTTTCTTGCACGTTTGTGTTTCTTCTTGTCTTGGGGACTTGTCGGTGAATCATATGGAGTGGAGCTGGAACAACGTTGGCATCAATTAGATAAGTCAGATTTAAGGACGAAAACAATCAGGTGCACACATTCCATCTTTAATCTCTTAATATTGTTTGTCACACATTTCAAATTTGGGTTCTTAAAACGAATATTGTCTTCAATCACATATTGAAAATCAGATCTAAAATTAACCACTGTCTTCCTACACATCTTGATTTGGGGTTAAAAAGAACAAGTGCTTGAACTGTTTACATGACTATTGCATTGGAAAAGATTGCTCAAATTTTTGAGATTGATCTAGAGTTAAATAAGACAATAGGTATACTTTCTACTAAGCAAAAGCAAATGGAACAAAATCTGGAATCATGGTTGCGGTTAAACGAGGTAAAATTGAGTTAGTACAAGCCGAGGTCATTCCCAACAAAGAAAAGGATGTGGAGGTTAAGGATTCTATCAAGAACCACATACTTTTCATCAAGAATCTCATCAAAGATACTCAATAAGTACAAGAAGATGTTGAAGAGCATCGAGTTATCTTTGTGAATAGAATTGAAGAGCTGCTCGAGAGGCTTCTTGATGAGGATAATACCTTTCTCTCGACAAGAGAGATTGTCCAAATTTACAACTTTAATGGATGTAGTTGTTGATATACAACTAACCTCAGATAATCTCAAGACACATCTGTATAGGTGTAAGAAGATCTATTCTGCTACAAAGAAGTCTATCACAAAGGTTCACACGATCATTGATTATACTTTTGGACCAGATGAAACAACAATGCAGGAGATTATGAAGAAATATGATGAATTCCAAGCCAAGAGCGAGGAACCATAAAGGCTTCTTACATTTCTAGAGATATATTTTTATACTTTTTCTTTGCTTTATGTAGATAATCTTGCCATTTTCACATGCCATTTTACAAAATGTAATTACATGTAAAAATGGAGATGTTCTCCTACATTCATGGAAAACACCTTTGAATAAGTCAATTAGTTAGTTAAGGTTTTTCCTAGATTAGCTCTCCTCTCTCATCTATAAATACAAGAGGATTCCTTTGTATTATTTACCTTTTGTCTTATGCAACAAAGTGTTGCTCATTTGTGAAGCAATTTTGAAACTTTGGGTTCTTATTGTCAAACTATTTTCCAATCAATAAAGAAGGCTAAATTGCATACCAAACTTTGAGTTGGGTCAATTTTAACGTATGTGAATGTTCTTATGTTATTCTCATAAGTTTATCTTATTATTGGATTGGATTGGTGGTGTTTTATAAGTTGAGATTGAAAGGATTTCAACATAATTTGTGTAGACTTTTTGCTACGCCTTTTACTTGGAATCACGTAAATATTGATAATATTAGTGAGTTATCTTTAAGTCTTTGTACTTGAAGTTGTTTATGCTACTCGTGGATCTATTTGTAAGGTGTATTGAAGAATTTGTGCTTCATTTATGTTGTTGGTTACGTTGTTGTGAAATCCATCATTGAAGACTACGAAATGACTTTGTGTCTCCATGAGCCTTTTGGTTACATATTTTTATCACACTGGTACTCCTAGACTTTGCTTTGACAAGTTAGAAGTATTGGAATTACTGCTTAGATTTTATTTAGAGTTGTATTACATCCAGAAACATAAAATCATGGAACATTTTAAACATATTCTCTGAAAAAAGAGAGAATCATAAATGTGACACACCCCCATATGATTTGTATAGTGTATATATTAGAATAGTTTACTTTTTAGTTTTGTAATAAGTAAGAAGGGTGCCTCCCCTTTTCGAGAGGATATATTTCATCTCACATAACTGTGGTTGAAAATCAAAGTTCTGTAATATGGAAAGAGATTACAAAATTTTCACCCAACAATTTTTTGGTACTCCGCTAGGGATTGAAGCACGCAATCAAAGCCTCAGGATTTTGATTGAAGTCAATAAGCACTCCAGTATCTTATTGTGATCTTGTGTATAATGTTATTGTTAATTTCTCTCTTGTTTCAAGTCTACATTCTAGCTGAAAGAAGTTATACACGAGGTTTAAGGGCACAAGGAGTGGTGGATCCATTTTTCCAATTGTTGCAATGACATAAAGTTCTTCCTTCTCTTCCACGAGCAAGGTCACCATTACAATGAACTGCAAGTTATCCTCCATGAAAGTTAAGATCACTAATTCTGAGTGAATCTTCTATATTCCATAGAGTTCCAGTTTAGGTACCTGTTATTCAAATCACTATGGCTCAACCACCTCAAGGACCATGGGGCAATGCTTTTGGTCCTCTTAGTTTGTTTTCCCCTTTACATGAACTTCCACATGTTTCATGGAAGAACATACCAAAATTATATGGTGATGGCAAGCAACATCCAGATGAACATATTGCTGCCTTCTACATTGTTTGCGATGTTCTTGGCATTGAGCATGAAGATGTTGTTGTGAGGTTGTTCATCAAAAATTTACAAGGAGTAGCTACTAAGTGGTTCTATACTCTTGCTCCTACTTTGGTTACCAGTTGGAACACTCTTCATAATAAGTTTGAAGAAAGATTCAAACCTGTTGAAGATGCACACGCTTTGTTGCCGCAACTTACAACCATAAGGAAAGAGGCTCATGAACCCATGCATGAGTTCGTGGCCAAGTTTAATATGCTAGTGATAAGGATCCATAAAGAGGCCAAACCAATGACCCATAATCTAAAATGCTTCTTCATTAACACACAACTCCCCAAAGTAAGTTTTCTTTTGCGTAGGGAAGTTCTTGCCGATGTTGAAGCAACTCAACAGTTAGCTATGAGGCTCGAGGATGACTTGATTCTTTCTGGTGAAATAAGAACAAATACAAATAGAAAAAGGGCAAGCATTAAATTCTTCATCTTCTAATACCAACTCTAATTTTTTTGATCTTATAGCTCAAAGGTTAGCAAATGAGTTGTCTTTCAAGAAGAAAGTTTCTAATAATAATACTTACAAGGATATTCTAAGGAATTTCCTCAATCACTATGGGAATAGAAATCAAAATCGTCATCCTGCACCACAAGGAAGGCTTGCATTGGAAGCTCCACCTACCAATACAACAATTTGGTATTATGAAGCAGAGCAAGATGAGTACACACAACGGGATTATCCTATAGAAGAAAATGTTGATTTATTTCAAGATGAAGAAATGGATCCAACTAGCGACTCCAACATTGGTTATTTGCAAATAGCGAATGAATCTGATGATGAGGACTTGGTGACTAATACATATGTTGTTTTCACACGGTCACAAAAAAATCAGCTTGATCAAGCTTAAGCTACTACTCCACAAGCAAAAGATAATCCATTAGTCACCATTACAAAAAGAGGTTCTCCTTTGCCTTGGAAATCGAAAGATACAAAAAATAAACAAGTGCTCCTTATTCTCCTCCTACAGTTCCTATTGTCCCAAAGGCCATGTCTACGTTCCTAAGTCTAGTGTACCCTTTTCTAAGACCATAAATGAAGTTACCACATCTTCTTTGCAAATTTCTTTTCAAGCTTTTGACATCATTGAACATGCAAAGAGGACAAAGATCCAAATGTCTGAAGTGAAATACCTTAAGGAAAATCTTGACCAATTTGATAGGCTTATTAAATTTGTTAGAGATAAAGGAATTACTCCTAGTAGGGATTCATCTCCCGATGTTCCTGCTTCCCCAAAACTAAAAACTCCATAGAATAACTTGGTTTCTATTCCTCCAGCTACTTCTGTACATATTGATTTGTTCTTTATTTCCCTACTTGTTAGTGGTTTTAAGTTAAGTAATTGTGTTATAGATTCAGGTGCATCAGCCAATGTGATGCCAACCAAGGTAGCCATTATCTTGGGTTTGAATCTTACAAAAACTTTTAGCCGTTGTTTCTCTATGGAAAACAAGCAAGTACCTTTAATCAGGCAAATTAAGGATGTGTAGTCTTCGTTTGTTGCGTATTTGGAAAAGAAGATCAAGATGATAGTCTTAGTAGCAGATGTGCCAGCATCTTATGGAATTGTCCTTGGATGCAATTTCAGTAAAGACATTGGAGGAGAGCTTAACATGGATATTTTAGAGGCTAGGATACACATAAAGGGTGTGATGCAGAAGTTCGTTCTTGAAAGGGAGTCAAAATTCTTAGTAACAAAGTTTGATGATCCAAGAGCTCAAATTCTATTTGATTCTTCGGGTGTCAGAACTTATTATTTGCAAATGGATGAAGATGATAAATATTCAACAAGAAATAAAAAACATGAGTTGGAAAGTCTTGGCTCTTCTCCATCAACAAATGAATCATCATCAGATGAATTTTCTATCTTAGATTATGAAGTTTGATCAGATGATGAAGTTATGAATTTTGATGCTATTAGTCTTGGTGATCCAAATGAAGTTTGGGTAATTGAGTTTTATGATAGTTGTTCTTCCACTGGTTCAGGAGTCAGAGTCATTTTTTTTTTCGCCAAAAGGAAAAGTTTTTTCTTTTGCTTTCAAATTGTAGTTTGATAATACTAATAATATGGTTGAATATGAAGCTTTGTTATTAGGAATGAAAGTTGCAAGTAAGAAAGGGATCAAGAATCTTCATGCCAAAGGTGATGCTGAGTTGGTGGTATGCCAGATAAGGAATTTGTAGTATACTAAAAATGACAGACTAAGGCATTATCACAATCTTGTTTGGGATTGCATTGAGGAATTCAACTCTTTCGACATTTTTGTAGTTCCAAGAGAATACAACGACAGAGTTGATTCCTTAGCAGTTTCAACCATGCTCCTGATACTGCACAAATATTTTCATTAACCTACCTATACCATTGAGTTGGTCTTTCAACCATGTGTTCCTGACAACTCAGATAACGGGCATATTTTCAATGAGAATCATGAGATCGTAGCTTTTCTGGAGAAGGCGGAAAACTTTGAGGAGTTATACTTCGAAGGTAGTGATTCTCCACCTAGAGAATCTATCTCTAAAGTTGATCTAGTTATAGGTGAAGAGTTTCTACAGCTCAAAGGAAATAAAATTCCCAAGGGGTTGGTATCCCTTGAGAGACTTTTTGACAAGCATGATTCTTATGTCAAAAAGCAACAGTTCAACTCTGATTCATCCACAGAAGTTGAGCAGGTCAACCTGGGAATTGACACAGATCCTAAGATGGTGAACATTCGAAAGTGTTGCATAGCTGAATAAAAAGAACAATTTGTTGAATTTTTATGAGAATATATGGACATATTAGTATATTCATATGAAGATTTGAAGTATTTTCATCCAAAGGAGGTGCAACATGAAATTCCACTCAAAGCAGGTTCATTGTCTTACAAGCAGAAGCAAAGGCAATATAATCCAAAAATTTATGGAACTATCCTTGTAGAGATTCAGAAGATGTTGAATGCACAAATTATATTTCCTATCCATCATTCAATGTGGATAGCTAATATTGTTCTTGCTCACAAAAAGAATGGTGAGATCCGCATTTGTGTAGATTTTTGAAATTTGAATCAACTATCACTAAAGGACAACTATCCTCTTCTAGTGATGGATCAAGTTCTCCAAACAGTGATTGGATCTGAGATACTTTCTATGCTAGATGGTTTCTCTGGTTACAATCAGATAGAGGTCAGTCTGGATGATCAACAAAAGACTAATTTTACAATGCCATGGGGTACTTTTGCATATCGTAGAATGCATTTTGGTCTTATCAATGCTGGTGCCACGTTCCAACGGGCTATGGATTTGGCTTTCCATGATGTACTAGGTAAGTTCATCATAGTTTATCTTGATGATCTTACAATTTTTTCCAAAAAGCTTCATGAGCATTTCTACCATTTGAGGCAAATCTTGGAGAGATGGTGACAACATGAAATTTCATTGAATCCCAAAAAGTCAATTTTTGGGGTTACAAAAGGTAAACTTCTTGGTCACATAGTGTCCAAGGAAGGTATCAAGATTGATGTTGAAGGGTCAAAAGTTTTCAAGCTCTTACTTTGCCATCATGTGAGAAAGTGGTTTATTCTTTCTTTGGGAAGGTGAACTTTATGTGAAGATTTGTACCAAATTTTGCAGAGAAGACTTGTCATATTGTTAATATGATGAAAGGAACTACCACTTTTCATTGGACTACAAAAGGAAAAGTTGTGTTTGATGATATCAAAGAGGCTATTGCTCATGCACTAGTATTAGTCTGCCCAGACTACACAAAAGAGTTTATCATGTACAGTTATTCTTTTGAGCATACACTCTCGACAATCTTGGTGCAGGAAAATAGTGAGGGATTTGAATCCCTAATTGCGTTCATGAGTTATCCCTTAGAGAATCATGAACTAAAATATTCCCAAATGGAGAAGCATGATTTCGCCATGGTTAAGGCAGTGAAGCATTTCAAGTTTTACATTCTTAACAACCATGTCAGAGCCTTGGTTCCATATTCAACTCTCAAGTCCATCTTAACACATTGGGAGTTTGGTACGAAAAGGCAAAATTGGATTGCAAAAATACACGAATACGACATGGAAATCAAGCCCACCAAGTTGGTGCATGGGTGAGGTTTATGTCAGCTCATTGCTGATAATAATCCTGATAAATAAATTTTAGAATTTGAAGAGGTAAGTTCAAATGAGTTGCCAATGGTGTTGTTTGTTAGCACTACTAATGAATGGTATTCAAATATTGCTCATTTCCTTATATATGGAGAATTTTTGGATCATTTGACTCCAAAAGAGAAAAGAACCATCAAGCTCAAATATGAAAATTACTTCTTATGGAACAATGATTTGTATAAGCGTGCCTTGGATGGTACTTTCTTGCATTGTGTTGATAAAGCACAATAAGAAAAATTGGTAAAATCTTTTCATGACTTAGCTTGTGGTGGACACTTCTTAGCACCAGTTATAGCCCACAAGATCTTGAGGGTGAAGTATTATTGTCCTACCTTTTCAAGACGCGTAGGTGCATAAATGTGAACTATTCCAGTAATTCGTAGGTAAACCAAAGTTGGAAGCTATACCTTTGAAACCAATCATTATTGAAGAGCCCTTTCAATAATGGGGAATTGACTTCATTGGCGTAGTGAATCCATCTTCAAGTGCGGGACACACCTATTTCCTTACTGCAACTAATTACTTCACCAAATGGGTGGAGGCAATACCAGTTAAGCATGCTACTTTAGAGGTGGTATGTAATTTCTTGAAGGAAAATATCATATCTAGGTTTGGTGTGCCAAACAAAATTGTTGCAGACAATGCCTCTACATTCCCATTAAGTGAGATCACAAAATTTTGTTTTGAGCATGGTATTACATTGTCACACTCATTCGACTATTACCCACAAGGTAATGGTTAGTCTAAATCCAGTAACAAAAATTTGGTGACTATTATCTGTAAGCTTGTGGATGAGAATCAACATTTGTGGCAAAAAGCATCGTATGATGCTTTATGGGCAGATAGGATTACTCCAAAGCGAGAGATCAACATGTCCCCGTTTCAACTCTTGTATGGGTTGAATGTTGAAATTCCTATTACATTGGAACTACCCGCCCTCAAGTTGGCTAAGGCCATTAAGGATGAGACTTTTGAAAGTTAAATTAATAAGTGAATTATATATCTCTCTGAATTGGAGGAGAAACGAGTTCAGGTGGTGAACCATATTACAAAGCAATACAAACAAGTGAAAAAGCTTTTCAACAAGGCAAAATCTTGCAACTTTCAGGTCGGTGATCTTGTTCTCTTGTGGGACAAGAGAAGAAAGCCAAAAGATATGCATGGAAAGTTTGATTCACTATGGATGGGGTCGTTCAAGATTCATCAACTCCATGGTGAAAATAAATTTCTTTTGGAATACGAAGATGGAACACCATTTTCTCTTCCACACAATCAGTGGCATATAAAACAATTTACTCAATAAGGTGATAGATGTTCTATTACCCTATAATTTTGCCTTGATCCATGGAAAGCTATCTACCAACTTATAAATATCTTAGTCTTACTTAGGTGGTGTTTTGTTTAGTCATGCGAACTTGGGCGGTGTTTTATGTAGTTTGTTGAACCCCCCACTGTACTGCTTGAGCTTATTTTCTGTCAAGTTTTTGTGTTTTCTTATTTGGGCGGGGCCTTATATAGTTCATCAAACTTTTTCTTTCCCCGCTTACATGATAGTTGTTATTTAAGCAACACCTTGACATGATACATGAACTCAAACACACTTTTATATAGTTCGCTAAACTCTCCACTTTACCGCTTATAGACGTTTACTTTCAAATTTTGAAAAATGTTTGTGATGAAAACAGTGAAGTGATAGCTACCACGTGTCGTGGAACAATTATCAGAATGAACTAAAATTAATACTAAGCTAGGATATGGAGAAACTGGTTACAGAATAGATTATACCTAATGCTTCAGATACTTGTTGCTTGGTATGGAAAAAGGGGGTGGAGTGGAAGTTTTAGATTGCTAAACAAAGCTTATAGAAGCTTAGGGAGATCATCGATGAATGCACTATTGTTTCAGAAGAGGCACTGGGTACCTTGGTAGCTCTCGGGTTACTATGGGATAAAGGTGAGATTGGAAATGACATAGACATCAAGAGTTTGATAGATAATTTCTAGGGAATGGTTAAGGAAACGCTTGATTCACCTTTGCTTAATGCCGAGCACCTAAAGAAGCTTAGTGAATTACATTTGGTCACATCTCAAGCAATTGATCTCATGAAATTCTATGAACATCTCCTTGAGATAGCTAAGGACAATCATCTAACGTGGAAGGTGAAAATGAAAAATCTAGCTATTCCTCAACATAAAGAGTTGTTACATATCCCTAAAGCTTTCCAAGCCTAGCGAAAGAAACTCATGGTGATCTTGGAAGCTGGAAGTGAAGCGACACCATCATGACGAATCAGTTTGTTTACTTTCCTTTGTTCATCTTTTCTATTTGATCAGTTTTGGGCAGCAGAAAGAGGCGGTTACTCATTCGCCTATTTAATTGTATCTATTTTCATATGTTAACTCTCTCTAGACACTCTTTTAAAAACTCTCGATTTACATTTTTGTTGTGAATGAAATTACTGTTTGTCTTGGTGCATACAGTTTATGAAGATAATCTGGTGTTCTTGAATCTTGGTGTTTAAGGATATCTTATTGTCATACTTCATCTTTGTGTGGATTATGCAATTTTCTTCATGATAAATTTCATTCCTCAGAAGGTATTGAGTGCATATTTTATCTCTTAACGTGATTTTAATAAATTATTCTTTGAGCTGGTTCTCTGTTTGCTGAATCTTGCATCTAATATTTGGGATTTTTTTCTAGTATTGGGTTTACCTTTACTACTTTCTGGTTAAAAGAAAACATAGTGTTTATTTTAGTGCTTTAATTCATTGAAAATATAGTGAGGGAGTTGTACCTCGATAAAATTCAGAGAATATTTGTTCTTGTTTAAGAACAAAATATTTAGAGCTGTTGTTTTTCTGGCACCTTTCCTTGATATAAGGATTATATTATCTCAAGGTGCCCAATATGTTAGCCAACAGATTTTTGGAGACTCTGCTGGGGAGATTTGGTTTGCTCTGTCTGGGTATAATACATAGCTAATTCAATTAATCCTGTATAACCAGAGATTCACTAGGGCGCAGAGGAGTAGGGAAATTTTTTATCCATTTTTGAAACCCTACAAAGAAGTAACTTTTCCTATATTATCCCCTCTGGGCGAAGGGATGGGGCTAGAAGTAGACCTGCTTCACCAACTAGGAAAGCTTCAAATCA
The DNA here is from genome assembly GCA_007258455.2 of Sequoia sempervirens. Taxonomy (NCBI): domain Eukaryota; kingdom Viridiplantae; phylum Streptophyta; class Pinopsida; order Cupressales; family Cupressaceae; genus Sequoia; species Sequoia sempervirens. Next base: position 325,417,033 of record VDFB02000017.1, read on the forward strand.
CTCTACATCCCAAGCACTCATTTTACACGAGACTGTTTTACTAGTTGTAATAAATGTTCCCCTTAATATGGCTCATCAACAACCACAACAACCTGTTCCTTGGGGCACTGCTGTCATTCCCTTGTAGTTAGGAAATAACCTACATGATTTACCCAAGGGTTCTTGCAAGAACTTTCCTAAATTCTAAGGAGATGGAAATATTTCACCAGAGGAACACATTGATGCTTTCTTCGCTTCATGTGGTGTGCTTACTGTACAAGAAGAAGATGTTGCCGTCAGATTATTTGTAGAATCTTTAGCCGATGTAGCAACTCAATGGTTTTATCAGTTACCTCATGAATGCATTACTAATTGGGCCACAATGCGTAGTAAATTTGAGGTGAGATTCAAAAGTGCGGATGATGACTTGACTATAATAGCGCAAGTTACTCAGATGAAGAAAGAACTAGGTGATTCCATGAGAGATTTTGTGGCTAAGTTCAATAGGATTGTGAATCGAATTATGACTGCTAAGAGACCTTCCCTATAAATGCAAAAATGTTTCTTCATAAATGCACAACACCTTGATATTGGTCTCCTCTTAAAGAGACAACTAGTAAATACTCTTGAAGCTACGTAGGCGCTGGCGATTGAGCTAGAAGATGATTTTATCTCAGTGGGTAAATGGAAGAAGGATTTTTAGATGAAAAAATCACCTCCAACTACTTCCTATGATCCTATGATCCAAAGATTAGCTAATGATGTAATTGATCTCAAGAGGAAAATGCTGAAAGGAAACCAACCCTATCAGGGCATTCCCAGGAGAGCAAATTTTCAACCAGGGAACAAGATGCTGCCCTTACCTCCAACTCAATAGAGGTTGGCGATTGAGGCTCCTACTGTAGACAATAAAAATAATGTGTGTTTTTCACCTAACATTAGATCATGATGGTGCTGATTGTCTTGATATGAATAGGTTTGTGCAACTGACCACCACCAATGAGGTTATTAAAGAAGTCACGGAAGAGGGTTCTTCATTTAATCAATATGGCGACTCTGCAAATGGATATTTGGATTTTGAACCTAATGATGATAGAGAAGGGGATGTTTATCACTTTGGATGGTGCTACCTATGTTGATATTACCCGAATTTAGTAACACTCCAATAAAAAAGGTACTCCAAATCCTCCTAAAGTCTTACTTACACGAGCTAGTGCAAATTCAAAAGGAAAAAAATTGTCACAAAGTGTAGTTGATAACTCTTCTAAAAACCCGATTGTAGCAACCATCGAAGACTCAACAAGGACCTTTGATATTATAGAGTTTTGCAAAAATTCTAAAGTGCAAATTTCCCAAGCAGAATATTTAAAGATGAATCCTAAGGAGTTAGATTAATTGAATATGTTAGGCCAGGGAATTCTGAATCTCATGTAGGCTTGGACGGAGGAATGGTTAGTTCTTAAGGTTCGACCAATGACATTGCATCCAGTAGTAAGACACCTTCTCTGTCCACCTATGATGCAAAGCCTAACCCATTTTATGTATCACTATTTGTGAATGGATTCAGAGTAAATAATTGCATCATCGACTTAGGTGCCTCTGACAATGTCATGCCCGCACAGATTGCCAAAGCCTTGGGACTTAAGATGACTAGAACTTTCAGGAAGATTTACTCTATGGATTCCAAACAAATTCCTCTTCTTGGGAAAATTATGGATGCTCAAGTTGCACTTGTAGCTCATCCAAGTAAACAACTCAAACTCACCATCTAGTTGTAGACATACCATCCAGTCATAGTATGCTTCTAAGCATGAGCTTCTACAAAGAATTAGGGCAAGAAATACAATTAGAATGGTCATATGCCATTATACTAGTTGGCAAAGAAAAGGTACGCTTGGAGCCTGAATCTAAAGCCAAGATAACAGTGCTTAAGTTAGAAGACCCTAAGGCACAGATTCTATACGAGGAGAATGAGTTTGGGAACTATATGCTTTTCTCAGAAGAGGAGAAAGGAGATAGTGTACACATTCTAGATTTAGAACCTGAACCGTGGACGATGGAATTTGGTGGAAGTTGTTTCAATGCTGGATCTGGAGCAGGAGTTGTTCTTATTTCTCCTTCTGGTGAGAAATTTCCTTTTGCCTATAAGTTAGAATTTGTGAATACAAAGAATACTGCTGAATATGAGGCTCTCCTGTTAGGGTTAATTGAAGCTAGAGGTATGAGAATTAAGTTTCTTAAAGTTTTAGGGGATGCAAAACTAATTGTTAAACAAGTACGAAATGCTTTCACCGTTAAAAATGAAAGATTGAAACATTATCGGAATTGAGTCTAGAAGACCATATAAAGTTTTGATGCCTTCTCAATAGAAGCTATTCCCAGAGAACTTCATTTCAAGGCTGATTCATTGGCAGTTTACACCTCTTTGCTGCTTCCACATCCTAAATTCAAAAAATTTTTTTACAAAATTGAATTGATTTATAGGCCAAGCATTTTAGGTAATGTTGATCATTGACAGGTTTTCGATGATAACAAGAAGATTCAAGCCTTCATAGAGAATGGCGAAGCGTTTTCAGAAGTCTTGTTCGAAGGAGGAGACAATGAATGTAAGTAATTTTGTTTCGACAAAATGGGTGGCCTCGAAGATGAAATTATTTAGTTAACGGGAAACAAAATACTCAAGGGACTCATTTCCCTTAAAGATTTATTTGATCGTCATGGCCATTCCATAAAGCGAAACATGAGCGAAACTGTTGATCAATCTAGCAAGTTCGAAGTGGTCAATATTAGAGATCCAAAATCTCCTAAAATGGTTTATATTGGAAAATGCTACTCATCTGAAGAAAAGGAAAGGTTGTTAGCTCTGCTTATCAAGTATAAAGAAGTTTTCGCTTGGTGTTACAATGACCTAAAAAAATTTATGAATGGAAAATTCCAGCATCACATTCCCCTAAAGGAAGGAAAGGCTACTTTCAGGAAGAAGCAAAGAAATTATAACCCCAAAGTCACTGATGCAATTTTTAGAGAAATTGACAAGATGTTGAAGGCTCAGATTATATGTCCCATACATCATTCAACCTGGGTGGCAAATATTATTCCAGTTCGCAAGAAAAATGGGGAAATTTAGATATGCATTGACTTCAAGAATTTAAATCAAGCCTTGTTGAAAGATAACTATCCCCTTCCCAACATGGATCATATCTTACAAGCAGTCGTAGGTTTAGAAATGATGTCTATGTTGGATGATTTCTCTGGTTATAATTAGATTAGTGTGGCTGAAGAATGTCAACATAAAATGACATTCACCACACCCTGGGGAACTTTCACTTATAATCAGATGTCGTTCGGGCTTATCAATGTGGGAACGAAATTTTAGTGAGCTATAGACCTGTCCTTTGGAGATCTCTGAAATAAAATCATAGTCATCTATCTTGATGACTTAACAGTGTTCTCCAAGAAAATAAAAGATCACATACAGGATCTGGAGTGAGTTCTACAGAGATGCAAAGAATATGGTATTTCTCTTAATCCCAAGAAGTCCATTTTTTCCATCACTAAGGGAAAACTCTTGGGTCACATTGTGTCCAAAGAAGGTGAGAGAATAGACCTGGAAAGAGTAAAGGCTATCTTGCAATTAAGCCTCCCTTTGAGCCAAATTGGGGTGAAGCCTTTTTTTGGCTAGGTAAATTTCTTGAAGAAATTTGTCCCAGACTTCTCTAAAATCACCAAGCACATTGCAGAAATGATGAAAGAAAAATAGGCCTTTAAATGGAATGAGGCTGGGAAACAAGCATTCAAAGATATTAAAGAAGCAATTGCTCAAGCTCCTACCTTGGTCAATCCTGATTTTAGGAAAGATTTCATTATCTATTGCCATGCTTCAAAAAATACCATGTCTATTGTGTTGCTGCAAGAGAACAAAGATAATGTTCAGGCACCTATTGCCTTTATGAGAAAACCATTAAAGAAACATAAGCTAAACTATTCTCAAATTGAGAAACATGCGTTTGCAGTAGTCAGGGAAATTAAGTAATTTTTCTTTTATATCTTGCATTCACACTCAATTGTGTATGTACAAGACCCTGCTTTTAAGAGCATCTTGACTCAATAGGATATTGATTGCAATAGGAGGGGTAATTGGATAGCAAAAGTGCAAGAGTATGATTTTTACCTCAAGCCTAAAAATTTAGTTAGAGGAAGAGGCCTCTTTAAATTGATGGTAGAAGACCCAAAGGAGGTAGAAGAAGATGAAAGTTTACCCTTGGTCTTAACTGTAGGCTTACAAGATGAGTGGTTCTTTGACATAGCCCACTTTCTCACCTATGGGGAATGTCCTCAACACCTCTCGGGTAAATAGAAAAGGAATTTGGAATGACACTTTATACAAGTGTAGCTTAGATGGGATGTTTTTGAAGTGTGTGGATAAAAGCCAATAGGAAAGGTTGCTTACCATTTTCCACAATCAAGCCTATGGAGGTCACTTCTCTTCCCCCGTGACTACTTTTAAGATCATAATACATGGTTATCACTGGCCTAGGATGTTCAAAGATGCTTATCATTGGGTTTCCAAGTGTGAAAAATGTAAGTTGTTTGCAGGAAGACCTCAATTGGCAGCTTTACCACTTAGGCTTGTAGTAATTGATGAGCCATTTCAGCAATGGGATCTTGACTTCATAGGGCCAATCATTCCATCATCTAGTGGAGGTAATACTCACATCATCACAACCACAAATTATTTCACCAAGTGGGTGGAAGCGATCCCAGTTAAAAGAACCAATTCAGATGTAGTCTCTAATTTCATTAAGGAAAACATTCTGGTTAGGTATAGAGTCCCTCACAAGTTAGTTTCTAACAATGCAACTAGCTTTTCCTCCAGTGAGATTTCAATCTTTTGTTATGATTATGGGATCTCCCTATCTCATTCAGTTGACTATTATCCTCAAGGAAATGGTCAAGTCGAGTCGAGTAACAAGAATTTGATAAACATTATCAAGAAGTTAGTCGATGACAACCAGAAAGATTGGCATAAAAGGCTATAGGAAGCTTTGTGGGAATACAAAACAACTCCTAAGAAGGCAATTGGGATGACTCCTTTTGAATTGGTATACGAAGTAGAAAGTGCACTTCCCCTTTCATTGGAATTCTTGACACGAAAATTGCAAACTGCTATTAAAGATTCTGAATTCAACAATGCCTTGGAGAAAATAATTCTATATCTGACCAATATCCAGGAGTAGTGAGAGGGTATGGTTGATAAGATTACCATACATCAAGAAAAGGTTAAAAATATTTTTGATAGGAAAGCTAGGCCCAAGAAATTTATGATTGGGGATTCAGTTTTGCTTTGGGATAAGTGTAGGGAACCTAAGGGAGCATATAAAAAGTTTGATGCACTCTGGATCAGTCCTTTTAAAATCACTCATGAATGTGGCGTAACACCTTTCACCTTGCATACCTTGATGGAACCCCCTTTCCTATTCCCTATAATGGGCAGGACCTGAAACTCTATCAACTTTGATTGACCTCGCGCCCCTTTCTGTATATAGTTAGTTTAGGATTTTGTTTTGTTTGTTTTTGTTCTATTTTGTTTTTGAGTGCTTGGGAGGGTTTCTTATCTCTAATGACTCTATTTCCCAATAGATAAGACACTATTCATACTAAGCTGGGTTTGGGTTCATTGCTTCATCCTTGTCAGTCTTTGTCCCCAATCAGAGCCATTGTTACCCTATAATTTTTCCTTGCTCCATGGAAATCCATCTACCTACTTATAAATAGCTTAGTCTTACTTAGGAGGTGTTTTGTTTATTCATGCAAACTTGGGCAGTGTTTTATGTAGTTCGTTGAACCCCCTGCTTTACCGCTTGAGCTTGTTTTCTATCAAGTTTCTGTGTTTTCTCATTTGGGCAAGGCCTTATATAGTTCGACAAACTTTTCCTTTCCCCACCCACGCGATAGTTGTTATTTAAGCAACATCTTGACATGATACTTGAACTTAGGTGTACTTTTATATAGTTCGTTGAACTCTCCACTTTACTGCTTATAGATGTTTACTTTCAAATTTTGAAAGATGTTTCTAATGAAAACGATGAAGTGATAGCTACCACGTGTCATGGAACAATTATTAGAATGAACTAAAATTAATGCTAAGCTAGGATATGGAGAAACTAGTTACATAACAAATTATACCTAATGCTTCAGATACCCATTGCTTGGTATGGAACAAGGGGGTGGAGTGGAAGTTGTAAATTTATAAACAAATATTATAGAAGCTTAGCGAGATCATCGTGATGAATGTGCTATTTATTTTAGAAGAGGCATTGGGTACCTTGGTAGCTCTCAAGTTACTACAAGATAAAGGCGAGATTGGGAATGACATAGACATCAAGAGTTTGATAGATAATTTCTAGGGAATGGTTAAGGAAACACTTGATTCACCTTCGCTTAATGCCAAGCACTTGAAGAGGCTTAGCGAATTACATTTGGTCACATCTCAAGCAGTTGATCTCATGAAAGTCTATGAATGTCTCCTTGAGACAGCTAAGGAAAATCATCTGATGTGGAAGGTGCGAATGACAAATGTAGCTATTCCTCAGCATAAAGAGTTGTTACATATCCTTAAAGCTTTCCAAGCCTAGCGAAAGAAACTCGTGGCAACCCCAGAAGTTGGAAGTGAAGTGACACAATCATGATGACTCAATTTCTTTACTTTCCTTTGTTTTTCTTTTCAATTTGATCAATTTTGGGCAGCAGAAAGAGGTGGTTACTCATTCGCCTATTTAATTGTATCTATTTTCATATGTTAACTCTCTCTGGACACTCTTTGAAAACTCTCGATTTACATTTTTGTTGTGAATGAAATTATTGTTTGTCCTGGTGCATACAATTTATTAAGATAATCTGGTGTTCTTGAATTTTTGTTGCTATTCAGAGGTTGTGGACTAAAGGGTTTCATGTTGAGTATATCTAGTTTATCCACATTGAGTTTTAGAGATCCACGTGAAGATTTGATCAAGTTATGAAGATTTGTATTTTGAAAGTTTATTCTGTTACTTCAGTTTGTGTTCCTAAATGAAGATCATGTGATTTCAGTAAGTTCAGTTGTTGCAGATGCTTCTCTGGTGATTCATGATGTTTGTGGATGTTTCTAGATCATGCTTTACTTGTGTTTCACCTCCACATTGATCGTTGTGCTCATGATCTGAGATTTGCTCTTAAGTGTTCATGTTTTTCATGTTCTTGGCCAACAAGGTGTTGAAGCGTGTTGTGGATCTTCGAAGATTAATTAATTGAAGTGGTTCATGTTTGAGGATGTTATTCTTAGTCTTCAATATGTTGTGGCTGACCTTGGTTGATTCACATGAAAAATATTTATTGTTTTGGGCTGACAGTTTGTATTCATTTTATTATTTCTTTGTGGCCAACTTATAGCGAGGTAATTTCTTGTTACGGATATATATGAGCGATTGTTTATTCAAAATAGTGGGTGTGCAAGGGAGTCCTTCTATGTGTGTCTACGAATAATGTTCTAAATCATTCGAAGGCAAAGTAGAGTGTGAAGAAGAGTGAAGAAGTGTTCATGTGCTTAACCAGAACTATAATCAGGCATTAGCATATGCTGTTTTCTGAGTTCAAAATATGATGGATATAATCAGAACCTTTTTGTAAGATAGTGTGTCTTCCTTTGTAATTGAGCAGTGAGCTCTAGGCAGTGTGCCTGAATGCATGTGCATTCCCCATTCATTTTTCCTTATACTTTTAATAGGGTATAATCTTGTGGACTAACCTCCACCATGGTTTTTCCCCTAATAGGGTTTCCACATAAAAATATTGGTGTTATGTGTGCTTCTGATGTGTTAATTCATTCATGCTTTCATGGTTATTGATCTGATCTATGAATAAGGTTAATAAAGTTTAATAAGTTTAAAATTTTGTGACAACTGATTCACCCCCCTCTCAGTTGTCTATCCTTGTGTTGCCAACAATTGGTATCATAGCAGGTTCCTTGGAAGAAGTTTAACAGCTTGAGGTGATCCAAGATGGTGACTTATAAGAAGGATAGTCCTAGATTTGATGGAACAAATTATTCTTTGTGGAAGAATCCAATGTAGTGCCATCTGAGATGCATTGGTGAACCCTATTGGAGCATTACAAGTAATAGGTATGTTATTCCACAGAATGGTCCTACTACTTCTACTGAGATCAGGGATGTTGAGTATAATATCAAGGCTAAGGAAGCGTTGTTGAGTGCTTTGATTGATATAAAGATGATAAATGTGATGGATTTGAAGATTGCTTATGAGATCTGGAAAAAGTTGGAGACCTTGTATGAAGGTGATGCTAATGTGAACATTGCTAAGCTACAAAGTCTGAAAGGGAAATATGAAAAGTTGACAATGGGTGATGATGAAAATGTTACTACTTTCATGCAAAGAGTGAATGAACTTGTGTGTGGTATCAGATGTGCTGGTGGACAGATAGATGAATCAAAGATTGTTGCTAAAGTGCTTAGATCATTTCCCAATTCTTACAAAGTCAAAGCTAGTGCTATTGAAGAGATCTAGACTATGACAAATGTTACCAGAGAGATGTTGATTGGTAAGCTTACTGCTTTTGAGTTGAGTGAATTTGGTTATGCCCTTCCTAAGGTTGAATCTGCATTCAAGGCCACTACTTCTGGAAGAGATAAACAAATATATGATCTGGGTGAAAGTTCATCAAGAAAGACATTCAAGTATGAGGATGAAATGAAACAACTCGATGAAGAAGAAAGAGAGCTAGAAGAGCTTGAAGCACTGATTGTGAAAAGAGAAGCCAAAGGACAAGGTAAGTATAAGGGGAAGTTTCCTATTAAATGTTTATCTTGCAATAAGATACATCATTTTGCATCAAGGTGTCTTGAGAGAGTTTCCAAGCCCAGATATAACAAGCATAAATTCCAAAAGAAGTGTTACTATGCTACTGATGAAGGTGTGACAAATGATGAATTTGATAAAGGAAATGCAAGTGAAGATGAATTTGTATTTATTTCTATCAAGGAAAATAATCCCATGTCTACTGAATCTGCAAATTGTACAAATGTGGAGAAATCCCTAGCTACTCGAGTTGAAGAGAAAGATGAATGGTTAATTGATAGTGGTTGCTCTCATCATATGACAGGAGATCAAATTAAGTTTGTGAGTTTGGAAAAGTATGATGGTGGTGTTGTGAGATTTGGTGATGACAAAGCTGGTGTGATCCATGGTAGAGGATGTATTTCTCTTGATGGTAAACATAATACTGATGATGTCCTATATGTGGAAGGTTTGAAGCATAATCTTTTAAGTGTTGGATAGATGGTTGATAAGGGATATAATCTTCAGTTCATGGATGGTAAGTGCAAAATATTGGGAAATTCTCGAAATGTGATTGCATTAGGTACAAAAACAAAAGGTAATATCTTTCACTTGAGTGTTGCTAGTAAAAGTTTCTTGATTGCTCAAATTGATGAAAGCTGGTTGTGGCATAGGAGAATGTGTCATGTTAAATTTGATAATATTGTGAAGATAAGTTCTACTAAGGCTGTGAGAGATCTTCCTAAGTTGATGAAACCTACTAATTCCATATGCAAGGAATGTCAATTAGGAAAGAAAACTATAATTTCATTTCAAAGCAAACAACAAAATTCAAATGGATTGTTGGATCTTGTGCATATTGATTTGTGTGGTCCTGCTAGAGCCAGAAGTTTACAAGTATATAGGTATTTCATGTTGCTTATTGATGACTATTCAAGAATGATGTGGGCTACTTTCTTAAGGGAGAAATCTAAAGCTTTGGAAAAGTTCAAAATATTTAAGGCTATGGTTGAGATAGAGACAGGTCTAAAGATTAAATGTATGAGATCAAATAGAGGTGGTGAATTCACTTCCGGTGAGTTTAATTCTTTTTGTGAAGAACATGGAATAAAGAGACAATTATCTGCACCATGGACACCTCAACAAAATGGAGTTGTGGAAAGGAAGAACATAACAATTCTAGATGCTACTAGAACTATGATGTTGGAAGGAAATGTACCACATATCTACTGGAGAGAAGCTGTGAGTACCACTGTATACACACTTAACTGGGTACAAATTAAAGGTGATACTGGTAAGACTCCTTTTGAGCTATGGACTGGTGAAAATCTCACTATTAGATATTTCAAGATCTTTGGAAGCAAGTGTTATATCAAAAGAGATGAAGATATAGGAAAGTTTGATGCTAGGAGTGATGAAGGAATATTTTGGGTTATTCTACTAAAAGCAAGGCCTACCGGTGTTACAATAAGAGATTGAAGAAAATGGTAGAAAGTGCAAATGTCAAGGTTGATGAAGACATAGTTGCACCATCCAAAACCTATGGATATGATTCTGATGATCAGAATGAAAGTAAAAACCAAGGAAAGGAAGTTCAAATCATTTTGGTGAATCAAGAAAATCAAGAGGAAGGAGAAATTGGTGAAAGTATAGAAGAGAGATCAGAAGAACCTAAAATTCAAGAACGCACTAAGACTCTAAGGTATGTAAGGTTGAATCATTCAAAGAATCATATCATAGGTGATAAGAACAATGGTGTTTAGACTAAGAGAAAGATTGTAGAAGAATATTGTTTGATTTCAAAGACTAAGCCTAACAATGTGAATGAAGCATGGAAAGATGAATATTGGGTTGAAGCATTGGCAGAGGAACTACAAAAGATTGAAAAGAATAATACATGGATTCTTGTTCCTAGACCTAAGGATAAAAATTTAATTAGAATTAAATGGGTCTTTAGAAAAAAACTTAATGAGCAAGGTGAAGGTTAGAAAAAAAGCAAGATTGGTATGTAAGGGATATTCACAGATGGAAGGTATTGATTTTGAAGAAACGTTTTCCCCTGTTGCTAGAATTGAATTTGTGAGATTGTTTCTTGCTTATCTTGCTTACAAAGACTACAAGGTTTATCAGATGGATGTCAAGTCAGCTTTTCTAAATGGCGAGTTAGAAGAAGAGGTGTATGTTGAACAACTAGATGGATTTTAGTTGACTGATCAGGGAGATATTGTTTGTCGGTTGAAAAAAGCATTGTATGGACTCAAGTAAGCCCCTAGAGCATGGTATGCCAGATTGGATAAGTACTTGGTGAATCTTGGATTTAACAAAGGTATTGTTGATAGTAATTTGTATTTCAAGATTGATCATAATAAAGATTTGATTGTGGAAGTCTTTGTTGATGATATCATATTTGGAGGAGATGATAGCTTGTGCATGAAGTTTTCTAATGAGATGCATAATGAGTTTGAGATGTCAATGATTGGAGAGATGAAATTATTCTTGGGATTGCAAATTACTCAGTTAGATAAAGGGATCTTTATATCTCAGTCCAAGTATGTGAAATAATTGTTGAAGAAATTTGGTATGGAAGATTCAAAGCCAGTTGGTACACCCATGGTGACTGGATGCAAGTTGACAACTGATGATGATTCTCCGAAGGAAAATTAGACTAGATACAGATCAATGATTGGTGGATTGCTTTACTTGACTCAAACTAGACCTGATATCATGAATGTTGTATGTATTGTTGCAAGATTTCAAGCTGATCCTAAAGAATCTCATGTGATTGTTGTGAAGATGATTTTAAGATACTTGAAGGGGACAGTTGATTTTGGCCTATGGTATCCTAAAGATGATGATCTTACTTTGAGTGCCTTTACTGATGCTAATTGGGCAAGAGATGTGAATGACAGGAAAAGTACTAGTGGTGGAGCATTTTTCTTGTGAAAGAAGCTGATTTCATGGTTAAGCAAAAAGCAAAATGCTATTTCTTTATCTACTGCAGAGGTAGAATACATTGTTGCTGCTAATAATTGTACTCAAGTACTGTGGATGAAGCAAATGTTGAAGGATATCAGAATTGTGTATGATGAGCCTATTGTTATATTCTGTGATAACTCAAGTGCTATTAACATTTCTAAGAATCTAATGCTACATTCCAAGACCAAGCATATATATATCATGTTTCACTTTTTGAGAGAAAAAGTAAGTGAAAAGGAATTGATTGTAAACTTTTGGATTCAACTGTGTATGTTTTTCTGTCGACGTTTCAGATCACACTCGGTGATCCATCATCAGGAAGAGGAACAATAGAAAGAAAGGAGTGCAGATCCTTGCTTTATCTCTTTATTTGGTTTTTCTTATTTTGTTTGGTTTATAATTTCTTTTGCTTATCTTATCTTACTTTTCCTTTGTTTCTTTCATTTGTTCTTCATGTTTCTTTCATTTTCCCCACCTTCCCTACCCTTTATTAGGCTCTATCTGCACTCCTTTCTTTCTATTATTCCTCTTCCTAATGATGGATCACTGAGTGTGATCCAAAACCTCGACACAAAAAACATACACAGTTGAATCCAAAAGCTTACAATCAATCTCATGGACTGTGGAAAACTCATTCCAAGTGAAAAGGAAGTCAAATTGGAGTATGTGCCTACTAAGGAGCAGATTGCAGACATATTTACCAATTCATTGCCTAATGATACTTTTGAGTATCTCAAAGGGATGTTAGGGGTGATTGACCCTCCTAATTAGAACTAAGATGCATTGATTTGCATCAATCTGTGCATTTCATGATCATATTTTGATCCAGATTGATGTTGTGGTGGCTGCTACTCAGGGGGAGTAGTTAGATGTTCAGATGTTCAGGTGTTCAGATATGTGGTTCAAAGCTTGTATAGAAGATATCTTTTTCATTGATGACAAAGGGGGAGAAGAGTAATGTGAAAAACTTTCTGGGTGAGAAGAACCCAAGGGGGAGTAAGTGTAGTTGCATTGATGGTGTTTTTCACATCATGTGTTGCCATCAATGCCAAAGGGGGAGATTTTTGGATGTTGTGGTTGTGTTGCTAATATGTGGTTGTCGTTGATGTCAAAACTATTAGCATTAATGCATTAGAAGTTGTATATGTCGAGGATATTGAGAAAATTGTAATAAGTAGTGCTACAGGTTGTTAGTGGTGAAGTAAAGTTCAGTCTATTGGTGAACTCAATAAATTTTTGTTCAAAGGTTGTGGACTAAAGGGTTTCTTGTTGAGTATATCTAGTTTATCCATGTTGAGTTTCAGAGATCCGCATAAAGATTTGATCAAGTTAAGAAGATTTATATTCTGATAGTTTTTTTTGTTACTTCAGTTTGTGTTCCTGAATGAAGATCATGTGATTTCAGTAAGTTCAGTTGTTGTGGATGCTTCTCTGGTGATTCATAATGTTTTTGGATGTTTCTAGATCATTCTCTGTCTGTGTTGTGCTCGAGATCTGAGATTTTCTCTTGAGTGTTCATGTTTTTCATGTTCTTGGCCAACAAGGTGTTGAAGCATGTTGTGGATCTTTGAGGAGTAATTAATTGAAGTGGTTCATGTTTGAGGATGTTATTTTTGGTCTTCACTATGTTGTGGCCGACCTTGGTTGATTCACATGAAAAATATTTATTGTTTTCGACTGACAGTTTGTATTCATTTTATTATTTCTTTATGGCTGACTTATAGTGATGTAATTTGTTGTTGTAGATATATATGAGCAATTGTTTATTCAAAATAGTGGGTGTGCAAGGGAGTGCTTCTATGTGTGTTTGTGAACAATGTTCTAAATCATTTGAAGGTAGAGCAGAGTGTGAAGAAGAGTGAAGAAGTGTTCATGTGCTTAATTGGAACTGTAATTAGGCATTATTAGATGCTATTTTCTCAGTTCAAAATCTGATGGATAAAATGAGAACCTTTCTATAAGACAATGTGTCTTCCTTTGTAATTGAGTAGTGAGCTCTACTCAATGTGCCTAAATGCATGTGCATTCCCCAGTCATATTTCCTTATACTTTTAACAGGGTATAATCTTGTGGACTGACCTCCACCGTGGTTTTTCCCCTAATAGGGTTTCCACGTAAAAATCTTGGTGTTTTGTGTGCTTTTGATGTGTTGATTCATTCATGCTTTCATGGTTATTGATATGATTTGTGAATAAGGTTAATAAAGTTGAATAATTTTAAAATTCTATGACAACTGATTCACCCCTCTCTCAGTTGTTTATCCTTGTGTTGCCAACACATACTTCATATTTTATGTGATCCTTTAAACCACCTAGAAATAGTTCCTTCATATTTTATTCTGCCACATTCTCTACTCTTAGAGAAAGGGTTTGAAATTTCTGAATATAATCCTTGACCATACTTGTTTGTTTTAATTTAGTGAGTTGGTAGAAGTAGCTATCCATAAATTTATTTCCATAATGGTTAGCAATTTCCTCTTTAAAAATTGACCATGTGACCACACAACCCTTTTTTCTCTTCTCATCACATAACTGGCAATGATACTAAATAAATTGATATGGTTGTAGGTATAATGATGCCATAACACCTTTTATTGACTAGGAACATGATGAATATGAAAGAACTGCTCCATTTGGCATAGCCAATCGGTTGGATCCTTTCCATCAAACTTTCTCATATCCAACTTAGGTATGAATTTCCTTGGAATAAGATTATTAAAGGAAGGATCCTTCTTGAAACCAAAGTCAAGTCCAAGGTATTCATGTCCAACAAAAGAATTATCTTCCACCTTACGAGGTGAAAATTCACCCTTACACCACATACCTTGAATAAATGATTTCAATTCACCCATTTCTTGCATACTCTTCTTCTGTAATGATGAAATCACCCTTAACTTTGTTTATTTCACCCTTAGGGTTAAAATCCTCATTTTCTACTCCCTCATTCTCTGAAGGTTTCCTCGGTTTGGTAGCATTCTTTTTGTCTTGTTGCAGGCCCTGTCATGATGGTAGAAAATAATTTGAAAATTTCAATGTGACTTACCAAGGCCTAGGTCACACTCCAATAGAAAAATCTCCCAAAAATTAGGTGATTTGCAGCCTTGAGAGCGATTTTTTTGAAAACCCTAATTTCTCAATAAATAGATATTTATAATTCAATTTCTCTTAAAAATAGATTGTAGCCTCTTCTAATATGCCTGAAAAAAATCACAAAAAATTAGGAACCAATTCATCAAGATGCGGGAGATATGTGTTTTCCAAATAAATTAGACATAAACCCTAATTTTGCAATAACTCAATTATGCTTCAATTCTTCTGAAATATGGACTATAGCTATTGAAAATGTTCTTCAAAAACCCTTTAAAAATCAAATAGAAATTCACCAAAATCTAGGAGATATAGATTTCACAAAATGACCTCCAAAATTGGAAAAAATGTATTGTCTTAATGGTGCCAAGATCATGCTCTGATACCACTTGTAATGAAATAAATTGCATAATAAAAGAATACGATATGAAATATGCTAAAAATACTTGATAATAACTAAGAATAGCAAGCCACTTCGAGGGGGAGAACCTCCAAATATCTCAAATGAGAACATAATTCATAATATTATGATGAAATAAGACTCACAACCTCCTATATATACCTATTTATGCCTAGGATATTACCCAGACCAACTTAGATAACCCTATAGAAGCCCTAGGTTGACCTAATCAACTAAATAAAAATATAATATTGATAATATGAATTAGGAGTTAAGATAGCCTCAAGCTGAATATTCATAACCAAATGTACTCTAATATTAAGGGCATAGCATTTGGTCTTGTTAATGTTCCTTCGATTTCAAAATATGTTTATTACATGTTTCATACATTGATGGTTATAGTAGAAGGACATGAGCATTTTCTTAGGAGTAAATCTAAAATATTTAGTCATTTTAAAAAATGTAAGGCTCTTGTATAAAATAAGATTGCTAAAATATTAATATTCCAAGGATTGAAAGTGGTAGTGACTTTTGTTCAACAAATTTTGATATTTTCTACAAGGATCATGGAATATAAAGACACGAAATAACTCCATATACCCATTAAAAATGGATTTGCTAAAATAATGAATAATATGTTGATCAATAGGTCTAGGAGTATGCTTAGTGGGGTCAACTTGGAACAAAATTTTTTGGTAGTATTTGCTACAACTTGTTGTTGTAAGAGTTTCACCCTTGGGCTCCTTGTGTTGTGCAGTGCGACGTTCATGACATGGCTTAACCACCTCCTATGGATCTTGGATCTTGTATAAATCTAGCGGTTGTATCAGAAATTAATAGGTCAATCTTTTAGTGCAATGATAGCCACCTGTGCAACACTTGTTACCTAGTAAAAAATTATCCTACATTAACTCTTGTTGATAATACATCTATGAAGGTGTTTTCAGGAAAAAAATCCTTCATTAAGACATCTTAGAGATTTTTAGTTGTGAGGCATATGTTCATGTGCCTAGAGAGAAGAGGTCAATGTTGGAGAAGAAGGATATAAAATGTATCTTCTTTAATTATGGTATTAGTGTCAAAGGGTACAAGATTAGGGATATTGTGGATGAGAGAATTTTGTATACTAAAAGTATTATGTTTAGATAATTTAAGATTTCTTACATTGTATTGTATCCAGAAAAGGATGAAAAAAATATGGTTCAAATACCCCCAAATACTAAGAAAGTTAAACTAGAAGCCTATGCGAGATCTAAGGAGGAGGAGTGTTGAGATGGTTTAGAAATTTTTGAGGGGGTAGAACCTCCACCTTAGCTCTTAAGGATGTCCACTCAATACATACAAAAAAAATAAAAAATAGATAGGTATAATCCCCTTAGTCGGAGATATATTTTTTGTTTAGAAATTACCACTCATGGGCCTAGGACCACAAAGAAAGATATGGGTATGAATGATTAAAAATCCTAGAAAATAGCCATGACAGAGGAGATAGATGTTTTGAAGATAAATAATACATGAGACCTAATATATTTTCTTGATAGACACAAACTTATTGGATGTATATGGGTGTTAAAAAACAAATCTAGTTTAAATGGTAGTGTTAAGAAGTGCAAGGCAAGACTAGTTACAAAGGGATATTCTTAGGTTTTGGGGATTTAGTTATGGCGAGATTTTCTCCTTAATTGCTAAGCTGAAAACCATGCAATTTCTATCTATTGTAATAACATTTGATCTTGAAGTTGAGAAAATAGATGTGAAGACAACTTTCCTTCATGGTGATTTGGAGGAAGATATTTATAGGTCATAGCCAAAGCACTAAATTAAAAAGGATAAATAAAATTTGGTTTGTAAGTTGAAAAATATTTGTATAGTATTAAGAAATCTCCTAAGATGTGGTACCGAAATTTTGATTATTTTGTGTTGGGATTAGGAATTATGAGGTCCAAATCAAATTATTGTGTCAGTTATCAGATAGGATAGTGATCACTTTATTATTATAGCATTATATGTTTGTGATGTATTATTTTCCATATCAAGAAGAATATGATTTATGAATTGAAGTATTAAATTTTAACTTAGTTTGAGGTAAAGGACTCAGGGTTACATAGGTCTATCTTGAGGATGGAGATCAAAAATATAAAACTAATAGAAATCTTTGGTTAGGCCAAATTAATTATGTGAACTCAATGTTTTAAATACTTAGCATGGAAACTTTTAGGCCTTTAAGTGCTCCTATTTTAGTGGGAGCTAAGCTATTAATTGAGTAGTGTTTGAATTATCCTAGTGAGATAAAGGATATGGATAGATTACTTTACACTAGTCTTATTGAGATCTTAATGTATGTTATGGTCTATATAAGACCAAACAATACCCAAGCAATGAGAGCTTTTAGTTATTCCATGGCTAATCCTAGTCAAGTACATTGAGATAAAATAAAGAGGATATTCATATATATGTGGGGTATATATTTTGAACAAGATAATTGAGAGGGGGGGTGAATCAGTTGTAGCAAATTTAAACCTTTTAAAACATTCACCAGAACTTAGATCAATCACAAATCTTTAACTCTGCTAAAATGATTAAACATTAAGTGCAAGTGCAAAAACGGAAAACCATCACATAAACATAGTAACACCATATTTACGTGGAAAACCCAATGAGGGAAAAACCACAATGAGGATTAACTCACACTATGGAAAAAATCAAAACCGATTACAAAGGCTCACTGCTTGAGAAAAGGATCGTTTCCAAAACAAGGACTCACTGTACAGATCAGGACTCACTGTCCAACAGGGTTAACCACCGGGAGGGATCACTACCATAGAGATACAAAGAAGATAGAAGAGATATGTTACAAAGAGAAGACAATCTCAATGCAACATATATTTCCACTGTGATTCACTCAACCACTTGCAGACATGCATGAATGATAGAGTACACCTTTAGCTCAATACATCCCAAAACTTAGCATTTAGACTTTGCATTGATCTACCACACTCACATCACACACAAACACATGGATTTGCATCTATTTCACATCTATCTACTCTATTTATTTTTACTTATCTCTTTGTACATCTTTCACCACTAACTCATCTTATATTTATACCATCTTCAACTTTGAAACATATTCAAAGTCAACCATCCATCATTAAATTCAAATTAGGTCAGCACCAAAACATCCTAGGGTGGAATTACAATGAGGGTGACCCAAACACAAGCTTGATGAGGACCCAAGTAGGTCCCAACACACTTCATCAACTTTCAAGGTAGTGTTCAACACATGGTCAACCAAACCAGTGTAAAACACACAGAACAATAAAGGTCACACAACCCTTAGCATGATCAAATCCTTCCAGACACTAAATTTATCATCAACACGATTATAAAAAATTAACTATAGAACTGCAAGTCATAAGACTTAACCAAAGAGAAATCCGAAGCAACAACTTTTCTCCCAGACCTCAGCCAGAAGCACAAAAAACTACAGTTCACAACTGGTGAACATAACTTGCATTGTACAATGAATCATAAGCCAAAAATATGGATGTAGTAGCTTCCAAAAACCATGATAAACATATCTGAATCACACAAACATAGAAGTAAATCCTGGAGCAAAACCAAAAGCAACCACTAAACACCTACAACCTTTCTTCATTACAATTTTCTCAATATCCTCAACACATACAACCAATAACCCACATCCATGACATCAATGACAACACCAACCAGTTGATAACCAATTGAACAGTTGACATCAATGACAACACCTTCATTCTTGCAACAATATATGAGTAATCTATTTGTTATCATGGTAAATCTATAGGGGACTGACACTCAATGACTATTCATGGTTTGTTGGATTTTGGTTGGGCTAGAGATGTTGATAGTAGGAGATCCACCACTATATATTTTTTTAATATTTTTGGTGGTGTTTTTAGTTGGATGAGAAAGTAATAGGTTGTGGTCACTTTGTCTAATACAAAAGAAAAGTACATGAAAACTACTCATGTTTGTAACGAATCTATATGGATTATATGATTGCCTTCAAATGTGGTGGTGAGTCCATGTGATATTACAATTCAATGTGATAGCTAGAGTGCTAGAAAAGAACTCAACCTTTCATGTGAAGATAATGCATATTGATGTCTAGTACCATTTTTATGACATGATAGAGGATGGAGGGTTATGCTAGAGAAAGTTGGCACTTTAAAAAATGTTACAAGTGCATTGGTAGAGCCAGTGAGCATAGAAAGTTTCAAGTGGTTTTATATCTATGGGCCTCTCAACTATAGAAGTTAGTTAAAAAGTGTTGGTAATCCATTTTCTTTTTCAAATTTTTTGACAATTGGGAGAATTTTGGGAAAGGTGTCTCAACCTTGCTCCTAATGTTAAGTATATGAAGAATATAATTTTTAGACTATGAAACAAAAAATTCAATTTCTAGGCTATAGTCTTTATTTTTTGGATTTTTTTTTTTTGAATTGTTTCACATCACTTTCAAGGGTGTTTGTTTTTTATAATATAAGCTGAATTTACAGGGTGCAATACCCTTAACACAAGGGGCCACAAGGGCCAAAGTTTAGATAAAAAACCATAAACAAGTAACAACAAAATATCCAAAACAAAAACAACCGAACAACAACAAAAAACAGCCCACCTGACAATAAACCACACACCCCATCACCTCGCTATTCCCTCTCACTTCTCCATGAGGAGATTCAACAAATCATCCCCAACCTAGCTGTTGCTAGCATTAGCCTCAACAACTTTATTTTTGACCTCCTCTTTAAGAATTGTTGATAGAGTAACAAAAAATCAGTGGATGATTTTGATCATGAAACGAGTTAGCCTTATGAACTTCTAATGCAGAGTAGGTGGAGGACTCTCAGTATCCAACACAAAACACTCTGACTCAATCAAGGAAATCAAACTCTGATCATTAAAACACCTATTCTATCTAGACTGACTCAAAAGGCTTCTAGCCTTCACAACAAAAACTTGAATGAAATCCCCCAAAGAGGACTGTACCAAGGCTTGATGACAATCAAAATAGACTTCCCATAAGGCCTATACAACTATCCCAAAATATCTCCAATGAATTCTTTGTAACTTTGTAGACTTTCAACATAACACCCTTGTTTTAGGGCTACTAGGTTAGTCCCGTTTTACAAAGAAAATTCCTTTAAAACACTTGGTTTCCATAAAAAACTATTTTGAAAAAGTTAGATTGTCTATCAAAACCTCAGATTCTTTGATTTATTCTTAGATTTAGAAAATCTAACATGTTGATCCGTGAAACCCTTTATTTGCATGCAATCAACCTAGGGTTTATTGAAACCCACACTCCCAAGACTTCCCAAACTCAACCACTACCTCAAATAAATTTCTTTAGATCTGCATAGACTCTCTATACCTTTACAATCTCAATTCCATCAACATTTCACTAAAACCCTTCATAGAACCATCATTTTCAAAGGAAAATTACTCTGCCCAGCCCTAGGGCATCTTCCAAAACCAATAACTTGACTCTTACAGAAATTCAAAACCTTTAAAGAATCTAACCTAACACTATAGGATTCATTACACCAAGGTATAGGATAGAAAAAAAGTGGGATGACTCAAATTGACATTTTTGTTGCAAACAGACCCCCCACTGGTTTCTTACTAGGCAGATACAAAAAAAAATCAAGATATCTTCCACTAAATTTTGTGTTAGGTTATCAAAATGGATTCAAAGGAATCTTAAAACATTCCTCTACAATGTTATGAGAAAATATTGATGGTTTGGAGCCTGTACGGTTTTGTACAAAGCTCTTAAAGTTTAGAAAAATAGAGATATATGCAGAAATAAGCGTTTTTATTGATTTTTTTTAGAGTTTCAAAACTTTAACAACTTCCTCTCGAGCCATGGAGATATTTTAAACATATTTCAAACCAAATAACAATTTTCCAATGCCCATAACTAACATTTGGATTACTTAACTCCTAAATTGCATTGTTTTGTCAATGTTACTCTTGACAACATTTCATAACTTTTGCAATTTCCACCTAATTGACCTCCTAAGACACTAAACACCCTCAAATACATATTATATGGTATTTTAGACCTTATTTAAGAAAAAAAAAACTAAAACCCCCACTATACTACCTATTACCACCTTAAATGACCTTCAAGATCTCAATTGTCAACAAGGTGTAGGTGTTCCTGCACCAACTTCCTTTCCAGTTTAGCAACTTAGGCAACCAGGTTGTTGGGATCTTTATCTTTGGCCTCTTCTACCCTTGTAGTCTCCTTCACCTGAGTTTGATGATTAGAGGAATCTAGTGTAGATTCCTCCCTAATCATCTTATTTAACTTAGGGAAGAGACTTGGTCCTTCAACATGCTCTTATGTCTACTCCACGGTGTCCTACTTGCTTTCCTCCCAGCTTTCATCCTAGTCTGAACTGCTATAAATATTTTCAACCTGAACCTCCTTTTTGTGTTGTGCTAGTCTATTAGACTTGAAAACACTTGTCTACTTAGCCCTAGTGTCAATACTTGCAACTACCACCGTGTCCCCTTGAGAATCTTTATCAGCAGAGTCTTCATCTTCTTCATCCGTGGGTGGTTCCTCCACATGGAAAGTGGTATCCTTCTTTCCATTTTTCAGCTTTGTCTTGGTTTTGGTGGGAAATTTACCATCCTTCTTAGTGGGTGTAATTTTCAACTCACACAACCCTTCAACAACTTTAGAATCCATGCCACCTTTTTTTTCTTTTTGGCATGGGGTTTAAGTTTAGAATCCTCAGGATGGCTAGCCACAAGAGGGTTTTTTTCTTTTAGGGGTGATAGAAACAGTCAGAGAGGGTTTGGCAGGGGACTGGTTAGCTATCTCAGGTTCCTCAATCTAAATGATAGAGATGGGACTAGGTGGGAAGAGGGCAAGGTGGAAGTAGTAGAGATGGAGAATGAGACCTTGATGCAAGGGTAATGGGAAGGGTTTTTCAGGATTCCTAGCCACAAGATCTGTATAAGCTTCCCTAATGAAAATTATCAAAGATGAAAGCAAGAAGGGGAAGCTTACGAGCATTTTGTGGTGAAGGTGGTTTAGCAATAGAAAGTGATAGAAGTAAAAACCTTTAGACCTTCCCTCAAGCGTAATGTGTTTCATTAAAACCAAACACACCTGGTCCCAAGGTGTTAGAAGCTTTCTCCTCTTGAACCCTGCATGCAGCTTGGTTGATTTTTTATTTTCACGGAAGAAATTTTGTAGGCTCTCCATATCCTGAACCTTCATGTGCTTTTTGAGTTTTTGACCTGTGCATGACAACCCTGTAGCCTTAGCTATGACCTCCTCATTGATTTCAAATGATATGCTTCCCACCGTGACCCTCCTATCACACCATGAGCTCGCAAACTACACAAAGATCTTCTCATCATGCCCTTGAGGCACTCCATTAACAGAGCAATACCTCCTTTGACACAAATATTCCAGACTAAAGGGTCTCGATGAAATTCTTTGCATTATCCTAGCTTTTTTCTAACCCAATCTAAACTCATTTTCCCTCTCAGATAGTTCCATTCACTAGAGAAATCAAAGTTAGGTTTTTTTGAAATGAAAATGGCCAATGTACACAACTTTCATATATCACCTTCGTCATAAAAAATCTAAAAATCTTGCCTAATTAAGGCATTAAGATTTTCACACGTACCAACAGGAATTTTTGATATGCATAGGGTATCAAGGCCATTGTAAATATTGATTAAGTACACTGAGGTATAGATAATTTCCATCATTACATTTATCGACACATTATTAATTAAAGGTTTGATATAGATTTTGGCCACTGACACGTTCCTAATATCAAGTTTCAAATCAGGAGGTTCGTACCAATGAAAAGACAACACATGAATCTCATGGGGAAATCGACTAGGTAACAAAAGAAACCCCCACCTAAGCCCAAACACATGCCCACACCCCTCCACATCATCACAAGAAAACCACATAATTATGAAACCTGTGATGAGAAGACAGGTGTACCAATCCACTATGGAGATGTTAGACCTCATCATCAATATTAATTTTCTTTTGCTCTTCAAAGATTATTCCTTGGATATTCACGAGGAGAGCCAACATACTTCTCTAGTATTTGGAAACAACCTAGGAGGAGCCTAGGTTGGTCAAGGAGTCAGCTACTTTGTTTCCCTCACAAAAAGTGTGGGTTAATTTCTTTCTTTCCAGTTTGTTGAGCAAGAATTTGATGTCAAGTAAGATATCCTTGATAATCCACCCTTGGAAATAATTGTGATTAATGGAGTCAATCACAATGTTAGATTCTCCTTCGATATGAATATTTTTTATTCCCAGACTAACAACAAACTTAACACTGCTGAGGAGCAAGCTTGCCTCTACTGTCATAGAGGAATGTATCCTGATGCCACTAGAAAACCCAACCATGAAATTGCCATTGAATATCAGATAATGCCCCCTATGCTAGCCAAACTAGGGTTACCTTTCACCACACCATCAAATTTCAACTTGTGCCAACCACTTTCAGGATGTTTCCAAATCATTTTAAGTCTAGCCAGAGCTTTAGAGTTATCAAAAGAGTTCAGGTCCAAGTTCCTATTCTAGGCTTTAGCCATATTGATATCCATTACAAAGGGAGGTTTTTCTAAAGGTTTCCAAACATACAAGGATACACTCTCTGTGATAATTCTAAGACCAATACAAAACACCTCTTTAGGGCTTATTTCCACATTTTTGAAAATTTGATTATTCTTTTCTTTCTACAAACACCAACATAGAATAGGGGGAACCTATCTCCAAATTTCTTTAGGAAGAGGATGGTGATAGGGACTGATCTATCTATCAAAAAAACTCTTGAGGTCACCATTCATAGTCCAATAAATACCTAATCTTTCAAAAGTAGACTCCCAAACTTCCATAGTGAACGAGCATTGGAGTAAAAGATGAGAGACAATCTCTTCTTCTTTCTTGCATAACATACATCTATTTGGGATTTGAAGTCCCCTTTTCCTTAGATTGTCTCAAGTGAGTATCCTATTATGGCTCACCGTCCACCAAAATAAATTAATTTTTGGTGTAAGCTTTCTGTTCCAAACCTGTTTCTTGATACTATTATGGGTTCCTTGCAGTGACAATAAACTATAGGTAGACTTGAATGAGAGATTACCCTTATTTTCCTTAGTCCAAAAGAATTCATCCTCCAAGTTGGAGATAGGTATCCTAGTTAGGGTGAGGATGTCCTACAGAGTCTTAGTATGTTGCCTTAACTCCAAGGAATGAAGGTAGAAATTTTCCAACCTTTTCCATTTCATAGAGCCTTGCAACCCACACAATTAGCCTCTCACATTCTTTCCAAAGAACCCCTCAGTAGGTACCATCAAATTCCTAAAGTCAGATTGAGATGGGAATATCAAGCAGCTAGGGATCCTCCCAGAATCTAATTTTGTTGTCATTACCCAGTTTCCAACTCAACCCAGATTGCAACAACATTTTAACCCTACAGATATTGTTCCAAATCAGTGAACTACTAGGGTGATCATCCAAGAGGAACCTAATTAGGGGAGTGTTAAGATATTTCACATTTAGAAACTCTTACCATTCCTTTCTATTTCTCATCTAGTCCCATCCAACCTTTGCAAGCAGGGCTTTATTAATAGGTTAAATTTTTCTTATGCCAAGGCCACCACCGGATTTAGGGAGACATACCATATCCCAACTTATCAAAGCCAATTAATTTTTTTCCTCCGTACTAGAACAAATAAAATTTATTTGAATTCTTTCAAATTTCTTAGCAATGTATCTAAAGATTTTGAAGATGGATAGGAAATAGATCAGTATCCCTTGGAGAGCAGTAGCCAAAAACAACTTACCAACATGGCTTAGAGTAGTGCCTCTAAAATTCTAAGCGAATGCCCATTAATAACACATGATCAATAATTTAAGGTGCAAATCATATAGAGGATGAAAATGAGGAGTAATAGAAGAAAAAAGGGGAAAATGGGTGAAGGATGAAGGGTGAAAATGGTGAAAAAATATGGTCTAGGTCCCTAAATTAGGGCTTTGGAGGCCTATAAATAAGCTTAGGGGGATTCAAATAGTTCATTTGCATCCCAAGACCTTAGGAGATCAGAGAATTTAACACATGAAGGAGCTAGGAGAAAATGACCAACATTCCATGCCAAACCTATTGAGCAGAGTGAGTGCGATAATACCAACAATCAATAAAGGAAGGAGCACCGGTATGTATCAAATATTTAATCTCTAGGGTAGCTTAGGGTGTCATAAATGTGACCCAAAGTTGAAAAATATAAGAGTTGATTTATGAATCAGTTCTTGAGCCAACAAGATTGAAGACAAGAAAATAAACACATATAAAAATATAATTATTCAAAGCAATAATGGAACATTTTTCCTTTGTTTACCTTGCTCCTCTAATTGATTTGAAGAGAAGTGCACCCTTTCTCCACTTGATTTTCTCACTAAAAATGATGGTTAGTTGCAGTATTGAAGTGTGGATTTCTCCACAAACTAGCATAATAATAATAGGATAATTGATTAAGCTCTCAAAAGTGTAGCTTTGATTTTGCATGATAATGGTGTGTCATTGTATGGACAACATATGGATAACATGAAAATAATTGATAAAATGGGATGAGAGCTTCCTATTTATACATTTTTGGTGATAGGAATGGAGGGCTAGGATGTGAAGTTGATGGATGGATAGATTGAATGAGAGCAAGTGCATGGATTTATAGCTTAGCCTTATGACAAGTCTCATAAGGGGGAAGCATAGGATTGACAAGTGTCATAGGTGCAAGAGCTAGGTGTGCTCACACGTGAGAGAAAATGAGTGGATTGAGGAGGCATGCTCGCAGATGTGTGAGCATTAGAAGGGGACTGACACTTGTAAGATGATGGCAAGTTTGAGGAATTTGATGAATTTAAAATTGGAAGAAATATTAATGGTAGTTAATGAAATTTCATTAATTAATTAATCAAGATGAGAAGAATTAGTGAAGATGGCTACTAAATTAATCTAATTTAATTAATTAACCTTAGAAGAAGTTAGAAAGTAATTAATTAGATAGTAGGTTATTTAATTAATTACGAGAATGGATATTAATTAAATAATAAATAATTTAATTAATATATGAGTTGGGAATGAGTGGTTAACTTTAGGGCAGCTACACTAAGGAATGTTTTAACCATGAAATAATTTGACACTATTGTGTGAATACTACTTTAAGTCTTTGAGAATTACAAAATAAGTGTAATATTTAGAAGTTATGTATTTACACTATTAGCTTAAAATAAATATCATAGCTTAAAATATATTAGTTGACATAAATAGAAACCATGAGGTACAAGATTTCTAAACTTCTTGAAATGCTAGGTTATATCACCAAGAATGAATTTAAGTAACACAATTGTTCAAATAGAACCTCTAAATACTAATGGAGAACTTGCAACATTAATCAATGGTGATTGAAACCTATCTCTTAGAGCCCTACCAATGATAATTATAGTTGTCATTTCATGTTTTTCTCACAAATAATGTGGCTTTTCATAAAACCACACAAACCAATGGTTCTTGATTTATCTTAACTAGATCCAAAAAATAATATTACTACTCTTGCTAAAGTGTTCAAAAAGTATCATTTATTAAGGGAGCATTCAAATCTAGCAAGGAAAAACATTGGCTTTATTGTTTTTGTTGATGATTTTGTATATGTTTCTTTTGTTAAATTCAAATTTTAACCTGAATATATATAAATTAGATCATATATGGTGTCTTTGAAATTATAATCTTATTATAGAAAAATAAATTCTTATGTTGCAAATATTGATAATGGGAAATAAAGATGATATACATGAAATGTCTTAGGGTAATGTAGGTGTTCTTATAACTATTTTGAAGATGATAATTTCCTATCTTAAGCATCATAGGCAATCAAATGTTATAGAAATTTATCACCTTGCTCCAAAAACAAACGTGTATATTTCTTGCAATATCCTATTGAAATGGTGAAAGATAGGGTTGTATGGATTGAAATGTAGAATGATGGACCTATTTCTCATTATTTCATTCAGGAAATGAGATCCAAACAATGAAATTCCTATCAACCTTAAGGTGAGTCAAATCAAGGTGTAAATTTGCAAATTTCCCTTTTATGCAAGGATGAGGGTCCTGATTAAACAACACTTTGGGGAGAAAGATTAAAAATAGAAAAACAACTCCAAATTTCAATCTACAAAGTGCATCTAGAAGATCAAACTCAATTCTAATGGAACTAGAAGTTAAATTACAAATATGAGAATGGGAAAGTGATGTGTACTAGTCACCAAAAGTGTTTTTTCAAAGCTTACTAAGGACTCATTCGCCCTATGGCGAATCCAGGTTCTAGCTAGGGCTCCTGAAAAATGGTTTTTGGGTTTTGTTCTCCTATGTATAGACTCCCATATTCCTAAATCTTGCATTCAGAAAGCCAAAAATAAATCATGTAGGTCAATTTATGTGAAATTGTAAGAATGGTGACAACAAATGCAACTTTGACAACTTTGCAATTTTTTCTCTTCAAGAGATCTTCCACCTAAAACTTGCAAACAAACATCAAGAGAGAATAATTTTGTTTTGTTAGGTGAATGGGGGTTTGCCTTGGTCAAACCTTGTTTTGGTAATTAAACCTTGTAATGAAATGAAATAGCATGAAGGAATGATGAATGAACAATTGCAATGTCACAACTCACCAAGCCCTTGTTTGAACCTTGGAATGTGGATCTGTAACTTGCATGAAATGACTTCAATGGATGTGGATATTGATCATGAAACTTGATATGAAACAAATATTTTGAATGCTTGAATGGATCTTGAACACTACATCAGCATATTAGCTCAAATAACATGCATAAATTTGACACGATAATAGAACTTGATTGCGACAATAATTCTTCCATAAATCTTCCCTTGAATGCCTTGAAATGCTCTTGAAATTCTCTTGATAATGCTCACTTGAAAACTTAGAGTGCTTGAATCAAAACTTGCTGGGTGAAACATAGTGAAATAATCTCTTATTTATACACATGTCAACATTAATTCTTGAAATTCAAATAACATAAGCCAACATGTGAATATACATTTGAAATCATTGAAATACCGCCAAAAACATATTTGAAATTTATGTCCTAGGTCTAAGTGAGGACCCATTTTCCCTTGGGTGAATGGGTCCTAGGTCACTTACCTAGGGCACACATTCTCCAATGTTAAGTGTTATGTTATGACATTGATGAATGTTGGGTTTTACCCTTCAGAAATTGTAATTAATTAGGCTTGGATTTGAATTAAAGGGGCCAATTAAGGCATAATTAACCTCAATTAATTAATAAAGCCCTAGATTAGTGTGAAAGTGTAAAGGTACACCTTACAACACCATAAATAAGGAACAATTAAGTCCATTTTAATTAATAAGGCCTTAAACTTAATGTGAATATGTGAAATACATATTACAACACTAAATTAAGGCATAATTTAGTCCTCTTATTTTTATTATTTTCCAAATTAACTGTGAAAAAGGGATACCTTTTCCTCCATTACACCTATATTTAGTTCCAAGAAAACCTATTATGATGGTTAATGAAGTATATATGGTTTACTATTATGTCAAAAACCTTGTTTTTTCATAGGTTGTTTATTCAACTAGCTTTGGTGGAACCTTGTGGTCTCACTCTTATTAAGGTATTAAGATTCATTGTACAAACTTCTTGATAGCTAAATATTAAGCATATTTTAATTTATAGAGTTTATATTTAAACAAAATATTATTTCATCAATTTTATGACTAATTTTCTCTCAATATTTTTTTCATGATAATAGGATTTATTTCTACTTGAATTTTCTAATATTTTTTTCTATTTATAAATGGCAAGTAATGGTACATGGGTTGCCCATGGTTGCAATGAGGAATGCAAAGCTAGTGGACATAGATAATGTATTGTATATTATCTTTTTATTTTTTTTAACTTGAAGGATATTTGATATCGTCAACATATTTAGATAGATGATATTTCTTTGTAATTGTGAAACTCTTTAAAGAATGATTTGTAAATAAATTTTTTGAACGTTTAATGTATGTGTTAGATTCAAAATCACATAAATATATACTTTGAAGAAAAGGGTAAAACATTAACTAAAGTTTTCTATTATAATTTTTTAGGCTCTATTTAATGGGCTATTTGTTGATGTACATGATTAGTAGGCCACAACTACTACATTAATAGAGCATGTGATAGACAAGAACTTATGAAATGATTATCACTACAATGGATTAAAAAAATATCATTTTCTTTACATGGCTAGAAAATTGTAGGACATATTTGTCAAGGGTAGGTTTATATAGAATTAGGCATCCTTAGCGCAAAACTAGCCCCTTGATGGATACTACTATGGAGGAATCTATGGGTGATTCATCCAAAAATGTATATCTAATAAGCCTTCAATTGTTGGTGAGAAATATTTTTGTTATAGTGGATTTGTGGATAACTCTAAAGAACTTGAAAAACTTCTTGCAATTGTTGGGAAAAAATAGGTGTCTCAACCTTAGATTTTTCCATAGCTTTGATTTTTTCATAATATTAAATGTTGCTAATTTTCTCACATTGTCTTGTGAGTTACAACTTGCAGTTTCTATTTGGATGAGGAGTCAAGTTGGAAAGTTGATTTTACAAGTGGAGTTGTGCATAAAGGGGTTTTCTATTTCTATGTTGAGTTTACGTGGAATGTGATTTTTCGTGGTGCAGTTATTTTGGCAAGTGCAGATTTTGCAGTGTGGCATGTGGTGATAATTGGAATCTTATTGTTGTGCGTGTGCAGTGTTTTTGGCACTTTCCATGTTGCATCTTCAACCTTTGGCAATTGTTTTATAAATGTCTAATTTATTCATTGTAATTTCTTATATATATTGAGCACGTGTATTTTGGAGTTGTAGTTGATGTTTTATTGAAGTACAATTATGCTGTCGGAATTACTCCTAAATTGAGAAAAAGTGTGAAGAATCTTGCAAGAGTATAGCTCTACAATTATATTGTAACTTGTTTATTGTTGTTGAATAATATAATTGAGTTGTGTTTTGGAGTGTGGGGTTTTTCTCCTGAAAGGGTTTTCCCCACGTAAAATTTTGTGTTGTGATTTCATTGTTTTTCTGTTTATGATATGTATATGCATCTAAATCTATAATAGTTAAAGGTGTTCAAGAAATTTTTGCAACTCTCTCTTGCTTAGATTAGTGTAGGAATCTTCTTCCGCGTACTCAGCTTCATTTCAGTTGGCATTAGAGCCTGGCCAACTTTGATTCTGTTGTTGGGTTTGAAGGGTTTTTTGAGCTAATCTTTGTTTCAGTGGGAGTTTTACAGAAGAATATTTCATGACCTTGTTGCAAGAAAAAGATGGAAAGCACATCTAGTAGAACCAAATGGACAAGTTTAATGGTGGAAAATTTGAGTATTGGAACTGCGGAAAATCTAGTCATTTCAAAAAAGAGTGCAAGGAAGAGAAGAAGAAGAAAGACAAAAGGAGTTTCTTAGATTCCAAATATGATAAATCCTCTCAAAATGACGTAGATGCATTTTTTGCAGCTTTAGCAACACATGCATCAGAATATGTGTGGTTGATAGACTCAGGTGCTTCTTTCCACATGACCTCTCATAGAGGTTGGTTTTTGAAGTATGAAGAATATGATGGTGGGAAGGTGTATCTTGGTGATGACTCTCACTAGAAGATTGTTGGTCGTGGAAGAGTTAAAATTAGATTCCCTTATGGAAGAGTGAAGGGGATTGATGGTGTGTTGGAATGAAACCTACTTCTGTGAGTAAAGTGAATGATTCAAGAGTGCAAGCTGCTTTCTCGATTGGAGGATGCAAGATGGTGAGAGGATCTATGGTGTTTCCTAAGAGTGTTCAGATCGACACTTTGTTCAAGCTAGATGCATGCACTATTCAATGCAATAGTTTCTCTAACAAACCAAAGAAGAAATCTTTGGAGTCCATCCTCATCATCAGATCGAGTAGTGAAATTTGTAGTAGCTACATTTGATGGTCATGCATTTAGGGTACTTAAGGGTTCTCATTCCTTGGAAATTAAGCTTTATGCGGAGAAGAAAATGCTATGGTATCAGCGACTTGGTCACATCGGTGAGAAGGGTCTTTGAGCCCTAAAATATAAGAGCCTTGTTGAAGGCCTCAAGATGATTGTAATCTCTAGTTCAACTTTTGTGAACATTGTGTTTATGGAAAATAACACCATGTTACTTTTCACTCTAGTTCTCATAAGTCTTATGGGTTTTGGACTATGCTCATGCAAATGTGTTTGGTACTGTGAATGTTCCTTCGTTATCAGAATATGTATTTTGTTTCTTTCATAGATGATTATAGTAAAAGGACATTTGTTTATTTCCTCGGAAGTAAATCTAAATTCTTTAGTCGGTTTAAGGAGTTTAAAGCCTTGGTAGAAAATTAGACTAGTACAAAGATTAAATATTTGAGGATTGACAATGGCGGTGAGTTTTGTTCGATAGAGTTTAACAAGTTCTATATAGAGCATGGGATTGAGAGACATAAAACAACTCAAAGAGGATGAAAGTGATGTTGATGGAGAGGGCTAGGAGTATGTTGAGTGGTGTTGGCCTTGAGCAGAAGTTCTAGGCTGAAGCAGTAGCCACTACATGTTATTTAATCAACAGATCTCCTACATCAACTCTTGTTGATAAGAGACCCATGAAGGCATGGTCTAGTAAAAATCCTTCGATGAGACATCTCAGAGTATTTGGTTGTGAAGCTTACACTCATGTTCTGATTGAGAAAAGGTCTAAGTTGGAGAACAAGGTAGTTAAGTGTATCTTGATCAACTATGGTGTCGATGTGAAAGAGTAAGAGTTTTGGGATCCAGTGGCCAAGAAAGTTCTCTATAGTTGAAGTGTTATCTTCAGAGAGATGAAATCTTCTTCCACTATTTTGCAACCTACTGAAGAAAAGAAGAAAGAAGATGTGGTTCAGCTTCCTCTTGACCCTAAGAAAGTTGAACTTGAAACCCAAAATAAATCTAATGATGAGGAGAGCTTGAGAAGCTCTAAAAATTATGAAGAAGAAGAAGAACCTCAACCTTAGCAAGTAAGGAGGTCTATGAGAGATAGGAAAAAACCTGATAGGTTTAGTTATTCACCTGAAAGGTTTGGTTATTCATTGTTGGATTCTAGTTGTATTTTTTCTTTGATTTCTAACACTGATGAGCCTAGGACTATAAGAGAGGCTATAGGCATGAGTGATGCAGATTCCTGGATGAAATCCATGGATGAGGAGATGGTTGCATTGAAGAAAAATGATACATGGTATTTGGTACCTTTGCTTGAAGGATGAAAACCCATTGGATGTAAATGGGTGTTCAAGAGAAATCTAATCCAGATGGTAGTGTTGAGAATTATAAGGCACTGTTGGTCACTAAGGGGTATTCTCAAGTGGGGGGAATTGACTATGATGAGATTTTCTCTCCTGTTGCGAAGCTGACATTTATCTGATTCCTGTTATCACTTATAGTTGTGTATGATCTAGAAGTGGAACAGATGGATTTGAAGACAATGTTCCTTCATGGTGACTTGGATGAAGAGATTTATATGTCACAACTAGATCATTTTGTGGTTAAAGGTAAGGAAAATATGGTTTGCAAGTTGAAAAAGTCTATACATGGTCTTCAGCAGCCTCCTAGAATGTGGTACCAAAAATTTGACACCTATGTGCTGTCTTTGGGATTTTTGAGATCTAAATCTGACCATTGTGTGTATTAGAAATCTAATAAAGGTCACATTCTCATAATTGCATTGTACATAGATGATATGTTTCTTTTTGGGAATGGTAAAAGTTTGATTTCAAATTTGAAGTCTTAGTTGTCAACATAGTTTGAGATGAAGGATCTAGGTGCAGTGAGGTATATTCTAGGGATGGAGATCAAAAGAGACAGAGCTAACATAAATCTTTGGTTAAGCCAAAACAAGTATGTGAATATAGTGTTGGAGAGGTTCAACATGATAGCTTGCAGACAGTTAGTTGTTCCTGTAATGCAAGGGACAAAGCTTTCTATGGAGGATTGTCCAAAATCTCCTACTAAGATGGATGACATGACCATAGTACCATATGTGAGTGTTGTTAATAGTCTTATGTATGCTATGGTCTGCATGAGGCCAAACATTTCCCAAGCAGTGGGAGTCCTTAGTCGGTTTATCGCTAATCCTAGATGGGTACATTGGGATGCAGTGAAGAGAGTGTTTAGATATTTGCAAGGTACTTCTGAGTATTCCTTATGTTTTCATGGTTATCCTATTGGACCTCGACACTCAGTGAGAAATTTGTGGATATGTGGATTCAGATTCGGCAAGTGACATTAACAACAAAAGATCCACCAATGTTTATGTGTTCATGATGTATGGTGGTGCTATTAGTTGGATGAGTAACCAACAAGTTGTATTTGCTTTGTCCACTATAGAAGAAGAGTACATGAAAGCTACTCATGCTTGTAAGGAATCCAATTGGCTTAAGCATTTGTGTTCTGATATTGGTTTTGATGTAGGGTAGGTTACTATCTATTGTGATAGTCAGAGTGTCATTTACCTAGCAAAGAATCCTACTTTCCATTCCAGAACAAAGCACATTGATGTTCAATTTCATTTTATTTGTGATATGGTGGAAGATGGAAAGGTGAAGTTGGAGAAGGTTGACACCCTGATGAATGTTGCAAATGCATTGACAAAGTCAATGAGCACATAAAAGTTTAGATGGTGTTCGAAGTCTATGGGCCTCATGGCCTTTTGCAGTTAAATCCTATTACTTCCATTGACTCTTCAAAGGTGTTAGACAAGTGGGAGAATGTTGGGAAAAAGGTGTCTCAACCTTTGATTTTTCCATAGCTTTGATTTTTCCATAATATTACATGTTGCTAATTTTCTCACATTGTCTTGTGAGTTACAACTTGCAGTTTCTATTCGGATGAGGATTCAAGTTGGAAAGTTGATTTTACAAGTGGATTTGTGCATAAAGGATTTTTCTATTTCCATGTTGATTTTACATGGAATATGAGTTTTTGAGGTGCAATTATTTTGGCAAGTGCAAATTTTGCAGTGTGGCATGTGGTGACAATTGGAAACTTACTGTTGTGTGTGTGTAGTGTTTTTGGCGCTTTCCATGTTGCATCTTCAAGATTTGGTAGTTGTTTTAGAAATGTCTAATTTATGCACTGGAAGCTCTTATATATATTAAGCACTTATATTTTGGAGTTGTAGTTGATGTTTTATTGAAATACTATTATGCTGCCAGAATTACTCCAGAATTGAGAAGTGTGAAGACTCCTGCAACAACATAGCTCTGCAATTATATTGTAACTTGTTTATTTTTGTCGAATAATATAATTGAGTTGTGTTTTGGAGTGTGGGGTTTTTCTCGTGAAAGGATTTTCCCCACATAAAATTTTGTGTGGTGATTTCATTGTTTTTCTGTTTATGATATGTATGTGCATCTAAATCTGTAACAGTTAAAGGTGTTTAAGAAAATTTTGCAACTCTCTCTTGCTTATATTAGTGTAGGAAGATTCTTTCGCGTACTCGGGTTCCTTTCAACAATAAAAGGTAATCTAGATCTAGCTAGCTAGGTCAAAAAAGTTGCATGTTGCTATTAGTTGATTGTCCTTTGAAATTTGTATTTGGGTCAAAGTTTGTATTATGTGGTAATGACGTACATAGACAATTAGTCTAATTAGCTTAGGCTTTTATTTTTTCTTCTACTCTATAACTTAGGCTACAAGTGATGTTTTAGCTTTCCTTTTAATAAGTTGTACTCCTAATGACAATGAAGGGTAAAAACTGGAGTATTATAAAGATGGAAACTCTTGATTATGCAACAAGTTTTAGAGAGGAGAATCCTTTAATATTATGAATATTGTTAGAAGTACCATATTTTTAAGGAGGGGGAGGATATTGTGGGTTTTATTTCCAAGAAAGCAAGTTCCAATATAAACTTAGCTAAATCTATCATGTACAATTTTGAACTTGAAAATAATTGGGAATATAAATACAAATATATTTAAAAAATATTTTACACTAATCATTTGTTGTTAAAGCAATAAGAGTTAGCTTGGAGTGGCATTTACAAAATTTAGTGGCAAATTTGGTAATAAGTTGTCAAATAGTTGAATCTACTTATTCTATACACAAGTAGACTAAAACTCTAACTTCATTTAGAAAATATATTTTTGATTCTCTTTTGAGGTCTAATTGTCCATGTTGACATTTTTGGAACTTTCAATGTATGAAAGTTTGAACCTATACCTTGCTCTAGGTGATGCCAAACTCTCAATGTGCAAAGGTTTGAATCTAAGTCTTAAATTAGGTGATTCTTAGCTCTCAACTTGTTAAGGTATATACCTAGGTCATATGTATAGCTATATAAGAGTATACATGTAATGACTTTTAACACTGTCATACCATCTATTTCCTTATCAAGTAATAATAGAGAACAAGTTTCTCACCTCTCAAGAAAAAATAACAAAAATATCACTTGGACAATTGTGTGTGTGTGTAATCATAACTCCATAAAAAGTGTTATTAATATGGTTTATGTTCACACAACTAAAGTTATAATATGATTTGTTAATATGATCTCTCATAGGGTATGATCATTGTATTTGTGTTGTTTTCATGTCCTTGTGATACTATTATGCTTGTTATCTAAATGTCTTGGTCAACCTTTATGTACATCCAATGTTTGTATTATAAAAAACACATACTAATCATATAATAGTGGATTGTGACAATAAATTATCATTAAACTTTCAAATGTATTCAAGAAGTGATGATACTCCTAGCAATATGTAGAAAAAATAAATTAAAAATATATCAATCTCTATAGCATACAACTTTTTGTTTCTTTTAACTTTAAAAAATAATGCATTCTAAACACTAGTAATAACATCTAAAAACACTATCAAATAGTATATAGGCACAAATATTTATATCCATCTTCTCCGAGTCTTATACATAGTTACTTTGCAAAATATTTATATGTGTGTGTGGGTGTGTGCCTATTTGCCATTTGGTAGTACCTTTAGGTGATGTTACTAGTAATAATTAGAAATACATTTATAATAAGTTTTATGATAAATGATAAATTAGGGTGGTTAGGGGGTAATCATCATGAATATACCACATACAAAAAAATACTATGTGAGAATGAACAAACACAATAATAGTTAGTTAAGCAGTATCAATTACAATTACAAGACCTTAATTAACTCGTCTACAATTTTTTCGTATCTCTCCATTATTTGAGGAGGGAAAAAGATTGCCAAGCTTGATCATGGAATCAATTAAGGCAGAGAAGAAAGCAGACTCATCTTGACTAAAAAAATAAACCAAGTTTCTAGTTTCCCCTGGTGTGGAGAAGAGGACTTGGTCTGAATTGAGCAAGCCTTGTCCCAACACCAAATTCTTGAAGTAGCTGTTGTCAAATTTTGTAGGAGAGCCAACATCAAGATCAAGAGTCACATTTTCGTCCACCCCATGAGGGCATTGTGTGTCTAAATAGTGTCTGTATTTACAATTTATTGTTGGGTCTGGATGACCTAATCCACTTTGATTGTAAAGCCTGAACATAATTGAAAAACATCGTCCCTTTCCAATTGTGTGAGTACCTAAACAACAAGAAAATTTAACAAAAAAATTATATATCTCTACTAATATGAAACAAAATCAAACTTATAATATTTTTAACCAAAATATTCAACTCTAAAACCTTAAATTCTACTCAAATATAAGCTAAATAAGCCTAAGTTCAAGATCATTATCCATTGGCATGTTCTTACTTCCATTGTATAACAAAATAATCAAGAGTTCCACTTTAAAAAGGCATCCTCATTTAAACCAGTTCAAACCCAAATGGGATTAAAGCCCTTTTGCCCAAGGGAATGCTTGGATCTTCCAAAGTTGAAGGTTACGAGGCTCAAAAGCAGGAGATTTACTTCCAAAGTTGAGTGTGTACGTACTCCTAGAATACATCTATAATGGAAGCTCATCACCACCTCTAGCACAGAGGAAATGAACTTTTAAAATACCCAAGGAAAAAAATATTGTTATTACAAAGATAAATATCAAATCCCAAACTAGATTATGCCAGATCTACCTGGATTAAAATATGCAGGCTCCAAAAGAAAATAATGCTTCTGCGAGGCTAAGAACCAACACAGTAACCAACACAAACAATAAATCCAGATACCTTGGAACAAATCCTCTGTTTTGGTCTTTGTAAAGGGTGGAGCCATTTCAAAATTCTTCTTATCAGTTCTAAATTTTGAACATAATTAAAACAGTGTTCTAATTTCTAATATACTAAGGTCTCTTGATGATATAAATAAGTTCTGCTCTACAGAAAAAATAGTTTTAACCAAGTGCAGGTACCTGAAAGTGCAACCAAATCTGTTACAGATAGGTCAAATTTCTTGAAAAGCTGGACAAGAGTTGTAACATTGGATCTGGGGCTTGGCATTATATCATTTGAATCATTCTGACTTGCAGTTAGACTGTCTTTTCTTCCCAAATACACCTCCCAGAATGGACCACCACTCTGCAATAGCAGTGCCATGCATAGATATATAAATAAAACACACCATTTCTCAACTTCACGAGTTAGTATGTCAAGAACTAAATCAAGACAAGCAAATAAAGCTGCCAAATTCAACAGCCATAAGAACAATCATGGAGCAAGCAAAGCAAGTAGATCCACCTTAATAGGTCTACCTAGCAGTTTGGCCTAAAGGACATCAAATAATCATCTCATCCCTAGAAGAGAGAGTTTATGAAGTATGCAAAACACATGGAGTTTAAGAAAGTATTATTTACCAGAATTACAGCATCCCTCGCTGCCATTATGAGAATGTCAGCACAGGAGACGGTACCAGGGCAAACTTTCTCCAGAGCCTCTTTGATTTCATCTATTACATCATATGCCCTCAAAGAATTTGTGTTGGATAGTGCATCCTTTTCTCCAGCCATGTTGGAGGTCTCATCCAGAAGCAGAGAACCATCACATCCCTACAAAAAAACAACATAATATACATAGTTATATATCAGCTCTGTATAATCCCCTCTCTAGCTTTGATATTTCACACCAATAAGATTATTCTCTTCCTGATGATGAACTGGAGTGTGGTTCTAAATGTCGACCAAATATAGCATACACAGTTGAATCCAAAAGCTTTCATAACGAAGTCACAACCTCATTAAGAAAAACTCCAAACAGAACAGACTTATGAATTTAGGGGTGCCCTGATAAACTTATCATCTAAACAAGCAAATACTCTGATAAGTTCAGCATTTTTACTAAGGCCTAAAGTACTTTAAAAAGTATCTCTATCTCACATTAACTAAACAGTCATGATATTGCAGGCGTAGAACAGAAGCAGCATTTCTGGGTTCTCTTTTCATGGCCATCTCCATCACAGACCTCACCACAGCTTCTGCCATGGGGCACCTAGCTCTGTAAAATCCTCTGTATAACTGCTGCTGCTTTTGAGCACTATTTTCATCATCCACAGGAAAGGAAGTTACCATTATACAGAAAATGATCAGTATAGCTATCATCTGTTGTGCCATACTCGTTACAGGAGAAACCCATTTCTGAAAACTCATTATAGTTGTCAGAGAAAGCCTAACAGCTCTGTATTGAATGTGAATAACAAATACTGGTGTCTGTAAACTTTTTGTTTCTCCAATGTAATGAAAGGGAAAAACAACTGTATGGAAGAATCAAAGCATGAGAAAACTAAAATAGTATGTAGACAAGGGATCTGACACATATCCTGAAAAGAGAATCAGAACTTCTGCATCATTCATCTCCACCCAATTTTTATGGCATTGGTTTCGTTGCAAGCAAGCAGGGATATTTTGATTTTATACCAAAGCATTCAATTAAGGAAGGACCATAATGAACATCCATGCCCATTTCAGCAAATTGTATGACAGCAAAATGGCCATTTTTAGATGTCATTATTAACCCATTTCATTTTTTCAATTATTCGTTTTGACTCTGCGTATATCACATTGTGTGGATGATTTTTGTCTTTTTATCTTTTCTTCCTTGGAATGGAACGTCGGCAACTATTTTATCTGGTTGTTTGTGCATCCACCCCAAGTACGAAGAAGTAAATCATTTCTCTACATAAATCTCTAAAATTAATATTTTTGGGTTTTTTCTTCTTCTTACTTTATTGATTTAATTGATGGTTATTATCTGGAAATCTTGGAAATATTTCTGTAGTAGTCAATATTAGAATCTCTTTAATAAAAAAATCATTTTTGTTAAAAAAATTGAAATTTCTAAGTTTATTGTTTGTGCATATCCTTTCGATGTAAAGAAGTAAATTATTTCTCTATTTTTATTTTTATTTTGATATATTGAATAAAGTTGACTAAATTATGTAAGAAAAGGTAATTAATGGGACTGCATATCAAAGAATGATTACAATAAAAAGGCAACAAGTTGAGAATAATAAATATGTTGAATTTGATATTTAAGTTTTTTAATAATAAATATAAGTATTTAGTTCTTGGTTCGATATAGAATATTATTTTGTAAGGTGTCTCAAGATAATTTGTCAATGTTGCAAAATTTAGTGCTTGTCAAAAGAATATATAAAATTTTTTAAGACTTTTATTTTCTTATCAAGGTCATATTTGTAGTTGTAAAATTGATCTTAGAAGTGTGGATGTGAACTAGGCCCATTGATTTGATCCTACCAATTTCTAGGTGTTTGCTTTCAATTTGCTTAGAAGTTCTTAGTCTTATCTTTGCATAAAAACCGAGGTTGTGTGCTTGGGAGTTTTCACATGACAAGGATAGATGCTCTATGTCAATTCCAATAAGGATGTTGAATCAATGACTTTGAACAAGACTACAAACATCAAACAATCATGTACTATGCCCCCAAATATTGATGCAACATTCATATCACTAGATGAATCTTTATAAGTTCTATGATGTGTATTAGAATGTCAATTCCATGTGTTCACTAGATATTCTAAATGAATTATAGTTAGTCATTTTATACAACTTCCCAAGTGTCAAATAAAAAGCTTTGTGCATCCTCAACACATAATAGCTAGGTGGAGGGAAAAATAAATGGGCCTAAATTTGAGTTTAAATTTTAAAACCTTAAGTATCATTTATGTAAGTGTAGAAGTAAATTACATCACTTCCTCAAATGTAAATGTTACCCAATGTAAGAAATGTGCAAATCTCCAAAAAAAATCACTTCTTGGGAATAAGTGCAAGATGGGAATACGCAATGGTTTGGTTTATGCACCAACTTTTAATTAGAATTGTCCCATATGTGCACTTATCATTGCATAAAAGGATGACCTAGCCAAAGCATATCCAAAATGAAGTAAAAATTACAAGGTACATGCAATTTTCACCATCTTATATTTTTCCTTCACTTTGGCTTATATGTGATCTACCATGAGAATGTATGTCAAAGTAAACCACACACAACCATCATGAAAGTAAATATATAGACATGCATAAAAGGATACAAATATGTCCAAGTAGACATTATTTTGATACATCTTCCTTTATGATGAGTGCACCACTTGAAAATCTAGAAGCACATAAGAAAATTACCCAAATAAGTAGCATCAATAAACATTCATGTGGACACCCCAAATCTGTTTCCACTCCATATCATTTTTTCCCACAAATTAATTAAATAATTTTTTATTTAACTAATTCAACTAATTAACCATTCATCACCATGGATTAATTAATTCAAATTGATTCACATTCCTTCCTAATGTTAATTAATTAATTAAACCATAGCTCCAAATTCCTCGAGCTAATCAATTAACTAATATAGAATTAATTAATTAGGCTAATTAATTTGATTTTACCATTTTATTCTAATTTTACATACCACCTTAACACTAACAAATAGAAAGACTTTATCCTTCAATCCTAATTGTCCACTTTAAAGCTAAGGTTCAAATTTGACCATTTATTCTCACACATGTGTGAGCATGCTTGATCCTCCACATCATTTTTTAATCTTCACCCACTTGCTCACATCTCCTTCAATATCATGTTTTAATGAATCCTCATCCATTGATCAAGCATCTTTCATTCTCTTATACCACTTTTCAAGAGGCTAGGAAATGTTGAGCACTTCTAGAGATTGAGGGGGGGGGGGCGGTGAATCAATCTACACAAATCTTAGCCCCTTTCGAAACTTAAAACTTTTAGCACAACTCAAACTCCTTTAGCATATAAAGATAGTACCTTAAGCAAAATAGAATATAGAAATTTGAACCTTTATCAACTTCAACAAACTTTACCAATGAAAGACATAGCAATAATCAGATCAATAGCAAAGAGAAGGAAATAGAGAACACACACATGCACAAGGAGACACCATATTTACATGGAAAACCCAATGAGGGAAAACCATTGTGAGAGTTAATTCATAATATAAGGCTCACTACCAAAAAGACTTGCAGGAAGGCTCACTACCTTAAAGCAAGATACAAAGGACTTGTTAAACTAAAGACAACATGACTTCAGGAGCAAGATACAAGGACCTAATGAGATTCATTATATTAGAGTAGGATACAATATGATTTAGAGAGAATTACAATGATTTTCCAACACAACACTATGTTGACTGAGGCATTACAACACAATTGAGCTTTCCTTTCATAATCTTTAGCACTATCTCTTCTAGATATTCAATACAGTTCACATACACACTTCTTCACACTTGTACACATCTCCATGTTGTTGCATCCATAATGATCTTGCATTTACGTCCACCACAACACTTCATTTCTTCAATTAGGTTGGCCAAGAAGAGAATGAATAATCAATTCAATTGGTCGGCCACCAAAATCATAATGTGTTCCTATCCTAAAGATAGAGAGGACCAAAAAAAATCTTAGTACTTCTTCCCATGTGATCCAAAACAATTTACACGCCAGTGCACATCAACCTAAGTCAACATCAAGGAAACGTGTGGACGAAACATTGAAGAGAATCAGTCAGCTCAAAAAATATTTCTAATTACATTTACTTGATGTGTTCCCAAACAGGATAGGTCAGGACCCAAATCTATCATTACACATCTTTCATTGTCGATGCAACCCCCCAAGCACATGAACAAAGCAAAGGAACAACCTCTATCGGCCAGATATCCACAAAAGACCAAGAAATCCAATTCAAGACACAATGTGACACCAAGGCAACCAATTAGCAACATGTAGATCACATGGAGATGTTCCCTGAACATCCAACATCACCTCCATACACTTATTTCATACTATCATGCCATCTACAACCATCATAGATCAAATAGGTACAAAATAATTTATCCAGGAAGCACAAACTACATAATCATGAGATATAACATTAACATATCAACTTGCAAACCACATCAACACATAAGATTGAAATTGAGACATTGTACAAATATTGAGAGCACATTCACCAAGGTGGATGAGCAAAGACATCAATGCAAAGAAATGTGGAGCATTTCCCAGACCAATCTCCATAACCAACAATACTACCAACCTTATGTAATTCATAGAAACCTCCTCGACAACATTGGTGGCCTAAAAAGATAGGAGTACAACACCCACAGAACACTGACGTTGAGTACCAAAATGTAAGACCAAAGCATCAACAATGGAGGAATGTAGAGCATTCTCTTAGATAGACTTTAATGCAACATTGAGGAAAAAAATCACTTAAGCAACTTGTAGAGACTAAAACTTTATTTCAGTAACACATACTTTATCAGGAACATCAAGAGAGAGCATAAGACATATTGTACACCTTCAACAACATCTCTCCACTATTATTCATGCTTCTAATCCTCATCTTAATATATCATTATGAAATCAACTCTGTTGATAATAATGCATTATATGAACATCAACAATTCTTCTTTGATAAGGAATGACATCCAACCATGAACTTCATCACTTCTTCTTTAGATAAGGCATGACATCCAACCATGAACCTCATCACCAATGTTAGTCCAAGTTGAATATAACAATGATAACCAGTGCCAAGGACTAACCATCTTCCAATAATCAATGTTGACACAAATGACAATCACATACAACAACCTTTGACATGAGAGACAATCAACAAACAGTGTTGACACCAAAGAGAGCAACTGCCAACAATCTCCTTAGTATTGACATCAGTTACAACCATTAATGTTGACATTAATGATAACAACTACCAACATAACCATCAGTGTTGACATCAATTCCAACAACTCCCAACACAACCATCAATGTTGACATCAATGAAAATAGCTACCAACAATCTCCCCCTTTGGCATTGATGGCAACACACACTTCTCACTCTCCCCCTTTGACATCAAGGACAAAGGGCCATATATGTCTATATAAACTTTCAGGGACAAAGGGATAAAAGATCTTCTATTGAGATAATAGCACATTCTCCCCCTTTGAAATAGGTGTCATGAATTTCTCCCCCTGGATAGACGCATCCTTAATGCATCTAGTTAGAACAAGGAGGGGTAATAACCCCTAACTTTTTTTGGAGATTCTCAAAAGTATCCTTGTAAAGTTCCTTAGTGAAAATGTCTACAATCTAGTCCTTGGTAGGCACATACTCCATTTTGACTTCATGTTATGCAACCTTCTCTCTTAGAAAGGGATACTGGATTGAAATGTGTTTAGTCCTTGAGTGCATTACCAGATTCTTGGAAATATTGATATCACTTGTATTATCACACATTATAGGAATAGGTTCATCATACACCACCTTCATATCCTTCAAAGTCTTCTTCATCCAAAGCACCCAAGTACAACAAGATGTCGCATCAATATATTCTACTTCAATAGTGGACAAAGACATTGAATATTGATTTTTACTAAACCATCAGACCAATTTGTCTCCCAAGAAGAATGCACTTCCACTTGTACTTTTTTTATCATCAATACAACCTACCCAATCAACATCAATATAGGCAATCAAAGAGAAATTTAGATCCTTTTTATACCATAGGACATAATTTAGAGTACCCTTCAAGTATCTGAAGATTCTTTTTATAGCATTCTCATGAGATTGCTTAGGATTGGATTGAAATATAGCAACCAAACATGCCACATGCATGATATCCAATT
The DNA here is from genome assembly GCA_007258455.2 of Sequoia sempervirens. Classification (NCBI taxonomy): domain Eukaryota; kingdom Viridiplantae; phylum Streptophyta; class Pinopsida; order Cupressales; family Cupressaceae; genus Sequoia; species Sequoia sempervirens. Next base: position 325,461,549 of record VDFB02000017.1, read on the forward strand.
GAGAAGTGGTTAAATACAAAAAACCTCCAATCATGGATCTGTAAAGAGTCTGATCAACCTTTGGAGACCCATAAGACTTTCTTAAGTGACAACCTATCACCACTGGAGTACCTACTGGTTTGGAGTATTCCATTCCAAATTTCTTTAAGATATCATTAACATATTTAGCTTGAGAAATGAAGATGCCACCATCTTGCTAAATAATTTGAAGCCCAAGGAAGAAGGACCATAATTAGAAATTTGTCTTCCTAAACCTTAATGTACAAATTACTATCTACATTACCTTTCTTGAATCCTTGTTGAAGTAGGTACTTATCCAACCTAGCATACCAAGCTTTGGGAGCTTGCTTGAGACCATATAGAGATTTCTTGAGTCTAAAAACCATGTACAAATCCTCTTATAACTGGAAACCATCTAATTTCTCAATGTATACCTCTTCTTCTAGATCACCATTCAGGAAAGTTGACTTGACATCCATTTAATATACCTTGAAGTTCTTATGAACAAAAAGAGAAAGAAACATTCTTATTCCCTCTAGTTTGACTATAGAAGCAAAGTTTACCTTAAAATAAATACCTTAAACTTGTGAATAGCCCTTGCAAACCAATCTAGCTTTGTTCCTTACCACCTCACCATCTTCATTCAACTTGTTTTGAAATACCCACTTTGTTCCTATCACATTCTTATCAACAGGTCTGGGAACTAATTCCCAAGTTTGATTCTTCTCTATTTGATTCAATTCTTCCTCCATTACCTTTATCCAATTTTCATCTTCACTAGCATCAACAAAGGTCTTGGGCTCAACTTTTGACAACATGCACAAATTCACTTGCTCATTTTCTCTTGTAAAATTTCTCCTAGTCAATACACCTCCATCTTTATTTCCAATGATCTAATCTATGAAATGATTATTTTGAACATACTTTGCTAGATTTTTGGGAGTCTTTCTGGTTCTAGTTCCTTCTCTTCTTTCTCTTCTATTTATTCTTCTTCAATCCAAGGAAGCATATCAAATTTGGAAACTTTAGGTTCATGAGAGATCTAACACAAGTCTTCATCTACTTTCAATCATATTCTATAATCTCTTGTTGTAGCAGTTGTATGCCTTGCTTATGGTAGAGTAACCAAGAAACATCCCTTCATCACACTTGGAATCAAAATTTCCAAGGTCGCCTTCATCTCTTATGATGTAGCATTTGCTACCAAAGATTCTAAAATATCTTACAATAGGAGGTCTTCCATACCACAACTCATAAGGGGTCTTATTGTTGTTGACCATTAGTTGTACTTTGTTAAGTAGATAGATAGCAATGTGAACTGCTTCCTTCCAATACATATTTGGTAGGTCAACATCCTTCATCATTGTCCTAGCCATTTTTTGTAGTGTTCTATTTTTTCTTTCAACTACCCCATTATGTTGAGGGGTTCTAGGAGCAGACGAATGTCTCCTAATGCCATGATCTTCACAAAAAAAATCAAATTCATATGAAGTGAATTCGCCTCCTCTATTTGACCTTAAAAATTTGATCCTAACATCCATTTCATTCTCTACTTTTTCTTTAAAAATATTAAACTTATCAAATGCTTCTGATTTCTCATTCAAGAATGTAACCCAAGTCATTCTAGTGTAATCATCTATAAGCAACATAAACTACCTTTCACCTTGTTGGCTCCTTATCCTTGTAGGTCCACATAGATCGGTATGAATCAAATCCAATGGCATTGAAATAGAGTCCTCCCTTCTTTTGAAACTATTATTTTTTTGCTTTTCCATCTGACATTCTTTGCATAATGTGTTTGTAGGCTTGGTTATCCCAATCATATCTCTCACTGCATGAGAGGAACTAATCTTTACCATGTCAAAGTTGGTGTGTTCCATCCTTTTGTGTCATAAAAAATATTCTTCGGACTGATCCAATAGGTAGATTCTTCCATTAGCCTCCTTTAGATGATAGAAATTACCATTTGTCCTTTTTCCTTCAACAACAAGTCTTCTAGACCCTTCCTTTTTTATTTCACATCCATTAGCAATGAAAGGTAAGATTGTAAAATCTGTTGCACATTTGGCTAACACTTAGGAGATTATGTTTCAAACCTTTGACATAGATAACATCTTTAGTTTTTTTCTTTCCATCAATTGTTATATCACCTTTTCCACAAATTTGTGTTGACTTGTCATCACCAAACTTAACAGCACCACCATTAACCTTTTTGAGACTGATGAACTTACTTCTATCACCAATCATGTGGTGAGAGCACCCTCTATTAATCACCAAAGAATTTACCTCTTCCTTTGCATGAAAGGCAGTCCATACTACCTTTGATCTTTAATTAACCTTACAATTTTACAAGGTACCTAACTTTTACATTCTCCAATATTGTTCTTTTTTCCTTCTAAGGCCATGCATAGATTTTCATCATTTCAATCATTATATTCATCTTCAAAGGAACAATTGCTCTCCTTAAAATATAATCCTCTTTTGATTTTCTTTCTTTTGTTATCATCAACAGACTCTTTATAGGGACATCTAGATGCACAAAATAACCAACTCTTCTACAATTAAAACGATTGAATCATAACTTACCTTTATATTTTCTAGTGCCTTTCTTCAATATTCTCACAAATTTTGCTTCAACCTCATCAAGGTCATAATTTTGATCAATAGCTTCATCTTCAATATTTTTGTTGGTTTTGAATGCAGATTCCTTCTTTGGAACATCTTGACCAAACTCTCTCATCTCAAAGGCAGTAAGAGTACCAAACATTTCATCAACTAAGTACTAATCCAAGTCTTTAGATTCTTCAAAAGCAGACACTTTATGACTATAAGATTTTGGGAGAGATCTCAAAACCTTCTTCACAATTTCGCTTTCCTTCTCCACCAAGACTAGAGATGCCAGAGACAATTTCTTGTACCTAGAGCATATAGCTTGCACAATGTCTTCATCTTTTTTCATTTGTAGAGTGTCAAATATACTCTTGAAGATCAACATCTTAGCTTGCTTCACTTTGGAATCTCCTTCATTGATGCTACTTGTATACACCTAAAAATGGTCATCATATTCAATTAATTAAATACAACCTATTTGATTAATACTTCAACTACATATAAATAAGGTCTTACTTTATTTATATTGTTCACTTTCCTTTTAATTCTCCAAAATCACATTCTTCTAAATAATTAAATAAAGAAAATACCCTAAACATGTTTATTCAATTAACCTTAATCCTAATTAAGAATTAGAGCACATTTCTACAACTTTTTGTGTGCCACCTCATAAAGATCACATGAAAATAAATAAGCCTAATTATTAATTAGAATTATCCTCACACACTTCCACCAATGAGAAAAAGAACATGGCTTTATTCCCCCACACTTGCAACAAATTTGGAGCACATGGTTCTTTGTTTCACACACTTGGGAATCCCATACATTCGGCATATTTCCAATTGGTCAAAGGATTCTCTCCACACACATGGCATGTTGTCCTTGGTCAAGGGGACAACATCTCGATTCCTTTCATCTCCATTGTCTATTATTTCTCCTTCGAATCTAGACCGTTGATAGGTGCCACCTCACAAAATGCTTGAGAAACCCTATAAATACACCCTCTTGCCTTAGCATTTATCATCCACAATTTGAGTAAAGTTACTATGCAAGTTTATCTTAGGAGCTTGGAGCTTTCATGGAGTCTTATACTTATTTTTAATATCATGTGTTACTTTGCATTTTCATCTTAGATTGATTAATTGCTTCATAGTTACATTTTATCATCCCCATTGCATCATAGTTACATTTTAGGTTAGTTTGTTTTATGTTTGCATTTGATCGTATGCATAATCATGGATAGTTCACTATAGTTTCATATCATCTCACTAATCTCCACTTGTTCACCTATTAACAACATCATCCTTCATGTATCATTGTATCCATTATCCTTTCCATCATTTTGTTTCATTTAGAAGCATACCACTAATTCTTCCAGCACCCATTTGCACGTAGGAATTATCTTAGCTTGCATATTAAGCATCAAATCTCATTTTCTAGTTAGTCATTTTAACAACCATTATGCCCATAGAAATATGAGGGCCAAACAGTTTAATAAATCCCTAGAAATAGAGGACAATGATACGTATTTGAAAGATTTGATTGTATTACGAATAAAGTAGTTTTACTTGCTTCAAACTTTGAATGTAAACCATCTCATTAAGGTTTGTGTTGACGTTAGATCTCTCCACATTCGAAACACACACAAAATGGCACCCACCTGGGGCCTTTGCCTCACTTGTTTCTAACTTTTTTGCAAATTTCATGACCGCAGGTTCAAATTGGAGACTTGAGAGCCTTTTGCACTTGTTTTGAGGCAATTCTAGGTTGTTTATGGAGTTTGGTGCCTCTTTCTTGAGTTTTGGCATCTCTTGCAAGTTGTTCCGAGACTGTTTTCACCTATTATGAGACCATTCTGGGCCACTTTTATAGTTTTGGTGCCTCTTGACTGAGTTTTGGCGCCTCTTGCAAGTTGTTCCAAGACTGTTTTCACCTGTTCCGAGACCATTCTGGGCCACTTTTAGAGTTTTGGAACCTCTTGCACCTATTTTGGCACCTCTTGCTTAAGTTTTGGCACCTCTTGCAACTTGTTTTGAGACCATTTTCACCTATTTTTGGATCCTTCTACCCTGATTCTGGAGTTTTGGCACCTCTTGCACCTGTTTTGGCACCTCTTGCAAACTGTTTCAGGGAGTTCTAGCTTGTCTAAACTTTTTTTTGAGCTTTTTGTCTTTGTTTTGGAACCTCTTGTCTTTGTTTTGGTGCCTCTTGTAGTTTTTCACCAAATCATAAATTCACATTCTATGTTGTGCATTTGCAGGTTTTCCCAAAATTCGTTGTCAAAGACTCAAAACATAAACTACTAACATATTGCAGGGGTTGGACATTATTCACTTGTTTCCTTTTGGTTAAGATAGAAACGTAGCTTAATTAAAAGGTTAATGAATATCATGTTTCCTTTTGGTTAAGTTAGGAACATAGCTTAATTAATAGGTTAATGAACACCATGTCTTTTGTATGTGATGGATGGTTGGCATATGCTCTCCCCTTAACTGGGTGATCTAAAAAGCTAGACCCATTCTTGTTTATGTGCGATTGTAAGTGGAGTATATGGCATGAGTTCTTTCTTTATTCATGTGAAATAAAGATTGATCAAACTATGGGTATACTTGCTTTCTTTTGTTTATCCTAGAGGGCCTGCCTTGTGGGAAAAAGTAATCACCCAAGGGAACGACCCAACCGGTAACACGCTAAAGCCAAGAGGCTTCCAACTGGGATATAAATGTGGATACTTGGGGAAACTTCAAGTATCACAAGGATAATTTTGACGAGATGGATCAAAAGGGACTCTCGCCACACAAATTATCCCCCATGAACAGAATGCCTGCATTAAAACCCTTGTTGTAGATTTGCCAAAATCCTTTATCTATTCTTTGGTGCAGTAACAGTCGTTGCTAAGGCATCCACATTCTCCTAGTTTTTAGTAGAGCTGATCAATTCACCATGGGATTTTCATAGGGAATGGAAGCTTGGTTGGCCTAAGAAGAGAGTGCACTATAAGGGGGAGCATGTGCAACCAAGCTTCTAAATTCATCCACTAAAGATAGTGCGGTTGGGGTAAAACACACATGGAATCTAAAAGAATACAATATTACACAACCTTAAAAGTGAAAACCTTGATTCAGAACTACATTCATTGAGGTAGACAAGTCAGTAACTTAGGTCCATCCATCTTTAGAAAATTAGTCCTTTCAACAGTGTTCAACCTTTCCTTAGGAAAAATAGAGTCAAAATATGTGGTTTACACGATGATTTCACAAAAGGTCAAGATTAGTGTTATCAACTAGATATGCACCCTTTGTCAGATTTGCAAAAAAAATAGACTTTCTACTGAAACATGGAAACTCTTTTCAGATGTGGGTGATCTATGTGAAAAGAGAATCTCCGGAGTGAGCTGGTCCTCCAAATGATAATACTATTCTAAATGATTTTTTAAGGTAAAAGGAAGAAGGATAAATTGGATTAAACTCTAACCTAAAGTGATTTTCAGAACTTTAATGATGACTTTGATTATCTACTCACAAACAACTCTCAAAAAACAACACTAACCTCACAATCTCTCATGAACACTCAATACATAATTGTTTTGCATGAAGACCTGGATTCAAACACAACATGCAACCTGTATCATATGGACTTTTTGCATCAAGATCTGCAATAATAGGACATAAAAAGGATTTTGCAAATAGAATCACAATGTAAACATCATACTAAAACTGCAAAGGAGACATAAATTGAGAAATAGGAATGTTGCTTTATTAAACTGAAGGAGTATCCAAAGTCTGAGTACAAATTTCTGCTTATAAAACTCTCTGCTTCAACATGAGAGGAAGAAACAAAATAATTTGAACTAGAAAAACACTAAGTTTTTCTCAAGATATATCTCTCAAAACCCTAATCTGAGCTCTAAGAAAAAGCTCCAGGAAAGGTATCAAAAACTACCCAAGAAGTTTGCACAAAAGTGGAAAAAACACACTTTTTACATGTACATACTAAAAAGCTTATGAAAATAGGCCAAATTTGCTTTTAAATCAAAAAAACACCTTATCTCTCCATCAAGACGTTCAATTCTGACCAAAGAAAGATCTCTCCTAAATCTACTAAAAATAGCAAAGAATTAAAACAACTTGCTTTATTCTTGATTTACATAGCTCGCATATTTTATATTTTCCTTAATCTAATTATTTTTGCAATTAAAGATTTGGAATCTTTTGCAAAAAGAAAAAACACAACCTTATTTCTCCAATTTCAATAATTGATTTTCTTAAAAAATCATAAAAATACAAGGAAATCTCCATCAATATCCTAATTGATTTCTTTAAAATCAACTGGAAAATAAAGCCTAAGTCAAGTCTCATTTACAATTTCAATTGATTCTCTCAAAATCAATAAAAAACCTAAGGCATATGTATGAATGCAAATAAAACTATGGCCAAGGTATATAAGAAATCAAGGAATATATATGAAAATGCCTTAGGGTTAAAGAGGAAAACCTAAACATATTGAAAGTTTTCCATTAAGGCATCGATCACCATGTATTGTTTTAGGCTTAGGGGCAAATGATTATCGACCACCATGGTATTTTATTTGGCATAGAGATTTCAAAAATTAAAGCAATATATTCCCTAAGTCGAATTAGGGTTTGAGAAACCCTAATGAACAAAACTAAGAGATCCCTATTATTTTGCATCATTTGAAAGTGAAGACTTGGAAAAGAAATGGCTTTGCAACCACCACCATGTATGAGCTAGGGTTTCATCTAAATGAGAGGAATTTGAACCTCCATGCTCGCTGTCTTCTTTCAAAATCTCACCTTCTCCAGATGGTAAGCCATTTTTAAGCTCCTTCGAGCTTCTTTGCTTTGTTCTGAGCCATTTTTCTGGCCTTAAGGCTGCAACTATGGGATGATTATCTGACATATTTCATGGCTCTGTCTCTTTCTTTTGTCTCTTTGTTTTGAGTCTTCACTATGGGAGGTCAACCCCTACATCTTGAAGCTTTGTGAGAGCCGGGTTGCCATTTTCTTAGTCTTCCACAGGCACAAATGGTAAGTTTATTGTTCTTATGTATTTATCTTGGAATTTTCAAATAAAAGCTTATAAAAGCTTTGTATTTCTGCAAAAGGTCGATTTCATTTGTTAACTTAAAGGCCATCACACAGGCCGTGCTATGTAGTCTTGAATCTAGAATTATGCAAAGATTTCCATGCATTTTGATTGTTGCTTTACTTCAGGTATTTTAAATCTGATGGAAAACTATAATGGGTTTCTCCTCTTTTGTGGAATGGTGACCATTCTAAGAGCCAAAAGCTCTCCCCAAACAACAACCATGTATATGCTTGCAAAGACATTCTGAAGCTTTTTGGGCTCGGCCCTACACCATATTGCATCTATTTGTATTTCTGGGACAAACCCTCATATGGGTAAATGATATTATGATGAAATCATGTTTATCTTCGATTTCTCCCAAACTCAAGCTCGACCCATGATAGTATTGTGTGTATTCTACATTGTTAACCAAAACCCCACATGGGTATTTTGTGATTTGGAAAAAACCATTCACTTTTGTATTTTCGTTGAAAACCCAACATGGGTACATGATATCTTGAAGAAAATGCTTGTTTTGATGTATTTGAAAATTTAAATTGACCCACCATTGTACAAGTTCTGCATTTATGAAACCCCATGTGGGTATCTTTAAAAATTGTACTATCTGCATTTTAATTCAAAACCCCAATGTTGGTATTCTAAAAAATGAGAAATCTGCATTCTATTTAAAAACCCTTTCATGGCATTCTGGAAAATGCAAGAAAAAATCTCTGTTATTTTGCAGTAGCATTATACTTATGAATTATGAGTATTTTGAAACAGACACCACCATTGATTGTTTTGAGCTTTCTAAGTTGATAACAACTTAGACTTAAGTCTTCATGGCTGTAGCTCCACTTGTATTTTTTAGTTTATTGTATTTCCTTTCACTAAAACCCTAGCTCGAGGGTATTTGACTGCCACCATTTGTTCACATGGATAAAACCCTAGCACTGGCATATTGAATAAAACATTGTACTGTATCTTCAAAAACAATGTGCTATCGAACTGTTTCCCTCCACTCTCAGCCAAAATAAAACTGGTTGTCTTTGTTGTATCATCTGCTTCTCTTTATCAAACATACTGGTTACTATACTGATGCTTGTCTTCTTCCATTCTAATGAGAATTTGAAGCTCTCTTCATGCTTGACTGTCCTTACATTTTATGCTCTTCTACCAGGCACTCTTCATGCATTTTTATGCTCCATTATGAAAACTACTCTCTGCATTTGTTTTCCTTAAAACATTCCAGATTGATACATCGACTTGATTTAATGCAATACTTGCATTCAGACATTAGTGAGTACTTGTGAATCACCTAACGCTTGTTATCTTCATATCACAACTTGTATGCCTCCAGAAAACAATAGGCATTCTAGATTAAGCACTTTATGAGATAAAGCAATAATGAAACTCTACAAATACTTCCATGTTTTAATTGCTCATTAGTGCTTAATTGATAAGGCATTATGTATGCATGTTCACTATCATTGTTTATGAGATAGAACACTGCTACTCCAAAATAGAAAAAATATGAAACAAAATTTAATGTGAACAGAATTAAAGCAACAAAACAATATTATGGTAGCAATATCAAACCTTTCCAGAATAAACATGATGGATTTCAGCTGAAACAAGCTCATCAAGTTTATTGTCCATTTATAATTTTCACTTCATGATTTGATTTGACTGTTATGAATGCATGGTAAATTTGATTACTCCTTCAGTTGTATAGCTCAAAAGAGCATGATAATTACATTCCTTCACTCAGCCCCATTTGTAATGTATAAATGGTAGCATTTCGAGCTCTACCCTTGTGGGAGCCCATTTTTCCCCACATGCTTGGTCTTCAAAAGATAATTAGCTACATGACTTTTCCTATACCTGCACAAGGAAACAAACGATGTTAGCATAAAAACAATGTATGATGATGACATTTCCCTTTTCAGTTCATGCTTATGTTCCTTCTTTTATTTGGTTCTATGCATTGCAGGGATTGAAATATATCTCTGTTAGTATGGCATGTAGTATAGTTCATATCCCGAGCTCTTAATTGACGCCCTTCTCAATTTTTGTAGGTACATTTAGGAGCGGAAGCATAATGGAGCAAGCTACAATGCATCAACCAAAGACCAACTCATGCAATGATGGATATGTCCCATGTTACTTGCTTTTCACTTCCAGTTGTATATTTCCTTTCTTGTCATGAATGGAAATGGCTAAAACCATGACTTGTGTGGATATTTAATTTCATTATGAAATAAAAGCATTAAAATAAAAATTTGTACCATCAGTTGTCTTCGTGCAATCAAATGAAAACATGTAATGTGAATGATCTTCATGAAATAAATGAAAGAAAAATTCTTTAATAATTTGTATACTCAATTATGTACTCCATTTGATTTGTAAAATATTTGTGCAATACTTTTGAAACTCAGTTTTCTCAAAACACTTGCATAACTGTTACTTGATGAATGATAAATGCAGTGCAAAACAACACTTAAGCACATGCAAAAATAGTTGTATTTTCACTTTCAAATATAACAGTATTTAATCAGCTCCACCAATTGAGCTGTAGCAAAAAATTGGTAACATTTTGGTGATTTCCACTAAATGCTTACCAACTAAGCATAGATCAGTTGCCTTTTAAAACTCCATTGGGCGCAAAGTCAAATCTGCCCCTTCATATAACTCTGAACTTGAACTGTAACACTCCAAACAACAACAAAATAAATGGAACAATGCAGAAAGCATACTAACAGGCCCTGATGGCCAACAGAACATGCGCAACAACGCTTAGGGAAAAGAAAACTACTGAAAAGAAATGTGCATAACGCACTTATTTGTAATACTAGTCTACTTATTTACAAGATAGAACTTATCTTAGAGGAAATGCTTGAGGTGGATCCCATTAACTAGGATAGAAAACACCTCTCCAGTCAACTTAGAAAGTTGGAAAGCATTGTGCTCCTTGCACTCAATGATCACATAAGGTCCGTCCCACATTGCATCAAATTTGGAATGTCGTCCAGGTCTACTCTTGTATTCATTCCACTTGAAGACCAAATCACCAACAATGAAATCACGTGGTCTTTCCCTTTTAGCAAAATATTTCTTCATCTGATCTTGATGTATCTCCAATTGTCTTAATGCTTCCTTTCTGGTTTCTTCGAGCTCTACCAACTATGCAAATCTCACTTCAAGAGGTTGTTCATTTAGCAATTCCAACTCCTTAACAAAAATCAAAGTAGGCAACTCAATCAAAATAGGAAACTTAGCTACTTTTCCATAAGCAAGTACATAAGGAGAACAACTAGTGGCCCTTTTAGGAGTCACCTTGTCAGCCCAAAGAGCTAACTTCAACTTTTCATGCCATGTCTATTGATTGTCGTCAATTGTCTTCTTGATTATCTGAATTAGATTCTTATTTGTAGATTTCGCCTGACCATTGCCCTACGAATAATAATTAGAAGACGTGTTCAAATAAATGTTATTCCTGACTAACCAATCATAAATCCTTAAACCGATAAAAGCCAAACCATTGTCAGAGATTATTGAATCTAGAGTACCAAATCTTGACACTAAGTCTTGATAGAAACTAAGCACAAAATTCTCATTTGCTTCTTTCAAAGCAACAACTTCTATCCATTTAGTAAAGTAATCTGTGGTAGTAAGTATCCACTTATGACCTGCACTTGAAGGCAGGTTGATTGGCCCAATAAATTCTAAGTCCCACTTAGCAAAGGGTTGTTCCACTTGAATTGGATGCAGAGGAAGAGTTGCAAGCCTCTATTTTCTAGAAAATAAAGCACATTTCTCACATCTTCAGACCCAAGTAATTGCATCTTTAAATAGATCTAGCCAGTAATAACCAACCTGCATAATTTTTAGGGCTATTGTTCTTGTAGCAAAGTGGCCTCCTGAAGGCCCATCATGAAATTATGCTAAAAGCTTATCAACTTGATCAGGCTGAATGCACCTTAACAAAACACCTTGAAAGTCTCTCCTCTAAGAATGCCATCAATAATTACAAAAGGAATAGCTTGTAATCTGTAATACCTTATTTTTGCTCTATCTAAGCCTTCATGGTACTCACCAGTTTGTAAATAGTGCATCATTTGGTGCAACCAAGTAGTAGAAACTGGAACAATGACTACATCATCATTGTTTAGCACTCTATCAACATTTTCAACTTCTTCTAAGTTGTCCTCATTTCCTACAATCTGTTCACACAAACCCTTGCCTCTGACAAGCTTAGTTACCTTAATATCAACGTCAAATTCCATCACTTTGGTTATCCAACCATCACGCTTATCATTAATATCTCTGTTAAGTAAGAAATCCTTAACAGTTGAATGAGCAACCAACAAGTGAATTTTTCTATTTGACAGCATATGCCTAAAAATTTTTAGGCTTCTTACAACAACAAAAACATGCTTCTCGACAAAAGAATACTTCACCTCATAATCATGTAATACTTGGCTAAAAAAAGCTACAGGTTGCTCCAGACCTTCATCATTCTGTTGGCAAAGCATGGCAGGAATAGTATCAACTCCTCCAAATGCATAAAGAATGAAATCTTTGTCATAATTTGGATTAATGAGGGTAGAGGCAGCTGCAAGGGCTTCTTTAATCTGCTCAAAACTTCTCTTACTCTCCTTGGTCTAGCTAAAGGACATTATTTTTAAGCATAGAAGTGAGAGGATGCAACAAGGCTGTAATATTTGGTATGAACCTCCTCACAAAATTTATTCTTCCAAGAAAGTTTTTCAATCCTTTCTTGTGAGCTAGTAATGGTAATTCAAGAACTACAGAGACTCTTTCAGAGTCTATAGAAATACCTTTCTTTGAAACAATGTGTCCAAGGAGTTTACCTTCGTGTATAGAAAATATACACTTCTTCGAATTGAGAGACAATCTAAACTCTCTGCATCTTTGAAAAATATGCTCTAAATGATCAAGATGCTCATTAGAATTTTTGGAAAAAACAACAATATCATCTAAATATACCAGAACAAACTTGTTCATAAGGCCGTGAAAGTCCATGTCCATCCCTCGATGAAAAGTTGCTCCAGCGTTGGACAAGCCGAAAGGCATCTTTTTGTAGGCCATCGTGCCCCACTTAGTTGTGTATGTTGTCTTGAACTGATCCTCTTGTTTTACCAGAATCTGGTTGTAACCTGAGTAACCATCTAGTAAAGAAAATTTGTTAGAATGAGAAACTACCTGCAGAATTTTCTCCATGGAAGGGAGTGGGTAGTGGTCTTTCAATAACGCTTTATTTAAATCTCAAAAATCGACACACAATATGATTTCCCCACTTTTCTTCCTAAGTGGGACTAAGTTTGACACCTAAGAAGTATTCTTGATAGGAAAAATAATACCACTCTCAACTAACTTATTCAGCTCAGCTTTCATAAGGTGTTCTAATTTAGGATTAAGAGGTCTTTGTTTCTACCTTACTGGTTTTGCATTAGGTTCTAGTTCGATAGTATGCTAGCCTAGTTTTGGGTCAAAACCTTTTAAATCCTTGTACTCCCAAGAAAAAATATCACTAAATTTCTAACATAACAGAATAGATGCTTGTTGTTCCCCTTTATTACATACCTTTCCCAGCTTAAGAAGCTTTCCTTTGAAGATTTCAATTGCCTCATAGTGTTCTTCTTAAACAATCAGGTTGCACTTGTCTTTCCGTACTTGGTCATCTGAGTTGAAAATAGATTCCAAGGTCACTAATCCTTTTGGAAGCTTGTTGGTCTTCAACTTCACAATTTGGTTATCATACTACTACTGCCACTTTTGCTATTTTCTATCTACAAACTCAACTTCAACAATTAAAAAAATTACAATTTGCTCATCGTTGTCAAAAACTTTCCAACTCACATTATTGTCAGGCACGGAAAGTCTGACCACTAATTTTACATACTAACGTGCCTCTACTTTGTGAATCTTATTTGGAATATCAAATTGGGCTCCTATGGCAGCGAGCCTATCTACATGCTTATTTTCACTTCTAGGAACTGAAACAATATTAAAAGCATCAAAATCTTCCATTAAATCCCATACACGATGCTTATACTTCTTAAGCAAGTCATTTTTTGAAGCATTTAGATTTCTGACCTGATTTACTATTAACTTAGAATCACCATAAACTTGCAAGCATTTGATACCTCTCTTCCAAACCCAATCTAGGCCATGTACTAATGCTTTGTATTCAGTTGTATTGTTTGAACAGCTGAAAGCAAATCTACAAGCTGAAAAATATTTATCTCCCTCTGGTGAAACTAGCTTAGCTCCACATCCAACACCTATACTGCTTCTTGAACCATCAAAGTAAAGCTTCCAAAGCTTATCTTCCATTTTTGTAGACTGTTCCTCCTCTTTGCAAAGATTAGGCATATCAAAATCAAGTTCGCGAATCATATAGACTCCTAATCCTATCTCATATGTGTGCTGAAAATGATCCAGCTCATGATCTTTGACTGCCCATTCATCTAGATTCATATTTTCTATAGGGGTGTTGCAATCTGAGGTCATGGTTTGTTCCTCCAGTATAGGGGTGGCATAGAGGTTAGCATTTATAAGATTTGGGGAATATGGTTCAATATGTTCTTTGGCTAGAGGCTCGGACTTTATGGTTACTTTTGTACCATACCTTGTTCTAAAAAGTAGATGAGACCAATTAGAGGACAAAAACACACCCATCTTGGCTGTACTATCCCTCGAGAGGAAAATGGCAAAGTGTGGTGGAAAATCAATAACATGTATATCTTGATGAATAGCAAAGCTCGGGGATGCATGCAAGGTAAGTGCCAATTTATTGATTATACAAGCAGTTTTAATAGCAGACCCATCTAACTAAACTACGCCCTTCTGGGGGTTAGGTTCATAAAAAAGACCTAGCTTATTGGCTAAACTCTTAGGCATGACTGAAGTACTGGCACTAGAATCAACCATACAATTATGAACAATCTTATCGCCAATAATCAGACTTAAGTAAAACGGGGGAGGCTTTACCTCTTTAGTTTTCTACTCATTTTTAACCTCCAGATCATTTGCAACCATGACTTCAGCAACTCCTTGATTAATATCATCAAAAATAGACAACTCAGCTAAAGCATCTTGCAATAAAATTTTTTGACCTAGGATATGCAAAGCATCTAACACAAACATGTTGACAGTAGCTTTTCTGAGATGTTCAACAATATTGAAAGAAGTAGGATTTACCTTCTATTGGTTCTTTGTGACAGCAACATCATTTTTCTTCTACAAAGGCTGCAAATGTGTCTTTGACTACTCCTTGCTAGGTATTTCTTGGCCCCTTTGCAGAATCTGCATCTTAGGCTGCACTGCAGCATTAACATTTGATGAAGAAATGGGCTACTTATCCTTTGTAGGTTGCTGCTGTGAATTTCCAACTTGCTGCCCCAAATCCATAGCTCTCTTTTTTGATCTAGTATTGGTCAACATAGGAGAATTTTGTTGATCCTGGCTGTTCATGCCACATAACTCAAAACTTTGCCAGTTTGGCAAGGCAACCTCAAGATTATCTTGATGTTCTTGATTTTGATCTGCAACATTTTCTGAACCAACATAGCTATTCTAGACCATTAAGACTTGATTTCTCATGTCATTAGCACATGTTGATTAGTTATGGAGTTGATTGCATGGATAACACCAATCACAATCTTGGGCAATATTATTATGTGGTACAAGTTCCTTTGATGAACTAGCTGCGTTTGGATTGTATGGTTGGAATGGTCTTAGGTTAAAACTCTTCCTTTGTCCTTGATAATCATTCTAAAAGGTAGCCCTATTAGGATGGTTCTGCTAATAAGTGGCTTGATAAGGCTTATGTTCATGACCAACTTTCTTTTTAATGCTCACAAGATCATTCCTAAAGGTCTTGAGTATACTTTTAATCTCTTAAATTTCTTGGTTTTGGGCTGGAGCAGCAATCTCTTGGGTTATGTTATGATAACCTATCGCTGGAATAGGTGGGACAACAGCTAAGGGAGGTAAAGCAATAGGGGTAGGTAGCTGTATTTCAGGAAACAAAGGCATAGGAGGTCTAGGGGCTATGTCTCCAGCTTGGATGAGACAATTCTCGACTCTAATGGCGATGTCATAAGCATTAGGGAATGTATGCCCACCCATAGATTAGGTCACGACCAAAATCTTACTATTCAAGGCTTTTAAGTAAAACAAAAAAGCATGAGCTGGTAAAGGCTTTACCATTACAAGAATTTTGTCCCAAGTTCTCTAAAATCGGTAGTTGAAATCAGCCAAGTGCTCGTGTGGCACCCTCTAAATGGTGCTCAATTGCTCTAACAAGGACAAATTATCAGATTTATCAATAAAATGATGATAAAGGCTATTACCTAATGCATCCCACATTGCGATCGATTTGGCTGCGAGGCCTTTGAACCATTGCAATGCTTTCCCTTTGAGTGATGTGGCCAAGAGTCTTAACGCGACATTCTCCTATGTGATGTTGTGAACTTAGCATAGGGTAGCCACATCACGAATGTGTTCAACTGGTGTTGTGTGATCTTCTCTAGTGAAGTACAACAGGCTTCTAAGGGATACAACTGGGATGTCATCATGTTGAGCAATGTCTAATGGACTGCCTCCATTAAAAGGTGCAAACAAGTGTTGTCTTGGCACTGCCATTGGCGATGCTCGTGATATTGGAACTGGTATTCCTGGTGATAAAACCAAAGAGCTAAAAACAAGAGGTGTTGATTTTGACCTCGCAGGTGTCTCAAACAACCTCTTTGTTGTTCTGCCTCTTCTTTGTGGTGGGGAAAACTGTCGATATTTGAAAGGTGCAACAATTGATCTAGTTTGTACTTTTCTCATGCATAGGCTGCACTAAATCTACATGTAAAATCAGAATCGGAGTCGCCAGGTATATTGAAATGAGCCTCCAAAAGGCTGACTAACTCACTGCATACACCAAACAAAAACTTCAAAACATTAAAAACTTCTCTGAAATTGATTTTCAGAGTCCCACTGGGTGTGCCAAAAATTGTTATCAATCAAATATGCACCCTTTGTCAAATTTGCAAAAAATCAGACTATTTGTTGAAACATGGAAACTCTTTTCAGATGTGGGTGATCTATGTGAAAAGAGAATCTCCAGAGTGAGCTAGTCCTCTGAATGATAATACTATTCTAAATGATTTTCTAAGGTAAAAGGAAGAAGGATAAACTGGATTAAAACTCTAACCTAAAGTAATTTTCAGAACTTTAATGATGACTTTGATTATCCACTCACAAACAACTCTCAAAAAACAACACTAACCTCACAATCTCTCATGAACACTCAATACATAATTGTTTTGCATGAAGACCTAGATTCAAACACAACATGCAACCTATATCATATGGACTTTCTGCATCAAGATCAGTAATAATAGGACATAAAAATGATTCTTCAAATAGAATCACAATATAAACATCATACTAAAACTGCAAAGGAGACAAAAATTGAGAAATAGGAATGTTGCTTTATTAAACTGAAGGAGTATCCAAAGTCTGAGTATAAATTTTTGCTTACAAAACTCTCTGCTTCAACATGAGAGGAAGAAACAAAATAATTTGAACTAGAAGAACACTAAGTTTTTCTCAAGATATATCTCTCAAAACCCTAATCTAAGCTCCAAGAAAAAGCTCCAGGAAAGGTATCAAAAACTACCCAAGAAGTTTGCACAAAAGTGGAAAAAACACACTTTTTACATGTACATACTGCAAAGCTTATGAAAATAAGTCAAATTTGTTTTTAAAGCAAAAAAAAACACCTTATCTCTCCATCAAGACGTTCAATTCTAACCAAAGAAAGATCTCTCCTAAATCTGCTAAAAATAGCAAAGAATTAAAACAACTTGTTTTATTCTTGCTTTACATAGCTTGCAGATTTTATATTTTCCTCAATCTGATTATTTTTGCAATTAAAGATTTGGAATCTTTTGCAAAAAAAAAACACAACCTTATTTCTGATATCAAAACTTTTGTTGAAGTCTTTTGGTATTCTGTGATCATGTATTTCATTCTTGGCTCTCTCTCAATCCTGATCTGATTGGGCACTCCTTTCCATGGAAGCCACATGTGAGAGTGATCAGTAGACACATAACCATTTAGAGCTTTGGTGAAATCTCTTCCTAGAATCAAACCGTATGCATCAGGGATATCAGCTACCTAAATATTGATAACCTGTTCGATCCTTGGGTCAGAGGCTATCTACATATGAATCATATTTAGTTCTCCCACCACACTTACTTCAGTTCTATCCAACTGAGTCACCTTCTTCTGAGAGTCAGCAGGTGTAATTCCTAGAGCTCTACAAACTCCAAATGGCATCACATTGGTGGAAGCACCAGAATCTAATAAACAATTATGTAGATTCTTACCGAATATACAGA
This sequence comes from Sequoia sempervirens, assembly GCA_007258455.2. Taxonomy (NCBI): domain Eukaryota; kingdom Viridiplantae; phylum Streptophyta; class Pinopsida; order Cupressales; family Cupressaceae; genus Sequoia; species Sequoia sempervirens. The sequence goes on from VDFB02000017.1 coordinate 325,479,670, forward strand.
CAGAGATCAGAAATAGTGGGGTTTATGTCTTCCCTTGGAACAAAGTGGGCTGAGTATCTACTTGGGCCACTTGGGTCTTGTCCTTTTCTTTTCCTTTATCTCCAGGGGGTAAGTTAGTCTGACTATGGGCCTGGTTTTGTGTCTTCATAGGCTGAGAACTGGAAGTCTGGCTGATATTCTTACCAGAAGGCTTATCCAAAGACACTGGATGTGTATCATAAGTACCTAAAACTGTCTTTCTAATTGCAGGGAACCTTAATAACTCAAAAGCTAAAAGATTTACCTTTAATTTCTTGAATTCCTTAGCAACATATGAAGCCATTTGCTCCTCGCTCATATCAGTAGAGACCTCCCTAGACGGTTCCTCCACCTTATCCTTGCCAACTTGAACAACCTTTTCCTTCTGTGGGTCAGTTTGAGCCTATCTCTCCTTTGAAAGATATTGCTTGGAAACATGTGGATAAGACGAATTATTGCTAGCATTAGGATCTAGAGGGGTACTAAAGTTGTTAGGAGGAATGGAGGTGGTAAAAGGTCCCCTAACCTGTGGACGCCTATGGGGCATGTCTCTCGAACCTTGCCTCTAGAACATTTGTACTTCTTCAACATAATTTTCCTCCTGGTCAAGGGGGCCATTATCATTCATTGCTTCCTCATTGAATAATCGAGCAATTTCATCTCCATTGCATATTTGGTCTTCCCTTTCTTCTTGAGAATCAAGTTCTTCTTCTGGCATGTTTTCCTTACTTGTTGGGAAAGGAGCATGATTTAACACCAGCACAAGAGAGTCGTATGGTGTGGAGGGAACAGTCTCATGTCCATTTGCATTATTTTCTACCTCATACTGGAAAATAGAGGCAGCAGTCTAGAATTCTAGACATTCTAACTCTGAATGCTAACTTGTCTTATGGAGCCTGCACCATCCTTACAGGGCTACTACAACCAGATATACACCACTAGGAGGCTTGTCTTGACTGACTGGCTGATTGGCAGGTTGGTTGACAATTTGGTTAGCAGGTTGATCCAATGGGGTGGGGACTCCTTCATTATTAGGCCCTGTATTCCAAGTTCTGCTTTGTCCTTGTGATTGCCTCTTATCAAACCCTGATCCACTGCCTTGGCCTCTATCGAAATTCTGTCTCCTATCACTAGTAAATCCTCTGTCACCATTGTAACCCCTATCCTAATTATATCCCCTGTCGTTGTGGAATCCTCTTTCATTACGCTATCCTCGGTCAAAGCTCTGCCCTTGTGGAAATTCTCTGTTCTGATTGAATTGCATACTCTTCTGGGCAGTTTGTATTTGGCTATTCTAATTTCTTAAGTAAGTCACCTCTAGATTTAACTTCTTTATTTGCTCAGCCATTTCATCAATCCTCTCCCTATTTGGATCTCGATAAGGAAGTTGAGATGGATTACTCTGAGGGGGAGCAGGCATTATAGCAGATCCCATAGACTGATGCAACACCTCAGAATTCTACAAATAAGCAGGGAAACTATTCGACTGTGGCTGATACATAGGTTGGTTAACCTACTGTTGAGGGAAGCTTGTCATAGGAGAAACTTGGTTCATGGGATGACCAGGGTGTGGCACCAAAGGTAACTGAGGAACGGGATTCATGATTAGAGTATGATTGGTAAGAGCCTGATTTATTGCCTGAATCTGATTGGGATGTGCAATTGGTCCTAGAGAAGGCAATGGTCCAGTCAAGTGTTGTCTCAAATCTGTGCTGAGCTTAATAGCTTCTGTATAGGCATTAGTTAGGTTAGCCGGAGGATTAGGTCTCCACTTCAAAAAGGTCGCTGTAAGGCTATCCAAGGCCTCATAATAAACTCCCAGGGCTATATTATTATCTAAAACATAAAGATCCTAAAGTCTGGTGTATGCACGGTGAAACCTATTATTGAAACTGGATATTGGTTCATTAACCTCTCTTTTGACTTTAATGAATTGTAGGTATAACTCATTGGCACTGATGGGTATTTTGAACTTTTGCAAAAAGGCAATCTCAAGATCATTCCAATTAAGAATTGAGCCAGAGGGGAGGTGATTGTACCAGTAAAAGGCCTCTTCTCCTAGTCAATAAGGAAACAACCTACAAACAACATCCTCATGAACAATCCCTCTGTCCTTGAGGCAGGTTTGGAAAATCCTTATGTGTTCTTCTGCAGTCCTGTTTGGGTCATTGACATGGAATTTTGAATAGAAATGCTTAGGGTTTTTGGGCATTACATTGTAGGCGTTGAAAAACAAAGGGGATGGATTATTAGCTAGGAAATCCATTGGTAAAAGTGGGGGAGGTGGTTGTGGTTGGTTAATGATAGGCTGGGGCTGTTGAATGGGAACTGCCTCAGGGATGGGTATAGCCTCAACCTCGGGATGTGAAGATGTGGATGATGCTGGTGAAGGGATAGGTGATGATGATTCTCCCCTTTCTCGAGTCCTTCTTGACCTAGTGGGAAACTGTAATTCCTGTAAATCTTCCTCTCCTGTAGTAGATCTGGTATTTCTCGTATATCTCTCTGGAGAGATGGCGTTCAAGAAACGATCCAGTGTGCTCATTCAGGCCCTCCTTCTAGCGCCAATCTGTTGATGGTATTTTCTGCACAACAACAACTCAGACAGAATGCAATATTCTATCTCTCTTGAAAGGTTATTTTCAACAATAAATCACTAAAAATCACCCCAAGGTCTCTCGGGTGTCAGGTCATGACAATGCATAAACAACTCAAATAATATGTGAAAATGCTGGTAATCACAAAGGGACCTTACTACAAGCAAACTGTATCTTTCAATTTATCAGATTTTGCAATAGGATAATCTTAAATCCTAAATCTAACCAGATGATAAAAAAATAGAAAAAGATAAGGGTGCAAGGATATGATCAGATCTAAACTATTCCTAGAATAAACAATGCAAATGACAGATATTTGGAATGGACCAACCTCAAACAACCAGTTCCTGCTTAACCCAAAATGCAATATCACAAGAACGGTGCAATCTTCTAAGGTATATATATTTTCAGATCATAGACATTCATCCACAATCGAACTTAAGCACATATAAATGTATGGTCCAGGTTGACTTCACCAACCTACTACAATCAGATAGTTACTGGGAGTATAGACCAGAGATTGCTACAAATATTCCAAATATGAAATCATAAACATCATTCATCAAACTAAAACTAATTCTTAATTTTGAATACTAAACCCTAAATCTTCAAGCAATTTGAAAGATAGAACAACAAGAACCATGCGAGATAAACCAACACAAAAGATTTCACTAGGAAAACCACAATGTCTTCAATTGCATTAGATCATCAAAATACTGCAACAATTCAACTGTTCTGATTATAATACTTGCTGCAAGAAGTTCACAAAAATGCTCTAACTTGTCTTTCCTCCAATTATAATGTCTAATATCTAACCTTTTCTTCTCTAACCCCTTTTACAATGAGGCAGGAATGCCTTTATAATAAATCCCAAGATATGTCGGCCCAGCCAAACATTTACAAAATAAAAACAACCACCCAAAACAAGTCGGCCTTAGGAAATCAAACATAATACATACATTAAATGCCATCTATCATCAAGGTCGGCCTTGACACAATCCCCAATGTAGTCCGGTTCAACACATGCCCTATAATAATAGGGAAGCACAAATCTCAAAATGGCATTAAATACCGCCTCCCTTATCCTTGCTCTGGGCCAACGATCATTAAACCCTCAAAAACACCCCATCTAGCTCGGCAATAGGTGGCAAAGGTAAGATCCTAAGCCTGCATTTAATGGAAACAATCTCATCTTTTGACTGCTCAACAGTCTTATTCCAATCATCCTTATGTGCTTGATATTTATCCATTACCGCCAGATAAGTGGCTGCATCATCTAACTGATGGGCAGTTATGACATTCTTAGAATCTGGAGCATAAACTTCATGCCACCATTCCCTGAGTTGCTCCAGACTTAGGTATTTGGGAGAAATCTTTCTCCTACCATTCATGACCTCAAAGAATGCAATGCAACCCTCATAGACACCATTTAAATCACCATCTATGGATTTATTTCGTTTCTGAATCTTCTTCATGGCCTTTTGCCAAATCTGCAGAGCCTCAAACCATTCCCAGGGTTCACTAAGTCTAGAGGAAGAAAGGATCCCATCTGCTACCAATTGATCCCTTCCATATTCTATGATGACCCTAGATCTCTGCAACAAGAGGTCAACATCCTCCTTATCCTGAGATAGCACATGCTCCAATAATTCCTTGGCTCTGACCGCATCTTTCCCAACTGACAGGATATCCTTGATTGCATTATCTCCTTTCGTTTGCACATCCTTCAACCAATCTGTTGTAGTTTGGGCCGAAGCCTTCATCTTTTCAATCTCGGAGATGGTTTCTTTGGGTAGGAAACCAGGAGTGGCAGAAGAAGATGGGTGAAGAGACTGCAGGGGTTTCATCACTTCCTCCAAACATTTCTTAAGTCTTTCATTTTCTTTCCTTAGCTCATGCTTGGTCTGGGTCTCCTTTCTCAATCTGCCAATGATCACAGCGCTAGACCCTTCATACTCCTCTATATCCTGCTCCATGGATACTAGCCCAAGGTTGATAGTTTGTACATTATATTCTTCACCAGTGACATCTTCTCTTGTCTTGTCCGCTGCAGGGGTGGCAATGTGGATAACTCGGTTATTTGCTTCATCTCTCTCCATCTTTGAGACTACCTTAGCTGCCTTCTTTTTCTTCCCTTTTCCAATTTTGGATAACATTTCATCCCAGTCCAAGGGAGTGTCTTCAACTACCACTTGTTTCTTCCTTGTAATCTCCTTTTCAAGCCAATCCGGGATCGTAGATTCTACCCGGATTGCATCAAATTTTTCCTCTTCTTGTTGTTTTTCTGGCGTTTCATCCTTTTCTTTCTCAGGAGATTGCTCACCTTGGCCACCTAACTCAGGTTCAACCTCATGCACAGGCAATGGAGTTCTACCTGGGATATCTTCCTCCTGCTCAGGCGATCCATTTCCTCTGCCATTCTCCAGAGAATCTTCATACATCACTAGAGGAGAAGGATGCTTTTCTACCTCTTCAACCTCAATCTCTGCAGCAACACCAAAGAGTTCCCCTTCCTTGAATGGCTCTGCCTCTCCGCTAGTTTCATGCTCCTCGGGAATTTCCTGCTCAGGTACGCTTGGTGGAGGGGAAGCAGCCTTAATTGGCTCTACAGCTGGCATCTCAGGAGAAGGATCCATCTTTTGCAAAACCTCCTTAGGAGGAGTCCTGGATCTCCTCATATAAACTTTGGTCTTCTCCCCTGAACTCTCCACATCAACAATAGGAGGCTCATCCTTGGATGCATCCTGAACCTTCTTCTTCAAAGCCCTGGTTGTTTTGGTCCTCTTTGGTGGTGGAGGAGCACTGTCTTCTACTTTTTCCAACTCTTCCTCATCAGAGGATTTTCCAATCTTCAAAGTCCTACTTCTCTTCTTTCCTTTTGGCTTCCTTTTGGGTTCGGGCTCACTTTCTTTAGGACCTCTGATCTTTATCTTGAAAGGTGAGCTCCTTTTGGTTTTCCCTTTGGGGTCATAATCCTTAGATTCCTCTGAAGTGGACATTGGGTTGATATTTCCCATTAAATTGAAGGTGCAAGCTACCTTCTCACTTTCCAGCTCCCAAACCTTAACCAAGAAGTGGTAAATTTCATAAGCGGGGCCATTAGGTCCTCCAACTCTGTGACCTCATCTTCATTCCAATTAATTTCCCCGATTGACCTATCCTTAACTGCATCATAGGTGTGGTCTTGTACTAGATTCCCATCATCCTCTAGTTGGTCAAGGATCAACTTGATATTATACTGTCTAATCACATCAACAGGGAGTCTGGAGTACCTCTTCTTTCTTGCTTCAAGATCATCCTTGATGTTGGCCCAATAGTCTTCTAGGTCATCCTTATGACGGTACTCTTTGCTAGCCTTCTTATGTGCCTCTTCGGTGATATCAAAGTTTGTTCTCTTGGAGTGGAAGGAGAAACCATATGCTGCCAATTCATCTCCTGTGGTGTGTGCTGATTGGATGGAAGGGCACACTTCTGCCACGCCAATTTCGAGAGGGAAATCCCCATCGAAACCTGTTTTATGCTTCTCCTTTTTTACTATGGCATCAAACTCACATATTTGCCTCACAATCTCCAATAACACAATGTGATCAGTAGGATACCGAGGTAACCTATATGGAGCATCCGAGCATCCATCAATTCTAATGTAGGTGAAGGTGGGAAATTGAATGAACCAGGCCCCATAATTCTTTATCAACCCTTTTTCTCCATTTGACAGTCTCACATGCTCGGCATTCTGAAGCATCCTAGTGATATGCATTGTGAATGCATCATTAGCCCTTCTGTAGTCTTTGTTTCCTAGGTGTAACTCCGGGTATACTTCATAGACTATGTCCTGTCTAAATTTCCCTCATGGATTCAAACCCCTGTATGGGTAGAATCTGGCTAACACATACATCACATAAGAGGACATGGTGAACCTCTTGGTTTCTAGGACGTTCCTCAGCTATTTATCAATTTCAGAACTAATAAGCCCGGCCCAATGATAGTTGGTTCCCTGTTCAATTTTGGTGATCACATGGACCATCCAGCTCTCTAACACTCCAGCAGTCTTCAATCCTGCCACTCTACTTAGAAATGTTATTGCATCATAGATATCTGACCTGAATTTAACTCTGTGCAACTGCTTGGGCAGTTTAGAATAGTGTGATTTTGGTTTCTCCAACCAAGCATTAATCATTTGTTGAGCTTTGATGGGCTCATTTTTGTAATATGTTCTAGCTAAGTCCATGTTTAGAGCACACACAGAAGGCAGGTCAGGCATGTCAAAAGCTTGGGCAATGGAAACAGGACTGAAATTGGCCAAGACTCTTCCCTCAGTACTGACAACCCTTTGTGTATCAAAATCATACTGTCGGGCACAATCTAAAATCAACTCATAGCATTGGATTGCAGGAGGAAACCCTACCACATGCACCAGTCTGGACTTCATCATTCCATTCCTTAGGACTAACAGATTCTTCTCAGCTGTCCTCTGTTTGAACTCCTCGTATCTCCAGGCTACCACATTGGTGTTAGACACTTCGAACCACACGAAAGATATCTTACTTTCTATAAACTGAATTCTAGTGTCCAATCTTAGCCTTTCTGCTTCTAAAATGGATGACCCCTCCGTGTCACCTTTGGACTTTCCTACCGCAACCCTGCTTGATTCGGCCTGCACTCACAAGAAATCATCATAAGTATTCAATCATTGTGCATATTCTGACCAAAGGATTAGCATAAAATCATATAAGGCACTTAGAAACTATCATAAATCGCCAATCCTTGAAAATCTGGAAAAATAAAGCAGTCTGGGAAAACACCATAAACCGAGAAAATCCAGTTGGGGCGGAATTTCGGGGAAATCCGACCCAGACGGATTCCTGTTGCCAAAACATCACTAGTCAAATAAATCGTTAGTACTGACAAAAGATTATGAGATAATCATGAAATTCATTCATTGGCAACAAGAAATTGTCATTTAACCTTTGTTCCATGAATCCTACCTTCGGAAAATCGAAAGACATAAAACTAGACAGGAAAACCAGAAAAGTTTGGACAGGAAGGATTTCCGCGGATATTTCAAATATTCCGGAATTTGCTACACTCCGTGGAAAAAGCCGAAACCAGGAAAATCCAGGTGCGCCAGAATTCCGAGGACACCTCAGAAACCCGACGAACGACGACACGCGAAGCATGAATCAAATGATCATGCAAACTTTTCTACCTGGATTCTAATGGTCCCGAAATTGACGCCAACCAACAAGATTCAGAATGTAAATGAATTTAGACTTCAAAAAACCTCAAAATGTCTAAATCTCATGGTGAAACTATGATGCCCTAATCCCAATAACCAGACCTTCGCCATTAAAGCCCAGATAAGCTACAAGTTTCAAGGAAAACTATCACTTGGGCAATCAACTAATACACACAGGGGTTTCTCAAAGTGTGAGCGGGCTGAGCTGAACAGAAATCACAAAATTGTGATAACCCTATTGAACCTTGGCAAATTCGGGTAAATGAACCAAAACCCTAATCTACACAAAATATAGCGAACGACATGCTTAGGGGCAAAGTCCTACTTGGACGTGGCTACAAAGATGCATCCGACACCCAATCAATAAACAAAACATGCATAGCGGGGATGATGAAAAACTGGTAAAGGGCCAAGACAAACTCCAACTCTATAAATACGAAATCATAATCAAGCAAAGGCTGACCTAAAATGACCATCAACCAATCAAAGAACGGTTCAAATATCATGTAAACAGATAAGAGGGGCCATCGAAAACCTACCATGGAATAGTCCAGATGATACCCAAACTCAGAGAAGTGACTGCAAAACAAACACGCCCAAGCAACGAAACTCTAGACACCGATACCCAAACAATCCACACACGAGCGGTTCTAGATCAATCTTCAAAGCTCGAATGAAGACTCTCAATTGCCAGAGCAGCAAGCAAATGAATGATGAAATCGAAATGACGCCCAAGAAGCTTTAAATCCACCCATATACACATCTAAGCAAAGGTACTATGAGCATTAATGAGCAACAAGACATATCTAAAAATCCGGAAACCCGAGCCCAAGACAGAATTTTGGAAAGTCTAAAGATACGCAGAAAATCCAGATGAACACGAATTCTGCGAATATGGCAGAAACCGAGAATATAACAAAGTTTAGGATTTTGGTGCAGTCCGGGAAAATCAGCCAGATCCAGAAAATCCCGGATTTAGGCAGAAACCCAGATTTGGAAGATTCAGCGATGACCGGACAATGAACCAGAGCCCGGGAAAATTTGCCGAAGCAGGAAAATCCCAGAGTTAGGTGAAAACCCAGATTTTGCCTAAAACTCAATATTAACCAATTCAAACCTCAAGGCAAGATCAAAGCCCACAAGACCAACATGTCAAGACCTTAAAAAGGCAAATCCAATAAAACCAAAGGCCAAAAGACATTAGAAAAGAGGGTCCCTACTCCAAGTGGAGCGTGTGTGCAAAACTGCACAACACCTATTATTTCGCATCATTTAAAAGTGAAGACTTGGAAAAGAAATGGATCTATAGCTCCCGCCATGTATGAGGTAGGGTTTCATTTGAATGAGGGGAATTCGAGTCTCCATGCTCGATGTTTTCAATCAAAATCTCACCTTCTCCAGATGGTAAGCCATTTTTAAGCTCCTTTGAGCTTCTTTGCTTTGTTTTGAGCCATTTTTCTGGCCTTAAGGCCGCAACTATGGGATGATTATCTAACATATTTCGTGGCTCTATGTCTCTTTCTTTTGTCTCTTTGTTTTGAGTCTTCACTATGGGAGGTCGACCCCTGCATCTTGAAGCTTTGTGAGAGCTAGGTTGCCATCTTCTTAGTCTTCTATAGGCACGAATGGTAAGTTTATTGTTCTTTTGTATTTATTTTGGCATTTGCAAATAAAAGCTTATAAAAGCTTTGTATTTCTATAAAAGGTCGATTTCATTTGTTAACTTAAAGGCCATCACACAGGCCATGCTATGTAGACTTGAATCTAGAATTCTGCAAAGATTCCCATGCATTTTGATTGTTGCTCTGCTTCAAGTATTTTAAATATGATGGAAAACTAATATGGGTTTCTCCTCTTTCGTGGGATGGTGACCATTCTAAGAGCCAAAAGCTCTCCCCAAACCGCGGCCGTGTTTATGCTTGCAAAGACATTTCGAAGCTTTTTGGGCTTGGCCCTACACCATATTGCATTTATTTTTATTTCTGGGACAAACCCTCATATGGGTAAATCATATTATGATGAAATCATGTTTATCTTCGATTTCTCCCAAACTCAAGCTCGACCCATGATAGTATTGTGTGTATTCTGCATTCTTAACCAAAACCCCACATGGGTATTCTGTGATTTGGAGAAAAGCATTCACTTCTGTATTTCTGTTGAAAACCCAACATGGGTACATGATATCTTGAAGAAAATGCTTGTTTTGATGTATTTGAAAATTTAAATTGACCCACCATTGTACAAGTTCTGCATTTATGAAACCCCATGTGGGTATCTTTAAAAATTGTACTATCTGCATTTTAATTCAAAACCCCAATGTTGGTATTCTAAAAAATGAGAAATCTGCATTCTATTTAAAAACCCTTTCATGGCATTCTGGAAAATGCAAGAAAAAATCTCTGTTATTTTGCAGTAGCATTATACTTATGAATTATGAGTATTTTGAAACAGACACCACCATTGATTGTTTTGAGCTTTCTAAGTTGATAACAACTTAGACTTAAGTCTTCATGGTTGTAGCTCCACTTGTATTTTTTAGTTTATTGTATTTCCTTTGACTGAAACCCTAGCTTGAGGGTATTTGACTGCCACCATTTTTTCACAGGGATAAAACTCTAGCACTACCATACTGAATAAAACATTGTATTGTATCTTCAAAAACAATGTACTATCAAACTATTTCCCTCCACTCTCAGCTAAAATAAAACTGGTTGTCTTTGTTGTATCATCTGATTCTCTTTATCAAACATATTGGTTACTGTATTGATGCTTGTCTTCTTCCATTCTAATGAGAATATGAAGCTCTCTTCATGCATGACTGTCCTTCCATTTTATGCTCTTCTACCAGGCAATCTTCATGCATTTTTATGCTCCATTATGAAAACTACTCTCTGCATTTGTTTTCCTTAAAAAATTCCAGATTGATACATCGACTTGATTTAATGCAATACTTGCATTCAGACATTAGTGAGTACTTGCGAATCACCTGACACTTATTATCTTCATATCACAACTTGTATGCCTCCAAAAAATAATAGGCATTCCAGCTTAAGCACTTTATGAGATAAAGCAATACTGAAACTCTGCAAATACTTCTATGTTTTAATTTCTCATTAGTGCTTAATTGATAAGGCATTATGTATGCATGTTCACTATCATTTTTTATGAGATAGAACACTGCTGCTCCAAAACAAAAAAAATATGAAACAACATTTAATGTGAACAGACTTAAAGCAACAAAACAATATTATGGTAGCAACATCAAACCTTTCCAGAATAAACATGATGGATTTCAACTAAAACAAGCTCATCAAGTTTATTGAACATTTATAATTTTCACTTCATGCTTTTATTTGACTATTATGAATGCATGGTAAATTTGATTACTCCTTCAGTTGTATAGTTGAGAAGAGCATGATAATTGCATTCCTTCACTCAACCCCATCTGTAATGTATAAAGGGCAGCATGTTGAGCTCTACCCTTGTGGGAGCCTATTTTTTCCCACATGCTTGGTCTTCAAAAGATAATCTGCTACATGACTTTTCCTATACCTACACAAGGAAACAAATGATGTTAGAATAAAAACAATGTATTATGATGACATTTCCCTTTTTAGTTCATGCTTTTGTTCCTTATTTTAGTTGGTTCTATGCATTGTAAGGATTGAAATATATCTCTATTAGTATGGCATGTAGTATAGTTCATATCCCGAGCTCTTGATTGACGCCCTTCTCAATCTTTTGTAGGTACATTCGGGAGCTAAAGCAGAATGGAGCAAGCTATGATGCATCAACCAAAGACCAACTCAGGGAATTATGGATATGTCCCATGTTACTTGCTTTTCACTTCCAGTTGTATATTTCCTTTCTTGTCATGAATGGAAACGGCTAAAACCACAGCTTGTGTGGATATTTAATTTCGTTCTTTCATTTCCATTCTGAAAGAAAAGCATTAAAATGCAAAGTTGTACCATCATTTGTATTCTTGAAATCAAATGAAAACATGTAATGTGAATGATCTTCATGAAATAAATGAAAGCAAAATTCTTTAATCATTTGTATACTTAGTTATGTACGCCATTTGATTTGTGAAATATTTGAGCAATACTTTTGAAACTCAGTTTTCTCAAAACACTTGCATAACTGTTACTTGATGAATGATAAATGCAGTGCAAAACAACACTTAAGCACATGCAGAAATAGTTGTATTTTCACTTTCAAATATAACAGTATTTAATCAACTGCATCAATTTAGCTGTAGCAAAAAATTGGTAACAATTAGAAAACCAAATATCAAACCTCAATCCAAAACTACATCAAAAATGTTTGTCTATGCTGTATGACTTTAGAGAAAGGTTAACCTTCAATTTTTACAAGAGAGCTTGCAAAAAAATCTAGATTTATACATGATGTGCTATTGTCAAAATCCAAGACTTTTCCAATGTTTTGAGTACATTAATTACACCTCTTGAATCAAAACTCTGAGTCCAAGATCGTTCTTTAGATACTTTAGAAGTCTAAATGTGTTGAAACAGACCTATAAAAGTAGAAATTTTCAAAGTAAACCTAGATCTAAACATTTCAAGGTGCCTAAATCATCAATATCCATCACATCTTTGCTTGTACAACCTAGTTTCATCTTTAGTATTTTTCATCCTTTAATCACGAAACTATGTCATGTAATCAAATCAAACTTAGTCTAATCAATAGAATTTTTCATTCTATTTGACTTAGTTGTAATCCTTGCCACTATTTCAAAATTAGATCAAAGCTTATTCTAAATCATAACACTTCTATACCCATCCAAATGAGATCACAAAAGAGAAGACTCAAGGAAAAGGAACTTGGAACACCCAACTTTGAAACGGAAAACATAGGAAGTCTGAGTAGTGAAACTCCCAACATTGAAATTCCCGACATTGAACCTCAAAATAGTGAGATCTCTAGAAACATCACTAATGCAAAAGAAAACCTTGTTCCTGGACAAAACAACACTTAAGGGGAAGAAATAAATGATGAGGATATCTGACTAGCCGAACAAGACCCCAACTTCCATAAGTTTTTGGAAAATATTTTTGAAAGAGATGGGGAAAAATACATATTAATGTTAGCCAATCAAGGAGTCAAAATTCCTCCTGATTTTGATATCAACATCCTAAAAACACCTCCCCAAAAGCCTGAAAAGGAAACAAAACAAATGTTTGCTTTAGCTCACCAAATGAAGAACCTTCAACAACAAGTTCTAGATATGCAAAGGGGAACTTCGAAATGATACTTGATCGAGGAAATTTGTCCTTATCCCTTTAATCAATCCATCAACATGATTCCTTTCCCTAAACATATTGAATATCCAAAGTATGATAAATACAATGGTACAACTGATCCATTAGATCACGTAAGGGAATTCTGAACTATGAGTCTAGAATTTGTGCATGAGGAAACTTATTTGATGAGACTGTTTCCACGAAGCCTAGGAGGGACATTCCTTGAATGGTTTTCAAATATTACACCCCCCATCAACACATTTGAAGAGTTGGTCAATATATTTCTCACTCAATACTCTTACAATATCCAACACGATATCATTATGAAAGGCCTTTGCAACTTGAAATAGAAAAAGGGTGAATCCTTCCTCATTTTCTTGCAAAAATGGAGGATATTGTTTGCAAGGTATTCTTGTCTCGTGCCTGAAAAGGAAAAGATGGATATTTTCATGGACAACCTAAACGATGAGATGAGTTATAGATTGGAATTACAATGTCCCCCTACCTTCAAAAAATTGATTGAAAATGGAATTAAAATTGAAGAAGCCTTAGTCAAAAGAAGGGTCATTCAAGTTTACAATGAAAACAACTCATCCACTTCCTCTAACAACTACAATGGTGGGGACAAACCTAAATTTTGGCAATGAAACAAGAACATGGGTACCAATGAGGTCATAGCTGAAAATCAAAATACAAAACATGTATTCAACCTAATGGTAGCTGCCACCAAGACTAATCAGACCAACAATCCTCCCAACACTCCAAATGTTAGCTAAAACAATAATCAAAATAATCTGGGGACTAAAGCAACACCATTTCCAAAACCTTCCAATTGACGAAAATTCACACCATTGGTACAATCCTTAGATTTTGCCTTAAAGGAACTTACCGAGGCTAAGCTTATCACAGTGCTAGAAGCACAAAATTGGGATCCGCAAGTCAAACCCTTTTGGTGGAACAATTCCCATTACTGTGATTATCATCAAAACAAAGGTCATATGACTAAAGATTGTTATCAATTAAAACACGCAATCCAAGATCTCATCGATAACAAAAAGGTACACATTGAAGGACCCCAAACAAACAATGATCAAGGAGTGTTCAAGAACCCTTTACCCAGTTATGAAAAGGGAGAGTCCTCTACATCGAATACCAAAGGCAAGAATATAAACTATGTTTATGATTCTACCATTCATTGTATTGAGATGGTTGAGAATTCCATCCAAGATAGTGAAATCAGAATCCAAGGGAAGGATGCCACTTCTGAAACCCAGCACAATGATGACACCATCTCACATCAAATCAATGACCTTGTGCATAGAAATTTGAGCACTAACATTGACACGAATGACAATAAAATTAATGTCATCAAAATCACAAACAATCAAGACAATACACCTATCAATGCAATTACAAGAGGACAAACCAAGGTAACAATGAAAGGAGCTACCCCTTCCATGTCCAAAATGACTATTTTTCTTGTAACTCAATATAACATCGTTGATCAGTTATAGAAGATACCCGCTCAAATATCCATATTGGAACTTCTCAAGATTTCATTGACACACAAAGAAATCCTAGAACAAGTTTTAGTTGCCACCACAATACCAAACAATCTAGAAGTCTATACATTTCAAGCTATGGTGGGACATTTGACTACACCTCATTGCTTATCATTCTCTAAACATGACGATGCATCCACCACCCATCCACATAATGTTGCTCTCCACATAGAAGTCCTAATCCATAAACATCACATCAAACATGTCCTTATAGATGAAGGAGTAGGCCTAAATATCTGCACTCTCAAGCTTGTTCATGCATTAGGATATTTTGAAAATGCTATTCATCCTAGAAGGAAAATCACCATAAAAGCATATGATGATGAAGAAAGATCCTCCTAAGGATTGATCATCTTACCCATTCAAGTGGGACCAATCATCAAAGACATAGTGTGTCAGGTGTTAGACAATGAATTGACATATAACATACGCTTGGGATGACCATGGATTCATGAAATTCAAGTGGTGCCATCAACCTATCATTAGTGCCTGAAATTTCCTTTCAATGGACAGGAGGTCACCATTGCTACAAATTCTAACAATCCCCAATATTGCAATGCACTCAGAACAAGTCAAGATACCTTTGTACCACATAATAGAGAAGTCATCAACTCTGATCCATCAAACAAAGAAATTCCAGTGGGTTCTTCATCAAGACAGTATGAGGAAAAGGCTCAATCAAAAGAAAAAGGGGTCGTTGACTCTATTTCATGCAACAATGGAAGTCAGCTTGATTCCTTATCGAAACAATTAGAAAAGATCTAAATAAAATACAAGGGCATGGGGGAATACTCATTTGAGCAATCTTCATACTTATCACAACTTTCATCTTCTCCTAAGTCACATGGACAACCATCCACCTCAAGACAACAATATTTACAACCCATCACACTCTTTGATGGGAAGTTTATAAAAGCAAGCACTCAAGCGAAGGAATCAGAAGACATGGATGTCCTAAACTGGTTATACAAAGATGAAGAACCTTCACAAGTATCAGTGTCCAATATATGCACAGATAAGTATGGAAAAGGTTAGAGAAACCTAAAAAAAATGGGATATGAGGGAAATGGTCCTTTGGGTAAAAGAAAGGAAGGCATCAGTGAACCAATACAACTCATCACTATGAATCCCAAAGACAACAGGACTAGGATATAAGGAAGACTCAAAAGAGGAAGCTACTCAAAGAGCTATCGAAAGAATCTTACAACTACAGGCTAGTGAGGATCATGAAACAGATTCCAATCAATATGAATGGGACTCCCTCTCTGAGGAATATTTCCATGACAAAGAGATTGATTTAATCCAAAAGTATATGCCAATATGTATGAAAGGACAAAGTTTTGGTTCTAGACCCCTTGAATATGGATCACAGTATGTCGTTGACTCAAGTGAAGACGATCATTCTTCAAGCGAGATAGACAAGTTGGAAGAGAGTAACATCCTAGAATTCATTGGGAAATTTGATAACATGTCTATCTTGATGCTTACACCTTATTACCTTGACCAATCTAATGATTCCTTGTCCTTAATGCATCCTGAACTAATTGATTGGGATCAAAATGAGCCGCTTGACATACCCACCTTTTCAAACGATGATTCCCTCGTGAACTTCCTATGTTCCGATAATCCTCATGCATGTTCTACCATTGAATCTCAGAACAAATTTCCTGACAAAGGGAGTGTCAAACCTTTTAGCTGCAAAATGAAAAATATAAGAAATGAGTCTAATAGTGAAAACCATCTGATGGCACTATTAAATCAAGAAAAAGTAAAAACAAAGAGCGCATCTCAAGGTGAAAACCTCCCTGAGGCACCAAGAGATAAAAGGTTTGACACTCTCCTAGAACACTATTAGGAGAGATCTTCGGTACTAATAGAACCTACACAATATATCAAAGTTGGTACAGCCGAAATAGTGAAGACCCTATGTTTAGCGGAATCCATGATAGAAGAGGAGAAACCTCGTTTCACCAAATTCTTTGAGGAGAGGCAAATAAAATTTGCTTGGTCATATGCTGACATGTCAGGCATAGATCCAAAACTCATTATGCATCATTTATCATTACCACCTGGTGTAAAACCAGTAAAGTAAAAACTAAGAAAAATGCATCCCCATATCGCCCTTCTGGTGAAAGCTGACTTGAAAAAGCTATTAGATATAGGATTTATAAGATCTATTGACTATGCCGAGTGGATATCAAACATTGTTTTGGTATCCAAACTAGATAAGAGCATCAGGATATGCATGGACTTCAAAGATCTTAACAAAGTCTGTGCAAAAGATGTTTTTCCTCTACCAAACATTGATCTGATTATAGACTTCACTGTTGGGCATGGAATGTTATCACTTATGGATGGATTTTTAGGATACAAAAAAATAAAGATAGCACATGAAGATCAAGATAAAATGGCCTTCACATGTCCTTGGGGCACTTTTTGCTAGAATGTGATGTCTTTTGGGTTGAAAAATGTTGGAGCTACATATCAGAGAGCTATGACTACCATCTTCCATGACATGATGCATAATTTTATGGAAGACTATGTAGATGATCTCTTGGAAAAATCCTACACTAGAGGACACTTAGAGATTCTAGACAAAATATTCACAAGATTGGAGAAATTCAAGGTGAGGTTAAATCCCAAGAAATGTGTGTTCGGTGTAACATCAGCTAAACTTTTGGGATACATTGTCTCAACTAAAGGCATTGAGGTGGATCCTACAAAGGTCAAAGCCATCATGGAAATGCCTCCTCCTAAAAACATCAGTCAACTCAGATCATTACAAGGAAGGTTCCAATCCATCAGAAGATTCATTGCACAACTAGCTGATAAAACTCATCCTTTCAACCACTTATTACGCAAGAATATCTCTTTCAAGTGGGATGACAAATGTGAAGCTGCCTTCAGTCAACTAAAGTAGTACCTAATGACACCGCCTGTGTTGATACCACCAATCAAGGGAAAACCATTATTACTATACATTGCAATAACTGAGATATCTTTGGGAGCCTTATTAGCACAAGAAGATTCTACAAGAAAGGAGAGAGCCATCTATTATATCAGCAGGACCTTAAATGGTTATGAGATCAATTACACCTTTATTGAGAAAGCTTGATTAGCGGTTGTATTTGCTACACAACAATTGAGGCACTACATGCTGACTCACACCATCAAACTCATTGCCAAAATTGGCCCATTAAAGTACTTACTCAACAAAGCTACTTTAACAGGGAGGTTAGCCAAGTGGGTCATGCTATTGAGTGAGTTTGACATCCAGTACATGGACATGAAAGCAATCAAAGGTCAATCCATAGCAGATCAACTAGCTGAAGCACCATTGTTAGATAATAATCCAATGAACATTGAATTCCCTGATAATGATATCCTAACCATATCTACACAATAGTGGCTGCTATACTTTGATGGCTCTTATACACAAAATGGATTAGGCGCAAGATTCTTGTATTTCTCACCACAAGGATACACAATTCCTAAATCCTATAGATTAATGTTCCCCCACACCAACAACATAGCTGAATATGAAGCATTGATCATTGGAATCAAGATAGCTGTTGAATGGAAAATCACAAAATTGCTAGTCTATGGTGACTCACAACTGGTCATCAACCAAGTCAACGATGATTATCAAAAAAAGGATGACAAGTTGCTGCCCTACAAGAGGATGGTGGATGATTTCAAAAAGTACTTTGTTGAGATCAAGTTTGCATAGGTTCCTAGAATAGAAAAAAAATTTGCAGATGCAATGGCCACCATTGCTTCTCTCTTACAGATACCTAAACAACAAAGACATTATGAATTCATGGTGGAACAAGTGTCCAACCCAGCCTATGAAAATCCAGAATCCCAAGTGATATGCCATATTTTCGACCCTCAAATTTCCCTCTATAGAGAGATCCATACCTACTTGCAAGACAATACCCTTCCAATTAACTTATCTCAAAACCAAAAATGAAAGTTCATTCGACAAGTGGCTCGCCACACCCTAATAGCTTATGTGCTTTATAGCTGAGGTTTGGATGGTACTCTTCTTCGATGTCTAGAACATAACAAAGTTGAAACCGCTTTACAAGAGGTTCACAAAGGTATCTGTGGCACACATTCAAGTGGCTTAACCTTGGCTAAGAAATTATTACGATTGGGGTATTACTGGCCGAATATGGAGAAAGAGTCATTTCAATATGTCAAAAGGTGTTCCAAATATAAAATTCACAAAAACTTGATACATGCACTGGCACAAGAGTTGATCCTTTCACAGCTACATGGCCCTTTTTTCAGTGGAGATTGGACCTTGTAGGTAAGATTCACCCCTCTTCCTCCAACGGACATAAGTTTATAATCACATCCACAAAATACTTCACCAAGTGGATTGAAGTTGTTCCTCTAATCACCATCACCGAGAAACAAATCTCATCATTCATCCTAAATTATCTTGTCTATCAATATGGTGTTCCTCAATCTATCATTACAGAAAATGGCTGACCCTTTAAGAATCAAGATGTTCAAGAGCTTTGTGAAATATTCCATATCCAACATCAATTTTCTACACCTTACTATCCCCAAGGGAATGGCCAAGCAGAGGCCTCAAACCAAACTATCCTGAAGATTTTGAAGAAAACTATTAATGAAGCTAGACGTGATTGGCATGTTCAACTAAACCTGGCATTGTGGGCTTATAGAACTAGTATTCGTACCCCGACAAGAGCAACACCCTATTCTCTAGTCTATGGATCAGAAGCTATTCTACCTATTGAGGTTGAGATACCATCCATGCGTGTGTCACTTAAAGGGATGATTTCAGATGAGGATTACAAAGTATCTAGGCTACAAGAATTAGAACTATTGGATGAATGTCGACAACATGCAGTTGATCATCTAAAAGCTTATCAAAAAATTAAGGATATCTAGGAGCTACAATCACAGAGTAATACCTAGAGAATTTCAAGTGGGCTACTTAGTCTTAAAATAAAACCCCCGTAATCAACAAGATTGAGAGAAAAAGGGGAAATTTGAACTTAACTGGTTGGGTCCCTTTGTTATAGTATCAGTCTTTGGATCAGGAGCATATCAATTATCCACACTAGAAGGGGATATGTTTGACGAACCCCTCAACAGCTTGCATCTCAAAAGGTTTTACACCTATCTCATCCAATGCATTGGTAAAGGTCTTGGAAAAATACCAAAAACATCATAAAATGTCCTAAAAAAATACAAAATACAAAAAACAAAAAAAATGCAAAAATGCAAAATCCAAAAAAAATCAAAAAAAGGATTGAAAACAATAAAGAAAAAGGATCGTCCTTTGTGAAAACCACTTCGGTGGTGCTTTGGGCAAGTACCTTGGTGAAAACCTAGAAAACATGTGCCTTGTGTAAAATAAGCACTCTCCATCTATCTTGGGCTTTGTGCCTTGCTCTATATCATTCATCCATCATGCTTCCATCTCTGCATTTGTCACGCTTCCATGTTCGCATCATAGCTTGATCCAGTGTTTGTATCATTGTATCCCCTAGCATTACTCGGCCCATTCTAAAAATTACTTTGTCTTATCATATCACACTGGGGGCATGCCCTACATTGGATTGGATTCTTGTACATTCTCAAGGTTAGAAAATCAAAAAATCCCAAAAAAATTCAAAACATATCAAAATCCAAAAACATTCAAAACATATCAAAATCCTAAAAACATTCAAAACATGTCAAAATCCCAAAACAGGTCAAAAAGTCAAAAAGTTAAAAACATAGTCTTCGTTCAAACTACATCATCTCTAAACTTTGAACATAGGCAAGGGTGATCTTTGATTATCCCCCGAGACATTTAGGTCAGTCTTTTAGGTGTTTGCTATGTTCATATTTTCATCTTGTAAATCTTGGTCGTGCCATTAGTCGAACTACGTGGTCTTTGCATGTATAACGTAGGCAAGGCTAATTTGTTGATTAGCCCCCGAGGCCCCTAGGATAGTTCTTTAGGTTAGTTCTTGGTCGTCATGGTCATGTCTCACCCTGGACTAGGTGAAAAATTATGTACTCACTAGGGGCAAATAAACTTTGAGCTTGAATCAACAAGAAAACAGTCGTCGGACTAACGTTAAAAACACAAACTTCAAATGAATGGTGATCTTTCTGAATCAAAGGTTTATCACGTTAAACATGAAAGTTCCAATTGTTCTACTTTTATTTTTTTTATCATATTTCTCGAGTCCTCGATGATGTATTGAACTAGAGGAGCAAGGAAGGAGTATGTTTTTTCTTTGTCTGTTGTCTATGAGTTTATCATTATTACTATGCAACTTGTCGCGAGATTTGCACTATAAAGTATCACTGATGACATTATGAATTTGCATAGGAAAAATATTAACTCTTGTCTGTTTACGCAAGTAATGCTTAGGTCATCTTGGTTTATTTATACTTAGATGTTTGTGTTAACTTGCAATTTTAAAACATCATGAAAGTAGTACTCTGGCCATCTTAGTCTAAACTATGCCATCAATGCTTGTACTCACTTTCAACATTTTAAAGGCCCAATGATGATAAAGATCATGACAAATTGGTTAATATAAATGACAACTTTTGAATACGAGATTTGCATAGTTAAGTTAGACTGCATTCATGTTAGTATTGCATGTGTATTTATGGGGTTTTTCAATGCTGAAATAATTTCACAAGTGTCATCTCCATTATTAATGGATTAGTACATTGGACATTAACCAAAAACACATCATTCTCATTTAGTTACACATATGTTGCATTATCATTGGCATATGTTAGAAAACATTCTCACCTCATTTACATTCATACATTCCATCATAATATTTTCCTCAGAAAATACAAAAGGAAATAATAAAGGACATACATTGCATATCATTTCCAACATCAAAATCATGTCATCCACTGTGCTTAAATAAGTGAGTCTCTTTAGATTTCCAAGAAAGTTGGGAAATATGTCAAAGTTATGAAGCTTAAAAGATCAATCTATTGTAGTCTTCCCACAACTTTTGGAAGTTGGATAGACTCACTTATTCAAGCTTAAGGCCTTGAACATTTGAAGTCATGCACATTCAATCATTTGCATTACACATCATCCAAATCACATCACATTGCATAATCATAATAAATCACATCACATTGCATAATCATAAACATTACATCACATTGCCTAATCATTATCATCACATAGAAATTAAATAAATTCACAACATTGCATATCATAATAGTGAAATCAAATGCATATCAACATTTAGATCATAATCTACATATCATATATTATCAAAAATTTCATAATGTCCACGTGTACAAGGATATCCAAAAAGTAGGATGAGATACATCAAAATCCAAAAGGGCATTGTATCATGGGAAACACATCCTCAATCTCACAAAAGGTGTATACACAATGTCCAAGGAAGATCTCAAAATGCTATGTTGAGCTCCCACTAGATGTTGTTTCTCTCATGGAACTAGTACCTCCTCTACCCGACAGACCTGCACCTGGATCTCTCCTATCTCCAGAAAATGGTTGTGTGACACCCATGCTAATAGTCCGAGAATGAGATCTGCCAGAACGAGACTGTACAAAACTCTCTCGTCGCTCAAGAGGAACCAACTCATGATATTTACCTCAATAAAACTGCAACTCCTAAGAAATGTGTCGGATCTCTTTGAAGAAATCCATTGTACCTGCAGATGGTGCCATTTGTTGTATCCTCTCGGCAATGGCCTCAACTTGCTCTGTCTGGTGTCTAAAGGAATCCCTCTCTTAAGTAAGTATGATCATTTG
Organism: Sequoia sempervirens; assembly: GCA_007258455.2. Taxonomy (NCBI): domain Eukaryota; kingdom Viridiplantae; phylum Streptophyta; class Pinopsida; order Cupressales; family Cupressaceae; genus Sequoia; species Sequoia sempervirens. The sequence goes on from VDFB02000017.1 coordinate 325,502,139, forward strand.
TGCCTACAATTGTTGTATTTGTTGCCTATTTGTCCCTCTATCAGTCGTCAAAATATCAATATGTGCCCAACACTCCCCTAACTCATCCTAAAGGGACACAATTTGTGCTCGAGCATGTGTTATCTCACTCTAAAATGATTGAACCTCTTCCTACAAATCCACTATCTGGGACAACTGTTGATGAGAGGGTATCCCAATCTGAATCTTGGGAAGCACTGCCTGAGCTACAGTAACACTCCTCTTGCACCTCAAAACTACAAAATCAAATGCATGACTATCATTTGCACCATCATCACACTCCCCACCACCCACTGCACCATCATCACTCTCCCCACCACCCTCTGCACCACCATCACCTCTGCAACCACCCTCTGCACCACCATCATCACCTCTGCAAACACCCTCCCCACCATCATCACCACCCTTGTCATATCCTCCCTCTCCATCAACCGGTGGTACTAGCTCCTCTAGATGAGTAAATCTAGGAAAGGGATGCATGTGGAAGTACTCTAAATAATCCTCAATCATCTCGGCATCTATAATATACGAAACATAATCCCATACACCTAGTGTCAAGGTATAGTACTTTGTATAAGTTGCATCATATGATACATAGGGGCCCCAATCTAAAACATCTTTTCATCACTGTGCATAATGGGAAACTCCCAGGGGGATCCCCTGAACCCATCCAAACTGTAGACATACTCGTAGATACAGGTATTGCTCAAGCACAACATGTGTCTGCCTAATCAAATAGCAAGATAACAACATATATGGCATCTCCAGCTGATCCTTTGGCTACTGCTCACAATCCAAGTTTAGGTGCCATGTGATAGTCTCAAAATCATCCAAAGCACGTCTCCAATAGGCAACCTTGCCCAATTTATGCTGGACATGTGGACCATTGTAACAAAAAACATAGGGTCTCCCTGGTGGTCAATGTCCCTCTCCCATGGGCCGAGTGATGGCTATATGCTCCCATGCCCATGTCTACAATAATGTGATGCCACATGACAAGCTTGTCACCCCGTAATAAACAACCTAGTGCAAATATCGGTATAGGTGGGCTAACATGCATGATCCCCATGCATACCTAGTACCATCAAGTGTCATCCATGATAGCACACGACCCCAACCTACTAAAAATCCCTTTGACCTACGATCAGGATAAAGGAATCCACCAATGAATCTAGAAAGAACACATGGCAAAGGATCATATCTACTAACCATCTATGTCCAAGGAATCCATCGGCCCGTAACATGATCATCTCGGCATAACCTCTGCAATGTAGTTGTCCTGCTTTGCTCTATCCTATCATAACCACTATCTCTCCCATCACTGGGATCTGCAAAATATGATAGACATCCTCTGGAGTCACTGTCATCTCTCTATGGCTAAGTGGAAGGTGTTGTGGTCACTATGCCACCTCTCTGCCAATGTCATCAACAAACCTCTATTGATCCGATACTGTGGGATATCCAATAAAGAGGTCAGCCCACAATGTGTGATAATATCCAAATCTGCTATAGACAAACGATGAACCATGTTCCCTATCTTTAGGAAACATTCCCGAGACTGGAGTACCTCTGAATCTCCCTAATCAAAGCATGTTCAATCAAGATTATCAGTCAATCAATGTCATGTTCAATCAAGATTATCAGTCAATCAATGTCATGTTCAAACAAGACTATCAATTATTCAAGGTAATGTGTAGTTAATCAAATCAGGTTCAATCAGGACAATCAAATCAATCAAAACAATCATCAACTCAGTCAATCAGGACAATCAATCTTATTATCAATCTTTGCCTATCATGAGGTTGATATGCTATCAAACCATTATCGATCCTCACCTATCATGAGGTCAATATGTTATCAAACCATTATCGATCCTCACCTATCATGAGGTTGATATGATATCAAACCATTATTTATCCTCGCCTATCATGAGGTCAATATGCTATCAAACCATTATCGATCCTCGCCTATCATGAGGTCAATATGTTATCAATCCTATCATCGTTTCTCGCCTATCATGAGGATGATAAATCAATCATCACACCATCGATCCTCGCCTATCATGAGGTCAATATGTTATCAAACCATCATCACTCCTCACCTATCATGAGGTTGATACATCATTAGTTCTCTCATTTGATTCTTGCCTATCATGAGATCAAATCATCAATTATATTACATCAATAAAACAATGCACATCTCACAATCAGATTGCAATCAATCCAAAACATGACAAAGCAAATGACTATTAGGACTCAGAAACATCTTGTGAACATCATCATGGGGGCTTTCCACAATCACACCTTCTCAAATGGGGTGAACCACAGGCTTAAACCACCTAGAATCAACCATGGTAAATACTTTCCAAGGCAACAAGAGGTGCCATTTGGGACCCCAAAGGCGCCAAAATAGAGTTTGCATCTCAAAAACATGTTTTCCAAGCTTGAAAGAGGCACCACTTAGGACCCCAAAGGCGCCAAAATAGAGTTTAACTATAAAAAAATTCATTTTCAAGCTTACAAGAGGTGCCACTTGGGACACCAAAGGCACCAAAACAATGTTGGAGCACAAAAACATGAATTTCAAGCTTGCAAGAGGCACCACTTGGGACCCCAAAGGTGCTAAAACTCTTAAAACACCCAAAAACAAGCATTTTCAACCTTGCAAGAGGCGCCATTTGGGACCCCAAAGGTGCCAAAACTCTCAAATGACACAAAAACTTGAATTTCAAGCTTTCCAAAGGCGCCATTTGGGACCCCAAAGGTGCCAAAACTCTCAAACACACTAAAAAACACTTCAAAATGGCAAAAAAACATCATCTGAACGTGCAACAACAACATCAAACGAGCTACAACACCTATCTACGATGTTCAAAATACCATTAAAAGGAAATAAAATGACTAACAAAGAGGTTTCTCATAAAGCGTACCATAGGTCCAGAGGCAGCAGGCTGATTAGGTTGGTGAAGACCCTCGAAACGATGCTTGTGGTATGGGATCACCATCTTCCTCTAAGCTCTCCACTCTTCAACTTCTCCAAACTCAAAATCTGCAAAATGAATCCTATTTTACCACTTTTACCTTTTAAGGGTAAAATGGAGGGAATTATGGTGGGATTTATTTCCCATTTTTACCAAAAAAGGAGGGGTAATTAATCAACACTATTCAAAGAAAGAGCTTGCAATGACCTTTCGAGTGATAAATCATCTCTGACATTAAAATCTCACTAAATCAATGTTGGATCATCATCATAATCATCACAATACCATCACCTCATTCCAACATTTCATTTTAACATCCTCACATTCACTGATTTATCTCTCAAGGGGGCATATATCCATCAATACCTAAAAATCAAAGGTCTAGGGCATGGTCTGGGGCATCAAAATCTTGCATCGTGTGGGGCATCAAAATATTTTCTGAGCATCGACATTAAAATTTTCTTTGAAGCAACATGTAAACACATTACTTCAAAGAGGGGAAAAATGTATACACCTAAAAACGGTCATCATATTCAATTAATTAAATTCAACCTATTTGATTAATACTTCAACTAAATATAAATAAGGTCTTATTTTATTTATATTGTTCACTTTCCTTTTAATTCTCCAAAATCACATTCTTCTAAATAATTAAATAAACAAAATACCCTAAACGTGTTTATTTCATTAACCTCCCTTAATCTTGATTAAGAATTAGAGCACATTTCTACAACTTTTTGTGTGCCACCTCATAAAGGTCACATGAAAATAAATAAGCCTAATTATTAATTAGAATTATCCTCACACACTTCCACTAATGAGAAAAATAACATGGCTTTATTCCCCCACACTTCCAACAAATTTGAATCACATGGGTCTTTGTTTCACATACTTGGGAATTCCATACATTTGGCATGTTTCCAATTGGTCAAAGGATTCTCTCCACACACATGGCATGTTTTCCTTGGTCAAGGGGACAACATCCTAATTCCATTCATCTCCACCGTCTATTATTTCTCCTTCGAATCTAGACCACTGATAGGTGCCACCTCACAAAATGCTTGAGAAATCCTATAAATACACCCTCTTGCCTGAGCATTTATCATCCACAATTTGAGTAAAGTTACTATGCAGGTTTATCTTAGGAGCTTGGAGCTTTCATGGAGTCTTATACTTAGTTTTAATATCATGTGTTACTTTGCATTCTCATCTTCGATTAATTAATTGCTTCATAGTTACATTTTATCGTCCCCATTGCATCATAGTTACATTTTAGGTTAGTTTGTTTTATGTTTGCATTTGATCATATGGATAATCATGGATAGTTCACTATAGTTTCATATCATCTCACTCATCTCCACTTGTTCGTCTATCATCAACATCATCCTTCGTTTATCATTGTATCCATTATCCTTTCCATCATTTTGTTTCATTTAGAAGCATATCACTAATTCTTCCAGCACACATTTTCACGTAGGAATCATCTGAGCTTGCATATTAAGCATCAAATATCATTTTCTAGGTAGTCATTTTAACAACCATTGTGCCCATAGAATTATGAGGGCAAAACGGTTTAATAAATCCCTAGAAATAGAGGACAATGATATGTATTTGAAAGATTTAATTATATTGCAAATAGAGTAGTTTTACTTGCTTCAAACTTTGAATGTAAACTGTCTCATTAAGGTTTGTGTTGATGTTAGATCTCTCCACATTCAACACACGTACACTACTAAGCTTCTCCCAAGAATCTTTGGTAGAACTGCAATTCATCACCTTCAACAATTCTAAATTAGCTAATCCACACAAAATATCATTCTTGGCTTTAGCATTACATTCATATAATCTACTTTCAGTTGGATCTGCAATAGGAGTGGCAAGAGTAGTATAATCACTTTTGACTTATTTCTAAACACGAAACCCTAGAGAGTTTAGTTGTCCTTCCATTCTCAATTTCTAGTAGTAATAATTAGTCCCATCAAGCCTAGGACCTTTGTATGAACCATCATGTTCCATCTCAGATCTTTGCCTCAAGTTTTTAAGCTTCTACAGAGGAACTTGGATCTAATACCAATTGTTGAGGACTTCCAAAGATTGAGAGAGGGGGTGAATCAGTCTACACAAAAATTAACCCCTTCTAAAACTTAAAAGTTTTAGTACAACTCAAACTCCTATAGAAAATAAAGATAGAACCTTAAGAAGAACAAAATATAGCAATTTGAACCTTTATCAACTTCAACAAGCTTTACCAATGAAAGATATAGCAATAATCACATCAACAACAAAGAGAAGGAAATAGATAACACACACATGCACAAGGATACACCAAATTTACTTGGAAAATCTAATGAGGGAAAAACCATGGTGAGAGTTAATTCACAATATAAGGCTCACTACCTTAAAGATAGATACAAAGAACTTGTTGAACTGAAGACAACATGAATTCAAGAGAAAGATACAAGGACCTAATGAGATTCACTATCTCAGATTAGGATACAATATGATTTAGAGATAATTACAATGATTTTGCAACACAACACTCTATTGATTGAGGCATTACAACACAATTGATCTTTCATTTCATAATATTTATCCCTATCTTTGATGGATATTTAATATAATTTACACACACATTTCTTCACACTTGTACACATCTCCATTTTGTTGCATCCAAAATGATCTTTCATTTATATCCACCGCAACACTTCATTTCTTCAATTAGGTCTGCTAGGAAGAGAATAAATAATGAATTCAACTAGTCAGCCACCAAAATCATAATGTAGTCCTATCTCAAAAATAAAGAGGACCAAAAAGTCTTAGTACTTCTTCCAATTCCATCCAAAATAATTTACATGCTAGTGCACATCAACCTAAGTCGACATCAAGGAAATGTGTGGATGAAACATTGGTGTGAACCAGTTGACTCAAAAACATGCTTATAATCATATTTACTTGATGTGGTCCCAAATATGATAGGTCAAGACCCAGATCTATCATTACGCATCTTCCATTGTTGGTGCACCCCCCCAAGCACACAATCCAAGCAAAGGAACAAGCCCTGTCGGCCATATATCCATAAAAACCGAAGAAAGACAACTTAAGATACAATGAGACACCAAGGTGGTCAATTAGAAACATGCAAATCACATGGGCATGTTTCTTGAACATCCAACATCACTTCCATACACTTCTTTTATATTCTCATGCCATATACAACCACCACAGATGAAATAGGTACAAAATAATTTATCTAGGAAGTACATAATACATAATCATGTGAGATATAACATTAAAATATCAAATTATATACCACATCAACACATGAGATTGGAATTGAGACATTGCATGAACATTGAGAACATATTCACCAAGCACAGAAGTGGAGACATCAATGCAGAGAAATGCGGACCATTCTGCACAATGCACAACACTACCAACCTTTTTCAATTCATAGAAACCTCCTCGATAACACTAGTGACCTAAAAAGATAGGAGTGCAACACCCACAAAACATTGACATTGAGTACTAAATTGCAAGACCAAAGCATCAACATTGGAGGAATGCAAAGTATTCTCCCATACAAACTTTAATCCACCATTCAAGAACATCGCTTAGGAAACTTTCAAGGGCTATAACTTTCTTTCAGCAACACATAATTCATCAAGAACATCAGGAGAGAAAATAAGGCATAATGTAGACCTTCAACAATATTTATCCACTATTAGTCATGCTTCTAATACTCATCGTAATATATCATTATAAAATCAACTCTGTTGATAATAATGCATTATATGAACATCAACAATTCTTCTTTGATAAGGAATGATATCCAACCATGAACTTCATCACTTCTTCTTTGATAAGGCATGACATCAATGAGGAACTTCATTAACTCTTGTTTAGATAAGGCATGACATCCAACCATGAACTTCAGCACTTCTTCTTTAGATAAGTTATGACATCCAACCATGAACTTCATCACTTCTTCTTTAGATAAGGCATGGCATCCAACCATGAACCTCATCACTAATGTTAGTCCAAGCTAAATATTACAATGATAACCAATTCCATGACTAACAATCTTCCAATAATCAATTTTGACACAAATGACAATCACATATAACAATATTTAACATGAGAGACAATCAAAAAACAATGTTGACACCAAATATCTAGCAACTACCAACAATCTCCTTAGTGTTGACATCAATGACAACCATCAGTGTTGATATTAATGACAACAACTACCAACACAACCATCAGTGTTGACATCAATGACAACAACTACCAACACAATCATCAATGTTGACATCAATGACAACTGCCAATAGGAAATATATCCATGCAAGTTAATCCTAGCCCTTGCTTCCATATTTAATCTAATCCCTATATTCTCCATTTGATAAGTTTATTTAAGAATACTTACCATTCTAATTTCACCTAATCCAATACATAGTAGCCACACACTATAAAATTGAGTAACTTCATAGATAAGAGCATCCACATATCAAATCCTTCATCGTTTGGAGCATATATCAAAAATAATCAATGGAGGTTTGATGTTTTTGTGTCTTTGCATTTGTACTTGTTTGTTGCTTCTATTTTTCTCTATCTTGAAAGTGTTTCTTCTATTTGGGTTTGATTTTATTACATATGTTTATGCATCTATCTCATCTTGTGTATCTCAATTTGGAGGTCCATAATTTAAAATTATCATAAGAAAAACTAGTAACTATTTATAGAAAATTTAAGTGATATTGCTTATTGATAGCTGGATACTACATACATAGCTAGTATGGTATTACATAAGAAACTAGATACTATACTGAATAAATAAATACTACATTCAATAACTAACAAGTTTTTTCCCTTAACAACTAAATATTAAATAAGAATATGGCAATCTAGTGATCGTATCAAAGAGATTAGTATTAACAACATTGCATGTCCCTATAATAATAGAATTACACACCCTAATACCTCTTTTACTATGTTTTGCACTAATTTTAGGTTTTTTTACCCTTTGTTTACCCTATGTTAACACCTTGTCTATCCTTGCGTATCATTTTCTATCTTTATGATTTTTATGTTTCCCCCTTTTTATGTGTTTAGAACTTCTTATAAGCCTTGCTTATCCTTATTCATGTTATGTTTATCCTTGTCAATCTAACATTTAATTTTGTTGTCTTCTCTTCCACGTGTTTGGAATACTTGTTTCCATCATATCTCAGTCTTAAATGACTAAATTGATGTGAAATCACTTTTATAATATTATTCTTATCCCCATTTCCTTCTCGTAATGTTTGGGTGTGATAGAAATAATCATTGATGAACACCCTTAGTCCATGAAATCATTACTACTTACACCCCTTGACTAGTGGGGTTAGTTTTGGTGAGTGTTGCCACCAAAATTTATGGGTATCTCATTATGATCTACACACCCTATTTATCATGTTCATTTTCCTTAGGACCCTCTAAAAGCTTAGAAATTAACCCTCTAATCCTCTCGTTTCCTCCACCCACTCTCTTTGATTTCTATTGTGCTCACACTTTCAAGAAGAAACTTTTATTGTGCAAGTGCTCTCTTGTAGGTGCTCTAGGTTTCTAGTTTTTTTTTTGTTTTTTTCCATGGATTTTTATGCTTGGGATCTTACATTTTCTAGCTATCCCTCTTGTATCTCTCTTTCTCCCCTTTTCCCCTATATTTTTTTGTACATTTTCTCCCTCCCTAGACATTAGGATCACATTTTTACACCCAAATATGCATGCTCTCTATTCATTACTGCCTCTTTCTATTCTCTTACCTCTAAAACCTTTTCTATGGTCATTTAATCATTATTTTGTATCTCCTAGCCATTTTCCATTGTTTTACACCTTTTAGGGCTAGCCTTTACACTCCAAGGTTTTAGTTTTTCTTACTATTATTATACATTATAGCCACTTATTTTCCATATCCTAGGTCTACATACACCATTTTACAAGTCTTTATGCTAATTTATATTGGAACAATCCATAAGGAGAATCACTATACTAGGATCTCCCTTAACACTTCTCTTTTGTAAATTTTTAATTTTATAGTTGATTCAATGCAATTTCATGTGAACTGACAATTGATAAAATTTATTTTTAATACTTCAAAAAGCTTCTCATGAGAATTCAATTCATTATAATATAGTGTGTTAGCTCCATTGGCCTTAGTTCATGGCCCCATTATTGAGCTTTCCCCTTTGTTGAAGGATTGATCCTAATATTTTCAAACTTTCTCATAATTTCCCCTCTATTGTTATATGCTCAATTCATCTTTTCTATTTTATGTTTATTTTTCTAGTTTATCTATATAATTTGACCATATTTATTTTTTATTTCTCTCATTTTAATAATTTCATGATTATGCATGATAGTGATTTCTTGAGCTCAAAAGACCTCAAGTTTTATTATTTATAGTTTGAAGGTATTCTAATATGATGC
>VDFB02000017.1:325518584-325607526 GCA_007258455.2 Sequoia sempervirens
CTCTCTCTCAACCTAGTCTCCCACTCGCTCACTCTCTCCCACTCTCTCCCACCCTCTCTCCCACTCACTCACTCTCTCCCACCCTCTCTCCCACTCTCCCAATCTCTCAAACTCTCTCCAAGCCTCCCCCACTCTCTCCCTCCCTCTCTCCCATGATATTCCTCCCTCCCTCCCTCCCTCTCCCACTCTCTCCCATTGAACCCCTTAATCTCAACCATTTTAAAAATAAATTAGTAGTTTAGAAAGTAGACTCAAAGCACTTTGATCCTTTTTTTTGTTCCATCTCAAAATTTTGAGTGTAACTATCCTCAATTTCACATCCAAGGTCAACATTTCCTGATTTCAAAAAAAAGTGGCCACTTAAGCCCCCTTTTTGGGAACCATCTTGTTGCACTTACCCAAAAGCTACCTTATCTTTCATTAAGGTAGAAAAATTTTGTTATACAACATGCCCCTTGAAAATTGGAGATAGGCACTTGCAAAAAGAAGGTAAACACTAATGAAAATGGTCAGTGGTATTGTGGAAGATGTGATAAAACTTTCCCTGAATGTGATTATAAATATATACTTCAATGCAAAGTTACTTCATTCACTTGGATTACAACTTTTGAAGAAGTGGCAAAAGAAATTATGGGTGTAACAACAAAAGAATTGAACATTTTGAAGCATGAAAAACAAGATGATGTTAATTTTTCACACATTATACAAAAGGTCCTTTTCAACAGATACATATTTAAACTTCAAGTGAAAAAAGAGACTTATAATGATGAACAAAGGATTAAATGCACAGTCATAAAAACAACAAAGTTTGATTATTCATCTGAGAGCAAAGCTTTATTAGACTCAATTGCAAAGCTATAGGTTTCATAACATTCAAATGCTTGAATGTATATAATTTTAACAATGTATTCAAACATTTGAAAAAAAAAATAGTGGATATATCTAAGTTAGTTAATGCCATTTTGTCATGATATACTTCTTTGATGTTGTCAATACTAAATCTAATGATTGATGAACATTTATGCTTTTAAATTTATTGTTATTGTTTTAAATGTATTTATCTCTCTATATATTTATTTCTCCCTCTATCTCTCTCTATATCTTTATCTATTTTTATCCCTTTTCCTCTCTCATTTTATAGTCATCTCTACCTCTATCTATAGGGAGAGATACAAAGGTGAAGCATTGGACCTTCCCAAAGATCCACCAATCTCAACACTACTCCCAACTATTTTGAGCATTTAAGTACATATTGTATGCTAGATTAGGAGGCATGTGTCAAAGCTCATATTTATTGATGCAAAATAGGTCCAAAGTCACAAATTTGACGTAGAGTTAGTTATAGTTTTTTACAAAATTTCAAGTGCCACATAGAGCAATGCTATTCCAATTTTTTATATCATGTCATCAAATTTGGCACTGCATCAAGATTTGTATCTTCATCAACATTAACAAAAGCAAAGGTATGTAATTGAATCCCTTGCATTTAAATTTTTCTATATATATAAATATTTTAATATTTTCCCTCAAATTCATAATATATATATTAGTGTGTATTTATTTATTGCAATAAAGAATTAACCTAAGTAACACATTAAGAATTCTAAGGATTTGTGCTTGGAAAAAATACATAACAATTTTTTTGTTGGATGTCGTGTTGTATAGTTTAGAAAAGCTCTAAATATGAATAGGATTTTAAGGCAATATATTATGGTAGCTTACAATGAAAAAGAAGGAAGGAAATCTATTATCAATTTTAATCTACAATTTAATACCATATGAAAAACCACATGTAGTATTATCTAAAATTAATTCTTGACATATTAATTTTATAAAATACACTTACCATTCAATAAACTCCTCCCAAGAAAGAAACCCTAAGTGAACATTAATTGAACCCTAATTGTAGATTCATAACTCTAATCATAACCCTAATTGAACCCTAATTGTAGATTCATAACTCTAATCATAACCCTAAGCGAACACTAATCCTAATCAAACCCTAATGCTAGCCTTAAAGTTATCATATAATCTAATTATCTCTCTTATCTAAATTTGGGTTGAATTATTTTTCCTTTATTTTTAATTGCATGTATTTTTTGTTTATTAGATCTTATTTTATGAATATATGCAAATATAATTTTACTTCTACATTCATTCTATGCCTATTTTTTTCATGATATTTTAACATTCATTTTCTGGAATATTAGATCAATCTCACACATATAAATATGAAACTTCAAAATTTTAAAATTGAATTCTACCCAAAACATAAACACACAATTAAACAAATTCTCAAAAGAAGAATGACAACATCATTAAAATTTCATTCAAAATTCACTCAAATCCACATAAGGAGAGAAAATATATTAGAATTATACGTTTATTCATGATTATAAGTCATATATGCATACAATTTAAGATAATTTGCATATATTCATCCAAAACTCAAAACAGGCTATCTATTCTATTTCGTTCACTTGGGGTTTTAACAGCCAATGGAACCACAAATATCACTTCCTCATCAGAGGACAGATATCTTTCTACCCATATATTCAACTCAAAACCTAGCTAGAGCTTTCATTAGCTCTCTCCCTACAAATGAGCCTTGAATTCCCTTTTATATGACAAGGGAGCAACAAGCTTTGGGCTCAAATGTAATTTCACCACAAATTTTCATTTGAACAAAATCTCCATTGCATTTTACTTTCATTTCAAAACTTCCCACATGTTGAATCTATAAAACATAGTGGCACACGAACTAGGAAAAGCTAAAAGAAAAGGGAACACAAATTGTCATCAAAATCCCCTTGTCGCTATCCCCACAAAAAAACTAGCCAACCAAATTGCCATGAAGGAACCACAACAACTTCTTATTTACCCACCACCCTACCCTTACCAACACTCAGACCCTGGTATACACGCCCGCTTCTAGTTGTTTCCCAATACGGTAGACCCTCAACCTCCTCTTCTTTCTTGTCTTTGCCCAATACGGTTCTAGTCTGTCCACTTGGGGTTTTAACAGTTGATGTGCCCACAGATATCACTTCCTAATCAGAGGGTAGACCATGATTGAAGTGACTTAAATACCGACAGTATTCTGAGTCAGTCTCGGTTACATCATCAGAAGTGTTGCTTGTAAGTTCAATGGGCGAGTGTTGGCATCCAGATAAGGAGCCATGCCCATACCTTATTTTCCTACCAACACTACTAGTAATGGAGCACACCGCCGACTGCTTGCCTTTGTCATCTACCAGTTGAGCAACAATGTCCTGGAATTGCAACCTTCTACTGCATCTAGTGGGCACAAGCCTGGGCTTGTCAACCAAAGCACCTTCTTGAATAGCAGGACTGAGCTTTTGTGAGCTCAAATGAACATACCTCCTTACTGACTTACTCATTTTGTCTTCTCATACAAGCACTCAAACTTGGTTAGACTCAACCCACAAAGTGCTCTATCTGCTACAAGAATGACACTATTAGCAGTTAATTCCTCTTGTATTTATTGTGCGAGGTAATGGCAACCTTCATCAATGCTTAGTAAAAATGCATGTGCAAACATGGCAATTTTGTGATGTATGTATTGTCACCGTTTAACTAGAGCTGCATGAGAATCCAAAGATCACCCTTCATGATTTCCCACAACATCTTCACATAGATTGAGATCAACGTGACTACACAAGCAAGGAATAATTCATTAATGCTTCACCATTTGTACAATAAAATGACCACCATGTGTCATTTTCCAACTTCAAATACTGCCCGCTGATCTCCTGAAGAGTTGGCAGATCAAACAGTTTATCTCGGGCTAACTCGGTTTGACATCCAACGAAGCATCATTCACCTTCCTCATGACCAATAACATTAATCCATATAGGACACACATATGCCTTTTACTGACCTTGCACCAAATAACAGGGCAACACCTTAGGTCTACGAGTTAGCGGGGTACAATCGAGATCTTCTCCCATATCTTTGAATTTGAAAAACCTACACATTACACAGTTAGTATTTAATGAAAGGCTTTGGCTAAGGTGTCGGTGACATGACCACTAGGGTTAATGGCTTAGGCTTACATCACCAGATTAAAATTAAAACCCAACTTTGATTTTAATACTTTATTTCCTCCGCAGGGTTTTATTTCCTAAGTCTCGGTTGGCCCCATTAAATTCTTATCCCAACCCTAACAAAGAACAAATGATTAAGCTAAGGATTGTATTTGTTGTTATAACTGTAGTTCTAGAGAATTCTTAATTACCAATTCTTATTTTTGCATTTGTATATGAATCCAATTGAATGCCTTTCCATATCATTATGGAAAATTTTATTATTGCAACCCTAACTCTAACACTAATTAAAGCTTGACCCTAACCTGATTGAACTTGTATTATAACCCTAACTCTAACGCTAATTGAATTGTAATCATAACCCTAGGTATTGTTGAAACCTAACCCCAATTGTATCAAAACCCTAGAGAACTCTAATTGAACCCTAACCCTAAAATAGACAATAACCCTTACCTTAATTGAACCCTAACTCCAATCCTAGCCCTAATTTAAGACTAACATTAACCCTAACTTTCATTAAACCCTTATTGAATTATAACCCAAATTGATCCCTAACCCAAATTGAATACTAATTGAACCTTAACCCTAAGTGAATAGCAACCTTAATTAAACTCCAACCATAATCCTATTTGAATTTTGACCCTAATCATAACCATAATTCAACCCTAACCTTAATTGAACCCTAACCCTAAACATGAGTTCAATTAAGTTTAAGGTTCAAATAGGGTTAGACTTTAATTAAAATTAGGTATAGGATTCAATTAGGATTAGGGTTGGGGTTGGGGTAAATATTAAGGTTCTATGATAGAGCTTGGGGTTAGTGTTAGGGTTCAATTGGGGCAAGGGTTAGTATTAGGGTTAGGGTTATGGTTCAATTAGGGTTTCATTAATGTTAGTTTTAGAATCATAGTTATGTTTAGGGTAGGATATAAAATTAGAGTTAGGTTTGAAGTTAATTAGTGTTAGTTTTAGGGTTGGGGTTATGGTTAGACTTATAATTAATGTTAGTATTGGGATTAGATTCTATCACTTTAATAAAAATAATCTTCTATAAATTCATTCATTTTGTTTTGAAATTATATAATTTAAAATATTTTTAAATTTACCTATGTTGATATATGAGAGATATATCAAATCTAAACTCTATTATATGTTGTTAAAAAATTTAAGTTGCTTATAAATAATTTTATGTATTTTTATAATTAACTTGACATTGTGTATAAAAAGGTTTAAGTTATGAATGTTATAATATAAAAAATAAATGTGTTTTCAATGTTTATTTGTCAGTTTAAAAGATGTGCCAATAATGTTGCAATCACTAATGATTAATTTTTTCTTGATGGTTAAAATAGATTGGTCAGTAAATTTATCATTGATTTTTTCTTGATAAGTAAATCAATATTTCATAAATTTATCTATAATTCTTATTAAATCTTTCTTAATTATATTAAATTATATTTTATTAAATTGTTAAAAAATTTAAGTTGCTTATAAATAATTTTATGTGATTTTTATAATTAACTTGATATTGTGTATAAAAGGTTTAAGTTATGAATGTTATAATATAAAAAAATAAATTTGTTTTCAATGTTTATTTGTTAGTTTGATGTGAGAATAATGTTGCATAGTAATGATTAATTTTTTCTTGATTGGTTAAGTGATATTGTGAAATTATTCTATGTTAATTTAATGTTATGAATGCTATATAATATAAAGAAAAATATTTCTAATATATTTTTAATTCATCTTTATATTTTATAAACAAACATCTAAAATAAAAATTTGATTGTAAAAAAAATACAACTTAATGAGTGACCATACATTTAAAGTTAAAAGTGAAATTATAAAACAAATTGTAAATTTATTTTATTTTTCTTCTATAAATATAATTTTTTTATTTGTCGTCCGCCTAGTAATGCCCACTTCTCCTTTTAATGAATGTTTTATTTTGCAAGGGTTGATTTAGTGTTTCCGTTGATCTATTTCTTGTAGATATCAATGGTGCCCGCCATCCTGTGATCAAGAATTGAAGGATCATGAAATCACGGGCGGGCGCCACGTGTCCTATCCGGGGGATCAAATTTGAGCTATCGTTGACCAACTACCATTTGATCTGAGCTGTTCCCTGCCATCCCACGATGGTGCTTGGGTTGATTGCGAAATCACGGGCAGGCACCACATGTCTCATTCGATGAAGCCTAAAGAGTAAAGGAAACACTAGCTGGCTTTAAATGTATTAAGGGGTAGATTACTAAAGTGTTCTCGAGATGCACATGTTCTAAATCGACGGATATGTTATAATCTCACTGGAAAAGCTGCTCGAATGTTAATGACAAGGCTAGTGACTGTGTTAAAGGAACGAGATCAACGGCGCCCGCTATCCCGCGATCAGGGATTACAAGGATCGTTATATCACGGCCAGGTGCCACGTGCCCTTCTTAAAGGATGAAATATGTGTGACCATTGATGAGTTGTCTCTTCAAGATTGACAGTGCCTGCCATCCCGCAATTAGGAATTTTGGGATCATGATGTCGCGGGTGCCTGCCACGTGTCTCATCCAATGAAGCCTAAGGAGTGAAGAAAGCGTTCATCAATTTTAAATGTATTATGGGGCAGATTACTAATGCACTTGTAAGATGCATTTGTTTTATTTCAATGCAAATGTTATGATTTTAAGGGAAAAGATGCTTGATAGTTAAAGGAAAGGACGGCGACCATTTTTGAAGGAGTAGGATTTATGGTAAAAAGATCGATGGTGCCCGCCATCCTACGATGGTAAATCAAAGGATTGTGATATCGCGGGCAACTGCCACATGGCATTCCTCGCGGTGTATGACATAGTGGGCCCCTTTATTGCCATGTTGGTGATTATGTCATCCTATTTTGAAGATGGTCGTTGATGATTTGATCAAACTAAAGGATCAACGGCTCAAATTTAAATATGTATCAAATTATGTTTGGATCCTTTGTGTATCCCGCGAGTGAGCTTTAATGGCGGATGAGACATCTACTGGCAGGATTTGATCGACATAATATCAATTTACTCATCTCATTTGTATCACAAAGCATCCAAGTATTTCGTGAAAACAGTTTTAGAGCCAAAGGTGAAATTGTGAGTAGCTGTAGCCATAAATTGGAGTTTGTGCGAAAAAAGTCGTGAGTTAATTTTTTTTGTTTCCTAGTCATTTTGCACCTAAATTTGGGAAGGGGGGGTCTACTATTCTTGTCACTGAGTTCACTAAAATATTTTGTTAGGGATATTGTTTAATTATAAATTGTGAGGAATTGCGGTATTTTTACTCTGTAATTTCCTATTTCTGCTTAGTCATAGCCACTTGAAGTGTAACATTGTAGTGAGGCCCTAGTTTGTCTAAAATGGTGCCAACCAAGCAACACTCTAGCCACATTGAGTATTTGAAAAGAAACTTGTACGATGATTTCCTAGATCAATTTCCATTATCAACAAATGAAAAAAAAAGGTTTGGTGTTGATGCGAGGGAAAATCCTAGGGGAGAGGTTGGTGTGTAATAATTGCAACATTGTTGATGCTAGGGTTCCACTCACAGGCTTAGAAATGTTCAGATTATGGTATGAATAGAGGAATTTGCCTCATCCTTTTTCAAATGGATGGATGTACGACATGGGAAAGTTGGTTGTTCCAAATGTGTTCCCTGATGTGGACTTACTTAGAGCAGTAGCCAAAAGATATGACCCTATCACACGGGTAATCAAAGATAATGATGGAAGGGTTCTATTAGAAATTAACAAAGATATTATCCAATAGACTTTTGATTTGAGTGAGCCAAGTGATGACTTGGTTCCTATTAATCTTGAAGAAATGAAACAAGAGTATACAAAATTGAAATCTCTTTTTAGGGTTAAGTTGCTTCCACCTCATCTGGTTAAGGTAGGGGGTTCACAATTTCACATCAGCCCTAGTGACCAAGAACCCTTCAGATTGAATTTTTTTGCAAAGCCTTTCCTAGCTACTCTCTATTCACTATGTCAGATTTTGGGTTTCAGCCCTGGTGCAGTAATGACGATTGCATACATGTTCATGGGGGTGCAAATACAACACCCTAACTTCTCTGTAACATATGACTTTGCTTATTTTTTGGTGGACAAGATAGATGGACTATCAAAGCTGCAGAATGGTGATACTGGTACTCAATTCTTTTGGTATTCCATGTTGATGCATATGTTCTTGTTTAGGAATGTTGATTTCTTTGCTGAGAAGATGAACTTAAGACAATCAGTTAATGGAGAAAGATTTTTAGTTTAGATATGGGCTGTAGATTTGTCCTATAATAAGGAAAGCACTAGTTATGTGCAATTTGATAATTGTTTTGCTACAAGATTGAGGGCTAGATTGATAGTAAATGTACTTAGGATCCCTAAGGAAGTGCATGATTTCCTTAGGCCGAAGGAGAGGAAACCAGAATTGAGGTTTTTACATAACTGGGGTGACATTATCCCATATCCAGTCAACACTGTTCTAAGAATATATGGATTTCAAGGAACCCCTCACCTACTGCCATACAATGTGCCACTAAGACTAGGGTTTTCAAAAGTTATGTGGCAGATGGGGTGTATTCATAAAGATAACCTAACTAGAAAGGGGAAAGGAACATTATTCCCTGATTATACAGTAGTGTTTGAATTTACATTTTCAAAGGGAGGCTAGACACATTTTGAAAAATTCTTTGTTGATTACCATTTGAGATTTGGTCCAAGGCGACAACATGATCCTGAAGGTTTCTTTGCTCTTTTCAGACAAAGAATAAAAGGTGGCAAATTTGCACATGAGTTCAATTTCCTTGAAGATCTTATCAGGAATGAATTTGATTTAAATAGATAGGAATTGAACAAGGAAAACTGGATAGCTTATAGTAAGCTACTGGATATTGTGCATGAAATGGATCTGATGTATGATCCATTTATGGAATTCACTCCATACCACAAGAGAATTAATTTTTTAATGAATAATTTCAAGGAGATAATGGACACCTTGACAACCAAAAAGATAAATTTAAGGCTAAGTCTGGATATGCAAAGACAAAGTGATGTGCTAATTGAAACAAGGTCAGTATGTCAGCCTACAAAAAGGCGGCCCATCTATAGGAGGAAAAGGGATACTGGCAGTGATGAGGAAGAAGTAGACAGAAAAGGGAAGAAAATAATGAAGGCACCTTTACAACCAGGCCCAAAATTCAAAGTACCCGGGGCTATTAAAATTATTGAATTAAAATCTTCACCAGAGCACAGTCCCCCATCACCACCACCTGAGCCAAGCCCTAAGAGGAAAAGAACTGATCACCTACCTAAGGATCTCACAGATGAAATTATTGTTACTAATCAAGACATGCAGGTTGGTATGTCGTTCCCTCCTAGGTCAACTGAATTGGTTCTATCCGATTTGGATATGAAGGGTAAGAGTGTGCAGGATGCAAGAATGGAGGCTTACAAGGAGTTCTTAGATGACAATGCATTTGTAAAGACTCTTGTATTCTTGCAATTGGCATGGAGGATGAAATTTAAGGAATATCAAAATAAATGCAAGGAGAGAAGAGAACTAAGGCTTGACAGGTCAAATCAGGAGAATGATGAAGAAGTGAAAGCTAAACTAATGGAAGAGTTCAAAAACATCAATCCTGAAGAAGGAAGACAACTAGTGAATCAAGCCAGTGTTTTGATTTTTCCTGAATGGGACATTGCAGATGCAATGGATTTCAATGCCATTATAAAGTCCAAGAATCCTTTTCAGGATTTTGAAGAAGTTAAGGTAGCATTACAAAACTATGCCTTCAGTGAAGAATATGAGACCTTGGCAATTTGAGCATTGGCTCCACAAGGAAGAAAGCCAGACATTGTTGATATTAATCTAAATTTCAAAGGAGGATTAATAATAAAGAGGGCTTCAGAGACTACAACAACCAAAGCCACTAGTTTAACTATGAATGTGGCCAAGTTGGCCCAAAAGACTGCTAAAAGGGAGGAGGTTGAAAGAAAGAGCCTAATGGAGAAGTATAACATTTTAATTGAAGAATATAGTAAAATGCAATAGAGGAATGTTGAGCTGCAAGCTGAAGTAGAAAGGTTCAAGTATAGACATACTAGGGAAACATCCAATGCTCCAGGAACCAGCACATCACCTTCCATATTAGGGTCAATTCCTCATGCTTCTCCAAATGTTTCTACACCAGGGTCTCCCATTCAAAATCCTGCTCTTACCCCTTCTCTAGAACAAGTTGATGAAGAAACAGAGTGCTCTGTTGATCCAACAAAGACACAGCTCATGTAGAAAATTGATCAATTACAGACATCACTAAGGGTAAAAGAGGAGGGTTTTCTTTCAAAAGAAAAAGAAATTATTACTATTGTTTTGGAGCATTTAAATGAAAAGGTGGATAATAAACTGCCCTCTATACATTCTTTGTATTCTTTGATATTTGAAGCAATAAAGAATATTAATAGGGATCAGGGGATAGTGATTCCAATAATTCAAAATTAGATCCCTAGGGAAAATGATCTATATGTTATGAATAAAGCCTCAAGGTTTGATGTAAATAACAAGCCCCAATCATTGAAGCCTACTTATATATTAGTTAAATCATTGCAAGGTTTTCAGACCTTACCAGATGATCTAAGTAGGAAGATTAGGGAATTGGTAAAGAACTTCAATGATTGGGGTAACACACTGTTACCTGATATAACTAATGAGTAGGGGGAAATTAGAACACTCCAACAATGGTAAGATCAAGCAAGTGAAGTCATCAATAATCAAATTAAAATAATTTGTGATGACTCAAATTATGATTTGTTGGTAAATTGTATGGATAAGATTATTGGTATCAGCTTATTTTTGGAATCTTTTGAAAGAGATGCTAATCAGGTAGCGGTAAAGTATATACCTTATAGTACAAAGGTAAATGAGGTGATTAATTTTGACTTTCCAACTGACGAAGAATACCAGAGGTGGGTGGCTAAGTATTTGAATGATGATGAGTAAAAAGAGTGGGCTACCAATAGGTGGCAAATCAAATGTTGCGGTTACAGTGTTTCTAGTTTTGTATGGATGACTTTCTTGGCATGGGTTTCGCGTGGTTTTTTGTTATTGTATCAGCCTTCCTCTGCCGACATGATGAACGAGAATATGCTCCAAGATGATTGTTGTTGTAACGATTTTTGAACAAGAATATTTTTCAAGGTGGTGGCTATTGTAACAAATTTTGGAATATCACCAGGTGCTCCAATTGACTGACAGGTGTACTTTCTAGCCTGGTGCTTATTTGCTCCTTCATTTTCTATAAGAAGTATTTCAAGGCCGAAGTACGGGTTAGCAAGTTAGATATTTTTTGTCAAGTCTAGGTGAAGTTGCAGAGTGAATTGTAAAGTCCGATGGTTTTAGAGAAATGCAATTTAGGTTTTGAGTCATTATGTTGTTTTGAGTTCATAGAGATTTAATGTTGTATAACAATACTAGTATTTGAGTTGAAATGAAAATTCAAGCTCATGTCTCTCCATTGTACATGCATATCTGAACTTTCAATGAAATAACTAAGGGTTGTTTTATCCATCTCACTGTTGTGGTGTGTATGATTCTATTTTAGCTTTAATTCAAGGAATTAATCAAAATGCTTGAATGGGATTATAGGCGGATATGTGCTATATAAGGATTTGATAAGTAGTCATGGGTTAGAATACATATTGATGAAATTGTAATGCAATATTCTCAAGGATCTTATATGTGATGTATTAAATCTATTATAAACCTCTAGATGCTTATGAATTTGACTCCTACAATGGATATATGGCACTGATCTAAGTTGTAATTATTTGTGTAGTTCAGTATTTGTTTGTCTTTTCCTAGAACTTGCTACAAATTGCAAATCATTGACTATCTTATACAATGGATTATGTTTAGTTATCTCATGCTCCAGATAGTTGATATTGTCTATAAACAACCATTTCTAGTTGATATTATCTTATCGTGTTGAGCTATTAAGTGAGATCATCTGCTATTGTTAATGTTGTTTATAATAATAGTGCAGAGGTTGTAAACACATTAAGGGATCACTCTCTAGGGTCTTGCAGAGCTCGAAGTGTAGAAGGCTTTTAAATTCCTTGTCAGTTGGTCCAGGTCATTCGAGCTGCCTTCGATTGGAATTGGCAATTCCATATGTACATTAGAAGACAAACCTAGTTACATTGTAAAAAGAACCAACATACATGTCAACCACTAAACAACCACCTCTACAACTGACTTTTTAATCTTTTATGATCACATGAAACATAAAACACACTAATTTTAAGGTTGTTAACATCACTATTGAAATGTTTTCATTTTTTGACCTTTCAAACATTAAAAAGTACATCATTAAATTAATTATGTAATGGCATAAAAATTAAAAACATCATGAATTAATTATGTAACCACATAAGTCAAATATAATTCTATAAAGAAATTAATATCAAATAGATAATATAATCGCATAACTTATACATTTCAATGTCATTAATCTTCTTCTTCATCCAACTATTTGTCTGTATCATCTGATCCAGATTCGACATTGTAGGGATTGGTCATATCATCATCATCATCATCGATATCAGTTTCAATAATGTCATCATCCACATAGATATCATCTTCATGAGCATTAACTCCTACATCATCATGATCTAGTTCCTCCTCTTCGACATCTTCGTTAGGGACATCATCAACTAACCATTGATCCTGATCATCATCTACATCATCTTCTAGTTTTTTGGTATCTTCTTCTTCCACCACATTATACTTTACCGGCCTTCCTCTTGGATCATTTCTAACAACGAATGACCAACCCGGTTTACTTGGAACCTCTAAGTAAAATACCTGCTCACATTGTCTTGGAAGAACATAGGGCTCATTTCTAGCTCGCTCGATCAACCTTGTATTAACCATGGTAAATCCATTATCATGTTCAATAATAGTTCTTTCAGGATCATTTTCATTCAATCGTATCTTGTACCATAGGATGACGAACAAAATTAATTTGAAGGACTTAAAGTCACACTCAAGTATAACATCCAAAATCCCATAGTATCAATTTTCTGGGACTTATGGATGTATGTCGCTTCTAGATGAAATATTAGTCACCTGAAAGACTGTTGTTATACCAGAATCACAAGTTTTCTTCATGTCATCCAAAATTTTGATTCAAAATTTATGACCATTGCACCACATAGCCTTGTGGTGTTTCACCTGCTATATGTCAAACATGTAAAAATTATTGCAATATCATCAGTTGATAAACATATTTATTCTTGGTTGAATTTATGCAAAGAAAACAATCTCAAGATACATATACATCAATATACTTGAAAATAATTAAATAATATGGGTGATTAATATATTTATATGTACCTTTTTATCTCTTAAACCATATGCTAAATCAATTTCTCTTTGTGTAACATTGGAATCTCCATTACGATGAGCTTCTTTAACCAATGAAGCCACACCTTCCCATGTTAATGCATGACCAGATTGTTGACATCGTTCAATCCATACCATCATCCAATCAAGATTGTTGGTGACGTACAAATGTAGTGCATCCCACTCTCGACCAACTATACCAAAAAATTGAAATTCACAAACGACATATAATTAGTTAAATACCACATATACGACCTTAATTTATAATTGATGTATATTGAAGATTAAAAATTAAATAAGTACAATATACATAAAAAACCATATGTAAAATGTATTCCAATTAATCTCCATGACCATCTTATAATTACCTCTCACTTTCCTCAATCTACCTTTCCCCAACAGGTACTCCCCTTTGAATTTGTTAATGGAGTTGGGATCCTAAATGCGATCTACATGGATCTTTGTTGCAAACTTAGGAAGATATTCACTAATATACACCATGGTCCGGTATACCATAAATCCCTCCACCATAGAACCCTCAGGATGTGCTCTTTGTCTAACCAAAGCCTTCAAAAATTTCAAGTGCCTCTCAACCATCCACATTGACCTTGTGTGTACAGGTCCACACAATTCAATCTCCTCAACTTGGTGTATAAAGTAGTGTTCTTGTGCATTGAAAAATGTTGAAGGTAGACACTTTTGCATTTCACACATTAGACGAGGAATTTTTCTCTTCCAATAATTTATATCTTCTTTATGGATTTCTTTAGATGATAGCCATCTACAAGTGATTCAAGGTGCAAATATATTAACAAGATTTAACAAAAATATACATTATATTATATAACAAGTAAAACAAATGGCAATTATAAGATGTATACAATGAATTGAACAAATCTCGTTACTTACCTCATGTATTTTCCAAGATCATATACTATAACTTGCTTGACATTGTTGTCAAGTTGTCACTGGGAGAGATAGAGGTGGGAGCGTCTTTGCCAACAATTATAAAATGATCTTTTCATTATTTTTCAAAAGTAGTAAAAAAATACACTGAAAAGTACATGCATTATACAAGTGTATATAATATACCAAAATAATTACCTTAATGAAGGTATACCAATCATGCGTTTTCATCCCTGACCCAAATTCACCTTTCTTTGTTATTATATTGTTTATGTTTGCAGCAAATCCTGTGGGAAAACAAATTTTTCGTATGACTTCTTTTATAGCATTGCTTTGCTGCTTTATTAATAACCAAGGAAGGAACTTATATTAATTTGGTCTCCATCACTATTTAATTGAATGACATTTTTCATTACATGATTGGCTTCCTGAATGTCACTACAAATTTTGACAATTTTTTCTTTGTCATGCCTT
Organism: Sequoia sempervirens; assembly: GCA_007258455.2. NCBI lineage: Eukaryota > Viridiplantae > Streptophyta > Pinopsida > Cupressales > Cupressaceae > Sequoia > Sequoia sempervirens. The sequence goes on from VDFB02000017.1 coordinate 325,533,445, forward strand.
CCATCCAATATTTTCCATAACGTTCATGTTATATTCTTTCTTATATGCATTGTATCAAACAAATGCACAATTTGTAGCTGCTCATAGTAGGGCAACCTACTAAATTATCTAGGATAACTTTTTAGTCTTTGTGGAAGTCGACCATTAATGCCTTGATGACCTTCATGAAGCATATAAGTTAAACAAATTAACAACGACAATCATTGTCAATTACAACATGAGTAAACACAACACAATATAAAAATATAAATTCAAAACATATCATATATGATAGATAAACAATTTGATCTGATGTATAACCTTGATGATTAATTCTAGTATATTCCAACTTCCATGGGGTGATGACATTCTTTGTGTGGTTTTTATGTAGTCTCTTCTTTCCCATTGAAAATATGTTTTTCAGTAGTTCAATACTTGTGATTTCTATGGAGGAAGTTCCTATACTCATCAAACACCTGCTTTCCTAAACTTGTTGAATGACGAGATTTCATCTTTGGACCACAAATTGGACATGCAAATTTTCCCTTTATTTGAAGACCTGCAAAATGATATATAATTGGATTAAATATGTCAATTTTTTTAATTATATATAATGAATAGATTATTTTAAAAACATGCATGATATCTACTTCATCAAATTAAATATTGTTAAAGTGTAGTCAAATGTTATAACATACCACAAAAATGTGTTAGCCCTGGGGCATCATAAATTGTCCATACAAAGCATTGCATGGAATTGAAATTGTCTTTGTCTTATTAGTCTAGAGACGTCATACATAGTGATGCCATTCCATAACTTTAGTAACTCATCGATAAGAGGCTCGATATATACATTCATATCTTTAACTTGGTACTTACCTAGTTGAATCAACATAAACATTACATAATTATTATAACCATTTTACTGTAATATATATATAAATTAATGTACATGACTATTGAATGAAAAAAATATAAGTCATTATGCAACAAATAAGACAAATGAGATGCTACTACATTAAAGAAAATTGATGTAAACAAATACTTGGAACAATCATTGACAACATTATGTGCTCCCTCTTTAGTGACATCCATGGAGGAATGTTATTGTTGATAACAAAAATATGCCACACTAAGTAAATAGATCGTAGCTCTCCAAATGGATTGACACCATCCGCTCCCAATGAAAGTCTGAGATTACGAGGTTCTTCTTTAAAGTGTGGCCATATTTCCTCCATGTCCCTAAATGTAGAACCATCCGTAGGCATTCGAAGAATGTCATCTCCACTTCTATTCCGTGCATGGTAATCCATAAATTGCACTAAGCTTGCACACCTAAATAATCGTTGCATACGTGGAATAGTGGGAATATAACGAAGAACCTTGCGAGGAACCTTTTTTTTTAGTTTATTTGTTCAATATCTACTAAAATGACATTTCGGGCATTCTATTGCAAATTCATGTTGTTTATGATATATAATATGATCATTGGGACATGCATCTATTGCTTGATACTCCATTCTGATATCTTTCATAATGGAACATAAATCTCGATATGAGTGAGGTAAAATATTTGATGGTGGTAACAAAAATTCACCAATCAATCTACAACAAAAAATAATTTGTTCATATAAAGAATATTTATGGTACATATTTCATCCTTTATTTACTAATGATGAACTAACAACAATTAAAATAGATGAAAAAAGATGACATATATGACATACCTTAACATCCGTGAGATTGCTATGTTTGATAAACCATTCATAACCTTCAAGTTCAACAACAACAATACATAAGAGAGAAGAGTTGTTTCAGAGCCTTCATAAAGGGGCTCGTATGCCTTCTCAAGTATAGGTAAATCATGAACATCATCAAACTCATCTTGATCATCATGATCAGCTCTGCCACTAAATGTGTCATGGATCAATGTATTTGTACCATCATCTTCAACTGTGTTTTCTGGTGCATGATCATCTTCTTCCATAGGATCATTAACTTCATCTTTGATATTCACAGCTCCATGTTCATCCACTTGCAAAACCACATTCTCTAGGCCATGATAATCCATATCATCTACCCTAGGGTGCCCAACCTTTATAATAATGATTGACACAAATAAACCATGATCATGATCAAGTGATTATATATATATAATGTTAAAATGATATAAACATTTACAAATTCAATCAATATAAACACATATAATGAACAACTTACCAATGGATGATAATCATGCCCCCCTTCAACATGACCATGCTACCTACAATGTTTCTCAGCTGTTGTGATTAAAAGTCATCTCGTCTTTAAGCCCTTGCAATTATTGTAAGGACAATAATATTTCCCATCACCCTTTCTTTTCAATCTAGCCTACAATCTATCAAGTGTCTCTTCATTTTGTTCTAGAATAATATTATCTAACATGATTTTTCTTTACCAAGCTTGACTATTTAGATCTTCAAAAAATATCAAACTCACACTCCAATAATTTTTATTCATAGATAGGTAACATAATCTAATAATTATAATATTTTACACCAAAAAAATTTGGCATGCAACCAACCCTACAAAAGAGAAGATAGTCTAAAGTTAATGACCCCAAAAAACACTTTCAAATGCCAATTCCAAAACTTATTAAATTATGATTTTAATATGATTTCCAACCATTAAGACTCCTAAAATCAGAATATTGAACATGATCACAAACTTCCTACAACAATGGAGGTAGAGAGCTAGTAAGAGCAAGTGACCCATTCCTAAGGAGCAACAAGTCGGAATCATCATTGGTAATGTCAATACCGATTTATCCTTTTAGTTAAAGATGAAATGTGTCACTTCTTATGACGAGCTTATCCCTAGGGCCCTCAACATTGAGAGAGCCCTAATAAAAAACAACAGAAGCATTGGTAAGATCATAATTAAGGTAAAAACTCTAGGCCTCCGTAGAAACATAAACAATAGCTATAGCGGATTAGTGAGGTTGCAATACCAGAAAGATTGAGACATTGTAGGTAATAACAAAATCTTGTAATCTAAAAATTGTAGCCAATAACAAGCACACTATGTAGCTTAGTGACATTTGTAAATGTAATCTACGATAAGAAGAATGATAGTCACTTGAGATGTGACAGTCAAAAAGAGGCTGAGTAGTGACAAGATAATAAAGTTCAAACCTTGCATAGTAAAGTGGATATTTTAACAGTGAGTTTCCTTACCCCCTTGCTGACCTTAAGGGTTTTTCAAATGCTTTTGGTAGTGTTAAACAAGGAAAATGCAATCAGGGAATGACTGTCCAAATGAAGTAATAGTGGTAATCATAGGTTCAATATTTCTTCTTAGCCATTAATGTATAATGGAGGTAGTGGATTGCATGTTTGAGCAGTGTTTTGAGACTCATCAAAGATGGGAGAATAGTGAATAATACCTTGTGGACTGTGAAGTAGTGTCAATAAGTTTGAAGGATCTTAAGAACTAAAATACCATGATACAATGAGTCCCCTGTAGTAAGTAGGCAATCTATAGGGCATAATTTGATTTTATAGAAGGATGCTCTTGAAAGGAATCTTCAAGTGATAGTGAGTGAGTTGTTTAAGATTGCAGCTGAGGGTGCAATACCCAGTCTTAAAGGAAGTTAGCAAAGCAGTAAATGTGCAAGAAAATTGAATCATACACAACAAAAAATTCACAATGTTATCTTCCATAATGCCTTGAGTTTGAAGACAAAAATCTCATTGTATCTTCATGATGAAAGTGGTGACCTTAATGGTCAATCACTGGCAACCATGATTTTAAAACATGATATTGTGCTTATGGAGGCAACATTTTAAGCAAGGCAGTGAGTGGTGGTTTGGAACAATGGCAGGTATGAAGGACTTGCTTTATATGCATACTATGCAGTCTAGCTTAAGACAACGTTCTTAGAAGAGATTGAAGGTGGATTATGGAACTCAAGGGTTATCATGAAAAGGATTAAAGCAAAGACTGAGATCTATTTAAAAGCCACGGTCATGAAGATATTAAAGATGTCACATGCAAAACCCTAGTAGCTAGAGTAATGAATACAGTGCCAAAGAGGATAGTGTGCTTGGGGCAAATTTAGGAGATCTCCACATTATCTAATTATAGGAAATACATCATTTATTTATTTTTTTAATTAAAAGAAATCATTCTAAACCCTATATAGGATACATTGATACTTCAAAAGCCTCTAAAGGAATTTGAGATTATGCAAATATATGTCAAGTAACATTCATAAGGTTTAGAAAATCTTGATCACTCTCTAGAATAGCCCATTAAACATGGGTTGTGCTTGAATGCACTACATAATTGATATAACACAACCACTCTGCATATCAACCAGAGTTATAGGCTCTTTATTGCAGCAAGAGGTAATCACTCTTCGATCATGCTATAATTACATCCTAACTTGTTAAACATGAGACAACCTAAATGCACCCAATGATGATTGACACCTACATTATACAACTTTGAATTAACTACATTATATGAGTGCCTCCATTTCTATCACAACATAGCCACATTAAACTTGGGTCACACATGAATGCATCCTGTATTTGTTATAGCACAACTATGCCACATGACCAATAGAGTTATGGATCACATAATTACAGTCCACAAGAATTTGTTCCTTGGTTGTGTTCTTATGGTGATTCCACACAACAAAATCTAGACATGAAATTCTCAAAACCCTTAACCTCTAAAAATGAAATCTGATGAGATGTTGCTTTAAAATATGATTTTCAAACCTGGAACTACAAATCTGACTTCACAACTGAATTCTGCAAAAAGACAATGACTACCCTCAACCTAGCGATATCTTCTTGAATTTTTCTCTGATTTTTCCCAAGAAAATCATCCTTAGTTCTCCACAAACTGTCTCAAGTAGAGCAAAAAATTGTCGCAATAAATCAGGCGCGAACTCACTTTTCTTTATGTCGGCCACAATTTGTTTTTTTTTTCATGTTTGTCAAAAATTTGACGAAAATGATAGCCGGCCTTTTGACGAGCCCCAGGTTCATCGAAATTTCAATGAACATTGGGGACAAACTTTCAAAAATTAAAAATTACACATCAAATTTTACAAGCACCTGACAAACATCAAATTTTACATATTTCATCAAACAGTTTCATCGGATTTTGCAGTCAAATGTATTAGTGACATACAATCAAGCCATTGCATGCAAGATCAATACCTTAGAGAGATGTGTTAGACTTCGGTCCTCTAAGGATCTCCATTAAAGGGTTCGGTGAGTTGCAACAAGCTAGTGTGCATTCATCATTCCTTCCTTTCACTATTGTTTCATTTCAAGGTTTAATTACCAAGCTAAGGTTTAATTACCAAGATAGGGTTTGACCAAGGAAAACCCTTATCCACCAAAAAACACATTTTTCTCCTCTCTTTGTGTATGTGCAAGTTCATAGGTGAAAAAGGATTGGAATTGAAGATCTCAAAAGTGAAAAATTGTAAAAGTTGTCAAAGTTGCAAAGTTGTCAAGGCCAGGAAAACTCAAATCCCAAATTCCTTTTTGACATTTTTGTAGTAAAACCTGTGGGAAAATGCATCTTAGATCTATCTCTAGAGGACCCCAAAAATTGAGAAAAAAATATGTACAAGGACTCATTCACCATTTTTAGACGCTCAACAACCACTTTTGGTGATGGGTACACAATGTCTTATCTTTCTTAGATCTACTAAAAGTTCATTGTTTCTATTAGAGTTATGCTTCATCTACATGATTCATCTCTTACATTACATAATTGAGTTCATTTACTATTTTATTTTTATCTCCCAAAAGTGTTGTTCAAACATATTTTACCCTATCCTCAATCATAAGGAAATTTGCAAGATCTCCAATAGGGTTGACTCACCTAGGGTTGAAAGTCAATCCTAACATTGGGGGATCTCATTTACTAATGAAATTAATAGAAAGATAAATTCATCACACACCATTCTCCACTCCATTTTGGTTAACCCTATTTTTCCCATCATCTCATTTTGATAAACCTATTTTTCTATGTTTCAGAGGAAAAGGAGATTCAATTGGTGATGGAAGCAATTATGACTAAAATTAGTTTAATGAAAGAGTATTATGAGAATCGAGTCAAGGGTTTGGAATAAAAAATGATGTAGATTAATTAGAACCTGGAAAGGGTCATTAAAATTAGTCAGTGCACCATTCAGAACAGCGTTGAAGTTATTCACATATTTATTGAGAAGTTGAAGGAGCTCAAGAAAGACCAAGTTATTGATGCCTCCATAGTTGTTGAGAAGATGAAAGGATCGCAAAGATAATGGAAAAAAAAGCCACATTGAGTAGAAAGTACCAAGTACGTGCAAAAGGGGAAAGAATAAATATTTCTAAGAAGAGAAGAATGATTTTCTTAGCTTGGCTGATCTTCATAAGAGATTCTATTAGCAAGAGCTAGAAGCGACTAATACCCTTAAAGAATTATAGTAGTTTTGTTGTTTTTTTCTAGTTTTTTAGTTGTTGTTTACTGGTAGATTAGTTGTTGGTGAGCTATTGGTTATTTGGTTTTTTTTTTTAGACTGCTATGAACTTTTGGGTTTCAGGTCCCTATACAACCTGTTTGGTTGCAGATGTGTTTCTTTAGACATTATTATTCCTGCATTTTGTGTAAGAGTTTCAGGTACCTTTAAAACTTATTTTAGCTAAATCAAAAACAAAATTTAATAGTCATGATTTTCATTGTGTATTTATTTTTTTATTATGTGTGTGTATTTTATGTTACATGCATAATTAATCTTAATGTTCATGGCTCAATATTTCAATGTCAACAATGTGTTATTTATTAAGATTGGAAAATTTAGCACTTTATAGATATTTCTCTTCATGTTTATGCTTGTAAGTTTATTCATAAGTACTACATAAATATCAATTACATTTCTAGTAATTTAGTGTGATGTAGTATTCAATTATATACACAATAAATTTTGTGAATTATCATTTAATTAAATACATTTAGTCATCATTTTTTTAGTTAGGGATTTTCATTTTAACTAGTAAAAAATAATTAAACCATTTAAAATGATTATTCAATCTTTGTGTAATTCAAACTTTTTGGTCAATAATCCTGTGAGGAATTAAATTAGTAAGAATTTTAGAGCTAAATCAAAGATATGCAATGATGAGGGAGGGATACTCTACCTTCCAACCAGATCACAAAACCTCACAAGACTCGATGAGAAAAGATTACAAATACATAATAGGAACCAAAATAGGAAGATAAAATTTGCAACTTATATTATCTTCAAACATAAAAAAGATTACAAATATTTGAAGCACATGGGCTCCTCTTCTATCCTACATGTGAAACTTGCAACAAAGATGTCTTCAACAATCTGGTTCCATTCCCAACAACATTTCAGCATGCAAAAACTTCCCTTATTGCATACTCTGCTATGCCTTACTCTGTTCAGCACTCTCTCTACACTTGTAGACTACACGCATTTTCCTTACCCTCGATCCTTCTTCTCTTGGCTTCCTTCTTGCCAACCCCAATTCTTTGACAATACCTCATTGTCTTCCTTCTTCACCAACCATCAATCTCTCCTTCGAGATCCCCTCTATATGTCCCCCCCTTTCTACTTCCTCTTAGAGTTTTTCTTCCCATGCTAACTTCACCAGCAAGCTTCCTCTACCTCAAGCTAGACACCATTGTCCAACTCATCATTAAGATGTCTCATAGAGTTTACCCGATATTGCCATATCTTACATCAAGCCACTAGCATTTAATTCATCTATTATAGAGAAATTTCCTTCATTCTCTTCCTATCAAACCCTAAGATCAGATATGCATTTAATGCTCTCTTCTGATCCTTCGATATGATTTTGATCTCGATTACCTCACAATATGTTTCACTACCTTGAAGATCAAATCCTCATTTACATTGGTCACTGGTACGGTTGGACCAATTAATTACTTCCTCTATGTCAATTTGCATTCTCAAACACTCGTTCACACCGTCAAAGCCATTTCAAATCTCTTCTTTTGAATTTTTGCCGTCGATCTTCTCTTTTTTCACCTTGATCCTATGATCCTTGCTCACTATTATTTCTTTAAATCCAGACCGTTTGAGTAGCTTCAATTAGACTATTGCCATTGATCATCATCTTATGCAATCTCTTATCACCATTAGACCTTTGCCGCTTGATCTCCACCATTAATCTTCCTTAGCTTAGTATCCATCGTTATGTCAGAGGGACCGACAACCTTCTCCCAACGACATCACCCTTTCTCCCCGATGAAGATTTGCATAAGCCTTTTCTACCCGCAAGCCCACCATTCCAGCTCATTGCCTCACAATTCACAACAAGGATGTGAATTGCACGATTACCCAAATGATAATCACCATCTACTTTTACACATCACCATCTATTCTTGTCCACCTATTAGATCCCACATTCGGCATCACAAACCCCATCGCTCTAAGTCGCCAAAAACCTGAACCTTAGAACCTCTTGTCAAAGGTTGAAAAGTTTTGAAAACCCACGACATGCCGACAACAAAGAGATTGCTAAGCCAAATGGTTTCGAAACTCCAAAACCCCGCGACAAAGGTTGGGAAAACTTGAATTCTCACAAAATAGGTTAGGAAAACTTGAAACCCCGCAACTTCTCACAACCTTGGCTCTTATTAAAATCAAACGAAGAAAAATAAAATATTTTTGGTGACACAAGATTGACAATACGCTATGGATGCTCCTGCATCAAACACTCAAGGCAGGAAAATTTTGGTCTCACAAAATGGAGTTGAGTGGTAGTACCACCCTTTCGGCTTGCAAGCAACCCTCAGCAAACTCCATCACTAAAATTAGTACCTTTGAATTATTCTTCTTTCTCCTCTTCCAACACTTAGTTGGAACAAACTTCCTTCTTTGACAACTCTACTCTCCATTAAGCCTCTTGAATGTGGAATCATTTCCACCATCAACCATCCTCTGAATAATCTCTCTTCTCCTCTCCTCTTTCATGGGTTTTGACCCACTACAAGCAGACCATCCCCACCAAATATCTCCTGCATCTTCCTCCATAGCCTTTACCTTTATGCCCTTTTTGTCACAACATCTTCCTCTTCACTGCTGCATGCTACTATCCCTGTTGTTGTATTGAACAACTTCTCTATCTCTACACTCAACCTCCTAAATGCGGAACCAATTCCACCACTGATTGACCATCTCCTCCTAGTGTAATTCACATCCTCCTCTAGTATTTTAGGATTCAACCCACCATATTCCAACCACCTCCACCAAGAAGAATCTTCATGTTCTTCTACAATACTTCCATCCAAATCTGCACCAACAAAACATATTTGCATCTCCTCTTCATTCACCAACTCATCCATCTTGACATGAAAATAATTATTCTTGAATTCAATGAAATTTGAATTTACCTTTTTATCACTGACCGCAACTTCAACTTCATCCTTCACGCCTTTGATAAGGCATGCAACAGTATCCATTTCTTGTCCAATAACCATTGCATCATACACATCCACACAAAAACCAGTTTCATCTTCATCACAAAATTTAAAAACATTTTGCATTACCTCCTCTTCTGGTAACGCCATGCCCTTTTGTTCATCATCATGCTTGGTTCCAACACTGCATTCCCTTTTCCCCATGCCTTCTAAAAGACATTTTCTAGCTAAAATCACTTCCTCTTCTGCATTCACACCAACGTTAGCAGTATAATCAAGGGACTCACCCTTCACTCCCTACAACAAACTATCAATCATACCAATCTCCTTATCACATAAGAAATCATCAACTAATGCCAAGGGAAGATCCCCAAACATCTCAACTTTCTTCCCTTCACCTCTTTTCTTATTTTCAGTTGTAGTACCTTCAACTACAGAAACACTCACTATTGCAATATCTTCTTCTATATTACTCCTGTCATAATCAAACAAATCAATTTCAAAAAAAAATTTAACCTTCTCATACCTAGCCATCCCATTTGCATCACTCACACGCAATCCAGAGTCCTCTATGAATTCACAAGATGCAAGTTTTACCTTTTCTTTAACCGCTACCACTTGGGTTTCATCTTCTTCATGGACCTTTGTCTCTTTCCATTCTTTTTTGGCTGCTACCACCTATGGATCTTCATCCTTTATGTCTTCCAACAAACATTCTTCAATTTTAGGTTCAGGCTCCTCATCCTTATACTCTTCATCGGTGTCATATATAGGACACTCTACTGCAACCTCTTTCCTTTCTTTAATCAAAACATCATTAGAAGGATAAACATTATCTTCAGCTCTTGTCTTCTTTTGTTTCCATCCTCTTATCGTGAGCTCCAATTCATTTAATTGTTGTTGCAACTCCATCAAATTTTTTTCTCAAAATCTCTTTCTGATTTCCTCTATTCTGGGAATCCTTGGAACCCATCTAATGATAAAAGTCTTCTTTCCCTTTCTCTTTTCCATTTTTCAAGCCTCTCTAAGCCATAACAACACAAATCTTTAACCCTCAAGTTTCACAATTGTAAACTGCCTCTCGTTCAACGATCTATTTACAAAAAACCCTCTTTCAATATTCACCAATCTTATTGTAAACTACCTCCAATTCGGGGATCTGTTTACAAATCTTCAACTCCTTCAGGTGTTATCCACACACTCTCAATTCTCTAATAAAGCTTCAAACCCTCAGGCTTGTATATGTGAACTGCCTCACATTTGGTGATTTGTTCACCACTTCAAGAAATTTCTCATTCGCACAACCATCCTCTACCCAAAAAAGACCCTAGAAGATGCTTCCTCTACCCACCTTCTCTCATTGGAGGAACTCTACACCTTCTACCCAAATTTATCTTTGTTGGAGGATAGCAGTTACAGACCCTCTTTCATGCCTGCAACAAACATGCTTTCTGCAACTCTTTCTCAGCTCATCACCTGCAGGTCTTATGGCTTCAACCCACACTCACAGGTCCTGTTGCAACTACCTCTTGTTTGGCACTCTATTACAGACTCAGGACAACCAACTCTAATACCACTGATGAGGGAGCAATACTCTACCTTCCAACTGGATCACAATACCTCACAAGAATCAACAAAAAAAGACTGCAAATACATAATAGGAACCAAAATAGGAAGATAAAATCTACAACTTATATTATCTTCAAACATGTAAAAGATTACAAATATTTGAAGCACATGGGATCTTCTTCTATCCTACATGCGACACTTGCAACAAAGATGTCTTCAATAATTTGGTTCCATTCCCAACAGCATTTTAGCATGCAAAAACTTCCCTTGTTGCATACTCAGTTATGCCTTACTCTGTTCAGCACTCTCTTTGCACTTGTAGACTACACGCCTTTTCCTTATCCTTAATCCTTCTTCTCTTAGTTGCCTTCTTGCTAACCCAAATTCTTCGACAATACCTAATTTTCTTCCTTCTTCACCAACCAACAATCTCTCCTTCAAGATCCCCTCTCTACATCCTCCCCTTTTTGCTTCCTTTTAGGGTTTTTCTTCCTATGCTAACTTCACTTGCAAGCTTCCTCTACCTTGAGCTACACACCACTATCTAGCTCATCATTAAGATATCTCATAGAGTTTACCCAATATTTCCATATCTTACATTGAGCCGCCAACATTTAATTCAATTGTTATAGAGAAATTTCCTTCATTCTCTTACTGTCAAACCCTAAGATTGGATATGCATTTAATGCTCTCTTCTAATCCTTCAATCTGATTTTTATCTCAATTACCTCGTAATTTGTTACGCTGCCTTGAAGATCAAATCCTTATTTACATTGGTCACTAGTGCGGTTGGACCAATTAATTTCTTCCTCTATGTTGGTTTGTAGTCCCAAACCCTCATTCATACTGTCGAAGCCGTTTCAAATCTCTGCTTTTGAATTTTGGCTGTCAATCTTCTCCTTTCACGCCCTGATCCTATGATCATCGCTCATTGTTATGTCTTTAAATCTAGACCATTCGAGTAGCTTCAATTAGACTATCGCAATTGATCCTCATCTTATGCCAATCGCTTATCGCCATTAGATCTTTGTCGCTTGATCTCCACCATTGATCTTGTTTAGCTTAACATCCATCAGTATGTTAGAGGGACCGACAACCTTCTCCTAGTGACATCACCCTTTCTCCCCGATGAATATTTACATAAGCATTTACTACCTGCGGGCCCACTATTCCAACTCACTACCTCGCAATTCACAAGGATGTGAATTGCACGATTACCCAAATGATAATCACCATCTACTTTTACACATCACCATTTGTCCTTGTCCACCTATTGGGTCCCACATTTGGCATCACACACCCCATCACTCTGTCACTAAGTCGCCAAAAGCCCGAACCCTTGAACCTCTTGTTGGAGGTTGCAAAGTTTTGAAAACCCGCGACACACTGACAATGAAGAGATCGCTAAGCCGGAAGGTTTCGAAACTCCAAAACCTTGTGACAAAGGTTGGGAAAACTTGAATTCTTGCAACATAGGATAGGAAAACTTGAAACCCCATGGATGCTCCTGCATCATACAACTATGTTGAATCAAATAGGGAAATAAATGTATTGTAATTATCTAAGGCTTTCTTCTACCCATTTAGCTATCGAATTAATTAATGGATTACTAATTAATTTAGTTAGTGTATTAATCCTTTGTATGTAAATTTTACCTATTGATTTGTTGAAAATTGACCAATATATAATATTATGGGGGTTGATGGATATAATAAGTTGTACAACATTTGTAAGTGATTCTAATGTAGGATAGAAAATATTCTCCATTAAGACCTACTTAAATGAAAGAACCAGGGATCATATCAACACATATCTGAGAAAACTTTCAAAAAGAGTTTACCTCCTATTGAGGTCTTGTGTAGTCATATAGAACACATAGGATATCATCATATTTGAGAGTAAGAAAGAATTATCGTCGACTAAATTATGTTTTTTCTTTCCTTGTTCTAAATGCAACACATAAATGATAGTATAGTAAACTTGATGCCATCAAATATGCAAAGGGAATCTTTCCCTAAACAAGTCTTGATTGTGTTCAATTTAAAAAATTTGTGGTTTTGAGTTGTGTTTAAGAGGAAAGAAATGTGGGCATGACATCATCCCTAGGTAAATTTTATTTATATTGTTAAATATTTACATTTTGGATGATTATTTGGACATACTAGTACTTGGGAAGGCTCTATTTCAATTAAATCACTTTATTTTAGCTGCTTAATATGCATTGATTTCTTATCTTATTATTTGAATATTATATCGATATAATATCATGGGTTATGTAACACATCCTTCTGTAATCATTTTAACTAAGTAAAATTATGAGTCTTGGAAAAAATGAATCCCAACACATCTTAGGTGGCTCAATCATTTTCCTCATCTTTATAGAATCATATCCCTAAGCTAGATAAACCTTGGAAGAAATCAGTTTGGGGTAATAAAACTAATCATATCATAGGATTGATTGGTACAACCATTGGTGTTAGCATCTTTTGGGACACTTTGTATCAGATCTCAAGAATCAAGTGCATGCTCACTCTTTAAACTAAAATTGGGAGATCTAAGGAGACTCACACATCTCTACATTCCAATATGATCCTACATCAAATTGCCTCATTCAACTTGTTGATGTAGATAATATATACCCTTTGATGATGATACATTAGAGGAGCTTGAATATGATGCAATAATTGAGAATTTTGATGATCAAAATAACTCTCTTGTTTCTCCTTCTCCTCCAATTGAGATCACAAATCCATCATTTGTTCCTTCATCATAATTCAAAGGTGCTTTATCAAGAGCTTCGAATGATTCTTTGCAACAAGTAAATAATAGTATTTAAAATTCATCTTTGTGGGATGATTATTTGACAGGTATTTCAAACTTGTTTGTGAAGTCTCACATTTTAAATTTGGAGGACACATTTGAGGAGTTATCTCTCCTCTTTTATGATGTTCCCATTATTATTGTTGTCACACCATATTTATCTTTGGATCTTGTTAAACATCAATTACCACTTGATCATAGTTTGTCACCTTCTTTATTGATTGGGCATGTACTTGATTAGATTGTGGCATCATCATCTTCCATGGGCATGGTGACACATGAGTAGATTTTAGAGACACAATCATCATACATTTGGATTCTCCTCCTAATTCCTATCTAGAATGGGAAGCATTCCTATATCTATACTTGGTTTTGTTTCTTCCCAAGGGGAGAAATATTGTTTGTAGGCATTGGATTATATTTTATATTCAAGCATTCACCATTTTTACAAGACAGTATACATTGGGGGGGAGCTATGTATAGTCTATCCTTTCCCCTCTTATGGGACCATTTATTTTATATTGGTGACAAAAGCAGTCCTTGGGGATCATATAGAGTCCTCCTTTTTCCTTCTTTCACTTTTTTTCTCTTTTGGAGAGGAGTTTTGTTCCATTGAGTTTTCTCATTTTCTTTTATTGTGAGAGATTGCATTTGTACATGGGTACATAACATGGCCTAGTAGCTAGGAATCATAATCATCATCATTTTAATTTGTTTACATTCTTCCCAAGTTGCACTTAAGTGAGGATGTTGGTGTGAGCAAGGGTTTTACCTATCTAATTTTCCTTTTGTAGTGTGAACAAGGCACATTATCTAAATAGTCATTAGTTAGGTCCTATTCACACACGTTCACATGTTAAGTTTACTTAGGGAGTTATAAATATTTTTATAATTCTCTAGTACACATGTGATCTTATTTGTAGTTTTCAAATGACATAGGATTAAGACACTTATCATCATCCTCTTTAGTCTTATCTCTCAACCTTTTCTATATAATCAAGGGATCATATATACATTTTGTAGGGGTTTTAATTATAATCTATTATACACCATTATCAAGCAATATTTTTCTCTGGCCAATCTCTTGCACATGTTTGTAGGGTTTGACTTAGGATAGCATGCCCACTTATGACATACTAACAATCCTATAAAGGTATTCCTAAACACTATTAGTCTTCAAAGTAAAAAAGAGGGCAGAGAAGACAAAGAAAAAATTCAATGAATTAGAGAGTAGAAGTGTAGAAACATAGAGATCAAATTTGTAAGGTAGAAGGTGTCTATAAACACAAAAAATATTGAGAGGCACAAAATCAACCCTAGACAAAGCACATGTCATGCATTCAATTTGAGGGATTATATAGATAAAGAAGCATCATTTATAAATCTAGTGATAGTTAAATCCATAATCTACATGAGTTACATGTCTTTGGTTATCAAGCTTGGTACTCTTATCCTCTTTGAATTTAATTTCCTGAATTAACATGTTATAGAATTGCATACACCTACAACTCATAATTATTAGTCTATGCTAATTTATGTTGAGTAGTAAGCATTTCATTTAATTAGCCTAAACTAAGCTTAAGGATGGTTTATTTTCCTTTTACAATAATATAAGAGCAATTTGAAATGGTGAAATTGCATACCTGTGTAATTTCCCAATTAAGCTTGTGCCTATTTTGAGTTAATGTGTTAATACACATATATAATGATAAATTGAATGATTATATGTGAAGTTGGGCTCATTCCCCTAAATTCATTACCCATTTACACATATATATGTCCACCACATTTAGCTCAACCATATCCATTTATACACATCATATACATTCATTTTATAGGTTTATCACACTTACCTATGCACCTACTCCCATATAGCTATTTTCTCACTTAGTTTTATTTGTTATCTCAATCTAACACAAGTCTATAGATGCATGGGTTACCTTGTTGTAACCAACTTATCCCTATCTAATTTAAAATTTTAAAATTAAAATTTGGTCAACTAAACCTCTCTACTATTTTACCTTGAGCCAACTAAAAACACTTTTGGTGTGATTTGGTGTGATAATATTTAGGTCTACTGCATTCATTCTAATCATCCTACAATAAAGTGTTCAATCATTCTAGAGATCAATCAATAGTGACACATCTAGATTTGGTGCAATAAAAAGAGTAAAGGATTTGTATCTTAGTTGCTAGCTTGATATTTTGATATTGTTCAATTTCAAGTCATTTGATGAAGGTGTAGTGCCCGCGTAGCTCGATCATATGACAGCCCAATCAGTACTCTTAAATACTATCAATGACAACTCATAGAAAAAGCAAAGCAAAGAATTACACATCGGGTGAAGTTGCAAAGTATAACTCTAAAGACCAGCAATAAATATTATATATTTTTACACTAACAATCCCAAATTGTAAACTATAAAGAGCAATCAACTCTCCCTCTACATCCATGATCTCATTTATGCATCAAGAACGTATAACATTTTATATTTTGAGCATTTTTATGTTTTTCCCTCTTTGTTCTATCAAAGGTGCTTGGTTTAGTAAATAGAATAGGAGTTTGTTTTTGTTTGTGTTATCCCCATTTTTATTCTAGCAAGTTTTACCATGCACATTTTTGCATCCCCGATGAGACCATTGTCCTAGTCTTATTCTTTCTTTACAAGTCATTTTAGTGTGATTTGTAGGTTTTTATGCACTTCTGGATGTGTTTTCTTGTTGGTGTGTGTAACCTGATCATGCTCTAGGTCAAGATTTTGGCCACTTTGTCTAGCATGATTTCCCCCCAAATTAATTAACAAGGGAGTGTAGGGGGGTGGAGCCCCTCCAATGGGTTTTAGGGGGACCACCCCCCCCCCCTAATGAGGGCTCGAGGGTGGATCCCACAGTGGGGGTCAGGGGGCAATGCCCCCAAAGCAAAATTCACTATATTTTAATAAATAAATTCAACTGTAAATTTCTATTGAAATTCAGTTAGAACAGTTTGGAAACTATTTGCAATAATCAATAGTTTCTTGTTGCAGGCGTGTGAGGATTTGAAAAGTCGCGTGAGAATGAGTTACTCATAGCAAGATAGCCTACAAATTAAAAAAATGAATAGTCACACATGGAAAAGGTGAGAAGTCACAGTTTGGTGATGAGAACATGCAACAATGTGTGAGGAATTTTGAGCATAATTTTTAAGTTGCACATAGTAGCATATTGTTGTAGGTTAATGTAACTATATTTTGTTGGAAGTTTAATAAAAATTGGAATAGTTATTTGTGGATGTAACCCAAAGGGTGAACCATGTAAATTTTTTGTCTTATGCTTCTATGAGTTTTGTTCTTTGTTCTATCATTTTTTTTGCATTATAATTATTTAATTCATTTATTTATTGCTCTAATCTTGCCTAAGATCCCCAAAAATTGGTAGTAGAGCAATGGTGTTTGATGGTGTGGTAGGAGAGTCTCATGGTTGGGTGGGAGTAATGTTTGAAGAAGGGAATTGAAGGTCAAGAAATTCAATGGCCAGAATTATCAATTATGAAAGATGTAGATGGAGGATTATTTGTATCAAAAAGATTTGTGGTGACATTACAAGGGAATGTGAAGAAACCAAAAACAATGATAGATGAGGAATGGAAAATTCTGGACAGAAAGGCACTAGGAAGTATTTGGTTGTGCTTAGCGCAATCAGTAGCATTTAATATTTCAAAAGAAAATTCAATGGAAGAATTAACACAAACATTAAAAAAATTATATGAGAATCCCTCAGCTTTGAATAAGGTATCATTGATGAAGTTTTTATTTAATATCAAAATGGTTAAAGGAGGTTCGGTTATAGATTATTTAAATAAATTTAATGTAGTTACCAGTCAATCAACTTCTATAAATGTTAGTTTTGATGAAGAAGCTAAAGATCTCTTAGTTTTATGTTCCTTGCCTAAAATCTAGAATAGCTTCATTATGGCAGTTAGTAACTCTATTTTTTTATTCAAATACATTGAAATTTGATGATGTTGTTGGTGTGATTCTAAGCAAGGAAATTCAAAGGAAAAACATAGTTGAAACTTCAACATCAAGTAATGTTTTGAATGTAGGAAAAAAGGGTAGATAAAAGGAGAGAGGAAAAAGTCCCTGAAGTCATGGGAAATCACAAGAGAGATCAAGGAATAGAAGGTCTCAATCCATACTAAGAAAATTATTGCTAGTACTATGGAAAATTGGGTCATTTTAAGAAAGATTGCTAGTCTCAAAAGAGCAAAGAAGGAGACAAACAACAAGATGACAATAATGAAGCAAATATGGTAAGTAAAGTTGAAGATAATTCTTTAATTCTTTCCCTAGATAATGTTGATGATTCATGGGTATTAGATTCAGGGACTTCGTTTCAAGTTATGCCCATAGAAACTATTTTTTTTATTATGTCCAAGGAGATTTTGGGATGGTGTATTTAGGAGATAATAAACCTTGTCAGATTGTTGGAAAGGGAAGAATTAAAATTAAATTACAAAATGGAAACCAAAGGCTACTAGAGGAGGTAAGGAACATTCTAAAAATGAGTAGGAATTTATTTTTAGTAGGGCAACTAAGTGATGAAGGTTGCATAGTTACATTTACAAATAAAATTTAGAAGGTTACAAAAGGTGCTTTAGTAGTGGCTAAAGATGTGAAAGTAGGAAATTTATATCTACGTACAAGTCATAATGTTCCCTCTTCATTAACTATTGTAAAGAAAAATATAGTTGGAAAATTTACTAGAAAAATAATTACAATTGTTGTGAGTTCGACAGTAGTTACTGCAGGCTCTGCAAAAGACATAGGAATAATTGTTACAAGTTATACAACAACAAAAAATAGCAGTTGTAGTGAGTGTTGAAACAACACTATGGCATCACAAACTTGGGCACATGAGTGAGAAAGGTATGAAATTTCTCCATTCTAAGAAGTTGTTACTAGGTCTGAAATGTATTAACATGGATTTTTGTGAGAATTGTGTGTATGAGAAGAAAAAGAGTGAGATTTCTCAAAGATGGGAAACAAAAGAATGATGAGAAATTTGAGTTTGTGCATAAAAATGTATAGGGACCAACTCGGGTATCTTCTCTCAGTGGCTCTTGTTATTGGGTAAGTGCAAGAATTTGCGTCCACGAAGAGGTGAAGTTTTAGCTAAAAAAATATTTTGACAAGAACAGGTACCTATTTTGAAAAAAATGGGTGCCCATTTTGGAACCGAATCTCGAGCCTAAATTCAAATGGGTACCCATTCTAATTTGAGTACCTGTTACAAAATGGGTACTTGATTTGGAACAGGTACTCATTATGGAAAGTCAATCATTTTTTCCTACACTATCCATGGACCAAGAGCAACAAGGGTGAAATGGATACCCACTTTTGAAGCTATTTACACCTTCAAATTGTGCCTACCACCTCCTCCCTTCCATGTATTAAGTTTTAGCGACCTCTAGGTTAGTATTTATGGTTTTTTTATATGTTCAATGTTTATAGTTTGTAATTATGGTTTACATTTTAGGTATACAATGTAACATTTATAGTTTAGAATTTCATGGTTTATATTTTAGGTTGGTTTAATTCTCCAAATTAGGATGAATTTTATAGTCCGTAAAACCCATTTCTAAATATATTCAACATCAAAATAATGGATGCACAATAAACTTGTAAAGAACAATATCTTCTAAAATATATAGAAACTAAAACCTAACCTAGACATAAAAACTAAAACCCTAAACCCTAAATCGTAAATTGTAAACCTTAAACTATAAATTGTAAACCCTAAAACCCTAAACCCTAAACCCTAAACCCTAAAAGTGTAAACACTAAAACTATAAACCACAAACCCTTAAATCTAGTAACCCTAAACTGCAAACCCTTAAATCTAGTAACCATAAACCCTAAACCCTAAACCTTAAGTTACCATAGTAATCATGTAGTACCCCTCTGTTTATGCTCATGTTTTTCTGTTGTTATGTTTTCACACTGTTAGACTATGATACTTTGTTTGGATATTTTGATCGCTGGTTTTGAGTGATAGTGGATTTATTTTGTGACATGATGATACATTATATTGCGATATTTGATTCCTGTTATGCTTTGAGATAGCGTAGATGTTTACTTTCAGATCATTATTGCTATGAACATGTTTATGATGGACTAACTGTTAATTTATTTCGTCAATCTGATGTGACGTGTATTGGTGTGGAGAACGGAATCGCATCACTCGCTTGCGAGTGCCCTATGATATCCATGATTTTCTCCACACGGTGTGTCTATTTAATGCTTTATCTATATACATATATATGCACGTTATTTGCTTGGTTACAGGAATTGCAGGTACATGACACTGACTCCACTTGGGTACTCAGGTCTGAGCATGTCAAGACTCAACGTATACATTGATTGGGAGATAGTAGTTTGGTTCACCCTAGTCTAGTCTATAACTCGGTCACTATACTTTGTCTATTTTTAGTTTGAGTCATAGGTTGTTTTGCATTCTTCTATTTGGATAAATTGTTTGAAAGGTAAATTTGGTTAATTTTTAATGATAGTTTATTGTGCTTTAAATTATTGTTATTTAAATTAATTTTTAAATGATGAAAAAATTAGTTGCTTGTTATTTAATTAATTAATTAGTTTATTTGGTTAAATGGTTTGATCTTAAAAGATTAAATTTATTTAATTAAATAAATTAATTAATTAAATTAAACTATTTAAAGTGTGTGAATAGCTTTATTTGAAATTAAATATTATTTGTGGAAATGGCATTTGAATTGTAAATTAAATTGTATTTGAAAATCAGAAGATCAAATATAAATAATGCATGCAATTTGGATGCTGATTTTTTAAAATTTAAATAAAATAATTAAATACATGCAATTTTGAAATGGGCAAGATTGTCGAGAAGTGGTGGAGAAGATATTTTTGCAACCACTTCTCGACATGTGTGCCAGTGCATTAATTGATTATGGTTGAGGAAATTTGTTTACGAAGGTAAAATTGGATCTGGAAAATTACAGAGGCTATTCAATTTCCTCATGGAAAAAAATTAGAGTTTTTGCAAAATTTCTCTGTTTTTGTTATTTTAGAAATATTGTATATTTGTGGAAGATCCCTTGGTGGAAATTCTTGGTGTTGGTTTTAGATATCTTGTGGATTTTGGGTTTTCTTTGGAGAAGCTTTTGGAAATTGCATTCTACAGGCAGAGGATTCTCTCTAACTACCAAATCTTCTAAACACAGGATACAGGTATTTCTCTGGTTATTTTGTTTGTTGTTTTTTTTAAAAAAAAAGAATTTTCTTTATTGTTGAAATTCTTGTTCTTCTTTGAATTCTCTCTGTAAAACTTCCTGTTATTTGTATGAATTTCAAGAAAAACAAGAATAGAGAAAACAATGAAAGAAATTCAAAAGAAACAGATGTATGCTCTGTTATTTAGTTAAATAATAGTTCTTTGTTATTTTGAGAAAAGAAGCTTCTGAGGAACCTTGCTGTAAAAGAATTATTTTGGATTAATTGAGTATTTTAAAATTATGGAAGAAAATTTAAACTTATTGTGGATGGATAGAGAAATTTGTGAGGAAAATTTATCCTGTGCAATGAGAATTTTCTCAATTTTCTGTAGAAAATTCTATAGAAATTAAACCTCTTATTACAGTTATTTATTTTCTTTACCTATAAAATCTATTCATATATATATTTGTATTATATATATATATATATATGTATGTATGTATAAAATTATTTATACATATACATATATATACAAATTTATATGAATTTAAATTATCTTAAATGTTTGAGCTGAAAATTTGTTTCCGAAATTTTTCCGTACGTGACTTATTTATTTTGAAAATCGACAGACTGTCATCGCGCATCATTCATTAAATAAAATTTTAAAGAATTTGTGGCTGGGTCAGGGGCTTACCCCCACGGCCGACCCCCACAGGGAGCCGGCTGTGAGGGCAGCCCATGGAGGGTTTCGGCCACGTGGAAGCCAGCCCTACCCAATATGATTTGGGCGAACCCTGTGCATAGTGTATAGTTTATTATTTAATAAAGTTTTTATTATTTGATTTTCTTTTTAAATGAGTGTTAATATAATTACATTATATATATATAATTAAATATATATATATATATATGTAATGTAAATTATATATATAACATATTGTATATTTAAATATGTAAAGGTATTTTATATGTGAAATTTGATTAAAATTTTAGAGAAGAAAAATTTAAATTAGGTAATTTAGAAATAGGAATATATTTGTATTTAAATGCAAATAATGATTTGAATTGGTGCATTTATTAAATGAATAGAAAATTGTGGTTAAGTAATAAAAATTAGAAACAGATATTTTCTTTATTTAATTGATTAAATGGATTTAGTGAATCCGAACAGTAGATTTCTATTGAATTTTAATTTGCTTTAAATCTTGTTTTGTTGTGATTTGGGCAAATTGGGAATGTTGTAGTTCTTTTTTTTAAGTCTTCCAGATCAATTGTTAAATGTGGGAATTGGGATTGTTAAGTTAAATTTTTTTGTGTTAACTAAAGATGTGTACATGGCTCTGCATGGTGGTTTGACACCTGTTTTAAGAATAATGATTTGATGTCCATTGTCATACATTTGGTATTTTATATTGATTTTGGTTATATGTACACCTTGAAAACCTTAGTCAGAGAACTTAGATTCCTATGTTATGTTTAGGGGAGTGGCTTTTTGTAAGGGCCGACACACAAAGTGGTGTTAGGGTAACTTACAAAGAGTTAGTAATTTAGTGACAATTAAGAACACAGCAGTTAGATTTAAAATCCTTAACAAGATGCGTATGCCTCACTTATTGACTCTTGAGCTATCTTAGTCTTGAGTATAAGATGAGAAGGCCTGGAATGGAAAATCGGTGTCTTGTTTCTTCAAAAGACATTCGATTCCGCAATGATTTGCAATGGGGCCGAGTTTCATAAGAGGTTACCAAGGTAACCCAAGGTTGGGGGCCGGAACCTAGGAAGAAACACCAGGGTAACCTTTGCAACGTTGTGATGACACTCCACCTAAAATAGCAGTTAACCTTGTGTATGTAGTACATTCAATTGTCTAAAATCTGGAAGCAATGTAACCATTATTCTATTATGTACCAGTGTCTAGGGTTAGTAGATTATGTCTAGGTAACCATATTACTATCTCCTAGTACAGGGGGTGGACCTACGGGTACCACATGGTTGGGTGGAACGTGCACCTTACTCCGTTGGGTCCCTAGTTTATGATCATGGCATCGAGAGCTTCATGGATGGAGAGCTCGCACTTGGAAAACTCATGTATACTTCTTCTTTGTAAATTATAAATTTGTATTGTAAAACATCCCTCAAATGTTGCGAGGTGAACATTTGTAACTGTAATTGTAATTATTATTGAACTACCTCATCAGATGAATGAGTATTGTATATTCTATCAAATGCAATGTATGGAAACATGTTTGTACCTTATATTATCTTAAATGGAGTATTAAATAAAATGTAATGTTTATCTTTATGCTAATGTTAATTATTATGTGCAATGCGAATACTAAAGTCGCTTATGGAAACTCAAAGTAGTGTAACGTCGTGTAACTTAATGGATGTATGCAACTAATTAACTTAATAATTATACTTTAAAAAAAAAATTATTACACTTTTATACACTATTGCAACATTCCTTAGGTTATTATGACGAAGCATTATAGATTGGTATCAGAGCCAGGTTACAAACACTGGATGCTCTAGGTAATCGCAAGCCCATTAGGTTGACCTAGTACGTAGTGTTGCAACTGTTAGCCTTGGTTGAATAGTATCTAAGACTCGTTATTGTTATGTGTAGGAACATGCCTAGGCGAGGAGGAAGAGGTCGTGGTAGAGGTCGAGGTGGAGGCTGAGGGCCAATCCCTTAAGTTACTCCCCCTCCAAGTCCTCATCACAGTGATCAGGCAGAACAGTTGGGTTAGAGAAATGAGGGACAGAATCCCGAACAGTCAGCAATAGAGGGTTCTCAGATATGTCCATTATTAGAGGAGGTCCTAGCTCGTCTTAGACCTAGACAGGAAGATGAGCAGGAGGTTGTCAGAGAGAGAGATAGATCCCCTAAGAGAGTAGATGACTCAGCACATCAGGATGCTATTACAGTTGGACATATGAGGGATTTACTGAGGGCACACCCTCCTACCTTTGATGGTACAGGAGGTGGCTTAGAGGCTGAGACCTGGCTACTAGATTTGGGTAGATGCTTCGCCATGCACCCTTACAGTAGCAATACCTATGCTAGATGTGCTATTATGCATTTGAGAGGATTCGCCTCTACTTGGTGGCTCCTGGAGGAGCAGAAGCTCCACATAGATATTGGTTCTATGTCTTGGGAGATGTTTCTTGAGAGGTTTAGAGCATGGTTCCTTTCGGAACACTGGAGGCAGCAATGGGCTGACGAGTTCCATGATTTACGTCAGTTAGCTCTTTCTGTAGAGCAATATGAACGTAGGTTCTATGAACTCAAGCAGTATGCTAGTATTGGTGATGATGAGCCCATGTTAGTACAGCACTTCATCAGGGGTTTAACACCCACATTAGTGGTGGTGTCCGAGTCTTTGAGCCAAAGACTATGGAAGTTGCGGTGGAGAAGGCTCGCATAGTAGAGGAGAACCTTGTTATGGCTTTAAGTGGGCACACAGGAGTGTAGATTGGGAGTGCTCCTGCAGCAAGTTTTAGTCCATGGGGTGGACAGGCACAGACAGGTGGTTCCTCTAGGAACCAACAGACACCCACAAAGGGTGGGCAGCAACAACAACAATGAACACCTCAAAAGAACAATAATCCACAACCACAACAAGGTAATAGTCCGCAAACAGGAAAGGGTCGCAACTGGTGGCGCAATAAGTGCAATAGGAAGGATCAACCTGCGCAGAGTACTCAGTCTACTGTTAGTAGGGGTAGTTTCTAGCAATCCAATGCACCTTCGGGTGGCAGAGGATTTGGTAGAGGTACAGGCACAGGTTGTTACTCGTGTGGACAGCAGGGACACATAGCTAGGCAGTGTCCGATGAGAGGTTCTACTAGTTTTGGGCCTCGACCTATAGTTTCAGAGCCTATAGTGGGTGATGCAAGATGATCACATATAGTATATGCTACGGTTAATGATCGCCAAGCCAATCACCAGAACATAGTGGTCGAGACTTCAGGTAAGTTACATGGTGTTAGTGTTTCCATTCTTTTTGATTCCGGAGCCACTGACTCCTTTATTTCACTGACCATCGTAGATCGTTGTGGTCTTGTGATGGTAAAACAAGGTGGTAAGTGGCAGGTTGAATTTGCCTCTGGGGTGAAAGTAGCAGTAGAAAACTTAGTACATAACTGTGAACTTAAAATTGATATGTTAACTACCTTAGTAGATTTATATGTTACACCCTTAGGATCGTATGATATAGTTTTAGGTATGGATTGGTTAGCATCTTATCATGCTGTGATTGACTGTCGACTTAAGACAGTTAGTTGCATCAATGATTTAGGTGCGGAAGTGGAAATTAAAGGTATTCAAAGACCTATCTCTTTGCGAATGATATCTGCTATGCAATTAAAGAGATGTCTTCATCAGGGATGTCAACTGTTTGCAACAACAATTACTGATTTGGAAGAAGGTGAGAGTCAAGAGGTATCTCTTGATGATCATCCTATTCTAAGGGAATTCGTAGACATGTTTCCTAATGGCATACCTGGAATGCCACCGAAGAGGGATATTGACTTTAGAGTTGACTTAGTTCCTGGAGCTGAACCTATATCTAGGGCTCCATATAGAATGACGACTCAGGAGTTAGAGGAACTTCGTATTCAGTTAGAGGAACTATTAGAAAAGGGTTTCATTCATCCTAGTGTTTCCCCTTGGGGAGCACCTGTTATCTTCATAAAGAAGGACGGATCTCTTAGGTTGTGCATAGACTATCATCAATTGAACAAGGTTACGATTAAGAATCGTTATCCTTTTCCTAGAATCGATGATCTTTTTGATCAAATTAAGGGAGCTAATGTGTTCTCTAAAATTGATCTGAAATCTGGGTATCATCAATTGCGTATAGCCAAAGCAGACATTCATAAAACTACTTTTCAAACTCGTTATGGGCACTACGAATTCACAGTAGTACCGTTTGGGTTAATGAATGCACCATCAGTATTCATGAGTCTAATGAATGGTGTTTTTTGTACATACCTTGATCGCTTTGTCCTAGTATTTCTCAATGATATTTTAGTTTATTTGAGAAACATGAAGAAACATGAAGAACACTTGAGACAGGTATTGCAATGTTTAAGGGAAAATCAATTGTATGTGAACCTGAAGAAGTGTGACTTCTTTCAAACTGAAATAAAATACCTTGGACATGTGATATATGGAAAAGGTATTGATGTGGATCCTTCAAAGATCCAAGCTATTGTAGATTGGCCCACGCCTACTAATGTAGGTGAAGTTCATAGTTTTATGGGTCTAGCTGGTTACTATAGGCGATTTGTAGAGGAATTTTCTAGAATCGATCATCCTATTACTTCTCTTCAAAGGAAAGAGAAAAAGTTTGTTTGGACAGAGCAATGCCAGTTGGCTTTTCAGACTCTTAAAGAGAAGTTAACTAATGCACCTATACTCATTGTTCTTGATCCTACTAAGGATTTCGTAGTGTGTACAGATGCATCCTTAGAGGGTTTGAGAGCATTTTTGATGCAAGATGGGCATGTGATTGCATATGAGTCTCGCAAACTTAAGGATCATGAATTAAACTATCCCACTCATGATCTAGAACTAGCTGTGGTAGTGCATGCATTAGTTTGATGGAGGAATTTCCTATTAGGTCATCGTTTCGAACTTCATACTGATCATCGTAGTTTGCAATACATTTTTACACAACCTAACTTGAATGCTAGGCAAAGACGGTGGATGGAGTTCTTGTGTGAGTACGATTTTGAAGTGAGATATGTTCAAGGAAAAGAGAATGTAGTGGCTGACGCTCTTAGTCGTCGTCGACATGAGATCTCTGCTACTACTCTTGAAGTAGATTTGAGAGGTCAAATCTTAGCAACACTTCCTACTGATAGACTATATCAAGAAGTGAGGTTGGAGATTGAATCTGGTAGACCTTTAGAAGGTCAATTTGTAGGGTATGTCCTAGAATCAGATGGTATATTATGGCATTTAGGTTGTATTTATGTACCACATTTTGAAGGTCTTCGTACTTTAATCATGATTGAAGCTCATTGAGCTCCATATTCAGCTCATCCAGGAGTTAAGAAAATGCATGCTGAACTTCGGCAATTGTATTTCTAGCCTGGTATGAAATGTGATATTGCTGACTATGTATCAAGATGTCTTGAATGCCAACAAGTTAAAGCTGAGCATCAACATCTCGCTGGATTATTGCAAACACATCTCATTCCCAAATGGAAATGGGATATTATATCCATTGACTTCGTTGTAGGGTTACCTACGTCATTACATCGACATGATGCCATTATGGTAATTGGTGACCGATTGACTAAAGTAGCTCACTTTTCACGAGTACTATCATCATATAATGCTTCATCCGTAGCTAAGATATTCATGGAGGACATAGTTAGATTACATGGGATTCCTCGTAGGATTATTTCGGATAGAGATCCTTTATTTACTTCAACTCTATGGACTTCATTACAACATGCTCTAGGTACACAGTTGAACTTTAGTTCAACATATCATCCTCAAACCAATGGAAAAACTGAGAGAGTTAACCAAATATTAGAGGATATGCTTAGGATGTACGTAATGGATCAACAGTCTCGTTGGGAGGATTATCTGTATTTAGTAGAATTCGCTTACAACAACGGATATCAGAGTTCCATAGGTATGCCACCATTTCAGGCATTATACGGTCGTCCTTGTCAAACTCCTTTGAGTTGGAATCGATTAGAGGATAGAGTATTACTTGGACCTGAGATGCTTCAAGACATGGAGCAACAGGTTGACCGTATTAGAGAACATTTGATAGCAGCTCAGGATAGGCAAAAGAAGTATGTCGATGTGCATAGGATAGATCGACAGTTTGTTGTTGGTGATAGAGTGTTTCTTCGAGTGCGACCGTGAAAGAGTCCTATCCGTTATGGAAAAGGCTCTAAGCTTGTGCCTCATTTCGTTGGGCCATTCGAGATCTTAGAGAGAATTGGTCCCGTGGCGTATCGACTCGCCTTACCACCCAGTTTGTCTCGTATTCATGATGTTTTTCATGTATCAGTTCTTAGACCATATCATCCCAACATATCTCATGTACTTGATTGGAATGCGTTATAGGTAGAGGACGGGTAGCTAGCTTTGGAGCCCATGGCCATTCTACAACATTGGACGCTCGGTCTTAGGGGTCAAGACGTTGATCAAGTGAGGGCCCAATGGGATCCTAGCCATGAGGCTTTAGCTACCTGGGAGGATGTGACATGCATGAGGGAACTATATCCCTATCTATTCGTAGGCTTTCAGGAGCAAGCCTGATCCTAGGGGGGGAGGATGTAGTACCCCTCCATTTATGCTCATGTTTTTCTGCTGTTATGTTTTCACATTGTTAGACTATGATACTTTGTTTGGATATTTTGATCGTTGGTTTTGAGCAATAGTGAATTTATTCTGTGACATGATGATACATTATATTGCGATATTTGATTCCTGTTATGCTTTGAAATAGTGTAGATGTTTACTTTCAGATGATTATTGCTATGAACATGTTTATGATGGACTAACTGTTAATTTATTTCGTCAGTCTGATGTGATGTGTATTGGTGTGGAGAATAGAATCGCATCACTCGCTTGCGAGTGCCCTGTGATATCCGTGATTTTCTCTGCACGGTGTGTCTGTTTAATACTTTATTTATATACATATATATGCACGTTATTTGCTTGGTTGCAGGAATTGCAGGTACATGACACCGACTCCACCTGGGTACTCAGGTCTGAGCGTGTCAAGACTCAACGGATATGTTGATTGGGAGATAGTAGTTTGGTTCACCCTAGTCTAGTCTATAACCCAGTCACTGTACTTTGTCTGTTTTTAGTTTGAGTCATAGGTTATTTTGCATTCTTCTATTTGGATAAATTGTTTGAAAGGTGAATTTGGTTAATTTTTAATGATAGTTTATTGTGCTTTAAATTATTGTTATTTAAATTAATTTTTAAATGATGGAGAAATTATTTGCTTGTTATTTAATTAATTAATTAGTTTATTTGGTTAAATGGTTTGATCTTAAAAGATTAAATTTATTTAATTAAATAAATTAATTAATTAAATTAAATTATTTAAAGTGTGTGAATAGCTTTATTTGAAATTAAATATTATTTGTGGAAATGGCATTTGAATTGTAAATTAAATTGTATTTGAAAATCAGAAAATCAAATATAAATAATGCATGCAATTTGGATATTGATTTTTTAAAATTTAAATAAAATAATTAAATACATGCAATTTTGAAATGGGCAAGATTGCCGAGAAGTGGTGGAGAAGATATTTTTGCAACCACTTCTCGACATGTGTGCCAGTGCATTAATTGATTATGGTTGAGGAAATTTGTTTACGGAGGTAAAATTGGATCTAGAAAATTACAGAGGCTATTCAATTTCCTCAAGGAAAAAAAATTGGAGTTTTTGCAAAATTTCTCTATTTTTGTTATTTTAGAAATACTATATATTTGTGGAAGATCCCTTGGTGGAAATTCTTGGTGTTGGTTTTAGATATCTTGTGGATTTTGGGTTTTCTTGGGAGAATCTTTTGGGAATTGCATTCTACAGGCAGAGGATTCTCTCTAACTACCAAATCTTCTAAACACAGGATACAGGTATTTCTCTAGTTATTTTGTTTGTTGTTTTTTTTTTAAAAAAAAAGAAGAATTTTCTTTATTGTTGAAATTCTTGTTCTTCTTTGAATTCTCTCTGTAAAACTTCCTGTTATTTGTATGAATTTCAAGAAAAACAAGAATAGAGAAAACAATGAAAGAAATTCAAAAGAAACAGATGTATGCTCTGTTATTTAGTTAAATAATAGTTCTTTGTTATTTTGAGAAAAGAAGCTTCTGAGGAACCTTGCTGTAAAAGAATTATTTTGGATTAATTGAGTATTTTAAAATTATGGAAGAAAATTTAAACTTATTGCGGATGGATAGAGAAATTTGTGAGGAAAATTTATCCTGTGCAATGAGAATTTTCTCAATTTTCTGTAGAAAATTTTGTAGAAATTAAACCTCTTATTCCAGTTATTTATTTTCTTTACCTATATAATCTGTTCATATATATATATTTGTATTTTATATATATATATATACATACATATATATATATATATATAAAGAAGCTTCTGAGGAACCTTGTTGTAAAAGAATTATTTTGGATTAATTGAGTATTTTAAAATTATGGAAGAAAATTTAAACTTATTGTGGATGGATAGAGAAATTTGTGAGGAAAATTTATCCTGTGCAATGAGAATTTTCTCAATTTTCTGTAGAAAATTTTGTAGAAATTAAACCTCTTATTCCAGTTATTTATTTTCTTTACCTATATAATCTGTTCATATATATATTTGTATTTTATATATATATATATATATATATATATGTATGTATAAAATTATTTATACATATACATATATATACAAATTTATATGAATTTAAATTATCTTAAATGTTTGAGCCGAAATTTTGTTTTCGGAAATTTTCTGTACGCGACTTATTTATTTTGAAAATCGACAGACTGTCATCGCGCATCATTCATTAAATAAAATTTTAAAGAATTTGTGGCTGGGCCAAGGGCTTACCCCCATTGCCGACCCCCATAGGGAGCCAGCTGTGAGGGCAGCGCTCGGCAGTGCCAGCGCTACCAACACAGCCGAGCCCTCCCATGGAGGGTTTCGGCCGCATGGAAGCCAGCCCTGCCTAATATGATTTGGGCGAACCCTATGCATAGTGTATAGTTTATTATTTAATAAAGTTTGTTATTATTTGATTTTCTTTTTAAATTAGTGTCAATATAATTACATTATATATATATATATAATTAAATATATATATATATATATGTAATGTAAATTATATATATAACATATTGTATATTTAAATATGTAAAGGTATTTTATATGTGAAATTTGATTAAAATTTTAGAGAAGAAAAATTTAAATTAGGTAATTTAGAAATAGGAATATATTTGTATTTAAATGCAAATAATGATTTGAATTGCTGCATTTATTAAATGAATAGAAAACTGTGGTT
The DNA here is from genome assembly GCA_007258455.2 of Sequoia sempervirens. Lineage (NCBI taxonomy): Eukaryota > Viridiplantae > Streptophyta > Pinopsida > Cupressales > Cupressaceae > Sequoia > Sequoia sempervirens. The sequence continues at coordinate 325,564,551 of VDFB02000017.1, forward strand.
AAGTAATAAAAATTAGAAACATATATTTTCTTTATTTAATTGATTGAATGGATTTAGTGAATCCGAATAGTAGATTTCTATTGAATTTTAATTTGCTTTAAATCTTGTTTTGTTGTGATTTGGGCAAATTGGGAATGTTGTAGTTCTTTTTTTTTTAAGTCTTCTAGATCAATTGTTAAATGTGGGAATTGGGATTGTTAAGTTAAATTTTTTTGTGTTAACTAAGGATGTGTACATGGCTTTGCATGGTGGTTTGACACCTATTTTAAGAATAATGATTTGATGTCCGTTGTCATACATTTGGTCTTTTATATTGATTTTGGTTGTATGTACACCTTGAAAACCTTAGTCAGAGAACTTAGATTCTTATGTTATGTTTAGTGGAGTGGCTTTTTGTAAGGGCCGACACACAAAGTGGTGTTAGGGTAACTTACAAAGAGTTAGTAATTTAGTGACAATTAAGAACATAGTAGTTAGATTTAAAATCCTTAACAAGATGCGTATGCCTCACTTATTGACTCTTGAGCTATCTTAGTCTTGAGTATAAGATGAGAAGGCCTGGAATGGAAAATCGGTGTCTTGTTTCTTCAAGACACATTCGATTCTGCAATGATTTGCAATGGGGCCAGGTTTCGTAAGAGGTTACCAAGGTAACCCAAGGTTGGGGGCTGGAACCTAGGAAGAAACACCAGGGTAACCTTTGCAACGTTGTGATGACACTCCACCTAAAATAATAGTCAACCTTGTGTATGTAGTACATTCAATTGTCTAAAATCTGGAAGCAATGTAACCATTAGTCTATTATGTACCAGTGTCTAGGGTTAGTAGATAATGTCTAGGTAACCATATTACTATCTCCTAGCACGGGGGGTGGACCTACGGGTACCACATGGTTGGGTGGAACGTGCACTTACTCCGTTGGGTCCCTAGTTTATGATCATGGCATCGAGAGCTTCATGGATGGAGAGCTCGCACTTGAAAAACTCATGTGTACTTCTTCTTTGTAAATTGTAAATTTGTATTGTAAAACATCCCTCAAATGTTGTGAGGTGAACATTTGTAATTGTAATTGTAATTATTATTGAACTACCTCATTAGATGAATGAGTATTGTATATTCTATCAAATGCAATGTATGGAAACATGTTTGTACCTTATATTATCTTAAATGGAGTATTAAATGAAATGTAATGTTTATCTTTATGTTAATGTTAATTATGATGTGCAATGCGAATACTAAAGTCACTTATGGAAACTCAAAGTAGTGTAACATCGTGTAACTTAACGAATGTATGCAACTAATTAACTTAATAATTATACTTTTATAAAAAAAAATTATTACACTTTTATACACTATTGCAACATTCCTTAGGTTATTATGACGGGGCATTACAAATCATCACAAAATACGCAACATATAAAGAACTTGAATGATGTTTCCCAACACAAGGATAAATTAATGATGACATGTCAAAATGCCATTTTCTAGGTCCTTGATAGTAAAAAGAGTAAGTATAATCATTCATAGGGTTTACAAAATTCTAACATCTCCAAGTTAGCTTATCATCCCTTTTATATCCCTCCTAAAGCCACTAAATATAAAGTATAAAAGCAATTGAGATAAAATACCTTTAAATTTTTATTTATGCAAGAACATCTCGATGTTTCTAGTATGTTGAGTATAAGTAGGGATATCACTTAGGTATATGGTGATATTAAACCAAAACCAACAAAGGTACAAAGGAAAGAGCATATGTAGGTTCTCAAACTATTTGACACAATTCCTCAAGGAAATACAAACTATTTTACAAAATTTTCTCAATGATTAGAAATATATTACACATAGTAATAACTCATTTGCACAAGGTTATCAATCAACATACCAAAATTTTGAAGTTAAATTTTACAATCTCAATCATTGGGCACAAGCTTCAAAATTAGTCTCCTATTATTCCAACAATGGTAAGATATTCTCTAAAGGCTTCCTATCTATTTATATTTCTTCCTATCCTTAGCATTCAAATGACTTATTTCTCAACAATAGTCCAAATTGGAGAACCTCCCTAGAAATTTTTCATGCCCTTATTGAATTGATACACCACTTCACACTAAGGTGCCTTGTAGAAGATCATGGGAAAGTTGTATACATATTCTTCATGTGAGTAATCTTCTCTCTAGTTATAGTTAGCGGTAGATAATTCTGTTAAGACTTTCTATCCTTAGTCAAGTGTGTTTTCCCTTCTCAATTTTCACTAAATAGAGAACTAAAGCTTATCTTTACCAACAACATAATTGTATTTTCCCCCTTCTATGTACCTACCAATATCCATGTTTCATTCACCCATTTCTTGGGAATCATTACCACCACTATTTTTTGCATACATGTGTACCAAGGAACTCCCTACTAAATCTAAGAAAAATCCACTCTCAATTATATAGAGTCATCTGACTACCCATCTCTAGAGGAGATCCAAGTAAAGGGGGTGAAAGCCTTCAAACTAATCATACCCCTTTAACATCTAGGTAATATATATAAGCCCCTCCTCAAGCCACACCAAACCATACTCTCATTTAATTAGGAATAAATGAAACCATTGCCTACCTATTCACTTGTCTACCTCAGTTGTTCTACTTTTAAAATGAACCATAGGATATAAGCACTAAAATATCTTGCACAAGCTTCTCACTGTTAGCTATTGAGAAAATAAAAAATAAAGTGAGTAGTAACTAGTAACTTATCATGGTAAAAACTAAACTCATTAGGTTAGATGCTTATTCATTACATTTGGTGAAACAGTGCAACAACATATGTTGTGGCTCCATCATTTATATGATGATAGATATCCATGCCTCTACTCAACACTCCCCACCAAACATGGGCCAATCATATTTAATGGTTAAGGGTTCCCATATTTCATTGCACATGACACCATATCATCCTTCACCCTCCAACTATTTCTTTTAGTTCTCTATCTCCACCTTGACTCTCCCTCCAATTATTTTATTTCAATAATTCTACTTTGATTGTTACCCATATCTTATAGATGTAACATCCTCCCCCTTAATACATAGTTTATTTATATATTGTTACATCATTTCTATGTCACTTTTATACTATTTTTATCTTTTTTGTGCGTGTAGGTGATTTTTTTTGGATAGAACAATATTTCTAGTATTCTATCCATACAATATAATAGTGTTCATTGTATACATCCTCACAAAGTTCCAATGTCTATGGTAGAGAGCTAAAAAATTTAAATCCAAGTTCCTCATTTCCTATATTTTTTATTTCTACATTAAAAATATTATTTTCATTTCTCTACTTATTATTTTTACTACTATATTCAACTTCATCGTTTCAATTTGATCATAAAGCATAATACTATTTTAGAATTAGAAAATTTTGAAAGAGTTAATCAATATAATCTAGAATAGTAGATTAGTTAAAAAAAAGCTTAGGTTGGTCAACTTGAGTGTGATAGTTGAGATCACTCTCAAGGAATAATCTTTACTTAGTAGATGCCAATTTCTTTTATTATAGGTTTCATACAATTTTTATGATGGAACCTAGGGGATTCAACTATTAACTAATATTTTATCATGTGCATGCATATTTACAGTTTTTAAATAACTAAAATGTGACTCAATATATCACTTAAGTATTAGGGGAAAGGGGATAATTTAATTAATGTGATATGGGTAGGTATTGGGGGTTAGAAGTCTTGGTAGGGTTGTATAATCCTAATAATAATGTAGGTTTAGTATAATCCTATCCATTTTCCCTAAGAATATATATTGGGAAACTCTTAATAATTCCACAAGCCTACCCTAAAAAATCACCAAGTATCTTTAAAACCATTCTATTATAATTCAAATTAATATTTATAATATAATTATGATATTTGTTATTGGGGGGTTTTTTTATTAGAGTTGGTGTAGCAAGGGATTGGGGATTATGATGTATATTTTTTTGTAAATCAAATGTTTTTATAAAATGACATATTTTCATAGATCATCAAATCTTTTTGAGATATCCTTGGTTGATAAGATACATATAATAAGGGGATTTAAAAATGTAAAAAATTGGTACATAGGATATCTTGTGAAAATAGGGAGGTTCTTTAATTATATTAATGTATGCAAAGGGGGTGTACAAACCATAAATTTGAGTAGATATGAATTTAGGGGTGCTTATTAGTACCCTATAAATACACATGCTATGCTACATTGGGAATCAAGGTGTCTCAACCTTGCAATTCCTAAGTTATTTATTTATTGTTATTTTACATTTTCCCATGGATAAATATCATTTATGTTATTAAGTAATTGTGCTTCATCAAAAGGGGCGTGAGATTTTGAGTTGGCATTTTTGCCACATGTCAGTGCCTTGAAAAATAAGTTATTAGTTGTCAAAAGATGCCCACTTAGTGGTATAACATGGAAAGCCTATTTTTAGGGATGTTATGAGGGATTCTATGACAACTATAAGGGCTAAAAGTGGAGGATATCATTTTGGACGTGAGAATCATCTATGACATGACATGGGTAAGAGAATATTTGCATGTTTTTGATGGTCTATGACGCATGTAAGAGCATCTCCTATTTTTTTAAGGATTCTTATGACAACTTGTAAGAGGGTGTAATGTCATGTAAGAGACCATGTTTAGCATGTAAGGGGTCATATGGTTTTTTACCATGGTATTTTCAAACCTTGTTTTGACCCATGGTAATGTTTTATGGTGGTATTTTGAACCCCCATGAGTCTATATATTGATGGGTTGAGATGGAGACATTATGAGATATTTTACTGATACACATATGATGTTAGATTGGAGTCAAGATTGAGAAAATTTTATGTATTGTAATCTCTTTGAATAATAATACAAATTTTCCCTCTTTTCTTGGTGGAGTTTTTTACCTGAAAGGATTTTCTCCACATAAATCCTTGTGTTATGTGTATGGCTCTTGAGTTGTGTGATTATTTGCAGTTTAAATCATTTCTCCATTATTTTCTACAAGTTTATATATTTCATATTTGCAAGTTAAAATAGATTTCCATATTGTAGTGGTTGCCTTCATTTCTAATTTGGTATCAAAGCCTAGTCAACTTTTTCTATTGGGTGGAAGTGTGAAGGTTTTATGTGTTGTAATGGGAGTTCTATTTTGTAAATTTATGGGTGTAGGAATCATGGTTGCATCCACATCTAGGTTATTCATTGAGAAGTTTAATGGATCTAATTATGAGTTGTGTAAGTTGAAAATGGAGGATCTCCTCGAAGAAAGAGATCAATGGGTGGCTGCAAAAAATGAAAATAAACCCAAAAAAATGAGTGATGGTGATTGGGAGAATATGGAAAAAAAGGCACGAGGTACTATCTAATTATGTCTTGTTGATTCCGTCCTCTTGAATGTGTTTGAAGAAAAGACTTCATTTTCCACATGGAAATGGTTGGGTGAGATTTTTCAAGCCAAGAGCCTTGTGAACAAACTATAGTTGAAAAGAAAATTATTTTCTCTTAAAATAAAGGAAGGTGAATCCATTGCAGAGCATTTAAATTCATTTAATTTGATTTGGAGTCAATTATCATCTATAGATGTTAAACTTGAGGAAGATGAAAAATGCATTATGCTTCTTTTTTCTTTACTTGAGTCATGAGAAAATTTCATTCTTGCTATCACTGTAAACCTCGAAGATCCCAAGATGGATGCACTTGTTGCAACTTTGTTGCCATAGGAAATGAGGAAAAAGGCTATGGATAGCTTAGTGGATGCTCTCAATGTGAGGGGTAGGCCTAAAGAAAGAGTGCCAAAGGGAGATCAAGGGCCTAAGGATAAGTCTAAAGGTCATTCTAAGACTCCTGGAAAGAAGAACAAAGTAAAGTGTTGGAACTGTGGGAAAAGAGGACATGTGAAGGAGTGCAAAAATAAAAAGAATAATTGGATTTTTCCACAGAAAATTCCTCTGATGCAGGTGATGAAGTTTCACTTTATGCTTGTAATGTGACTTCTATTGGACATTGTTTGGTTGACTTAAGATACTCGTATCATATGAATCCTCATAAGGAGTGGTTTTCCACATATGAGAAATATGATGGAGGTAATGTCTACCTTGGGGACAACACTACATATCCAATTGTTGGACGGGGAAAGGTATTGTTGTGTTTTAGTGATGGGAGGATTAAAACCCTCCCTAGTGTTTTACATATTCCTTGATTAGTTAGCAATCTGATTTTAGTTTTGAAGTTGAATGATTTGGGAATGCATGTAATGTTCGATAAGCATGGTTGCAAATTAGTGAGAGGAAGCCTGGTGGTAGGAAGGGGAACTCAGATGGGAACTCTATTTAAGCTTGATGCCACTACTATTTGGAAGTCCACCTATGTGGTTGAAAGTTTTTAAAATACATGTGTAGATCGAGTATAATTTGGGGAGAATGCATGAATCAATGATAGCAACCACAAAACTACCTAAATTCACGCAATAAAAACCCTAATCCAACAATGAAGCACAAATGACAATAGAAATCTAAATAATAAAGAAATAATACTCAATCTCTATGCCATAGTTGATTCATCTCCATTGCTCTTCTCCATTTTGCTTTGTTTGTTCTCAGATTTGTAGTATGCAATTTGTATGATAAGCTTGTTGTTGATGCAAGATAGCTAGATCTCAAGATATCAAAACTTCAAAGGTTGTGGTTAAGGCTAGAATGAAGCTGATGACTTGCTTTTATAGAAATTCCAATTCAAATGAAGGGTGAGGATTCAAATATGATGTATGATGATCAATGGATGAGATTACATGAGAAGAAAAGAGATAAGGATGGGAAGAAGGGACCATGATCTAAGAAATTGGAATAAGAGATAGGGCTTAGATAAGAATAAATTAAATAATTATAACAATTATTTAATTTAGAAGAGGAAAATGAATAATTAAATAACTAAAAATAATTATTTAATTATAGGAAAGAGGGAAATGAAATATTAAATAATTATTTAATAAGGGATGGAGGAAAATGACAAATAATTAAATAATTAAAAATAATTATTTAATTATAGAGAAAAGAAAATGATAAATAAATAAATAAATAAAACTTTATTTAATTATAGAGGAAAAGATAATGAATAATTAAATAATTAAAATAATTATTTAATTATAGAAGAAAGGAGGGAAAATGGAAATGAATAATTAAATAAATAACAATTTATTTAATTATAGAAGAAAGGAGAGAAATTAGTGACATAATTAAATAAATAAAATTTATTTAATTAATCTAAGAAAAATAAAGATAAAATGAATTAATTAAATAATTTTAATTAATAGAAGAATAAATGACATCAGGAAATAATTAAATAATTAAAATTATTTAATTATGTAGGAAAGAAGACAAATTAGTGAGAAAATGTTACATGTAGGCTTGGGACATTTTTCAGTGTTTGCATTTTACCCCTCTTTGATACAATGTGATTTTGAACATTGTATCAAAAAAAAAATTGGAAAATTCAGCTCAAGACTTGCCCCAATGTGCCTCAACATGCCCTAGTGGATGCAAGATAGGATGATACCCCATTGGGGAAATTGATAATTTTTTGAAAAATTCTAAAAAAATTGGTGAGTTTACCAATAGACGGATGTGATGCGATATTATGATATGCATTTTATGATTATGTGATGTTTCCCACATGATATGATGTTATGGATATGTGATTATGATTTATGCTTATACATGTTTATGATGTATAGATGGATGCGTATGATTTTATCTTATGTTTTGATGTATGCTATGACATATGAATGGATGCACATTATGTGAAGTCATGGAAATGCGGGATGATACTATATGTTATGACATGTGTTATGAAATTCTTACATGAATGTACGATTCTATTTGGTGCAATGTAATGGATATGTTTTCTTTTAGTATTTTCTGATGTAATATGGATGACCTAACATGTATATGATGATGATACCTATGATGTGCTAACATGACTATGTATGCAGGATAATAATACTTATGCATTTATTTTTGTGTGTCACAACACTCCATCAGGATGACTATGAAGGTGAACAGGTGGGATGTTAGTGCGAAAAGAACTTAGTGGAGATGAAAATGAGAGAGATGAATTGGGATTGCTAACTTGAGATCCTGCTAATAAATCATCAAGCTTTTATTTTATTACTTAATTATCATCACATAACATTTATTATGGAAATGGATATAGAACACCAAGATATGACATAAACCGAGGTGTAATATGTTATCCCTTGCAAAAAAAACACATGACAGACAAGGAGTGTCATGATGCAAACTAGTAACCACAAAACCTTGTCAGAATATGTGAGGAAGTAACCACAAATCATGTTAGTCCTGATGCAAGAAAGTGTTAGATGACTTTTGACTTGCATAAGATATTTTGATTATGCCAAATGGAACCCCAATCACACACAAGGAACTAAGTTTCCCCAGTCATATTTCCAAGACAAACTGCAAATAGAAATCAAAGAGAAAAAGGTCATGATCCATCATCACTCCTCTCATCACTTGTGGGCTTCCTTGAGGTGCATATTAACATGACCAAAGATAAATCAAATAAAAAGATAAGACAAACTAGACCAATAGAGCCAACAACCATTTATATTTTTTTCCAAATTGTATGATCAGATTCTAGATAATGATAGTGTTTTCTTTCAAGAAAGAAAGCATGTCATATAAGACTAGGGATCTCAACAATGCAACATCCTATATAAGACAATTGATAGGATTGTGTCTGGTTTCAGGAATGATATATACCTTGTATAAGATGTCAAGTCTGGTTTCGAGAGTGCAACAACCTCTATAAAATTGGTAATAGGATCAGTGGATAAAGTCTGGTTTCAGAAATACATGTTGTATAAGTCCAAGGATCTCGACAATGCAACATTCTATATAAGACTATTTGATAAATAATAAGGATCACTAATGTTGATAAGTACCTATGATTAGGTAATTGATCTATTTGGATAGTTTGATCTGTCATTTCGAGATTTGCTAAGCTTAGTTCTCTATAGGATGATTTTGTTTATGTTTGATCAAAGTGTCAACCTTAGTAAGGGACAATTTATTATGAGATGGAGATTGTGATATATGGGGACATTGTTATGAAAAACCCTAAGGGACTGGCCTAATGCCTTGGGGGCTCATCGGTGATGTCCTTTCCTATGTGAATTCATAGAGGAAACATAGTTCGACCACTTGGACTGACATAGACTCTGATTTTGGAGTTTGATGCTTTTGGATTTTTTTGGATTTTTTGATTTTTGATTTTTTTTATTTTTGAAGTTTTTTATTTTTTGGATTTTTGGAGTTTTTTATGTTGACCCATGTCAAAGATCCCCTACGAGATGTAAGGCCAAGAATTTCCCCTAGTTAGGTATAGGACCAGCTTATCATGGATGAAGGGAATAGACAAGGTTTATTATGGATAGGTATGGAAAGAAAAAGATGCTAAACATCAACAATTCTAAAGCCATGAGAAGGATGACTAAGATTTATTATGAATGAATAGGGAAGGTAGAGTTTATTATGGAATGGGATATGTGCGAGGGATTATGGATGGAATTGAAAATTTTGATAGAATTATTGTAAGAAATGGAGCAAATACTGACTACACATGGCACTTGTTTGCCAAGTTTTCACTATGGTACTTATCCAAAGCACCACTGAGATAGTTTTCACTATTGGACAGATTATTTCTCTTCTTCTTTTTTTTGTGTCAACAAGATGCTTGTTTTCCAGGTTTTCATCATGATGATGATTTTTTTTTCTTTTTTAATTTTTTTGTATTTTTGTGGGATTATTTGAAAACTAGGTATAGTACTTGCAAAGTGCATGTTATTGATAGGATCTAGTAGTGGTTCACCTTCAAGAGTAGCAAACCAATAAGCATCGAACCCATATGCTACAATTATGACGTAAGAACCCAACCAATTTGGCTCAAATTTTCTGGTTTTCTATCAATTCATTTGATTCTTTGGATTCTCCTTCAAGACCAGGTCACCAATATCAAAATTCCTAACTCAAAATATTTTATTATAGCTACAACATAGATGATTTTGATATGCTTGTAAATGTACCAATGCATTTTGTCTCTTCTCTTCTAGTAACTCTAGCTCATGCAAATGGGATAAATGATATTCTTCATCATCAATGAACTATTGCATAGATACTCTTAGGGATGGAAACTCAACCTCAATAGGAAGAATTGCTTCAAACCTGAAGATGAGGGAATATGGAGTGGCTCCTATAGGAGTGTAGATGGTTAAGTTGGATATGTTGGTCATGGACAATGTCGTCGATAGTCTTCTTTAAGATTTTAAGGATAGTTTTATTGGACACCTCAGCTTGACTGTTACCTTGGGGATAGTATGGAGTGGTGAAATGGTGAGGGATATGAAATCTATCACACAATTCACGGACATCCTAATTCTTGAAAGGACAGCCATTATTTGTAACGATGGATTGGGGAACACCATACCAACATATGATATAATTGAGAATGAACTTAAATATTTGTTTATTGGTGATGTAGGTCATTGGAATAGCTTTAATTCATTTTGTGAAGTACTCAATTACAATAAGGATGAACTTATAACCATTGTGGAGGTGGGGTGGACCTTTCCCACAAGGTTGAGTCCCCATTGAGATAATGGTCATGGACATGTAATTGGATGAATCTCATGGGCAGGTGTATGCAAAAGATCTCCATGTATCTGACATTGTCGACATTTCTTAACAAAGTGATAGGCGTCATGTTCTATAATATGCCAATAATATCCCATTCACATGAGCTTTTTGGCTAGAGTAGGACCAATAGAGCGAGCTCCACATATACCATCATGTACTTCATGTAAATCCATTTGTGCTTCATCTGAATCAAGACATCAAAGGAGGGTGCTATATAGGCTACGATAGTAAATGGTATGAATGATGATGACATATTAAGATTTTTTTCAAATAAAGGCCTTTTATTGGTTAGAGGACAATTCAGGAGGGATAATTTGGTCATGTAGGTAGTTATAAAATTCTTTATACTAGGGATAATCAGGACCAACAATTTCACACACAAGCTTAGATTTGGGGAAATTGAATGTGAGGATCAACAGTTGTTCCACCAAGAACTCATATTGTGGCACATTATTAGGTATAGCCAAGAGAGATCCTATGGTGGGAATTGCATCAGCTGCTTTGTTATGAATTCTTGGAATCTAACTAAAGACAATGACATTGAAATACTTCTTGAAACTATCAACCATTCTCTTGTAGGGAGTAATCTTTTCATCCTTTGTGTCATAATCATCATTAACTTGACAGATAACCAGTTGGGAATCACCATAGACTTTAAGATTCTTGATTTTCCATTTGATAGCCATCCAAAGTCTTGTTAGTAATGCTTCATATTCATCCATGTTATTAGCGCAGGGAAATGCGATTTTGTATGACTTAGGTATTGATTCTCCTTGTGGCATGATGAAAAGGATACCAACTCCTAAACCATGATTTGTGTAAGATCCTTTGAAGTACAATTTCCATGTGGTAGAGGTCTCTATTGTGAAGATGGATTCATAGGGAAATCAAACACTAAGGATGATTTTATTTTGTTGGAGAATCTACAATTTGGTCAGCTATCACTTGTCCTTTCATTTCTTTCTAATCAACATACTCTATATCTAATTGACTGAGGATCATTACCCACTTTTCTAATCAACTTGTTAGGGCTACTTTATTGAGTAGATATTTCAAGGGATCTATCTTTGCTACCAATTTGGTTTGATGATTCATCATGTAGTATAAAAGCTTCTGAGTGGCAAAGACAATTGCAAGGCATACTCATTCAATAGGACTATAATTGAGTTCATACACCATAAGAGTGTGACTAATATATTAAATAGCCCATTCTTTTATGTCATTATCATTTTGTGCTAACAAGGCTCCCAACGCTAACAATGTTTCCAATATGTATAGTATCAGGTGTATACCATCGATAGGAGGCATGAGAACTAGAGGAGATAAAAAATAATCCTTGATTTTTTGAAACGCTTCTTAACAGTAGTCGGTCCATATGAATGAGACTCCCTTATGAAGCAAGTGTTGAAACAGTTGACATTTATCCGCTAACTAAGCTATGAGCCTTCAAATTGATTGTAACCTTCCTTGTAGAGTATGTAACTTTCTTATATTTATTGGTGGAGGCATATCCATGATGGATTTTACTTTCATAGGATCAACTTCAATACCTCGACAAGAGAGAATGTATCCTAATAGTCTACCGGATTTCACCCTAAAGAAACTTTTTCAAATTCAATCTGACTTTGTACTCTTCTAACCATTTGAAAATATTGTCCAATACTACTAAATGACTATCTCTTGATAATAATTTTTCTAACAATTCATAAATATAGTCCTACATGAACATATGCATGTAGTCATGAAAAATTATAGTCATGGATCTTTTATATGTTTCTTCAGTGTTCTTAAGACCAAACGTCATGACATTCCAACAATATGTACCCCAAGATCAAGTGAAATTTGTTTTGTGTTGATCATCAAATGCAATTTTGATTTGATTATATCTTGAAAAACTGCCCATAAGTGATAGCATTTTGTATCCCGTTGTCAAGTCTACTATGATGTCAATGTTGGGAAATGAGAAGTCATATTTAGGGCAAGCCTTATTTAAACCCTTGAATTTTGTTCATACTCTGATTCCACTAGTTGGTTTAGTTACAAGAACAAGACTTTATATCCACTCTACATAATCTATTGGTCAAATGAAACCAACATCCAATAATTTTTTCAATTCTATTTTCACTAGAAGTGTGATATGTAGATGCATTTTTCTCAATTTCTGCTTAATAGGTTTTTTGTTAGAAAACAATGGAAAATGATGCAATACTGACTCATTATCCAACTTGGGCATATCAAAATATGACCAAGAAATTTTTATTTTTTTTTGAAAAGAAACTGGTGAATTTTGGTTTTTTTGTGACTATCAAAGATGCTGCAAAGTGCACAATTCTAGGACTGTCCTCAGTACCCAAATTGATTTCTTCTTATTTTTCCACAAGTAATGGTGATATGTCTTGATTTATGGGGATCATGTCCAACCCTCCATCCTTAGACACCTTAGGGAGGTTTTCACCCTCAGATATGTCCTTTATTTTACTTTTTCATTGTCTAAAGGCACCTTTCGATTTTCACCTAAATACCTATTATTATTATTTTCATTTTTGTGACTAGAGGGTGGAGTAGACTCCCCAAAGTATGTTTCATTGTCAATCTCTATGATAAATTCAACCTTATGATCCCCACTTGGTATTCCTTCTCAAATTCCCATGAACTTAGCTATTGCTTCGTCATTCTCAAATATGTCCAAGCTCGGAGCTCCTTGTTGATCTCAATCTATTAGTTGCAGGTAAACAAGGGGTAATTCACCATCAGTATCATTATAGCTCAAGGAATAAGCAGATATGGTAAAAATGGAGGTATCATCAAGATCCCAAAAGGTTTTGATCCAGGCACAACAACTCATAGATTTGGTTTGAGAAGAGGATAGGTCAAGCTCTCAAAAGGTTTTAGCTAGGTCATAGTCACTAGAGGTATAGGAATGCCATTCCCATTCATTGGAGTCTATTTTGATATGATATTCCTTAGATTTCTTGATTTTATTAGAAGCATTAATGTTTTCACCCAAAGATAACTTAGTACGAGGAGGACTTGCTTTTGGTGGTGTACACCCTAACCCTGTATTCTTTGGCAACTTAGGATGTAGTAAAGGTTCTATCATTCCATGTTTGTTTAGACCAAGACCACTACATCCATCATAACCTTGTTGTTTCATGATCTTGAAACCTATTCCATATTGCTCGACTAGTATTTGTGCAAACTTGGTTTCTTCTTCATCCTTGTAGATCCATGTAGAAATTTCCTCACCTATAGTCTCTTTTCTTAGTTCACCCCACTTAGTGAATGTGGTAGGAGGATTACAGATGACAACCTTAGGTGTCTTCTAAATAGGATGAGGTTTCCCATAATATTTTGATGAGGCAGACAACTTCCCAATACAAAATAAGCTCTCAATGTTATATTGTCCACATCTCGTGTCATGGATCTAGACCTTAGGTTCGGAAGGTGGAGTGGATGGAGTGGATGATTTAGCTAGTGAAGAGGGATCAATGTAATGTGATGATGTAGAGGAAGAAGCTTCTCGATTAATAGGAACTTGATGTTCAGTGGTCCCTTTCAAACTATTATAATATTAGAAGGGGTCAAGATTGCCTAATATAGTAATTTTTATGTCGTTATATGGAAACTTAAGGAATTGATGGTATGTGGAAGGAACGGCCTTCATGGAATGAATCCATGGGCGACCAAGGAGAAGTTTATATGGTAGGTCCAGATCCAAGACTTGGAATATCATATTCTGAATAGCAGGCTAGACCCTTATGGGAAGTGTGATTATACCTTTGGATAAACGTTCAACATCGTCATAAGCCTTGATAATGATTTTCTTAGACGTGTCTGTACAAGCTTCAGAGAATCCCAATGCTATGACCAATTTTAAAGTGCATATATTTAGACCTACTCCACCATCTACCAAGACTTTTCTGATTTTGTGTTTATTAACGAATACCTCAAGGTGTAATGGGCTATTATGAATTGATCTTTATGTAGGTAGATCTTACTTGGAAAATGTAACATGATGGGTTGTAGCTAGATATCCTACCATGGCCTAAAATTGATTAACATTTAGGTCAGTAGGAATGAATGTCTCTTGAAAAGCTTTGTCCAAAATGGTTGTATGCTCAGGGGATATGCGAAGCAACTCAAGAATGGATATTTGTGTAGGAGTTTTTCCTAGATGGTCTAGGAGGTTATACTAACTTTTTGGTTGCGGATTTGAAGCGGCCCCTTGCAAAGTCACTTTAGCTTTGTGGATAGTGACAACACATTCAGAATTTTTTTTGATAGCAATGGTAGAAATATTGTCATCAAATGCTCGAATGTTATTTATGGTATACTTGTATGAGATGCTAGTGTAATTGGCATTGTTGTTTTTATTGTTCCCAAAATTGGAGGCTTTTCCTTTTCCATCATCTTGTAGAGGATTCTTGAAAATAGTGTGGTCAGAATTTGTCTTTCCTTGTGAACTGTCCACTGATATGTCACCTTGTTCAATAAGGTCTTGTATGAGGTCTTTAAGCTTCTAACATGATGATGTTTTATGTCCCTTGATACAATGGTACTCACAAAAGTCATTATCATTCCACCAAGTTGGTTTGAAAATTGTTGGTTCATAGGGTCTAACTTCTAGTAGTTGAATGGCATTTGATTGCAATAGTTCCTTCAAGTTTGATTCAATGGGTTCCCCTAAGGGTGTATATGTTCATTTAGGCATGTTTGCTCATGGAGGACCTCTACGTGGTTGGTTGTTTTGGACTGCATTTTTAGTCTGCTCATGAATTGGTGTTGGATTGTTTTGTGTGGAAGGACCTTTTAGATGAATGGTGGGGTGAACTTTGTTAACCAATTTAGCATCAACTACCCCATCATTGGTGACATTTTTGTTTCTAGACCAAAATTTACATTTTTCATTGGGATTTTTTTGGTTTTCTTTGAAAATATCAACCAATCCTTTTGCAACAAGAGATTTATCAATGGAGACTCCCTTTTCAATGACATCCTCAAATGTGTTACAATGATGGATTTGAAGTTGGTGCATTGATTTTGTGTTGAGGTTTTCCACAAAGATAGGGACCAAATTTTTATCAAGTATGTGACAAGGAAATTTGCTAGCCACGCTTCTCCATCTTTGAAATAATGAAGTAAGTGACTCCCCTTCTTTTTGTTTAGTTGTGCACAGTTTTGCAAGGGTCATGTCACTTTCAATGTTATAGGAAAAATGTTTGATAAACTTGCCAACTATTTCATTCCATTTTTTTATCCCAGGAGGTAAGTGTGTGAACCACTCTAGAGCTTGCCTCGAAAGGCTATGTGAAAATAATCTCATTAAGTATGTAGGATCAAAAGCGATGTCCATACAAGTAGTATTGAAATCCCTCACATGTTCTACTTGATCTCCTTTTCCCTTGTATTTATTGAAATTTGGCATATTGAAGTGTGGAGGGAAAGTGGCATGTACATGCTTTGATCAAAGGGATAAGGACATAGTTCTTTCATTGAGTTTTTTTTTGTCCCACTCACTTGCATGTTTGAAATTTTTTTGTTGCATTGCTTGCATTTTTTGCATCAAAGCTTCCATGGGTGAAGTTGGAATATTTGGTTGACTTTGCATGAGGAGATTGGTGTTGGTGTTAAGTGTGTTGTGGTAGTTGTGTGATAACTTATTTTGGTTTTGGAAGTTGGATGGAAATGTTGGATTTGGGTTGATGTTTTGTTGAGAAGGATTTGGATTACCTTGTTGGAAGTTGGATGTAAATGTGGTGTTGGTGTTGGTGTTGGTGTCGGTGTCGGTGTCGGTGTCGGTGTCGGTGTCAATGTCGGTGTCAGTGTCGGTGTTGGTGTTGGTGTTGGTGTTGGTGTTGGTGTTGGTGTTGGTGTTGGTGTTGGTGTTGGTGTTGGTATTGGTATTTGTATTAGTATTGGCATGGTGTTGTGGTGGAGTTTGATTTGTATATTGGTGTTGTGGTATGAAGTTGAGGTTTTGATTGACATGTTGTTTTGGTAGAGCTTGGTTGGTGTTTAGGTTTGACCCAAAATACATATTTGTGTTTGGTATAGTATTATTCATTTGGGTTTTCACTCTTGGTGTGGAAATATGAATCCTTCTTGTCTTGCTTGGAGGGTTTGGATTTAGATTTGTGTTTGTGTTGGTTGATGGTGCAGTATTTTGGGTGGATGATGTGGAAAATGGATTTGAAAAATTTATACCCATGGAACTAGAGGATGAAGAAAATGGATTGGAAAATGTGGGACTTGGTCCTTAATATGTTGCATGTGTTATTTTGGTCCCAAATACTAGAGTAGGGGGTATGTGTGTAGTTCCCCCAAGAGGCATACTAGTGTGCATTTTGTGTGAGGAAGGATGACCTTGTGAAAATGTGTTATGACCTTGGCCTTGAGTTTTTGTTTGTGTTGTTCCCTCTACAATTTTGGAAGTGTCAAAACCAAAGGGATGCTTGGCACCATTTTGAGAAAGTTCTAAAAATTATGTATTAGGATCCACTTTGATCATCTCTTCTATGATACACACTATCTTAGGATCTTGGGAAGCTTGTTCAATCTCTTCAGGGGTTAGAATTTGGTTAACCTCATTCAACATAAGATTGGAAAATGGGTTTGGAATTTTATCTTGTGATGTTTGAGGTTGGTTTGAATATGACCCAAAGTTTATGGTGCTAGTTGGATTAAAAATGGGGTCATATGAGGAATCCATGTCTTTTTTGTTTCCTTTGTGACCTAGTGGAGACCATATAAGACTTGTGACTTTGGATTTTGAGACTTTTTGGAATGAATGCAACTAAAGATGAAGATGAAAACTAAGGATGAAAATGGAAGATGACAATGAGACTATACTATGTTTTTGGAATTTTTTGAATATAAGAATGCAAGATGGGAATGCAACTATGACTGTGTTTGGTATTCAAAATGACAATGAGACTATGAATATTCATATGCTTGGATGGGATGCAAGATGATAATGGGACTAAGACTATGACTATGCTTGGATTTGGATATAAAATTTTGAACCTTAAAAAGGGAATGCTAAGAGAATTGTGATGAACCAAAGTAACAAATCTAAATGTCAAGACCTCAAAAGATAAAAAAAAAAACCAAGATAATGGTGATGATGATTGGATAAGAGGTGAGCCTAAACTAGACACATGAGTTGTAGACCCAACCTAAGGATAAGATGAATGAAATATGATAAGGTCAAGACACCTAAATATGAGACTATGATCTACTTAATAGTATGATAAGTCTCCTAATCTTAACACTCAAGGATGATGATGGAATGAGGTAGAATGTGGTGTATGCAAACTAGGACTATGCAAGCTAACCTAAGGTAAATGATGAAATGCAATGAATGGACTAACTACAGCTAAAAAAGTCTCAAATGTGAATGCACAATCACTATCTATAAGGAAATTGGAAGTTGGATGTACAGATATTTCCCCAAAAAAAAAAATCTGACATGTGGTGTTTCAAGCCATAGATGTGGTGCAAGGCCAATCAATTGTAGTGCAAGACCAATCAATTGTGATGCACATGCAAATGCGAGTTTCTGGCTTCCTATGGTTTCTAATAGATGCGACATTAGTTTTGTAAATTGAGTTATTATGTTCAAAAATTGTGGTGTTCTACTTTTGGCATAAAATTGATGCTTTCTAAGTGGTTTTTTAGTTTCTGGCAATTTCCATATTTGGCTGATTTTGACTCTTTGACTTTGTGGTAGGTAAGTATTTTCCAAGTTTTCTTCCACAAAACTCACTAGGCCTTGGTTCACAAATATATATAAGCAAGCACAACCTAGCTAGTAGTAATAGGGTATCTACTAAAGTGGGCTTACCTCACCTTTTGAGTGATGTTAATTTGAGAAAAAGGAGTGGGTGAAGCTAGATTATGCCAAGGTCATGTACTACCTTAACACCTCTCACCTTGAAAGGATGAAATCCAAACAAGGAACCATGCCACCTCAACCAAGAACTAGATGTGGTAAGTAAATTTAGGGTAAGATCCACATCCCTTACACCAACAATAGTAGATAGCCAAAAAAGGTCTTAGGTTTCTAAAAACAATGGTTCTTCCTCACATGTGAAATTCGAAGAACACCATGGCATAGTAGTGATGGAAGACCAAAGTCTCTAACCCCCATCAGGAATCACCCAGGATCAGAAGGCCCACCCCCTAGGGCTCAAATGAATTATGCTCACCTTTTGGTTTTTGCACTTTTATATAGCGTACTAGAGGTATATACGCTAGGAGTCTTTCTTAGGGGTGAAACTTCAATATTAGGCCCACCCTAATCAAAAAGAAAAAAGGAAGGCTTATGCAATGCTGTTTCTCATCACCCAAGAATTGCATGTAGGTCAAGTGGAGAGGATACTTAAGACTATGTTGTGTTGTTATTTCTCATCACCTAGGAATCACACGTAATGCAAGGGGAGAGGATACTTTAGCTAAACACGCCTTTGATAATAACACATGTGTGCAAATGCACAAAACATAGAAGACACTTGTTAATTTTAAGCACCAATTCCAAATGTTCCTAATTTATAAATCACAAATACACAATGGAACCTTGAAAGAAATTGGATTAGTAGTTTAAATCAAAAGATCTTCTCCCAATGATTGCCACAAGCTGAAAATCATATATTAGTAACTAAAAACCTCTACCCTAATGAATGCAAAAAGTAAACATGAAAATCTCATATTTATACCCTCTTTTTTTATGACAGTTAGATGCAGTGCACAGAGGCTTGGATGCGGTCCTATAATATGTTGTAGGATTTGAAAGATGTGGCTTACAGAATGATGACTGCGACAAATAGAATGATGACTACAATGTAGAAACCTATGATTGCGGTCTAATAAGGCATGATTGTAGCACAGGAACCTATAGCTACCAAAAAATGCAAAGATCTAAAAAAAACAACAAATTTGATGCTAGAGATGATGTAAGCATACTGTTAGAATTTCAAAATAATAACCAACAACCAATAAAATGATTTGAAATAGCAATGATTGAATGATTTTGATTTATGCAAGATAATAGGTAGATGCATCATTCTGGGTGACAAATACGATGCAGGAGACCTCATGTGTGTCAAGTTGTATGATGATTGCAACATTTAAAGGATCAGATGCATTGTTGCATAGAACGATTGGATTGCACTTCTGAAAATCAAATTTCTTAAAAAATTCACAAAAGTTAGTTTGTTCACATCAAGTTCACCAAATTTAGATCAGGTGTAATTTAGGGAGAATGCATGAATCAATGGTAGAAACCACAAAACTATCTAAATTCATATAATAAAGACCCTAATCCAACAATGAAGCACAAATAACAATAGAAATCTAAATAATAAAGCAATAATACTCAATCTCTATGCCATAGTTGATTCATCTCCATTGCTCTTCTCCATTTTACTTTGTTTGTTCTCAAATTTGTAGTATGCAATTTGTATGATAAGCTTGATGTTGATGCAAGATAGCTAGATCTCAAGATAGAAAACTTCAAAGATTGTGGTTAAGGTTGGAATGAAGGTGATGGCTTGCTTTACAGAAATCCCAATTTAAATGAAGGGTGAGGATTCATAGATGATGTATGATGATCAATGGATGAGATTAATTGAGAAGAAAAGAGATAAGGATGGGAAGAAAGGATCGTGATCCAAGAAATTGAAATAAGAGATAGGGATTAGATAAGAATAAATTAAATAATTATAACAATTATTTAATTTAGAAGAGGAAAAATAAATAATTAAATAATTAAAAATAATTATTTAATTATAAGAAAGAGGGAAATGAAATATTAAATAATTTAAAAAAATTATTTAATAAGGGATGGAGGAAAATGACAAATAATTAAATAATTAAAAATAATTATTTAATTATAGAGAAAAGAAAACGATAAATAATTAAATAAATAAAACTTTGTTTAGCTATAGAGGAAAAAATAGTGAATAATTAAATAATTAAAATAATTATTTAATTATAGAAGAAAGGAGGGAAAAATGGAAATAGATATTTAAATAAATAGCAATTTATTTAAGTATAGAAGAAAGGAGGGAAAATTTATTTAATTAATCTAAGAAGAATAAAGATAAATTGAATTAATTAAATAATTCAAAATTATATAATTAATAGAAGGATATGACATTAAGAAATTAATTAAATAATTAAAATTATTTAATTATGTAGGAAAGAAGACAAATTAGTGAGAAAATGTTGCTTGAAGGCCTGGGACATTTTTCAGTGTCTACAACATATATTTGTGGCACCGTAGATTGGGCCACATAAGTAAAAACATTTTGAAAACTAGGGGAGAGGGGCCCATAATGGAGCAAGTTCCAATAGTGGGGATAGAAGTAGTCCTCAGTGGGTCCCATTGTGGAGAACTTTAATAGCCAATTGCAAAACACTTTTTGTCCATAAAGTACGCAAAGTGAAAAATCATGTGATGCCACATTAGCGCACCAATAAAACATGACTTAGTGCACCACTATCGGTCTCACTTTTTTTTCAAGCCTTTTTGGATACCTCAACAAAAATCATGTTGATGTGGCATCATATTTGATGATCTGGCCCTAAAATGAAATATAGAAGCACATGAGTTGCCAAATAAACTGTTGTACAGAATTGGGAGAGATTTGAAATTCCCACGTAGGATATTAAGAAACACGAAGTTAGGGTGCTCCACTATAGGCCCCTCTCCCCTATTATGAATAAATTTTTTTTGGATGGTTTATCTTATTCTGATGAGCATTTTGATCTTTGTGAGCATTGTATGTGTTGAATATCCGAAATACTAAGAGGGGGGGAATTAGTATTCCATTAAACCATTCAAATAAAACCCATCTAAACATAACCACATATCTGACGAAATCAACAAGAGAGAACATGGAAACAAGACAACACATCATCACACATGAACACCAAGATATTTACATGCAAAACCCAAAATGGGAAAAACCACGGTGAGGATTAACTCACAATATATTATATTCGGATACAAGATATTGCATGGCTCACTGCCAGGACTCATTGTCCTTGAAAGGCTCACAGCTTGAATACAAAAAGATGGCTAACCACCAAGATACAAAAGTTATGGCTAACTTCCAAGAGTATGAACTAATAGAATACACCTTCACTATGTAGGGCTCAGTTCCAATGAAGCTCTGAATATGAAGTATTGCTTCTCACATCAATCGCTCAACAAATTTGTTCTAATCCTCAACTGATAAATCATTTAGGCTCACATATTCAAGCATACCTTAATCCTTTTTGCACATCACCATATCTCTCTTCCTTCTCCTTCCCTTATTCACATATTTACTCTTTCTTCTCACACCACACACTATTACCTTTCTCCTTCAAAGAATCTTACATATAGACACAAGTATACCTCATTCATCAATTAGGTCAGCCTAATGAGATGAAAACTAAATAATCAAAAACACTCTTGTCGGCACCATATATAATTTAAAACATTTTTATCCATGTAGTGCATCATATCAAGTCGGCATAGATCTATAGAAAACATCTGGAAATTATATCTAGTCTTCTTAATGCATGTCATATGTTAGGTCGGCCAAGACTAGGACCTAAACACAAAAACTCCAAACCAACATACACTTCTTAAAGCAAACACCTTTTCGATCTAATATCACATCAGTTTCTCATCACATTACCATCATAGAGACTATCATTAGAACCACAACATTAGAATGCTCTCCTTAAGAAAATGGAAAGTCTCTCACAAAGATATGCAAAGCAGAGAAACAACTGTAGAGTACAGAGTTAGACTTTGTCAATGATAACTTTCTGCTCTCAACACAAAACTATTTAAGATCCAAGATATAGTTGTCTGAATGAGACATGATAACATGGTTAAGATATCAAAGTCATATCTTTTCTTGCAGTGAATTCCAGACTCAAGAACCAACACGTTGGTTTAATAGTAAAGAACACTTCCGATAGAGATTAGCTTTCGGTGAACCAAATAAGCTTCACATATTGTTGTCATCATGTTGACATCAATGACAACATAGGAACAGCCAGATCAATCCATATACACTTCATGCTCATGTTGCGAGACTCCATATTTCCAACAGTATGCTTGGAAAACATAACAAAGCATATTTTCCTTTAGGAAGTAATAAATCAAAAGAGAAATTAGAAATTATTCATGCATATGTGTGTGTTCCTATGGATAATGATTCTATTGGAACATATCATTATTTTGTGACCTTCATTGATGAGTGTCCAGATTTACATGGATTTACTTTATAAAAAATAAATCTGAAGTTTTCACTAAGTTGAAGGAATTTAAAGTCTTAGTAGAAAACAAATTAGGATTGAAAATATAAGTATTAAGATTGGATAATGGAGGGGAATATTGCTCTAAGGAATTTGATGAGTTTTGTAAGCATGCAGGTATCATAAGGAAAAAGAAAACTCCTTATACACCACAACAAAATGGTGTTGCAAAAAGGATGAACTGAACTATTATGGAAAGATCTAGAAGTATGTTAAGTGATGCACAATTGGATAAATGTTTTTGGGCAGAAGTTGGGTGTACAATTAGTTACTTGATTAATAGATCTCCTTGCAAGGATCTTGATTCGACACCTTATGAAGTGTGGACAGTTTCACATTTGAGGGTTTTTGATTGTGAGGCTTCCATTCATGTGTCCAAGGAAAAGCATTATAAGTTGGATCCAAAAGCTGAGAAATGCATCTTCATTAGATATGGTGAGAATGTAAAAGGTTATAAGTTATGGAATCCTATAACTAGAAAAATTGTCTATTCTAGAGATGTTATTTTTTAGGGAACTTAGAGCTATTTTTGGTCATGTATAGCCAAAAGATAAAGAAAGGAAAAATATAGTGCATTTTGATTTACAGTATGAAGATGCACATCAAGAAGAACATAATGATGGATTTGAGGATGGAGAAGAAGAAGAGAGTTCAAGTGAAAGTTTTGAAGAGGAAGACTCTATTTTGATAGAAGAAGTTGAGCATACTGAAGAACCTAAGGAAGAATCTCTTACTCCACCCTTGAGAAGATCCACAAGACAATGAAATCTAGTTGACAAGTATAGCCCACCAGATTTTTGTTGTGTATTTTATTTATTGAGTATTGATGATAAGCCTAGATCCTACAGCGAAGCTATTCTTGCAGATGATAGCGAGTCTTGGCAACTAGCCATGAAGGAGGAGATGAAGGCTTTAGAATCTTGTGATGCCTAGGATCTTGTTTGTTTTCCCAAAGGAAGGAAAGCCATTAGTTGTAAGTGGGTTTATAAAAATAAATTTGGTGCAAACGGTTCATTGGAGAAGTAAAAAGCTAGACTAGTAGCTAAGGGCTACTCCTAGAGAGAGGGAGTTGAATTTGGTGAAATTTACTCTCCTATTGCTAAATTATCTTCTATTATATTTCTTTTATCCATAACTATTGCTTATGGTTTTTGAAATTGAGCAAGTGGATGTTAAGACTAATTTTTTGCATGGAGATCTGGAAGAGGAAATTTAAATGCAACAACCAAAAATATTTGAAGTAAAAGGGAAAGAACACTTGGTTTACAAGCTAAAATGATCTCTTTATGGTTTAAAGCAATCACCCCAGATGTGGTATCAAAAATTTGACTCTTTTATGTTGAAATTGGGCTTTGATAGAAGCAAAGAGGATCATTGTGTTTACATTGAATGTATTGATGATCAGTTATTAATTATTGCCTTGTATGTGGATGATATGTTGTTTTTAGTAACACAAAAGGTATGATTAGTGAGTTGAAAGCTCAAATTTTAGGTGTATTTGAGATGAAGGATTTGGGGGTAGCTAGATACATATTGGGAATGGAAATTAGAAGAGATCGAGGTAACAATAAGCTTTGGTTGTCACAAAGTAAGTATGTGAGCACTATTTTACATAGATTTAATATGCAAGATTGTAAACCAATTAGAATTCCTTTACCATTTGGCAGTAAGCTTACTTTAGATATGTGTCATAAATATGAAGATGATTTTGAGGATATGTATGACGTCCATATGCTAGTGTTGTAGGAAGTTTTATGTATGCAATTGTTTGCACTAGACCAGATATTTCCCAAGCAATGGGAGTTTTGAGCAAGTTTATGTCTAACCCTAGTAGAGAGCATTGGAATTATGCAAAGAGGGCATTAAGATATTTGTGTGGTACTTCTTATTTTCATTTGGTTTATTCTGGTACTAATAATGTGGATAAGACATTGGACATACAAGTTTTTGTTGATGCAGATTGGGCAGGTGACTTGAATAGTCGAAGGTCCACTAGTGGGTATGTGTTTACTTTGTTTGGAGGAGCTATGAGTTGGATGAGTAAGAGGCAACCTACAATTTATTTATCCACTATTTAAGTAGAGCATATGGTTGCTACCCATGTTTCTAAGGAGGCGGTATGGTTATAAAGGTTGTGTTTATGTATTGGTTTCAATTGCAGGATAGTTCAGATTGGTTGTGATAGCCAAAGTGCAACTCATTTAGCCAAGAATCCTATGTATCATGCTCAGACAAAGCATGTGGATGTACAATACCATTTTTTTTAGAAATGATTGCTAATGGATAAATTGAATTGAAGAAAATTGACACTAAGGTGAATGTTACAAATTATCATACTAAACCTGTGAGCACTGATAAGTTCATTTGGTGTAGGGAGGCCATGGGCCTTATTTCTTGTACCTAGTTTATTCTATGATGGTGTGATTCCCCTAGCTCTTGCAAGGTATTCAACGAGTGGGAGAATGTTGGGAACCAAGGTGCCTCAACCTTGGCAATTCCTAAGTTATTTATTTATTGTTACTTTATATTTCCCATGGATAAATATCATTTATGTTATTAAATAATTTTGCTCTCTCAAAAGGGGCGTGAGATTTTGAGTTGGCACTTTTGCCACATGTCGGTGTTTTGAAAAATAAGTTATTAGTTGTCAAAGATGCCCAATTAGTGGTATAACATGGAAAGCCTATTTTAAGGATGTCATGATGGATTATATGACAACTATAAGGGCTAAAAGTGGGGGATATCATTTTGGACGTGAGAATCATCTATGGCACATGTAAGATAATCTTTGCATAAGCTATTGATGGTCTATGATGCATGTAAGAGCATCTCCTATTTTCTAGGGATTCTTATGACAACTTGTAAAAGGGTATAATGTCATGTAAGAGACCATGATTAGCATGTAAAGGGTCGTATGGTTTTTTACCATGGTATTTCCAAACCTTGTTTTGACCCATCATAATGTTTTATGGTGGTATTTTGAGCCCCCATGAGTTTATATATTGAGGGGTTGAGATGGATACACTATGAGATGTTTTATAGGTACACAGATGTTGCTGAATTGGAGTCAAGATTGAGAAAATTCTATGTATTTTAATCTCTTTGAAGAATAATATAGATTTTCCCTCTTTTCTTGGTGATATTTTTTACCCGAAAGGGTTTTCTCCACGTAAATCCTTGTGTTATGTGTATGGCTCTCGAGTTGTGTGATTTATTTGCAATTTAAATCATTTCTCTATTATTTTCTACAAGTTTATATTTCAGATTTGCAAGTTAAATCAAATTTCCATATTGTAGTGGTTGCCTTCGTTTCTAGCATGCCATTGGTTTATTAATTAAATCCTCAAATTAGTAAGCATAGTTATAGTCATTTGTTGTTTAGATAATTTAAATTAAAACTTTATAGTTTTATATGACTAACCATGAATATATAAATTCCATCCCTCTTCTCTTACTATACCTATTACAATCCAAGATAACAACCAAATATTAAAACTGGTAGGAGGTAGTGGGAACATTAATTAAATGTTTCTTTTTCATGATCAAGAATTGTAATGTTTCTACCTTTAGAAACTAAATTCTTTTTTTACCTAAGTCACCTAGAAAGTATAAATATTTATGCTAAAGGAAGTAAATATTTTATCTATTTTTTATTATCTCATAATTAAGTTTAAGTTTATCTCATATCTTTTTAGATAAATAATTGCTATACAAATTTCTCTCATCTATTAAAGGCTCCTTCCTTTATTCCTACCTTGGTTTTCCTCTTTTCATTGGGAATATTAAAGCTCCATGAAATCCTAGCTTATTAGAAGATTATATTTATTATTTTCCTAGCTATAGCTATATTCTTGGGTCCTCAATTTATGGTTTTTGTATGACATTTATGGTTTTTCTAAATATATTCAACATTAAAATAATTTTCTTTATAAATAAATCCACTTAAGTACCCCAATTTACAAATTTTCCACATGTCTATATAGTCTATTAAAATTCTTGTACTCGTGATTTCTCAAGTCACTAATTAATTCAATTGTAGTAAACTTAAAACATGAATTCAACTAAAATGTCACATGTGGTCTAATTTTATATGTTTAATTTCAATGTAAAAAAAATAGAAATTAGCCCAAATTGATGGAAAGGGAGACTTTCCCTTTCAAATCTGATTAAAAAACCTCACACAACACAACACATGAAGGCTACAAATACATATAATGAGCAAAAAATGGAAGAGAAATCTACAAGTTATATTATATTCAAATATGCAAAATTTTACATCAAACTGAAGCACATGGGCTCCTCTTCAATCCTACATGCAACAGCTGCAACAAAAGTGTCTTCAACAATCTGGTATAATTTTGGCAATATCTGGGTATGTAAACTTCACTTCTCCAAGCCCCCCTCAAAAAATGAAAAGGCATGAATAATATAGAGGAAGTAGAAGGAGAAAACCACTCATAGTTTGTCAAAACCATCAACTAAAACCACCTTGAGGAAAGTACGCCCAACCTTGGGAGTTGAAAATCTGCCATGAAGAAATGTGGTCCAATGCATGTCAGTCCACTCTTGAGCACCTAGACACTTGGCCAATCAAAATTGAGATGCTATGATAACTTACATCTCTTACAGATTCCTTACAGCCTGTCATAACAGTTGTTGCATGCAAAGACATTCAAGATTCAATTGCAACCCACTTTTAATACTTTTCATGACACATGTACATGCATGTAAGACCTCTTTTGACCTCCTCCAAAAGTGGGACGCCCAAAGAGCTAACCTTTTACAAGTCACATTTACCAAGTTACTTTTCCCACCAAAAATTACATTACATTTTCACTCAATGGTAATTTACATTGTTGCAAATGAAATATATTATTTTCTATCACCTAAGCCCTTATTGAAATCAAACAAAGCAAAATAAAATATTTTTGGTGACATAGGATCGCCAGTACACCATGGATGCTCCTGCATTAGACACCCAGGGTAGAAGAAAAGTAAATTTTTCACTTCTCAAGAGGGTAGCCAAGACATTTAACTTTAGCTTCTTACAACCAAGATGAGTCCTCAACATTCCTTCCAAACCACTTGACCAAGTACTCGAAGTATTGTTTGTGCCTTGTACTCCTACTCACCCTGCTGTCTAAAATTGCCTTTATTTTCCCCTCTTCTTAAGTAGGTGTTGGTATCTGAATTGTTTCACCTATGGTACCTTCATCACTTTCAGCTACATGAAACTTTGTTAGATCAAAAATATTAAAAATAGGTGAAATATTAAGTCCACTAGGAAACTCTACTTCATATGCATTACCTGAATCATGCCTGCTCACAATTCTGCAAGGCCCAAACCTCTTCATTTTTAGCTTGTTATAGGTACCAACTGGAAATATTTCTTTTCTCAAGTGTACCATTACCTCATCAGCAACCTGAAACTCCTTATGTCTCCTCTTCAAATCAGCCTTGGACTTGTACTAAAAGTTCATTTTGTTGATGTGATTTCGTACCTCCTCATGTATGTTCTTTATGTGTTCAGCAAAGTCCTTTGCTTCTACACTCTTCTTGTCAACATTATCAATCTTTTTCAAATCTGAAACAACTCTTGGGATACTGCCATAAAAAATTTGGAATGGAGACTTACCAGTACTTCTATTCACCGAGTTTTTATATGCAAATTTTGCTTGAGGTAGAATCAAATCCCAACCTTTTGGCTTATCTCCAACTAGGCATCTCAACGAATTACCCAATCTTTTGTTTACCACCTTTGTTTGACCATCTATTTGTGGATGGTAAGCTGAACAAAACTTTAAATTAGTCTTGGTCTTCTTCAATAAGGTCCTCCAAAAGTACCCCACAAACTTTGTATCTCTATCATAAACAATGCTCTTCGAAAGACTATGTAATCTCATTATTTCCTTGAAAAACAATTCTGCAACATTCACAACATCATTAGTCTTCTTACATGGAATAAAATGATCCATCTTGAAAAATCTATCTACTATAACAAATATTGAATCATGTCCTGGAAAACCTAAAACAAAATCCATATTGATCTCCTCCCATGGCCTCTCAAGAACTGGTAGTGGCTGATATAAACCCGTGTTATGACTAGTTCCTTTTGCTACCTAACAAATCCTACAACCTTGCACAAATTTTGTGATATCTTGCTGAAATTGTGGCCAATTATATTTCTCTCCAACAAGTGCTATGGTTTTATCAAAATCAAAATGTCCTGCAAATCCTCCACTATGCTTTTCCTTAATCATATTTACTCTCATTGAAAATCTAGGAATACACAACTTGTTTCCTTTGAACAACTTACCATATTAGATTAAATAATCCAACCACTTGTTTCTATCACCAGTAATAGGCTCTTTGCAAGCAGGTTCCAAGCCTCTCCAAAATTTGGATCCTCTTCATACAACTCCTTCAACTCATTGAATCCAACAACATCAACCTGCATTTCAATCAACAAGCCTTGTCTTCTACTCAAAGCATCTGCAACCCTATTATACTTCCCACTCTTATGTTTCAAAACAAAAGTATAACTTTGCAAGAACTCTACCCATTTCATATGCCTTTGATTTAACTTCCATTGACTACTCAAATATTGAAGTGCTTGATGATTAGTAAATAAAAAAAATTCCTTAGGCAAAAGATAGTGTCTCCATTTTTTCAATGCTTGCACAATAGCATAAAATTCTTGATCATACACTGAATATTTTCTTTTTGCATCATTTAACTTCTCACTAAATTAAGCAATGGGTTTACCTTCTTGACTTAGGACAAATCCAACAGCATTACCACTTGCATCACAATCAACTTGGAATACCTTGTTGAAATCTAGAAGTGCTAAAATAGGTTGCTCAATCACTTTTGCTTTCAACAAATCGAAGCTTCTTGCTACTCTTTTAGTCCATCTGAAATCCCTTTTATCTCCTCTCGTGGTCTCAATTAGTGGTGCACAAATACTACTGAAACCTCTAATAATTTTTTTGTAAAAACTTTCTAAACCGTGAAATGATCTCACCTCGGTAGCACTTCTAGGTGTAGGCCATTTTAAAATAGCTTTCACCTTTTTTGGGTCCATCTTGAGGCCTTCTCCTGAAACAACGAAACC
Source organism: Sequoia sempervirens (assembly GCA_007258455.2). Classification (NCBI taxonomy): domain Eukaryota; kingdom Viridiplantae; phylum Streptophyta; class Pinopsida; order Cupressales; family Cupressaceae; genus Sequoia; species Sequoia sempervirens. Next base: position 325,594,702 of record VDFB02000017.1, read on the forward strand.
CAAGTATACCAATTCCCTCTTCAGAAATCTGCACTTTTTCAAGTTAATGAGAAAATTTTCTTCCTTCAACTTTTCAAAAACAAATCTGATATGCATCAAATGCTCCTCTAGTGTCTTACTAAATATCAATATATCATCTAGATAAACAATGAAAAAAAAATTTCAATACCTCATTCATCAACCTCATAAATGTACTAGGAGAATTGGTTAGTCCAAAAGGCATGACCAACCATTCATACAACCTTCTTTGGTCTTGAAAGTTGTCTTCCACTCATCACCTTCTTGGATTTGTATCTGATGATAACCACTATTCAATTCAATCTTGGTGAAGTATTCAGCTCCACTCAAACAATCCATGATATCATCCATTCTGGGTAATAGAAAATTTTATTTGATGGTGATCTTATTGATAGCCCTTGATTCCATGTACATCCTCCATTCTCCTCCTTTCTTTGGTGCTAAAATAGCAGGCACTGCACATGGGCTTAGGCTCTCTTGAATCAAGCCTTTCCGCAACAATTCTTGAACTTTCTTGTTTAGTTCTCAACTCTCTGTTGGAGACATTCTATGGGATGATTTTTTAGGAAAACTTGCTCCTGGTATTAGATCAATTTGAAGACTTATCTTCCTCATGGGTGGCATCCCCTCAGGTGAATTGTTTGAAACAATTTTTGGAAATTCTTGTAACAAATCTGCAACCTCCACTAGAACATCTTCCACATTTTCATAGTTAGATTTAGGAATCAAAGCAAAACACACTTTCTCATGCCTCATACCATCTAGAAATTTTATTGCATCAACTAAAAAAACTCTTGCATTACCACAAACTTGAACCAAATCTTCTTTCAAAGGTTTCAATTTATGTTTCACACCATACTTAACCATGGTGTATGTATTAGCACAACCATCATACATTGCCTTCCTATCATATTGCCAAGGCCTCCCTAACAAAATATGGAATACATCCATTGGAATTATATCACACAATATTTCATCAAAATAACCTCCTATTTTAAATTTTACCAAACATTGTTCACTTATCAAAATCTTTTGATTATCGTGTACCCAAGATATTTAGTACGGTTTCAGGTGCTTCCTTCTTTCTAGGTTCAATTTTCTCACCATTTCTTCGGATACCAAGTTATCCATGCTTCCAATATCTATGATGACATTACAAGCTTTCCCTTCACATTTGCATCTTGTCTTGAATAATCTCTTTCTTTGAACTGGTCCATCTTCTTCATTCAACAATGCTCTTCTTATCATCAGGACTTCACCTCCTTCCGCTTCTTCAAAATGTGATGAGCGTGCATCCTCCTAATTATTGTTTGCTTCTCTATTCTAATTTTTAGGTCTTTTATTGGTTCTTTCTTGATTGTGATGGAAGTCAAAATCTCTATGTCCCTCTTCACCGCATCGAAAATAGATTGTGTGAAAGCCACCTCTTATGAATCCTCTACCCAATCTTCCTCTACCTCTTGGATTTTTGATCTCTAGGAGGGTGATAATTTTCTGATTTCTGATTTTTTTTGCTACCTTGGTCTTCAAATTTCTATTTTTTCTGATTTCCATCATAACTCCTTCCTCCAACTCTTCTGCCAAGACCTCTTCCTCTTTGTTTACTTTCAAATTTTTTGTTTAGTCTTTCTTCAACTTTCAATGAAAATTGATAGGCATCCTCAATGGTGGTCATTCTCACCAATGCCAACTCTTATTGAATGCTAGGTTTTAGCCCATTAATGTAATGAGCTACCTTATCCTTATTTGCTTCAGAATGTCCCATTCGAATCAGGACATTGTGAAATTCTTTTGTGTATTCTTTCACTGTCCTCGTTCCTTGTCTCAAGCTCTACATCTTTTTGAGCAGCTCCAACTCATAATCTACTGGGATGAATTGTCTTTTCATTTTTTCCACCATTCTATCCAATTTGGAAAATTTTCCTTTCCCTTGTCTTCCTCTTTCAAGCTAGATTTATTTCCACCAAATGCTTGCATGGCCTTTTAGCTTTGTTTTTGCATACCTCACTCTGTGAGGGTTTTCAATCTCTTCAAACTTGAAAAACTCTTCCATGTCATTAATCCAATCTATCAATTCTTCTAGATTTAAACTTCCATTAAAGGTTGAAACCTCCATTTTTGGTTTCTTTCCAATGTTTGATATTGCTTTCAACAATATAACTTCTCTAGGATCCATTTTTTCATGTTCTTCCTCTTCCAATTCCTCTTCAGTTTCATCTTCACTATCATCTCTTTCTCTATGCACTTCTCTTCTACGAATCTCTTCCTACAAATTTTCTAACTTTCTTATGAGGGTCTCTTCCTCCACCGCATCTCCCTCTAACTCTACCATGATTGGAAACTCTTGAAGGCATTTTAATCTTCACCCACAACTCACAGGTCCTACTACAAACTGTCTCTCTTCGGCACTCTATTTACAGGTTCAAGATGACCCACTCTAATACCACTGATGAAAAGGGAGACTCTCCCTTTCAAATCTAATTACAAAACCTCACACAACACAACACATGAAGGATACAAATACATATAATGAGCAGAAAATGGAAGAAAAGTTTGCAAGTTATATTATATTCAAATATGCAAAATTTTACATCAAACTGAAGCACATGGGCTCATCTTCAATCCTACATGCAACACCTGCAACAAAAGTGTCTTCAACAATCTGGTATAATTTTTGCAGCATCTAGGTATGTAAACTTTACTTCTCCAAGCCCCCCTCAAAAAATGAAAAGGCATGAATAATATAGAGGAAGTAGAAGGAGAAAACCACTCATAGTTTGCCAAAACCATCAACTAAAACCACCTTGAGGAAAGTACGCCCAACCTTAGGAGTTAAAAATTTTCCATGAAGAAATGTGTTCCAATGCATGCCAGTCCACTCTTAGGTGCCTAGACACTTGGACAATCAAATTTGAGATGCTATGACAACTTACATCTCTTACAGATTCCTTATAGCCTGTCATAACAGTTGTTGCATGCAAATACATGCAAGCAACATGCAAGATTCCATTGCACACCAATTTTAAGACTTTTCATGACACATGTACATGCATGTAAGACCTCTTTTGACCTCCTTCAAAAGTGGGACGCCCAAAGAGCTAACCTTTTACAAGTTACATTTACCGAGTTACTAGGGGAGTCTTTTCCCACCAAAATTTACATTACATTTTCACTCAATGGGAATTTACAATTTTGCAAATAAAAAATATTATTTTCTATCACCTAAGCCCTTATTGAAATCAAACAAAGCAAAATAAAATATTTTTGGTGACATAGGATTTCCAGTACACCATGGATGCTCCTGCATCACAAATTCATGTTGTACATTTATGTTATTTGAATGTGCCTAAATGATGTATTTTTAATGTGTTAGATGTGATCTTTAACAAGTATCAATTTATTTTAAAAAATTATTGCATTCAATGCTTCATGTTATGTAATTAGTTTGTTGATATTTTTCTTCTAATTGTTTAATATGCAGTGGCCCAATGGAGCAAATACCATCAGCTGATGAGTTTCTAATAGATGATCTTTTGCATAACCCTCAACCTCCAAACCCCTCACCTCCACATTCTCTACCTCATAGCCCCCACCTCAAAACCCCCCACCTCATAACCCCCACCTCCTCCATTTGATGAGGCTCAATCATAAGAAAACATCAATGCAAATTTATAAACATTATTCAAGAAAAAAAAATTGATAAAAAATGAGCCTCATATGCCCCCTCACTTATGACTATTTGCATCTTTTGATCCATTGATGTAGATTTAAATATTTTTCATAAATAGGGAGAGGAGAGGAGGAAATTTTATGCAGATGGACTCTCATATAGATCTCCATATTACCAAACAAACAATAGCGCCATATTTTATTGACCCTACAACCAATCAAGCCATTCCTCCAAACAAAAAATGAATTTCAATTAGATGGTGTAGGCATCCTTAGATTTCCATACATTTTTGGGAGTGATGGTGAATGGTCTTTGATCATCCACCACATGCTAATTGTGAGGTGTCTTTATATTTTTGAGAAAATTATGGGTAGAGTTTGAGATGGGTTTAAAAACCAATTATTTTGATATGAGGTCATTTGAGGGAGTTGGTGTTGGTATGCCACAACATAGAGTAGGAGAATGTATCAATCCTAATCAATGTGCTCTAATTCCACCCATTGGTGCTCCTCCATCCCTAGTATTCAGGTGCACCATTTCAACACCAAGCAATTATTTCAACATTAGGAGCATTGATTTTTCTCTTAGGAGATCTCACTGATCAAACTACCTACATGGAAGTTGAAGTCAGTGGTAGAGAGCATGGAAGAGATGGTTCAGTTGGTCCTAGCAACTCCCATGTGTCAATGCCACATTTTTCAAAGTTACAATCATCCATGTTATGGCCCTACTCAGGCATCTACTTCAGATGCACCTACATCAAAGGCGGGATCATATGTGGATTTACTATGTTTTGATGATCATCCTACACAAGTACACATCAAGTCACATTTTAATTTCTTTGAATGTGGAACATGTACATGTATCAAAATTTATGTTTAATAACATTAAATTATATATATATATATATATATATGTATATATGAAGTGTTTGGTGTAGATGCATGACTTTAGGACATCATCTTGATTAGATAATATTTATTTTATGTCAACAATTATATAATTTGGCACACCTTACACTCAGGTAAACCAATATATATTGACCCTAGAAAACTATATATGTATAGAGAGTTTTAATTTAAATTTGCATCATTTAATTATTATTTATAATTTTAATTTATGTCCATATAATTTAATTCAACTATACACGTGTGAAATAATATTGTATCTATGCACGGAGGTCATGGGATATCCATGAACGATCAACCACAAGGTGTGGAAAGTTCTCCTCCATCATCAGTTGTTATGCATGAGTCATTTCTAGTGTGTGTTTTCAAAATTTATTTAAGTTTAAAATTTAAAAATCAAATTAAATTGAACTTTTATATAAATTTATATATATGTTTCATATATATGTATATGCAAGATGATAGCACTATACTGATAGGTTCTAGTCAAGCTACTGATCAGGGTCATTTTCACGAGTCATCCATGTCATTTGAGGTCCTAAACTTTAGTAAATTTCTTATGCAATTTATAGCTCTTATAAATATATGATTAAAATCATTTTTTATCACTAATATATTTTAACCTATTGTTTGCTTTATTTGGATATCCAAGAAATAGTAGCTAATACATTTGGTCCTAAATTGGCAGTTATACCACCTGTGAACAAAATATGGGAGTAGATTCACATGATAAAATGGTAATTTATGCATACTTTCTAGTTTAGATTTTAAAAATTAATTTAATGATTTTATCAATTAAGTTAATTAAATCAAAACTTATTTAACTTTATCTAATTTCAAGTTTCTTGAACTCTTCTACAACATGATACAAGTCCATCTAGTTTACATGAAACAAACAGGACTCTTGATTTTACTGATGATCCTAACATCTAGGGTAGATTTATTTCATGGATTATATGTACACATATATTTATTGATATGTGCCACTTGACTATTTATGACTATGTACATTTCACATGTTATTTCATGTCCACTTCTAGACATATTTTAGTACATTTCATGAGTTCTATATGATCATCTGTATTTATTTATATGTTGACTTTAATATTTTTGTAGATACATTTTTGTACATGTTTTTTTCTAGACTAGCTCTAGATATCTAGCATTTCATGTGGACTTTAGTTGATTATGCACTCTTATACACTATGTTCATTATGTTGATTATGTTGATTAAATGCACTCACATACAATTTAGACATTTTCAAGTATGCACTATAAATTCATGTCTGATCAAATTACAATATTTAGATGCCATCGTTGAATAAATTTTTCAATAATTTAATTTAAACTATAATTTCATTTGCCACAATTAAATACATACCTTGGATAGAAATTAAATCCTCTTGTGAACTTTATATATCCAAATCTTGCATTAATGGTTTAGATTTATAATCTATATTATAAATTTCAATTAACTAGGCTCCAATCACACATCATTTAATATGGAAAAATTATTAACTTTTGAAGTTCAATAAAATCATGGTTGGGTGATTTAACCAATGCTAAACTAAATATTGGTTGAATATGACAATTTAATGTTCTTTATATTTTATCATATTCATAAAAAATTAAGTGCCTAGTTTTAACTATTTTTGAATTAGCAAAGATTCACCACTACAAAAATCTATACGACATAGAAGCCACTTAATGCAAGTATCACATCACTAATAGGTGTTCTTCTCATACCTCTTTGTCAATTCTACAATACAAAAACCAATTTCCTACTCTTATTTAAATATCTATAGTCATTTCATGCTTTCATTCATGACTTGGAAAAATAGACAATACAACCAAAAATATGACACTTGATACAATGAAACTTAATAAATAGCTCTAGCATTCTTAAGTTCAAAGAGCATGACAACATAACAAATTGTCCCCCATGAATTAGTAAAAATAGTCTTATGTTGATATTAGTGATTAATGAGTATTTGATTATGTGAGTAACAACCTTCCATAAATCAGAGAATCTCATTACCTATAGAAAAACCAACAATGATACCAATATTTGATAAATGAAAGCCATCCTTAAATGATGATTTATTAAGATCCCTACCTAAAAAATATATAATCCTTTTGGACACACTTAGTTGAATACAACTCTAATGCAATTAATAAATTGGAAATTTATTGACCTCACATCAAGGTCACATATATAAGTTCAAATAAGAATGAAACAATATATATCAAAGACGCAATTTATATAAGATAAAATTGGAACAATATAAAATGTGATTTATAAGAATAGAAGTTCATGCATCGAAGACACATTTAATAAATTGATATTTAATACATCTATAACATGATGAAACATATGTGTATATAAATACAATTAGCTTGTCCACTTTTAGTTCAAGACCACAAAATTGATATAACATAATTTATATGATGAAAAAATTTTACAGTGACAATCATGATGGATTGACTTGATGGGAGCCTACAAAAATAATCAATGTAAGTAAATTAACTATATATTTAATGATTCATTTAACTCCGATTCATGCGATAAATTTGTAGAATTTAAATAAAGTTAGAAAAATATTTATAAATTCCTTAAGGGGAATTAAGTGGATGACTTAAGTGGACGTAAGACGATGAAATTAGGGCAGCTAAGAGGATGGCTTGAGGGGAGATACAAGAGCCTTGACTCAAAGTATGTGCCAGTGAGAAAATTATGAAATGACTTAAGGTGACATAAGAGGATGGATTAAGGGGAGATACACATGATCCTTGAATCAAATTAATGTGATAAATTTAGCTATAATTAGTATGGACAATGATTTTGGATTGCCCGCACTTGCTTTAGCTCCTTCTAGGGTTTTTCACCTAAAAGGAGAAAGGAGGGAGAAGTGAATGGGGTCCAAAATGCAAATTTCTACACTCAAATGTAATTTTATATGCCTAATTATGATGTACTAATGCACTGATCTGAAAAGAAATTGATTTAATGATGCAAAACCTAAGAAATGTGAAGTGTTGGAAAACACATTGTGATATGCAAAAATGCCTAAAAATGCAAGTAAATGATAAAATAATTGAACAGAATTGGAGAGGTGCACCTGGAATCTGGAATCTGATGTTGAGAGATTTTGGAATCCTAAAAAATTGACTGAAAATGTTGATTGGGACACTTACGCCAGGTTGGGCGACTTAGTCCCAGTTTCAAGAAAACTTGTCAAAATAGGAATCTACCAAATGGGTATCCAAAAATGCAAAAACCACTTTTCAAGCCTAGCAGTGGGACTAATCTTCTAGTAGTGGTGACTTATTCCTCCTGTAGATTTCAAGAATCTCGGGACAGGGTTTTGTAGCTTCAGGTCTGCACTTTCTTTTTTGACAAGTGTCTAATCTTGATTCTGCAGAAAACGGGATAAAAAGGGTATCCAAGCTTGAACTAGGGTTGTGTTGACTTGAATAGATTTGATGAATTTTTTATTGTTAGAGTTATCTTGCATTAGCTAATAATTAATTAATCTTTAATTGATTATTACTCTAATTTATTCTCACACACTTTAGCTAAACTTAGGAATACTTTATTAGTTGAGATATTAGATCATTATGTCACTTCTCATGTGATGTTGACACTTGTCATGATCTGATCCCTTTCTAATTTAGGGCTTTTCTCTTATAAGCATTCAACCTTTATTGTAAATAACTCTTGGATATTATTCACGGGAAATATCACGGCTTTCATATCTTCTTGAAAGCTTCTTCTGTAACTTTTCCTTGTTGGTGAATATAGCAATTCTTGTTTGCAGATCTCTTGCGTGGAAGGTGAAATTGTTTGTTGTTTGATCCTATGGCTCATGGTTTTGTTCTTTTTTCACAATTCTAACATAGTATCAGAGCATGGATTCGCAAACCTCTTCTCGATTTATGAGGTTTTCTTCTTCAAAAGGGTTGCAAGCTTCAAATCTAAATCCCCTTTGCTCTTTTGCAAATTTTGGTGGTGGGAATTTTTTGGAGCATTTTTCTACAAAAAGGACCTCGCCATTGGATCCAGAGCAATCGAGAAAGTCAAATCTGGCTTTTGTTTCGCCTGATTTTGATTCCTAACTCTAGATCTACGAGGTTTTAAAGCAGCTGCTTTGTCTCCAAATTTGAAGGGTAGCTGTATTTTTGGTGCGTTTTGAGCCCAAATGGACTTCACCATCGTGCTCAGAAGGCCCAAAAACCCTAAGATCACCTATCAAATCATCAAAATCCGAGCAGTTGGCATTTGAGGCCAAAAAAAATTGCCAGGGAAGTCGTACGGCCTCCCCAACACACAGTTCGAGGTAAAATTTAAAAAAAATTAATATTTTTTTTTACCCTGCAAAAAAGATTTTATTAAAAAAATTGATTTAAAAAATAATAATTAAAAATACTTTTTTAAAGGCTATTGCATTTTTTTATACAATGTTTTTTATTAAAAAAAATTTAGAGGGTATCGGTACTGACCCCTCGCCACTATGTGGTTGTGGTGTAGTAGTTCTTTCGCCCCACCCCTCGCGAAGTTGCACGGCGGGTACCAACTAATCGCCATCGTCACAGATGGCGGCCCCTCACCATGTCGTAGGGTGTGTCCTTCAATATTTTTAATTTTTTATTATTTTTTTTAGATTAACTTTGTAAAAAAATTATTTTATTTTGAAAAAAATCAAAAAAAATTTACTGATGTTTTTTTTTAACAAAAAAATATGTATAGTTTTTTTTGCTTTTTTTTCTATTAAAAAAATAAAAAGGCAAAATTGGTTTTTTGCATTCTTTTTTGCAAATTAATGTAAATGCAGCCTACCTAGAGATTTTTTATCTGCAGCACTAAAATTGGTGGACCTCCAGATCTGGAGGTGTTTTTGCTGAAATTTGCAGAGTTCTTTTTCCCTTCTCAGCCCCTCTTCATTGGGTTTTTTAGTTTTGCACCTCAACTTCAAGAGGCCATATCTCGGCCATATGATGGTCTTTTCGCGTACAATTGTTTTTTAAATGGGGTGAAATTTTGTGCTCTTCACAATTGTGTAGGTATTTTCTAGTTTTGACTTCTGGTTTTTTCCATAATTATGTTTTCTCAGTGATGTAGTTGTTCAGTTCTTGTTTTGGAGACTTCGACGGGCCATATCTTCTGCATCCGAACACATTTTTGGGTGTCATTTTTTTTGAAAGTGCATGTTTTTTCATGTACTTCATCATGGTGCTACCAGTTTCCTCTTTTTCTATCAGAGAATTGTATTTTCAACTTGTTGTCCTTTTTTGGACCTTATGGGCTCACATTGTATGTATTTATGATTTTGTAAATGCACTGAGATAAAGTGTCTCTATATTGCAGATGTATTATGGGATCTTGCACATCACTTTGTGCCTTATTGTACTCACACTATGATATAAAGTTCCATGGGGGTTGATGTTTTCCTTTGTTTTCCTTCATACCTTTCTCATGCGTATGTGAATTTTGTTTTCACATCCTTTCTATCTGCTTGTACTTTCATGATTGCACCTTTAGATGTTCTTGGTTCCTCTTCATGCACTACTTTCAGGAATTTAGTTTTAGTGTACCTGCCATGCCTCTCCCTTTTCATCATTATGGGGGGGTTTCTATTGTTGGTGCTACTGTTTCCTTGGTTTCATGTTGGAGTGAGCTATGTATACAATAGTTGTTCCTATGTACTAGGCGGATGCAGCGGCTAGTTACCCATGCATTTCGATGAGATGGAGCACTTACCATATGGACACTCTTGCATTCCTATTTCTGGAGGTGACCATCCATTTTCACTTGATTAGTTCTTCAAACTATTGGTACTATTTCCATTTGTATCTTTGAGTTCTAGGTGTTTTCCTTTGTTTGCCATCTGATTCGAGTAGTGTCATTGGGGGCACTCATATAGATTCTTGTCTTCTTGATCCTGATCACTAGTTGTTTCAGAGGAGGTTATTCTTTCAACATTACAGCAGTCATTCTTTGACAGTGTTTGCAGCTTCTTCATGCTTCAGTGGTGTTCTCTTTGTTCCTATCATTTGGGACAACCTTGTCTTGTTTGGAGGATTCTTCAGTCCTTCACTTGGCTTTCATCTATTTTTGGAGTAGATTTTTTCCCATGAGGTTTTCTCTATTTCTCCACATTATGGAGATCTTTTGTTTGTACATTTGTACCTTACTTGGCCTTGTTTGTCAGGACCCATCTTGCATTCTTTTTAGGGTTTTTAGCTACTCCCTAAGTTCATCTTAAGGGGGGGTGTTAGAGTTATCTTGCATTAGCTAATAATTAATTAATCTTTAATTGATTATTACTCTAATTTATTCTCACACTTTAGCTAAACTTAGGAATGCTTTATTAAATGAGATATTAGATCATTATGTCACATCTCATGTGATGTTGACACTTGTCATGATCTAATCCCTTTCTCATTTAGGGCTTTGGTCTTATAAGCATTCAACCTTTATTCTAAATAACTCTCAGATATTATTCACGGGAAATATCACGGCTTTCATATCTTCTTGAAAGCTTCTTCTATAACTTGTCCTTGTTAATGAATATAGCAATTCTTGTTTGCAGATCTCTTGCATGGAAGGTGTACTTGTTTGTTGTTTGATCATGTGGCTCATGGTTTTGTGCTTGTTTCACAATTTTAACATTGACCACTTTTTAACACCTATTTCTTTGACAAATCTTCCTACAAATTCAAACCCTTGATGTGTAAATCTGAAGATATGCAATGAAGTGCTCCAATGGATGACTTGATTGTGCTTAGAGTGCTTGAATGCTTGAGAATGATTAATTTGATTGCTTGAGTGAATGCTTGAATGAATTAGGTGAATGGGATATGTAAAATGAGGAGATAAACCCTTATTTATACTTGATTTTACTAAATTTCCCAAAAATAATACATCGCAAGCTGACCTCAAGGGTTAGAGGACAAAATCCTGCCAGAAAATTGAAATAATTTTGAGTTTTGTGCCAAAAAGGATTAAGTCGCCCCTATTGGTGACTTAGTCCCACTTAAGCAAATCAAGTGGGTGTTGGGAATTATGGGGCATTAAATGTTGTCCAATGGGAATATCCTCAAAAACACACTTAAAGGGGGTTGAAAAGTGTATTAAGGGGTCATTTAAACATGAGAAAGGGTTGAATTAGTGGTGACAAGTCTAGAAAAGCATGAAAGTTTGTTACAAGACTTTACAACACTTTGAAATAAGACTTGGTAAGTGATAAAAAGGAGTTATTTAAGTAAATTATAATGAAAGGGTCCTAGAAAAGTGTGAAAGTGGGTTACAACACTTCACAACACTTTTACAAGGCAACCTAGAAGTCTTAATGATTCACAAGGGTCCAAGACCTAATGTGAACGTGTTTCCCACATTACAACATTAAACCTAGGCCAAATCAAGCCAAATTCCACTAGAAGGGCCTGAACATGAAAAAGTAGAAAGGTTACTTTTTTTATGTCCATAGTTAGCCTGCACTTTAGTGAGAGGATGAACTTGCTTCAAACTCACACTAAAGAAGTTGATCATGCAACCAAGAGGACTCCAAATGCACTAATGCTTGATGAGATGAGATAACGATAATCAAGAGGGATGATCAAGCCCCCAAGATCATGATCCCATGGCAAATCAAACATGAATGCAAAGGAACACAAGATGATGACAAAGGATGAGAGAAAGCTTTGATCGTCTATCAAGCTCATTGTGGATTAGATATAGGTTGTTTTTTTGAGAAAATAAAAATGTGTACTCACTCTGGGGTGACAAAACTTATGGTTGTCCATCGAGTGAGAAGGCCCAAGTATACTCACTCTGGGGCTATTGAACTTCTGGTTGTTTGCGGGGTGAGAACACCCAAAAGGTGAGAAACATATGCTCAATTGGTATGTACTCACACAAACAAGTGGATATGGAGAAAATTTGTGCCTCGAAATGGGATTTCCCACTCAACCATATCAAATTTATACCTCCTGATAACTTTAATAAGGCACCACAAAGGACAATGTTGGTTCGTGCTTCATGAGACAAGCAAAGCTTCGTATGCTTAGAACTCATGAACAAGTACAATGGCACCACATGCATGCAAGTTGTGTTATGCAAGGTGGCCATGTAAATGCAAAATGCAACATGCAAAAACATAAAAAGCAAAAGAAATGTTCAAATGATTCTTGTTAAGTTCATGTGAGGTCTATATCTTAGGGAACACTGTG
>VDFB02000017.1:325607626-325768628 GCA_007258455.2 Sequoia sempervirens
CTCTCTAGTTATAGTTAGCGGTAGATAATTCTGTTAAGACTTTCTATCCTTAGTCAAGTGTGTTTTCCCTTCTCAATTTTCACTAAATAGAGAACTAAAGCTTATCTTTACCAACAACATAATTGTATTTTCCCCCTTCTATGTACCTACCAATATCCATGTTTCATTCACCCATTTCTTGGGAATCATTACCACCACTATTTTTTGCATACATGTGTACCAAGGAACTCCCTACTAAATCTAAGAAAAATCCACTCTCAATTATATAGAGTCATCTGACTACCCATCTCTAGAGGAGATCCAAGTAAAGGGGGTGAAAGCCTTCAAACTAATCATACCCCTTTAACATCTAGGTAATATATATAAGCCCCTCCTCAAGCCACACCAAACCATACTCTCATTTAATTAGGAATAAATGAAACCATTGCCTACCTATTCACTTGTCTACCTCAGTTGTTCTACTTTTAAAATGAACCATAGGATATAAGCACTAAAATATCTTGCACAAGCTTCTCACTGTTAGCTATTGAGAAAATAAAAAATAAAGTGAGTAGTAACTAGTAACTTATCATGGTAAAAACTAAACTCATTAGGTTAGATGCTTATTCATTACATTTGGTGAAACAGTGCAACAACATATGTTGTGGCTCCATCATTTATATGATGATAGATATCCATGCCTCTACTCAACACTCCCCACCAAACATGGGCCAATCATATTTAATGGTTAAGGGTTCCCATATTTCATTGCACATGACACCATATCATCCTTCACCCTCCAACTATTTCTTTTAGTTCTCTATCTCCACCTTGACTCTCCCTCCAATTATTTTATTTCAATAATTCTACTTTGATTGTTACCCATATCTTATAGATGTAACATCCTCCCCCTTAATACATAGTTTATTTATATATTGTTACATCATTTCTATGTCACTTTTATACTATTTTTATCTTTTTTGTGCGTGTAGGTGATTTTTTTTGGATAGAACAATATTTCTAGTATTCTATCCATACAATATAATAGTGTTCATTGTATACATCCTCACAAAGTTCCAATGTCTATGGTAGAGAGCTAAAAAATTTAAATCCAAGTTCCTCATTTCCTATATTTTTTATTTCTACATTAAAAATATTATTTTCATTTCTCTACTTATTATTTTTACTACTATATTCAACTTCATCGTTTCAATTTGATCATAAAGCATAATACTATTTTAGAATTAGAAAATTTTGAAAGAGTTAATCAATATAATCTAGAATAGTAGATTAGTTAAAAAAAAGCTTAGGTTGGTCAACTTGAGTGTGATAGTTGAGATCACTCTCAAGGAATAATCTTTACTTAGTAGATGCCAATTTCTTTTATTATAGGTTTCATACAATTTTTATGATGGAACCTAGGGGATTCAACTATTAACTAATATTTTATCATGTGCATGCATATTTACAGTTTTTAAATAACTAAAATGTGACTCAATATATCACTTAAGTATTAGGGGAAAGGGGATAATTTAATTAATGTGATATGGGTAGGTATTGGGGGTTAGAAGTCTTGGTAGGGTTGTATAATCCTAATAATAATGTAGGTTTAGTATAATCCTATCCATTTTCCCTAAGAATATATATTGGGAAACTCTTAATAATTCCACAAGCCTACCCTAAAAAATCACCAAGTATCTTTAAAACCATTCTATTATAATTCAAATTAATATTTATAATATAATTATGATATTTGTTATTGGGGGGTTTTTTTATTAGAGTTGGTGTAGCAAGGGATTGGGGATTATGATGTATATTTTTTTGTAAATCAAATGTTTTTATAAAATGACATATTTTCATAGATCATCAAATCTTTTTGAGATATCCTTGGTTGATAAGATACATATAATAAGGGGATTTAAAAATGTAAAAAATTGGTACATAGGATATCTTGTGAAAATAGGGAGGTTCTTTAATTATATTAATGTATGCAAAGGGGGTGTACAAACCATAAATTTGAGTAGATATGAATTTAGGGGTGCTTATTAGTACCCTATAAATACACATGCTATGCTACATTGGGAATCAAGGTGTCTCAACCTTGCAATTCCTAAGTTATTTATTTATTGTTATTTTACATTTTCCCATGGATAAATATCATTTATGTTATTAAGTAATTGTGCTTCATCAAAAGGGGCGTGAGATTTTGAGTTGGCATTTTTGCCACATGTCAGTGCCTTGAAAAATAAGTTATTAGTTGTCAAAAGATGCCCACTTAGTGGTATAACATGGAAAGCCTATTTTTAGGGATGTTATGAGGGATTCTATGACAACTATAAGGGCTAAAAGTGGAGGATATCATTTTGGACGTGAGAATCATCTATGACATGACATGGGTAAGAGAATATTTGCATGTTTTTGATGGTCTATGACGCATGTAAGAGCATCTCCTATTTTTTTAAGGATTCTTATGACAACTTGTAAGAGGGTGTAATGTCATGTAAGAGACCATGTTTAGCATGTAAGGGGTCATATGGTTTTTTACCATGGTATTTTCAAACCTTGTTTTGACCCATGGTAATGTTTTATGGTGGTATTTTGAACCCCCATGAGTCTATATATTGATGGGTTGAGATGGAGACATTATGAGATATTTTACTGATACACATATGATGTTAGATTGGAGTCAAGATTGAGAAAATTTTATGTATTGTAATCTCTTTGAATAATAATACAAATTTTCCCTCTTTTCTTGGTGGAGTTTTTTACCTGAAAGGATTTTCTCCACATAAATCCTTGTGTTATGTGTATGGCTCTTGAGTTGTGTGATTATTTGCAGTTTAAATCATTTCTCCATTATTTTCTACAAGTTTATATATTTCATATTTGCAAGTTAAAATAGATTTCCATATTGTAGTGGTTGCCTTCATTTCTAATTTGGTATCAAAGCCTAGTCAACTTTTTCTATTGGGTGGAAGTGTGAAGGTTTTATGTGTTGCAATGGGAGTTCTATTTTGTAAATTTATGGTTGTAGGAATCATGGTTGCATCCGCATCTAGGTTGTACATTGAGAAGTTTAATGGATCTAATTATGAGTTGTGTAAGTTGAAAATGGAGGATCTCCTCGAAGAAAGAGATCAATGGGTGGCTGCAAAAAATGAAAATAAACCCAAAAAAATGAGTGATGGTGATTGGGAGAATATGGAAAAAAAGGCACGAGGTACTATCTAATTATGTCTTGTTGATTCCGTCCTCTTGAATGTGTTTGAAGAAAAGACTTCATTTTCCACATGGAAATGGTTGGGTGAGATTTTTCAAGCCAAGAGCCTTGTGAACAAACTATAGTTGAAAAGAAAATTATTTTCTCTTAAAATAAAGGAAGGTGAATCCATTGCAGAGCATTTAAATTCATTTAATTTGATTTGGAGTCAATTATCATCTATAGATGTTAAACTTGAGGAAGATGAAAAATGCATTATGCTTCTTTTTTCTTTACTTGAGTCATGAGAAAATTTCATTCTTGCTATCACTGTAAACCTCGAAGATCCCAAGATGGATGCACTTGTTGCAACTTTGTTGCCATAGGAAATGAGGAAAAAGGCTATGGATAGCTTAGTGGATGCTCTCAATGTGAGGGGTAGGCCTAAAGAAAGAGTGCCAAAGGGAGATCAAGGGCCTAAGGATAAGTCTAAAGGTCATTCTAAGACTCCTGGAAAGAAGAACAAAGTAAAGTGTTGGAACTGTGGGAAAAGAGGACATGTGAAGGAGTGCAAAAATAAAAAGAATAATTGGATTTTTCCACAGAAAATTCCTCTGATGCAGGTGATGAAGTTTCACTTTATGCTTGTAATGTGACTTCTATTGGACATTGTTTGGTTGACTCAAGATACTCGTATCATATGAATCCTCATAAGGAGTGGTTTTCCACATATGAGAAATATGATGGAGGTAATGTCTACCTTGGGGACAACACTACATATCCAATTGTTGGACGGGGAAAGGTATTGTTGTGTTTTAGTGATGGGAGGATTAAAACCCTCCCTAGTGTTTTACATATTCCTTGATTAGTTAGCAATCTGATTTTAGTTTTGAAGTTGAATGATTTGGGAATGCATGTAATGTTCGATAAGCATGGTTGCAAATTAGTGAGAGGAAGCCTGGTGGTAGGAAGGGGAACTCAGATGGGAACTCTATTTAAGCTTGATGCCACTACTATTTGGAAGTCCACCTATGTGGTTGAAAGTTTTTAAAATACATGTGTAGATCGAGTATAATTTGGGGAGAATGCATGAATCAATGATAGCAACCACAAAACTACCTAAATTCACGCAATAAAAACCCTAATCCAACAATGAAGCACAAATGACAATAGAAATCTAAATAATAAAGAAATAATACTCAATCTCTATGCCATAGTTGATTCATCTCCATTGCTCTTCTCCATTTTGCTTTGTTTGTTCTCAGATTTGTAGTATGCAATTTGTATGATAAGCTTGTTGTTGATGCAAGATAGCTAGATCTCAAGATATCAAAACTTCAAAGGTTGTGGTTAAGGCTAGAATGAAGCTGATGACTTGCTTTTATAGAAATTCCAATTCAAATGAAGGGTGAGGATTCAAATATGATGTATGATGATCAATGGATGAGATTACATGAGAAGAAAAGAGATAAGGATGGGAAGAAGGGACCATGATCTAAGAAATTGGAATAAGAGATAGGGCTTAGATAAGAATAAATTAAATAATTATAACAATTATTTAATTTAGAAGAGGAAAATGAATAATTAAATAACTAAAAATAATTATTTAATTATAGGAAAGAGGGAAATGAAATATTAAATAATTATTTAATAAGGGATGGAGGAAAATGACAAATAATTAAATAATTAAAAATAATTATTTAATTATAGAGAAAAGAAAATGATAAATAAATAAATAAATAAAACTTTATTTAATTATAGAGGAAAAGATAATGAATAATTAAATAATTAAAATAATTATTTAATTATAGAAGAAAGGAGGGAAAATGGAAATGAATAATTAAATAAATAACAATTTATTTAATTATAGAAGAAAGGAGAGAAATTAGTGACATAATTAAATAAATAAAATTTATTTAATTAATCTAAGAAAAATAAAGATAAAATGAATTAATTAAATAATTTTAATTAATAGAAGAATAAATGACATCAGGAAATAATTAAATAATTAAAATTATTTAATTATGTAGGAAAGAAGACAAATTAGTGAGAAAATGTTACATGTAGGCTTGGGACATTTTTCAGTGTTTGCATTTTACCCCTCTTTGATACAATGTGATTTTGAACATTGTATCAAAAAAAAAATTGGAAAATTCAGCTCAAGACTTGCCCCAATGTGCCTCAACATGCCCTAGTGGATGCAAGATAGGATGATACCCCATTGGGGAAATTGATAATTTTTTGAAAAATTCTAAAAAAATTGGTGAGTTTACCAATAGACGGATGTGATGCGATATTATGATATGCATTTTATGATTATGTGATGTTTCCCACATGATATGATGTTATGGATATGTGATTATGATTTATGCTTATACATGTTTATGATGTATAGATGGATGCGTATGATTTTATCTTATGTTTTGATGTATGCTATGACATATGAATGGATGCACATTATGTGAAGTCATGGAAATGCGGGATGATACTATATGTTATGACATGTGTTATGAAATTCTTACATGAATGTACGATTCTATTTGGTGCAATGTAATGGATATGTTTTCTTTTAGTATTTTCTGATGTAATATGGATGACCTAACATGTATATGATGATGATACCTATGATGTGCTAACATGACTATGTATGCAGGATAATAATACTTATGCATTTATTTTTGTGTGTCACAACACTCCATCAGGATGACTATGAAGGTGAACAGGTGGGATGTTAGTGCGAAAAGAACTTAGTGGAGATGAAAATGAGAGAGATGAATTGGGATTGCTAACTTGAGATCCTGCTAATAAATCATCAAGCTTTTATTTTATTACTTAATTATCATCACATAACATTTATTATGGAAATGGATATAGAACACCAAGATATGACATAAACCGAGGTGTAATATGTTATCCCTTGCAAAACAAACACATGACAGACAAGGAGTGTCATGATGCAAACTAGTAACCACAAAACCTTGTCAGAATATGTGAGGAAGTAACCACAAATCATGTTAGTCCTGATGCAAGAAAGTGTTAGATGACTTTTGACTTGCATAAGATATTTTGATTATGCCAAATGGAACCCCAATCACACACAAGGAACTAAGTTTCCCCAGTCATATTTCCAAGACAAACTGCAAATAGAAATCAAAGAGAAAAAGGTCATGATCCATCATCACTCCTCTCATCACTTGTGGGCTTCCTTGAGGTGCATATTAACATGACCAAAGATAAATCAAATAAAAAGATAAGACAAACTAGACCAATAGAGCCAACAACCATTTATATTTTTTTCCAAATTGTATGATCAGATTCTAGATAATGATAGTGTTTTCTTTCAAGAAAGAAAGCATGTCATATAAGACTAGGGATCTCAACAATGCAACATCCTATATAAGACAATTGATAGGATTGTGTCTGGTTTCAGGAATGATATATACCTTGTATAAGATGTCAAGTCTGGTTTCGAGAGTGCAACAACCTCTATAAAATTGGTAATAGGATCAGTGGATAAAGTCTGGTTTCAGAAATACATGTTGTATAAGTCCAAGGATCTCGACAATGCAACATTCTATATAAGACTATTTGATAAATAATAAGGATCACTAATGTTGATAAGTACCTATGATTAGGTAATTGATCTATTTGGATAGTTTGATCTGTCATTTCGAGATTTGCTAAGCTTAGTTCTCTATAGGATGATTTTGTTTATGTTTGATCAAAGTGTCAACCTTAGTAAGGGACAATTTATTATGAGATGGAGATTGTGATATATGGGGACATTGTTATGAAAAACCCTAAGGGACTGGCCTAATGCCTTGGGGGCTCATCGGTGATGTCCTTTCCTATGTGAATTCATAGAGGAAACATAGTTCGACCACTTGGACTGACATAGACTCTGATTTTGGAGTTTGATGCTTTTGGATTTTTTTGGATTTTTTGATTTTTGATTTTTTTTATTTTTGAAGTTTTTTATTTTTTGGATTTTTGGAGTTTTTTATGTTGACCCATGTCAAAGATCCCCTACGAGATGTAAGGCCAAGAATTTCCCCTAGTTAGGTATAGGACCAGCTTATCATGGATGAAGGGAATAGACAAGGTTTATTATGGATAGGTATGGAAAGAAAAAGATGCTAAACATCAACAATTCTAAAGCCATGAGAAGGATGACTAAGATTTATTATGAATGAATAGGGAAGGTAGAGTTTATTATGGAATGGGATATGTGCGAGGGATTATGGATGGAATTGAAAATTTTGATAGAATTATTGTAAGAAATGGAGCAAATACTGACTACACATGGCACTTGTTTGCCAAGTTTTCACTATGGTACTTATCCAAAGCACCACTGAGATAGTTTTCACTATTGGACAGATTATTTCTCTTCTTCTTTTTTTTGTGTCAACAAGATGCTTGTTTTCCAGGTTTTCATCATGATGATGATTTTTTTTTCTTTTTTAATTTTTTTGTATTTTTGTGGGATTATTTGAAAACTAGGTATAGTACTTGCAAAGTGCATGTTATTGATAGGATCTAGTAGTGGTTCACCTTCAAGAGTAGCAAACCAATAAGCATCGAACCCATATGCTACAATTATGACGTAAGAACCCAACCAATTTGGCTCAAATTTTCTGGTTTTCTATCAATTCATTTGATTCTTTGGATTCTCCTTCAAGACCAGGTCACCAATATCAAAATTCCTAACTCAAAATATTTTATTATAGCTACAACATAGATGATTTTGATATGCTTGTAAATGTACCAATGCATTTTGTCTCTTCTCTTCTAGTAACTCTAGCTCATGCAAATGGGATAAATGATATTCTTCATCATCAATGAACTATTGCATAGATACTCTTAGGGATGGAAACTCAACCTCAATAGGAAGAATTGCTTCAAACCTGAAGATGAGGGAATATGGAGTGGCTCCTATAGGAGTGTAGATGGTTAAGTTGGATATGTTGGTCATGGACAATGTCGTCGATAGTCTTCTTTAAGATTTTAAGGATAGTTTTATTGGACACCTCAGCTTGACTGTTACCTTGGGGATAGTATGGAGTGGTGAAATGGTGAGGGATATGAAATCTATCACACAATTCACGGACATCCTAATTCTTGAAAGGACAGCCATTATTTGTAACGATGGATTGGGGAACACCATACCAACATATGATATAATTGAGAATGAACTTAAATATTTGTTTATTGGTGATGTAGGTCATTGGAATAGCTTTAATTCATTTTGTGAAGTACTCAATTACAATAAGGATGAACTTATAACCATTGTGGAGGTGGGGTGGACCTTTCCCACAAGGTTGAGTCCCCATTGAGATAATGGTCATGGACATGTAATTGGATGAATCTCATGGGCAGGTGTATGCAAAAGATCTCCATGTATCTGACATTGTCGACATTTCTTAACAAAGTGATAGGCGTCATGTTCTATAATATGCCAATAATATCCCATTCACATGAGCTTTTTGGCTAGAGTAGGACCAATAGAGCGAGCTCCACATATACCATCATGTACTTCATGTAAAGCCATTTGTGCTTCATCTGAATCAAGACATCAAAGGAGGGTGCTATATAGGCTACGATAGTAAATGGTATGACTGATGATGACATATTAAGATGTTTTTCAAATAAAGGCCTTTTATTGGTTAGAGGACAATTCAGGAGGGATAATTTGGTCATGTAGGTAGTTATAAAAGTCTTTATACTAGGGATAATCAGGACCAACAATTTCACACACAAGCTTAGATTTGGGGAAATTGAATGTGAGGATCAATAGTTGTTCCACCAAGAACTCATATTGTGGCACATTATTAGGTATAGCCAAGAGAGATCCTATGGTGGGAATTGCATCAGCTGCTTTGTTATGAATTCTTGGAATCTAACTAAAGACAATGACATTGAAATACTTCTTGAAACTATCAACCATTCTCTTGTAGGGAGTAAGCTTTTCATCCTTTGTGTCATAATCATCATTAACTTGACAGATAACCAGTTGGGAATCACCATAGACTTTAAGATTCTTGATTTTCCATTTGATAGCCATCCAAAGTCCTGTTAGTAATGCTTCATATTCATCCATGTTATTAGTGCAGGGAAATGCTATTTTGTATGACTTAGGTATTGATTCTCCTTGTGGCATGATGAAAAGGATACCAACTCCTAAACCATGATTTGTGTAAGATCCTTTGAAGTACAATTTCCATGTGGTAGAGGTCTCTATTGTGAAGATGGATTCATAGGGAAATCAAACACTAAGGATGATTTTATTTTGTTGGAGAATCTACAATTTGGTCAGCTATCACTTGTCCTTTCATTTCTTTCTAATCAACATACTCTATATCTAATTGACTGAGGATCATTACCCACTTTTCTAATCAACTTGTTAGGGCTACTTTATTGAGTAGATATTTCAAGGGATCTATCTTTGCTACCAATTTGGTTTGATGATTCATCATGTAGTATAAAAGCTTCTGAGTGGCAAAGACAATTGCAAGGCATACTCATTCAATAGGACTATAATTGAGTTCATACACCATAAGAGTGTGACTAATATATTAAATAGCCCATTCTTTTATGTCATTATCATTTTGTGCTAACAAGGCTCCCAACGCTAACAATGTTTCCAATATGTATAGTATCAGGTGTATACCATCGATAGGAGGCATGAGAACTAGAGGAGATAAAAAATAATCCTTGATTTTTTGAAACGCTTCTTAACAGTAGTCGGTCCATATGAATGAGACTCCCTTATGAAGCAAGTGTTGAAACAGTTGACATTTATCCGCTAACTAAGCTATGAGCCTTCAAATTGATTGTAACCTTCCTTGTAGAGTATGTAACTTTCTTATATTTATTGGTGGAGGCATATCCATGATGGATTTTACTTTCATAGGATCAACTTCAATACCTCGACAAGAGAGAATGTATCCTAATAGTCTACCGGATTTCACCCTAAAGAAACTTTTTCAAATTCAATCTGACTTTGTACTCTTCTAACCATTTGAAAATATTGTCCAATACTACTAAATGACTATCTCTTGATAATAATTTTTCTAACAATTCATAAATATAGTCCTACATGAACATATGCATGTAGTCATGAAAAATTATAGTCATGGATCTTTTATATGTTTCTTCAGTGTTCTTAAGACCAAACGTCATGACATTCCAACAATATGTACCCCAAGATCAAGTGAAATTTGTTTTGTGTTGATCATCAAATGCAATTTTGATTTGATTATATCTTGAAAAACTGCCCATAAGTGATAGCATTTTGTATCCCGTTGTCAAGTCTACTATGATGTCAATGTTGGGAAATGAGAAGTCATATTTAGGGCAAGCCTTATTTAAACCCTTGAATTTTGTTCATACTCTGATTCCACTAGTTGGTTTAGTTACAAGAACAAGACTTTATATCCACTCTACATAATCTATTGGTCAAATGAAACCAACATCCAATAATTTTTTCAATTCTATTTTCACTAGAAGTGTGATATGTAGATGCATTTTTCTCAATTTCTGCTTAATAGGTTTTTTGTTAGAAAACAATGGAAAATGATGCAATACTGACTCATTATCCAACTTGGGCATATCAAAATATGACCAAGAAATTTTTATTTTTTTTTGAAAAGAAACTGGTGAATTTTGGTTTTTTTGTGACTATCAAAGATGCTGCAAAGTGCACAATTCTAGGACTGTCCTCAGTACCCAAATTGATTTCTTCTTATTTTTCCACAAGTAATGGTGATATGTCTTGATTTATGGGGATCATGTCCAACCCTCCATCCTTAGACACCTTAGGGAGGTTTTCACCCTCAGATATGTCCTTTATTTTACTTTTTCATTGTCTAAAGGCACCTTTCGATTTTCACCTAAATACCTATTATTATTATTTTCATTTTTGTGACTAGAGGGTGGAGTAGACTCCCCAAAGTATGTTTCATTGTCAATCTCTATGATAAATTCAACCTTATGATCCCCACTTGGTATTCCTTCTCAAATTCCCATGAACTTAGCTATTGCTTCGTCATTCTCAAATATGTCCAAGCTCGGAGCTCCTTGTTGATCTCAATCTATTAGTTGCAGGTAAACAAGGGGTAATTCACCATCAGTATCATTATAGCTCAAGGAATAAGCAGATATGGTAAAAATGGAGGTATCATCAAGATCCCAAAAGGTTTTGATCCAGGCACAACAACTCATAGATTTGGTTTGAGAAGAGGATAGGTCAAGCTCTCAAAAGGTTTTAGCTAGGTCATAGTCACTAGAGGTATAGGAATGCCATTCCCATTCATTGGAGTCTATTTTGATATGATATTCCTTAGATTTCTTGATTTTATTAGAAGCATTAATGTTTTCACCCAAAGATAACTTAGTACGAGGAGGACTTTCTTTTGGTGGTGTACACCCTAACCCTGTATTCTTTGGCAACTTAGGATGTAGTAAAGGTTCTATCATTCCATGTTTGTTTAGACCAAGACCACTACATCCATCATAACCTTGTTGTTTCATGATCTTGAAACCTATTCCATATTGCTCGACTAGTATTTGTGCAAACTTGGTTTCTTCTTCATCCTTGTAGATCCATGTAGAAATTTCCTCACCTATAGTCTCTTTTCTTAGTTCACCCCACTTAGTGAATGTGGTAGGAGGATTACAGATGACAACCTTAGGTGTCTTCTAAATAGGATGAGGTTTCCCATAATATTTTGATGAGGCAGACAACTTCCCAATACAAAATAAGCTCTCAATGTTATATTGTCCACATCTCGTGTCATGGATCTAGACCTTAGGTTCGGAAGGTGGAGTGGATGGAGTGGATGATTTAGCTAGTGAAGAGGGATCAATGTAATGTGATGATGTAGAGGAAGAAGCTTCTCGATTAATAGGAACTTGATGTTCAGTGGTCCCTTTCAAACTATTATAATATTAGAAGGGGTCAAGATTGCCTAATATAGTAATTTTTATGTCGTTATATGGAAACTTAAGGAATTGATGGTATGTGGAAGGAACGGCCTTCATGGAATGAATCCATGGGCGACCAAGGAGAAGTTTATATGGTAGGTCCAGATCCAAGACTTGGAATATCATATTCTGAATAGCAGGCTAGACCCTTATGGGAAGTGTGATTATACCTTTGGATAAACGTTCAACATCGTCATAAGCCTTGATAATGATTTTCTTAGACGTGTCTGTACAAGCTTCAGAGAATCCCAATGCTATGACCAATTTTAAAGTGCATATATTTAGACCTACTCCACCATCTACCAAGACTTTTCTGATTTTGTGTTTATTAACGAATACCTCAAGGTGTAATGGGCTATTATGAATTGATCTTTATGTAGGTAGATCTTACTTGGAAAATGTAACATGATGGGTTGTAGCTAGATATCCTACCATGGCCTAAAATTGATTAACATTTAGGTCAGTAGGAATGAATGTCTCTTGAAAAGCTTTGTCCAAAATGGTTGTATGCTCAGGGGATATGCGAAGCAACTCAAGAATGGATATTTGTGTAGGAGTTTTTCCTAGATGGTCTAGGAGGTTATGCTAACTTTTTGGTTGTGGATTTGAAGCGGCCCCTTGCAAAGTCACTTTAGCTTTGTGGATAGTGACAACACATTCAGAATTTTTTTTGATAGCAATGGTAGAAATATTGTCATCAAATGCTCGAATGTTATTTATGGTATACTTGTATGAGATGCTAGTGTAATTGGCATTGTTGTTTTTATTGTTCCCAAAATTGGAGGCTTTTCCTTTTCCATCATCTTGTAGAGGATTCTTGAAAATAGTGTGGTCAGCATTTGTCTTTCCTTGTGAATTGTCCATTGATATGTCACCTTGTTCAATAAGGTCTTGTATGAGGTCTTTAAGCTTCTAACATGATGATGTTTTATTTCCCTTGATACAATGGTACTCACAAAAGTCATTATCATTCCACCAAGTTGGTTTGAAAATTGTTGGTTCATAGGGTCTAACTTCTAGTAGTTGAATGGCATTTGATTGCAATAGTTCCTTCAAGTTTGATTCAATGGGTTCCCCTAAGGGTGTATATGTTCATTTAGGCATGTTTTCTCATGGAGGACCTCTACGTGGTTGGTTGTTTTGGACTACATTTTTAGTCTGCTCATGAATTGGTGTTGGATTGTTTTGTGTGGAAGGACCTTTGAGATGAATGGTGGGGTGAACTTTGTTAACCAATTTAGCATCAACTACCCCATCATTGGTGACATTTTTGTTTCTAGACCAAAATTTACATTTTTCATTGGGATTTTTTTGTTTTTCTTTGAAAATCTCAGCCAATCCTTTTGCAAAAAGATATTTATCAATGGAGACTCCCTTTTCAATGACATCCTCAAATGTGTTACAATGATGGATTTGAAGTTGGTGCATTGATTTTGTGTTGAGGTTTTCCACAAAGATAGGGACCAAATTTTTATCAGGTATGTGACAAGGAAATTTTCTAGCCATGCTTGTCCATCTTTGAAAGAATGAAGTAAGTGACTCCCCTTCTTTTTGTTTAGTTGTGCACATTTTTGCAAGGGTCATATCACTTTCAATGTTATAGGAAAAATGTGTGATAAACTTGCCAACTATTTCATTCCATTTTTTTATCCCAGGAGGTAAGTGTGTGAACTACTCTAGAGCTTGCCTCGAAAGGCTATGTGAAAATAATCTCATTAAGTATGTAGGCTCAAAAGCGATGTCCATACAAGTAGTATTAAAATCCCTCACATGTTCTACTTGATCTCCTTTTCCCTTGTATTTATTGGAATTTGGCATATTGAAGTGTGGAGGGAAAGTGGCATGTACATGCTTTGATCAAAGGGATAAGGACATAGTTCTTTCATTGAGTTTTTTTTTTTTGTCCCACTCACTTGCATGTTTGCAATTTTTTGTTTCATTGCTTGCATTTTTTGCATCAAAGCTTCCATGGGTGACGGTGGAATATTTGGTTGACTTTGCATGAGGAGATTGGTGTTGGTTTTAAGTGTGTTGTGGTAGTTGTGTGATAACGTATTTTGGTTTTGGAAGTTGGATGGAAATGTTGGGTTTGGGTTGATGTTTTGTTGAGAAGGATTTGGATTACCTTGTTGGAAGTTGGATGTAAATGTGGTGTTGGTGTTGGTGTTGGTGTTGGTGTTGGTGTTGGTGTTGGTGTTGGTGTTGGTGTTGGTGTTGGTATTGGTATTTGTATTAGTATTGGCATGGTGTTGTGGTGGAGTTTGATTTGTATATTGGTGTTGTGGTATGAAGTTGAGGTTTTGATTGACATGTTGTTTTGGTAGAGCTTGGTTGGTGTTTAGGTTTGACCCAAAATACATATTTGTGTTTGGTATAGTATTATTCATTTGGGTTTTCACTCTTGGTGTGGAAATATGAATCCTTCTTGTCTTGCTTGGAGGGTTTGGATTTAGATTTGTGTTTGTGTTGGTTGATGGTGCAGTATTTTGGGTGGATGATGTGGAAAATGGATTTGAAAAATTTATACCCATGGAACTAGAGGATGAAGAAAATGGATTGGAAAATGTGGGACTTGGTCCTTAATATGTTGCATGTGTTATTTTGGTCCCAAATACTAGAGTAGGGGGTATGTGTGTAGTTCCCCCAAGAGGCATACTAGTGTGCATTTTGTGTGAGGAAGGATGACCTTGTGAAAATGTGTTATGACCTTGGCCTTGAGTTTTTGTTTGTGTTGTTCCCTCTACAATTTTGGAAGTGTCAAAACCAAAGGGATGCTTGGCACCATTTTGAGAAAGTTCTAAAAATTATGTATTAGGATCCACTTTGATCATCTCTTCTATGATACACACTATCTTAGGATCTTGGGAAGCTTGTTCAATCTCTTCAGGGGTTAGAATTTGGTTAACCTCATTCAACATAAGATTGGAAAATGGGTTTGGAATTTTATCTTGTGATGTTTGAGGTTGGTTTGAATATGACCCAAAGTTTATGGTGCTAGTTGGATTAAAAATGGGGTCATATGAGGAATCCATGTCTTTTTTGTTTCCTTTGTGACCTAGTGGAGACCATATAAGACTTGTGACTTTGGATTTTGAGACTTTTTGGAATGAATGCAACTAAAGATGAAGATGAAAACTAAGGATGAAAATGGAAGATGACAATGAGACTATACTATGTTTTTGGAATTTTTTGAATATAAGAATGCAAGATGGGAATGCAACTATGACTGTGTTTGGTATTCAAAATGACAATGAGACTATGAATATTCATATGCTTGGATGGGATGCAAGATGATAATGGGACTAAGACTATGACTATGCTTGGATTTGGATATAAAATTTTGAACCTTAAAAAGGGAATGCTAAGAGAACTGTGATGAACCAAAGTAACAAATCTAAATGTCAAGACCTCAAAAGATAAAAAAACCAAGATAATGGTGATGATGATTGGATAAGAGGTGAGCCTAAACTAGACACATGAGTTGTAGACCCAACCTAAGGATAAGATGAATGAAATATGATAAGGTCAAGACACCTAAATATGAGACTATGATCTACTTAATAGTATGATAAGTCTCCTAATCTTAACACTCAAGGATGATGATGGAATGAGGTAGAATGTGGTGTATGCAAACTAGGACTATGCAAGCTAACCTAAGGTAAATGATGAAATGCAATGAATGGACTAACTAAAGATAAAAAAAGTCTCAAATGTGAATGCATAGTCACTCTCTATAAGGAAATTGGAATTTGGATGTACAGATATTTCCCCAAAAAAAAATCTAACATGTGGTGTTTCAAGCCATAGATGTGGTGCAAGGCCAATCAATTGTAGTGCAAGACCAGTCAATTGTGATGCACATGCAAATGTGAGTTTTTGGCTTCCTATGGTTTCTAATAGATGTGACATTAGTTTTGGAAATTGAGTTATTATGTTCAACAATTGTGGTGTTCTACTTTTGGCCTAAAATTGATGCTTTCTAAGTGGTTTTTTAGTTTCTGGCAATTTCCATATTTGGCTGATTTTGACTCTTTGACTTTGTGGTAGGTAAGTATTTTCCAAGTTTTCTTCCACAAAACTCACCAGGCCTTGGTTCACAAATATATATAAGCAAGCACAACCTAGCTAGTAGTAATAATATATCTACTAAAGTGGGCTTACCTCACCTTTTGAGTGATGTTAAATTTGAGAAAAAGGAGTGGGTGAAGCTAGATTATGCCAAGGTCATGTACTACCTTAACACCTCTCACCTTGAAAGGATGAAATCCAAACAAGGAACCATGCCACCTCAACCAAGAACTAGATGTGGTAAGTAACTTTAGGGTACGATCCACATCCCTTACACCAACAATAGTAGATAGCCAAAAAAGGTCTTAGGTTTCTAAAAATAATGGTTCTTCCTCACATGTCAAATCCAAAGAACACTATGGCCTAGTAGCGATGGAAGACCAAAGTCTCTAACCCCCATTAGGAATCACCCAAGATTGGAAGGCCCACCCCCTAGGGCTCAAATGGATTATGCTCACCTTTTGGTTTTTGCACTTTTATATAGTGTACTAGAGGTATATATGCTAGGAGTCATTCTTAGGGGTGAAACTTCAATATTAGGCCCACCCTAATCAAAAAGAAAAAAGGAAGGCTTATGCAATGCTCTTACTCATCACCCAAGAATTGCACGTAGGTCAAGTGGAGAGGATACTTAAGACTATGTTGTGTTGTTATTTCTCATCACCTAGGAATCACACGTAATGCAAGGGGAGAGGATACTTTAGCTAAACACGCCTTTGATAATAACACATGTGTGCAAATGCACAAAACATAGAAGACACTTGTTAATTTTAAGCACCAATTCCAAATGTTCCTAATTTATAAATCACAAATACACAATGGAACCTTGAAATAAATTGGATTAGTAGTTTAAATCAAAAGATCTTCTCCCAATGATTGCCACAAGCTGAAAATCATATATTAGTAACTAAAAACCTCTACCCTAATGAATGCAAAAAGTAAACATGAAAATCTCATATTTATACCCTCTTTTTTTATGACAGTCAGATGCAGTGCATAGAGGCTCGGATGCGGTCCTATAATATGTCATAGGATTTGAAAGATGTGGCTTACAGAATGATGACTGCGACAAATAGAATGATGACTACAATGTAGAAACCTATGATTGTGGTCTAATAAGGCATGATTGTAGCGTAGGAACCTATAGCTACCAAAAAATGCAAAGATCTGAAGAAAAAAAAAAACAACAAATTTAATGCTAGAGATGATGTAAGCAGACTGTTAGAATGTCAAAATAATAACCAACAACCAATAAAATGATTTGAAATAGCAATGATTGAATTATTTTGATTTATGCAAGATAACAGGTAGATCCATCATTTTGGGCGACAGATACGATGCAAGAGACCTCATGTGTGTCAAGTTGTACGATGATTGCAACATTTAAAGGATCAGATGCATTGTTGCATAGAACGATTGCATTGCACTTCTGAAAATCAAATTTCTTAAAAAATTCACAAAAGTCAGTTTGTTCACATCAAGTTCACCAAATTTAGATCAGGTATAATTTAGGGAGAATGCATGAATCAATGGTAGAAACCACAAAACTATCTAAATTCATATAATAAAGACCCTAATCCAACAATGAAGCAAAAATAACAATATAAATCTAAATAATAAAGCAATAATACTCAATCTCTATGCCATAGTTGATTCATCTCCATTGCTCTTCTCCATTTTACTTTGTTTGTTCTCAAATTTGTAGTATGCAATTTGTATGATAAGCTTGATGTTGATGCAAGATAGCTAGATCTCAAGATAGAAAACTTCAAAGATTGTGGTTAAGGTTGGAATGAAGGTGATGGCTTGCTTTACAGAAATCCCAATTTAAATGAAGGGTGAGGATTCATAGATGATGTATGATGATCAATGGATGAGATTAATTGAGAAGAAAAGAGATAAGGATGGGAAGAAAGGATCGTGATCCAAGAAATTGAAATAAGAGATAGGGATTAGATAAGAATAAATTAAATAATTATAACAATTATTTAATTTAGAAGAGGAAAAATAAATAATTAAATAATTAAAAATAATTATTTAATTATAAGAAAGAGGGAAATGAAATATTAAATAATTTAAAAAAATTATTTAATAAGGGATGGAGGAAAATGACAAATAATTAAATAATTAAAAATAATTATTTAATTATAGAGAAAAGAAAATGATAAATAATTAAATAAATAAAACTTTGTTTAGCTATAGAGGAAAAAATAGTGAATAATTAAATAATTAAAATAATTATTTAATTATAGAAGAAAGGAGGGAAAAATGGAAATAGATATTTAAATAAATAGCAATTTATTTAAGTATAGAAGAAAGGAGGGAAAATTTATTTAATTAATCTAAGAAGAATAAAGATAAATTGAATTAATTAAATAATTCAAAATTATATAATTAATAGAAGGATATGACATTAAGAAATTAATTAAATAATTAAAATTATTTAATTATGTAGGAAAGAAGACAAATTAGTGAGAAAATGTTGCTTGAAGGCCTGGGACATTTTTCAGTGTCTACAACATATATTTGTGGCACCGTAGATTGGGCCACATAAGTAAAAACATTTTGAAAACTAGGGGAGAGGGGCCCATAATGGAGCAAGTTCCAATAGTGGGGATAGAAGTAGTCCTCAGTGGGTCCCATTGTGGAGAACTTTAATAGCCAATTGCAAAACACTTTTTGTCCATAAAGTACGCAAAGTGAAAAATCATGTGATGCCACATTAGCGCACCAATAAAACATGACTTAGTGCACCACTATCGGTCTCACTTTTTTTTCAAGCCTTTTTGGATACCTCAACAAAAATCATGTTGATGTGGCATCATATTTGATGATCTGGCCCTAAAATGAAATATAGAAGCACATGAGTTGCCAAATAAACTGTTGTACAGAATTGGGAGAGATTTGAAATTCCCACGTAGGATATTAAGAAACACGAAGTTAGGGTGCTCCACTATAGGCCCCTCTCCCCTATTATGAATAAATTTTTTTTGGATGGTTTATCTTATTCTGATGAGCATTTTGATCTTTGTGAGCATTGTATGTGTTGAATATCCGAAATACTAAGAGGGGGGGAATTAGTATTCCATTAAACCATTCAAATAAAACCCATCTAAACATAACCACATATCTGACGAAATCAACAAGAGAGAACATGGAAACAAGACAACACATCATCACACATGAACACCAAGATATTTACATGCAAAACCCAAAATGGGAAAAACCACGGTGAGGATTAACTCACAATATATTATATTCGGATACAAGATATTGCATGGCTCACTGCCAGGACTCATTGTCCTTGAAAGGCTCACAGCTTGAATACAAAAAGATGGCTAACCACCAAGATACAAAAGTTATGGCTAACTTCCAAGAGTATGAACTAATAGAATACACCTTCACTATGTAGGGCTCAGTTCCAATGAAGCTCTGAATATGAAGTATTGCTTCTCAC
The DNA here is from genome assembly GCA_007258455.2 of Sequoia sempervirens. NCBI lineage: Eukaryota > Viridiplantae > Streptophyta > Pinopsida > Cupressales > Cupressaceae > Sequoia > Sequoia sempervirens. The sequence continues at coordinate 325,627,312 of VDFB02000017.1, forward strand.
ATCAATCGCTCAACAAATTTGTTCTAATCCTCAACTGATAAATCATTTAGGCTCACATATTCAAGCATACCTTAATCCTTTTTGCACATCACCATATCTCTCTTCCTTCTCCTTCCCTTATTCACATATTTACTCTTTCTTCTCACACCACACACTATTACCTTTCTCCTTCAAAGAATCTTACATATAGACACAAGTATACCTCATTCATCAATTAGGTCAGCCTAATGAGATGAAAACTAAATAATCAAAAACACTCTTGTCGGCACCATATATAATTTAAAACATTTTTATCCATGTAGTGCATCATATCAAGTCGGCATAGATCTATAGAAAACATCTGGAAATTATATCTAGTCTTCTTAATGCATGTCATATGTTAGGTCGGCCAAGACTAGGACCTAAACACAAAAACTCCAAACCAACATACACTTCTTAAAGCAAACACCTTTTCGATCTAATATCACATCAGTTTCTCATCACATTACCATCATAGAGACTATCATTAGAACCACAACATTAGAATGCTCTCCTTAAGAAAATGGAAAGTCTCTCACAAAGATATGCAAAGCAGAGAAACAACTGTAGAGTACAGAGTTAGACTTTGTCAATGATAACTTTCTGCTCTCAACACAAAACTATTTAAGATCCAAGATATAGTTGTCTGAATGAGACATGATAACATGGTTAAGATATCAAAGTCATATCTTTTCTTGCAGTGAATTCCAGACTCAAGAACCAACACGTTGGTTTAATAGTAAAGAACACTTCCGATAGAGATTAGCTTTCGGTGAACCAAATAAGCTTCACATATTGTTGTCATCATGTTGACATCAATGACAACATAGGAACAGCCAGATCAATCCATATACACTTCATGCTCATGTTGCGAGACTCCATATTTCCAACAGTATGCTTGGAAAACATAACAAAGCATATTTTCCTTTAGGAAGTAATAAATCAAAAGAGAAATTAGAAATTATTCATGCATATGTGTGTGTTCCTATGGATAATGATTCTATTGGAACATATCATTATTTTGTGACCTTCATTGATGAGTGTCCAGATTTACATGGATTTACTTTATAAAAAATAAATCTGAAGTTTTCACTAAGTTGAAGGAATTTAAAGTCTTAGTAGAAAACAAATTAGGATTGAAAATATAAGTATTAAGATTGGATAATGGAGGGGAATATTGCTCTAAGGAATTTGATGAGTTTTGTAAGCATGCAGGTATCATAAGGAAAAAGAAAACTCCTTATACACCACAACAAAATGGTGTTGCAAAAAGGATGAACTGAACTATTATGGAAAGATCTAGAAGTATGTTAAGTGATGCACAATTGGATAAATGTTTTTGGGCAGAAGTTGGGTGTACAATTAGTTACTTGATTAATAGATCTCCTTGCAAGGATCTTGATTCGACACCTTATGAAGTGTGGACAGTTTCACATTTGAGGGTTTTTGATTGTGAGGCTTCCATTCATGTGTCCAAGGAAAAGCATTATAAGTTGGATCCAAAAGCTGAGAAATGCATCTTCATTAGATATGGTGAGAATGTAAAAGGTTATAAGTTATGGAATCCTATAACTAGAAAAATTGTCTATTCTAGAGATGTTATTTTTTAGGGAACTTAGAGCTATTTTTGGTCATGTATAGCCAAAAGATAAAGAAAGGAAAAATATAGTGCATTTTGATTTACAGTATGAAGATGCACATCAAGAAGAACATAATGATGGATTTGAGGATGGAGAAGAAGAAGAGAGTTCAAGTGAAAGTTTTGAAGAGGAAGACTCTATTTTGATAGAAGAAGTTGAGCATACTGAAGAACCTAAGGAAGAATCTCTTACTCCACCCTTGAGAAGATCCACAAGACAATGAAATCTAGTTGACAAGTATAGCCCACCAGATTTTTGTTGTGTATTTTATTTATTGAGTATTGATGATAAGCCTAGATCCTACAGCGAAGCTATTCTTGCAGATGATAGCGAGTCTTGGCAACTAGCCATGAAGGAGGAGATGAAGGCTTTAGAATCTTGTGATGCCTAGGATCTTGTTTGTTTTCCCAAAGGAAGGAAAGCCATTAGTTGTAAGTGGGTTTATAAAAATAAATTTGGTGCAAACGGTTCATTGGAGAAGTAAAAAGCTAGACTAGTAGCTAAGGGCTACTCCTAGAGAGAGGGAGTTGAATTTGGTGAAATTTACTCTCCTATTGCTAAATTATCTTCTATTATATTTCTTTTATCCATAACTATTGCTTATGGTTTTTGAAATTGAGCAAGTGGATGTTAAGACTAATTTTTTGCATGGAGATCTGGAAGAGGAAATTTAAATGCAACAACCAAAAATATTTGAAGTAAAAGGGAAAGAACACTTGGTTTACAAGCTAAAATGATCTCTTTATGGTTTAAAGCAATCACCCCAGATGTGGTATCAAAAATTTGACTCTTTTATGTTGAAATTGGGCTTTGATAGAAGCAAAGAGGATCATTGTGTTTACATTGAATGTATTGATGATCAGTTATTAATTATTGCCTTGTATGTGGATGATATGTTGTTTTTAGTAACACAAAAGGTATGATTAGTGAGTTGAAAGCTCAAATTTTAGGTGTATTTGAGATGAAGGATTTGGGGGTAGCTAGATACATATTGGGAATGGAAATTAGAAGAGATCGAGGTAACAATAAGCTTTGGTTGTCACAAAGTAAGTATGTGAGCACTATTTTACATAGATTTAATATGCAAGATTGTAAACCAATTAGAATTCCTTTACCATTTGGCAGTAAGCTTACTTTAGATATGTGTCATAAATATGAAGATGATTTTGAGGATATGTATGACGTCCATATGCTAGTGTTGTAGGAAGTTTTATGTATGCAATTGTTTGCACTAGACCAGATATTTCCCAAGCAATGGGAGTTTTGAGCAAGTTTATGTCTAACCCTAGTAGAGAGCATTGGAATTATGCAAAGAGGGCATTAAGATATTTGTGTGGTACTTCTTATTTTCATTTGGTTTATTCTGGTACTAATAATGTGGATAAGACATTGGACATACAAGTTTTTGTTGATGCAGATTGGGCAGGTGACTTGAATAGTCGAAGGTCCACTAGTGGGTATGTGTTTACTTTGTTTGGAGGAGCTATGAGTTGGATGAGTAAGAGGCAACCTACAATTTATTTATCCACTATTTAAGTAGAGCATATGGTTGCTACCCATGTTTCTAAGGAGGCGGTATGGTTATAAAGGTTGTGTTTATGTATTGGTTTCAATTGCAGGATAGTTCAGATTGGTTGTGATAGCCAAAGTGCAACTCATTTAGCCAAGAATCCTATGTATCATGCTCAGACAAAGCATGTGGATGTACAATACCATTTTTTTTAGAAATGATTGCTAATGGATAAATTGAATTGAAGAAAATTGACACTAAGGTGAATGTTACAAATTATCATACTAAACCTGTGAGCACTGATAAGTTCATTTGGTGTAGGGAGGCCATGGGCCTTATTTCTTGTACCTAGTTTATTCTATGATGGTGTGATTCCCCTAGCTCTTGCAAGGTATTCAACGAGTGGGAGAATGTTGGGAACCAAGGTGCCTCAACCTTGGCAATTCCTAAGTTATTTATTTATTGTTACTTTATATTTCCCATGGATAAATATCATTTATGTTATTAAATAATTTTGCTCTCTCAAAAGGGGCGTGAGATTTTGAGTTGGCACTTTTGCCACATGTCGGTGTTTTGAAAAATAAGTTATTAGTTGTCAAAGATGCCCAATTAGTGGTATAACATGGAAAGCCTATTTTAAGGATGTCATGATGGATTATATGACAACTATAAGGGCTAAAAGTGGGGGATATCATTTTGGACGTGAGAATCATCTATGGCACATGTAAGATAATCTTTGCATAAGCTATTGATGGTCTATGATGCATGTAAGAGCATCTCCTATTTTCTAGGGATTCTTATGACAACTTGTAAAAGGGTATAATGTCATGTAAGAGACCATGATTAGCATGTAAAGGGTCGTATGGTTTTTTACCATGGTATTTCCAAACCTTGTTTTGACCCATCATAATGTTTTATGGTGGTATTTTGAGCCCCCATGAGTTTATATATTGAGGGGTTGAGATGGATACACTATGAGATGTTTTATAGGTACACAGATGTTGCTGAATTGGAGTCAAGATTGAGAAAATTCTATGTATTTTAATCTCTTTGAAGAATAATATAGATTTTCCCTCTTTTCTTGGTGATATTTTTTACCCGAAAGGGTTTTCTCCACGTAAATCCTTGTGTTATGTGTATGGCTCTCGAGTTGTGTGATTTATTTGCAATTTAAATCATTTCTCTATTATTTTCTACAAGTTTATATTTCAGATTTGCAAGTTAAATCAAATTTCCATATTGTAGTGGTTGCCTTCGTTTCTAGCATGCCATTGGTTTATTAATTAAATCCTCAAATTAGTAAGCATAGTTATAGTCATTTGTTGTTTAGATAATTTAAATTAAAACTTTATAGTTTTATATGACTAACCATGAATATATAAATTCCATCCCTCTTCTCTTACTATACCTATTACAATCCAAGATAACAACCAAATATTAAAACTGGTAGGAGGTAGTGGGAACATTAATTAAATGTTTCTTTTTCATGATCAAGAATTGTAATGTTTCTACCTTTAGAAACTAAATTCTTTTTTTACCTAAGTCACCTAGAAAGTATAAATATTTATGCTAAAGGAAGTAAATATTTTATCTATTTTTTATTATCTCATAATTAAGTTTAAGTTTATCTCATATCTTTTTAGATAAATAATTGCTATACAAATTTCTCTCATCTATTAAAGGCTCCTTCCTTTATTCCTACCTTGGTTTTCCTCTTTTCATTGGGAATATTAAAGCTCCATGAAATCCTAGCTTATTAGAAGATTATATTTATTATTTTCCTAGCTATAGCTATATTCTTGGGTCCTCAATTTATGGTTTTTGTATGACATTTATGGTTTTTCTAAATATATTCAACATTAAAATAATTTTCTTTATAAATAAATCCACTTAAGTACCCCAATTTACAAATTTTCCACATGTCTATATAGTCTATTAAAATTCTTGTACTCGTGATTTCTCAAGTCACTAATTAATTCAATTGTAGTAAACTTAAAACATGAATTCAACTAAAATGTCACATGTGGTCTAATTTTATATGTTTAATTTCAATGTAAAAAAAATAGAAATTAGCCCAAATTGATGGAAAGGGAGACTTTCCCTTTCAAATCTGATTAAAAAACCTCACACAACACAACACATGAAGGCTACAAATACATATAATGAGCAAAAAATGGAAGAGAAATCTACAAGTTATATTATATTCAAATATGCAAAATTTTACATCAAACTGAAGCACATGGGCTCCTCTTCAATCCTACATGCAACAGCTGCAACAAAAGTGTCTTCAACAATCTGGTATAATTTTGGCAATATCTGGGTATGTAAACTTCACTTCTCCAAGCCCCCCTCAAAAAATGAAAAGGCATGAATAATATAGAGGAAGTAGAAGGAGAAAACCACTCATAGTTTGTCAAAACCATCAACTAAAACCACCTTGAGGAAAGTACGCCCAACCTTGGGAGTTGAAAATCTGCCATGAAGAAATGTGGTCCAATGCATGTCAGTCCACTCTTGAGCACCTAGACACTTGGCCAATCAAAATTGAGATGCTATGATAACTTACATCTCTTACAGATTCCTTACAGCCTGTCATAACAGTTGTTGCATGCAAAGACATTCAAGATTCAATTGCAACCCACTTTTAATACTTTTCATGACACATGTACATGCATGTAAGACCTCTTTTGACCTCCTCCAAAAGTGGGACGCCCAAAGAGCTAACCTTTTACAAGTCACATTTACCAAGTTACTTTTCCCACCAAAAATTACATTACATTTTCACTCAATGGTAATTTACATTGTTGCAAATGAAATATATTATTTTCTATCACCTAAGCCCTTATTGAAATCAAACAAAGCAAAATAAAATATTTTTGGTGACATAGGATCGCCAGTACACCATGGATGCTCCTGCATTAGACACCCAGGGTAGAAGAAAAGTAAATTTTTCACTTCTCAAGAGGGTAGCCAAGACATTTAACTTTAGATTCTTACAACCAAGATGAGTCCTCAACATTCCTTCCAAACCACTTGACCAAGTACTCGAAGTATTGTTTGTGCCTTGTACTCCTACTCACCCTGCTGTCTAAAATTGCCTTTATTTTCCCCTCTTCTTAAGTAGGTGTTGGTATCTGAATTGTTTCACCTATGGTACCTTCATCACTTTCAGCTACATGAAACTTTGTTAGATCAAAAATATTAAAAATAGGTGAAATATTAAGTCCACTAGGAAACTCTACTTCATATGCATTACCTGAATCATGCCTGCTCACAATTCTGCAAGGCCCAAACCTCTTCATTTTTAGCTTGTTATAGGTACCAACTGGAAATATTTCTTTTCTCAAGTGTACCATTACCTCATCAGCAACCTGAAACTCCTTATGTCTCCTCTTCAAATCAGCCTTGGACTTGTACTAAAAGTTCATTTTGTTGATGTGATTTCGTACCTCCTCATGTATGTTCTTTATGTGTTCAGCAAAGTCCTTTGCTTCTACACTCTTCTTGTCAACATTATCAATCTTTTTCAAATCTGAAACAACTCTTGGGATACTGCCATAAAAAATTTGGAATGGAGACTTACCAGTACTTCTATTCACCGAGTTTTTATATGCAAATTTTGCTTGAGGTAGAATCAAATCCCAACCTTTTGGCTTATCTCCAACTAGGCATCTCAACGAATTACCCAATCTTTTGTTTACCACCTTTGTTTGACCATCTATTTGTGGATGGTAAGCTGAACAAAACTTTAAATTAGTCTTGGTCTTCTTCAATAAGGTCCTCCAAAAGTACCCCACAAACTTTGTATCTCTATCATAAACAATGCTCTTCGAAAGACTATGTAATCTCATTATTTCCTTGAAAAACAATTCTGCAACATTCACAACATCATTAGTCTTCTTACATGGAATAAAATGATCCATCTTGAAAAATCTATCTACTATAACAAATATTGAATCATGTCCTGGAAAACCTAAAACAAAATCCATATTGATCTCCTCCCATGGCCTCTCAAGAACTGGTAGTGGCTGATATAAACCCGTGTTATGACTAGTTCCTTTTGCTACCTAACAAATCCTACAACCTTGCACAAATTTTGTGATATCTTGCTGAAATTGTGGCCAATTATATTTCTCTCCAACAAGTGCTATGGTTTTATCAAAATCAAAATGTCCTGCAAATCCTCCACTATGCTTTTCCTTAATCATATTTACTCTCATTGAAAATCTAGGAATACACAACTTGTTTCCTTTGAACAACTTACCATATTAGATTAAATAATCCAACCACTTGTTTCTATCACCAGTAATAGGCTCTTTGCAAGCAGGTTCCAAGCCTCTCCAAAATTTGGATCCTCTTCATACAACTCCTTCAACTCATTGAATCCAACAACATCAACCTGCATTTCAATCAACAAGCCTTGTCTTCTACTCAAAGCATCTGCAACCCTATTATACTTCCCACTCTTATGTTTCAAAACAAAAGTATAACTTTGCAAGAACTCTACCCATTTCATATGCCTTTGATTTAACTTCCATTGACTACTCAAATATTGAAGTGCTTGATGATTAGTAAATAAAAAAAATTCCTTAGGCAAAAGATAGTGTCTCCATTTTTTCAATGCTTGCACAATAGCATAAAATTCTTGATCATACACTGAATATTTTCTTTTTGCATCATTTAACTTCTCACTAAATTAAGCAATGGGTTTACCTTCTTGACTTAGGACAAATCCAACAGCATTACCACTTGCATCACAATCAACTTGGAATACCTTGTTGAAATCTAGAAGTGCTAAAATAGGTTGCTCAATCACTTTTGCTTTCAACAAATCGAAGCTTCTTGCTACTCTTTTAGTCCATCTGAAATCCCTTTTATCTCCTCTCGTGGTCTCAATTAGTGGTGCACAAATACTACTGAAACCTCTAATAATTTTTTTGTAAAAACTTTCTAAACCGTGAAATGATCTCACCTCGGTAGCACTTCTAGGTGTAGGCCATTTTAAAATAGCTTTCACCTTTTTTGGGTCCATCTTGAGGCCTTCTCTTGAAACAACGAAACCCAAGTATACCAATTCCCTCTTCAGAAATTTTCACTTTTTCAAGTTAATGAGAAAATTTTCTTCCTTTAACTTTTCAAAAACAAATCTGATATGCATCAAATGCTCCTCTAGTGTCTTACTAAATATCAATATATCATCTAGATAAACAATGAAAAATCTGCCCAAAAAAATTTTCAATACCTCATTCATCAACCTCATAAATGTACTAGGAGCATTGGTTAGTCCAAAAGGCATGACCAACCTTTCATACAACCTTCTTTGGTCTTGAAAGTTGTCTTCCACTCATCACCTTCTTGGATTTGTATCTGATGATAACCACTATTCAATTCAATCTTGGTGAAGTATTCAGCTCCTCTCAAACAATCCATGGTATCATCCATTATGGGTAATAGAAATTTTTATTTGATGGTGATCTTATTGATAGCCCTTGATTCCATGCACATCCTCCATTCTCCTCCTTTCTTTGGTGCCAAAACAGCAGGCACTTCACATGGGCTTAGGCTCTCTTGAATCAAGCCTTTCCGCAACAATTCTTAAACTTGCTTGTTTAGTTCTCAACTCTCTGTTGGAGACATTCTATGGGATGATTTTTTAGGAAAACTTGCTCCTAGTATTAGATCAATTTGAATACTTATCTTCCTCATGGGTGGCATCCCCTCAAGTGCATTGTTTGAAACAATTTTTGGAAATTCTTGTAACAAATCTGCAACCTCCACTAGAACATCTTCCACATTTTCATAGTTAGATTTAGGAATCAAAGCAAGACACACTTTCTCATGCCTCATACCATCTAGAAATTTTATTGCATCAACTAAAAAAACTCTTGCATTACCACAAACTTGAACCAAATCTTCTTTCAAAGGTTTCAATTTATGTTTCACACCATACTTAACCATGGTGTATGTATTAGCACAACCATCATGCATTGCCTTCCTATCATATTACCAAGGCCTCCCTAACAAAATATGGAATGCATCCATTGGAATTATATCACACAATATTTCATCAAAATAACCTCCTATTTTAAATTTTACCAAACATTGTTTACTTATCAAAATCTTTTGATTATCGTGTACCCAAGATATTCGGTACGGTTTCAGGTGATTCCTTCTTTCTAGGTTCAATTTTCTCACCATTTCTTCAGATACCAAGTTATCCATGCTTCCACTATATATGATAACATTACAAGCTTTCCCTTCACATTTGCATCTTGTCTTGAATAATCTCTTTCTTTGAACTGGTCCATCTTCATCATTCAACAATGCTCTTCTTATCATCAAGACTTCACCTCCTTTCGCTTCTTCAGAATGTGATGAGCATGCATCCTCCCAATTATTGTTTGCTGCTCTATTCTAATTTTTAGGTCTTCTATTGGTTTTTTCTTGATTGTGAGGGAAGTCAAAAGCTCTATGTCCCTCTTCATTGCATCGAAAATAGATTCTGTGAAAGCCACCTCTTATGAATCCTCTACCCAATCTTCCTCTACCTCTTGGATTTTTGATCTCTAGGAGGGTGATGATTTTCTGATTTCTGATTTTTTTTGCTACCTTGGCCTTCAAATTTCTATTTTTTTCTGATTTCCATCATAACTCCTTCCTCCAACTCTTCCGCCAAGACCTCTTCCTCTTTGTTTACTTTCAAATTTTTTGTTTAGTCTTTCTTCAACTTTCAATGAAAATTGATAGGCATCCTCAATGGTGGTCATTCTCACCAATGCCAACTCTTCTTGAATGCTAGGTTTTAGCCAATTAATTTAACAAGCTACGTTATCCTTATTTGCTTCAGAATGTCCCATTCGAATCAGGATATTGTGAAATTCTTTTGTGTATTCTTTCACTGTCCTCGTTCCTTGTCTCAAGCTCTGCATCTTTTTTGAGCAGCTCCAACTCATAATCTATTGGGATGAATTGTATTTTCATATTTTCCACCATTCTATCCCATTTGGAAAAAAAATCTTTCCCTTGTCTTCCTCTTTCAAGCTAGATTTATTTCCACCAAATGCTTGCATGGCCTTTTAGATTTGTTTTTGCATACCTCACTCTGTGAGGGTTTTCAATCTCTTCAAACTTGAAAAACTCTTCCATGTCATTAATCCAATCTATCAATTCTTCTAGATTTAAACTTCCATTAAAGGTTGAAACCTCCATTTTTGGTTTCTTTCCAATGTTTGATATTTCTTTCAACAATATAACTTCTCTAGGATCCATTTTTTCATGTTCTTCCTCGTCCAATTCCTCTTCAGTTTCATCTTCACTATCATCTCTTTCTCTATGCATTTCTCTTCTATGAATCTCTTCCTACAAAGTTTCTAACTTTCTTATGAGGGCTCTAATTTCATCTCTATGAGGGTCTCTTCCTCCACCACCTCTCCCTCTAACTCTACCATGATTGGAAACTCTTGGAGGCATTTTAATCTTCACCCACAACTCACAGGTCCTACTACAAACTATCTCTCTTTGGCGCTCTATTTATAGGTTCAAGATGACCCACTCTGATACCACTGATGAAAAGGGAGACTCTCCCTTTCAAATCTAATTACAAAACCTCACACAACACAACACATGAAGGATACAAATACATATAATGAGTAGAAAATGGAAGAAAAGTTTGCAAGTTATATTATATTCAAATATGCAAAATTTTACATCAAACTGAAGCACATGGGCTCCTCTTCAATCCTACATGCAACACCTACAACAAAAGTGTCTTCAATATTCTGGTATAATTTTTACAGCATCTTGGTATGTAAACTTTACTTCTCCAAGCCCCCCTCAAAAAATGAAAAGGCATGAATAATATAGAGGAAGTAGAAGGAGAAAAACACTCATAGTTTGCCAAAACCATCAACTAAAACCACCTTGAGGAAAGTACGCCCAACCTTAGGAGTTGAAAATTTTCCATGAATAAATGTGTTCCAATGCATGCCAGTCCACTCTTGGGTGCCTAGACACTTGGACAATCAAATTTGAGATGCTATGACAACTTACATCTCTTATAGATTCCTTATAGCCTATCATAACAGTTGTTGCATGCAAATACATGCAAGCAACATGCAAGATCTCATTGCAGCCCACTTTTAAGACTTTTCATGACACATGTACATGCATATAAGACCTCTTTTGACCTCCTCCAAAAGTGGGACGCCCAAAGAGCTAACCTTTTACAAGTTACATTTACCGAGTTACCAGGGGAGTCTTTTCCCACCAAAATTTACATTACATTTTCACTCAATGGGAATTTACAATTTTGCAAATAAAAAATATTATTTTCTATCACCTAAGCCCTTATTGAAATCAAACAAAGCAAAATAAAATATTTTTGGTGACACAGGATTTCCAGTACACCATGGATGCTCCTGCATCACAAATTCATGTTGTACATTTATGTTATTTTAATGTGTCTAAATGATGTATTTTTAATGTGTTAGATGTGATCTTTAACAAGTATCAATTTATTTTAAAAAATTATTGCATTCAATGCTTCATGTTATGTAATTAGTTTTTGATATTTTTCTTCTAATTGTTTAATATGCAATGGCCCAATGGAGCAAATACCATCAGCTGATGAGTTTCTAATAGATGATCTTTTTCATAACCCTCAACCTCCAAACCCCTCACCTCCACATTCTATACCTCATAGCCCCCACCTCAAAACCCCCCACCTCATAACCCCCACCTCCTCCATTTGATGAGGCTCAATCATAAGAAAACATCAATGCAAATTTATAAACATTATTCAAGAAAAAAATAATTTGATAAAAAATGAGCCTCATATGCCCCCTCACTTATGACTATTTGCATCTTTTGATCCATTGATGCAGATTTAGATATTTTTCATAATTGGGGAGAGGAGAGGAGGAAATTTTATGCAAATGGACTCTCATATAGATCTCCATATTACCAAACAAACAATAGATGAATTTCAATTAGATGGTGTAGGCATCCTTAGATTTCCATACATTTTTGGGAGTGATGGTGAATGGTCTTTGATCATCCACCACATGCTAATTGTGAGGTGTCTCTATATTTTTGAGAAAATTATGGGTAGAGTTTGAGATGGGTTTAAAAACCAATTATTTTGATATGAGGTCATTCGAGGGAGTTGGTGGTGGTATGCCACAACATAGAGTAGGAGCATGTATCAATCCTAATCAATGTGCTCTGATTCCACCCATTGGTGCTCCTCCATCCCTAGTATTCAGGTGCACCATTTCAACACCAAGCAATTATTTCAACATTAGGAGCATTGATTTTTCTCTTAGGAGATCTCACTGATCAAACTACCTACATGGAAGTTGAAGTCAATGGTAGAGAGCATGGAAGAGATGGTTCGGCTGGTCCTAGCAACTCCCATGTGTCGATGCCACATTTTTCAAAGTTACAATCATCCATGTTATGGCCCTACTCAGGCATCTACTTCAGATGCACCTACATCAAAGTCGGGATCATATGTGGATTTACTATGTTTTGATGATCATCCTACACAAGTACACATCAAGTCACATTATAATATATATAAATATAGAACATATACATATATAAAAATATATATATAATAACATTAAATTATATATATATATATATGAAGTGTTTGGTGTAGATGCATGACTTTAGGACATCATCTTGATTAGATAATATTTATTTTATGTCAACAATTATATAATTCGGCACACCTTACACTCAAGTAAACCAATATATTGACCCTAGAAAACTATATATGTATAGATAGTTTTAATTTAAATTTGCATCATTTAATTATTATTTATAATTTTAATTTATGTCCATATAATTTAATTCAACTATACACATGTGTGAAATAATATTGTATCTATGCAGGGAGGTCATGGGATATCCATGAATGATCAACCACGAGGTGTGGAAAGTTCTCCTCCATCGTCAGTTGTTATGCATGAGTCATTTCTAGTGTGTGTTTTCAAAAGTTATTTAAGTTTAAAATTTAAAAATCAAATTAAATTTAACTTTTATATAAATTTTTATATATGTTTCATATATATGTATATGCAAGATGATAGCACTATACTGATAGGTTCTAGTCAAGCTACTGATCAAGGTCATTTTCACGAGTCATCCATGTCATTTGAGGTCCTAAACTTTAGTAAATTTCTTATGCAATTTATAGCTCTTATAAATATATATGATTAAAATCATTTTTTATCACTAATATATTTTAACCTATTGTTTGCTTTATTTGGATATCCAAGAAATAGTAGCTAATACATTTGGTCCTAAATTGGCAGTTATACCACCTGTGAACAAAACATGGGAGTAGATTCACATGATCAAATGGTAATTTATGCATACTTTCTAGTTTAGATTTTAAAAATTAATTTAATGATTTTATTAGTTAAGTTAATTAAACCAAAACTTATTTAACTTTATCTAATTTCAAGTTTCTTGAACTCTTCTACAACATGATACAATTCCATCTAGTTCACATGAAACAAAGAGGACTCTTGATTTTACTGATGATCCTAACATATAGGGTAGATTTATTTCATGGATTATATGTACACATATATTTATTGATATGTGCCACTTGACTATATATGACTATGTACATTTCGCATGTTATTTCATGTCCACTTCTAGACATATTTTAGTACATTTCATGAGTTCTATATGATCATTTGTATTTATTTATATGTTGACTTTAATATTTTTGTAGATACATTTTTGTACATGTTTTGTTCTAGACTAGCTCTAGATATCTAGCATTTCATGTGGACTTTAGTTGATTATGCACTCTTATACACTATGTTCATTATATTGATTATGTTGATTAAATGCACTCACATACAATTTAGACATTTTCAAGTATGCACTATAAATTCATGTCTGATCAAATTGCAATATTTAGATGCCATTGTTGAATAATTTTTTCAATAATTTAATTTAAACTATAATTTCATTTGCCACAATTAAATACATACCTTGGATAGAAATTAAATCCTCTTGTCAACTTTATATATCCAAATCTTGCATTAATGGTTTAGATTTATAATCTGTATTATAAATTTCAATTAACTAGGCTCCAATCACACATCATTTAATATGGAAAAATTATTAACTTTTGAAATTCAATAAAATCATGGTTGGGTGATTTAACCAATGCTAAACTAAATATTGGTTGAATATGACAATTTAATGTTCTTTATATTTTATCCTATTCATAAAAAATTAAGTGCCTAGTTTTAAATATTTTCGAATTAGCAAAGATTCACCACTACAAAAATCTATACGACATAGAAGCCACTTAATGCAAGTATCACATCACTAATAGGTGTTCTTCTCATACCTCTTTGTCAATTCTACAATACAAAAACCAATTTCCTACTCTTATTTAAATATCTATAGTCATTTCATGCTTTCATTCATGACTTGGAAAAATAGACAATACAACCAAAAATATGACACTTGATACAATGAAACTTAATAAATAGCTCTAGCATTCTTAAGTTCAAAGAGCATGACAACATAACAAATTGTCCCCCATGAATTAGTAAAAATAGTCTTATGTTGATATTAGTGATTAATGAGTATTTGATTATGTGAGTAACAACCTTCCATAAATCAGAGAATCTCATTACCTATAGAAAAACCAACAATGATACCAATATTTGATAAATGAAAGCCATCCTTAAATGATGATTTATTAAGATCCCTACCTAAAAAATATATAATCCTTTTGGACACACTTAGTTGAATACAACTCTAATGCAATTAATAAATTGGAAATTTATTGACCTCACATCAAGGTCACATATATAAGTTCAAATAAGAATGAAACAATATATATCAAAGACGCAATTTATATAAGATAAAATTGGAACAATATAAAATGTGATTTATAAGAATAGAAGTTCATGCATCGAAGACACATTTAATAAATTGATATTTAATACATCTATAACATGATGAAACATATGTGTATATAAATACAATTAGCTTGTCCACTTTTAGTTCAAGACCACAAAATTGATATAACATAATTTATATGATGAAAAAAATTTACAGTGACAATCATGATGGATCGACTTGATGGGAGCCTACAAAAATAATCAATGTAAGTAAATTAACTATATATTTAATGATTCATTTAACTCCGAGTCATGCGATAAATTTGTAGAATTTAAATAAAGTTAGAAAAATATTTATAAATTCCTTAAGGGGAATTAAGTGGATGACTTAAGGGGACGTAAGACGATGAAATTAGGGTAGCTAAGAGGATGGCTTGAGGGGAGATACAAGAGCCTTGACTCAAAGTATGTGCCAGTGAGAAAATTATGAAATGACTTAAGGTGACATAAGAGGATGGATTAATGGGAGATACACATGATCCTTGAATCAAATTAATGTGATAAATTTAGCTATAATTAGTATGGACAATGATTTTGGATTGCCCGCACTTGCTTTAGCTCCTTCTAGGGTTTTTCACCTAAAAGGAGAAAGGGGGGAGAAGTGAATGGGGTCCAAAATGCAAATGTCTACACTAAAATGTAATGTTATATGCCTAATTATGATGTACTAATGCACTAATCTCAAAAGAAATTGATTTAATGATGCAAAACCTAAGAAATGCAAAGTGTTGGAAAACACATTGTGATATGCAAAAATGCCTAAAAATGCAAGTAAATGATAAAATAATTGAATAGAATTGTAGAGGTGCACCTGGAATCTGGAATCTGATGTTGAGAGATTTTGGAATCCTAAAAAATTGACTGAAAATGTTGATTGGGACACTTACGCCAAGTTGGGCGACTTAGTCCCAATTTCAAGAAAACTTGTCAAAATAGGAATCTACCAAATGGGTATCCAAAAATGCAAAAACCACTTTTTAGGCTTGGCAGTGGGACTAATCTTCTAGTAGTGGTGACTTAGTCCTCCTGTAGATTTCAAGAATCTCGGGACAGGGTTTTGTAGCTTCAGGTCTACACTTGCTTTTTTGACAGGTGTCTGATCTTGATTTTGTAGAAAATAGGATAAAAAGGGTATCCAAGCTTCAACTAGGGTTGTGTTGACTTGAATAGCTTTGATGAATTTTTTACTGTTAGAGTTATCTTGCATTATCTAATAATTAATTAATCTTTAATTGATTATTACTCTAATTTATTCTCACACACTTTAGCTAAACTTAGGAATACTTTATTAGTTGAGATATTAGATCATTATGTCACATCCCATGTGATGTTGACACTTGTCATGATCTGATCCCTTTCTCATTTAGGGCTTTTCTCTTATAAGAATTCAACCTTTATTGTAAATAACTCTTGGATATTATTCATAGGAAATATCACGGCTTTCATATCTTCTTGAAAGCTTCTTCTGTAACTTTTCATTGTTGATGAATATAGCAATTCTTGTTTGCAGATCTCTTGCGTGGAAGGTGCAATTGTTTGTTGTTTGATCCTATGGCTCATGGTTTTTTGCTTGTTTCATAATTCTAACATAGTATCAGAGCATGGATTCGCAAACCTCTTCTCGATTTATGAGGTTTTCTTCTTCAACAAGGGTTGCAGGCTTCAAATCTAAATCCCCTTTGCTCTTTTGCAAATTTTGGTGGTGGGAATTTTTTGGAGCATTTTTCTACAAAAAGGACCTTGCCATTTGATCCAGAGCAATCGAGAAAGTCAAATTTGGCTTTTGTTTTGCCTGATTTCGATTCCTAACTCTAGATCTATGAGGTTTTAAAGCAGTTGCTTTGTCTCCAAATCTGACTCCAAATCTGAAGGGTAGTTGTATTTTTGGTGCGTTTTGAGCCCAAATGGACTTCACCATCGTGCTCAGAAGGTCCAAAAACCCTAAGATCACCTATCAAATCATCAAAATCCGAGCAATTGGCATTTGAGGCAAAAAAAATTGCCAGGGAAGTCGTACGGCCTCCCCAACACACAATTCAAGGTCAAATTTAAAAAAAAATTAATATTTTTTTTACCTTGCAAAAAAGATTTTATTAAAAAAATTGATTTAAAAAATAATAATTAAAAATACTTTTTTAAAGGCTATTGCATTTTTTTATACAATGTTTTTTATTAAAAAAAATTTAGAGGTGGGTATCGAGTACCACCCCTCGGCCACTATGTGGCAGGGTGGCAGCCCTCGGGCCCTGCCCCCATGCAGGAAGGTACGAAGGGTACCACCACTACCATGTAGTCACAGATGGCGGCCCCTCAGCCGTCATGCCAAGGGTGCGCCCCCAATATTTTTTAATGTTTTTTTATTATTATTTTTTTTTAGATTAATCTTGTAAAAAAAATATTTTTATTTTTTGAAAAAAAAAATTAATCATGTAAAAATTAATATGTTTTTTTTTAACAAAAAAATATGTATAGTTTTTTTTGCTTTTTTTTCTATTAAAAAAATAAAAAGGCAAAATTGGTTTTTTGCATTCTTTTTTGCAAATTAATGTAAATGCAGCCTACCTAGAGATTTTTTATCTGCAGCACTAAAATTGGTGGACCTCCAGATCTGGAGGTGTTTTTGCTGAAATTTGCAGAGTTCTTTTTCCCTTCTCAGCCCCTCTTCATTGGGTTTTTTAGTTTTGCACCTCAACTTCAAGAGGCCATATCTCGGCCATATGATGGTCTTTTCGCGTACAATTGTTTTTTAAATGGGGTGAAATTTTGTGCTCTTCACAATTGTGTAGGTATTTTCTAGTTTTGACTTCTGGTTTTTTCCATAATTATGTTTTCTCAGTGATGTAGTTGTTCAGTTCTTGTTTTGGAGACTTCGACGGGCCATATCTTCTGCATCCGAACACATTTTTGGGTGTCATTTTTTTTGAAAGTGCATGTTTTTTCATGTACTTCATCATGGTGCTACCAGTTTCCTCTTTTTCTATCAGAGAATTGTATTTTCAACTTGTTGTCCTTTTTTGGACCTTATGGGCTCACATTGTATGTATTTATGATTTTGTAAATGCACTGAGATAAAGTGTCTCTATATTGCAGATGTATTATGGGATCTTGCACATCACTTTGTGCCTTATTGTACTCACACTATGATATAAAGTTCCATGGGGGTTGATGTTTTCCTTTGTTTTCCTTCATACCTTTCTCATGCGTATGTGAATTTTGTTTTCACATCCTTTCTATCTGCTTGTACTTT
Source organism: Sequoia sempervirens (assembly GCA_007258455.2). Classification (NCBI taxonomy): domain Eukaryota; kingdom Viridiplantae; phylum Streptophyta; class Pinopsida; order Cupressales; family Cupressaceae; genus Sequoia; species Sequoia sempervirens. The sequence goes on from VDFB02000017.1 coordinate 325,645,666, forward strand.
CATGATTGCACCTTTAGATGTTCTTGGTTCCTCTTCATGCACTACTTTCAGGAATTTAGTTTTAGTGTACCTGCCATGCCTCTCCCTTTTCATCATTATGGGGGGGTTTCTATTGTTGGTGCTACTGTTTCCTTGGTTTCATGTTGGAGTGAGCTATGTATACAATAGTTGTTCCTATGTACTAGGCGGATGCAGCGGCTAGTTACCCATGCATTTCGATGAGATGGAGCACTTACCATATGGACACTCTTGCATTCCTATTTCTGGAGGTGACCATCCATTTTCACTTGATTAGTTCTTCAAACTATTGGTACTATTTCCATTTGTATCTTTGAGTTCTAGGTGTTTTCCTTTGTTTGCCATCTGATTCGAGTAGTGTCATTGGGGGCACTCATATAGATTCTTGTCTTCTTGATCCTGATCACTAGTTGTTTCAGAGGAGGTTATTCTTTCAACATTACAGCAGTCATTCTTTGACAGTGTTTGCAGCTTCTTCATGCTTCAGTGGTGTTCTCTTTGTTCCTATCATTTGGGACAACCTTGTCTTGTTTGGAGGATTCTTCAGTCCTTCACTTGGCTTTCATCTATTTTTGGAGTAGATTTTTTCCCATGAGGTTTTCTCTATTTCTCCACATTATGGAGATCTTTTGTTTGTACATTTGTACCTTACTTGGCCTTGTTTGTCAGGACCCATCTTGCATTCTTTTTAGGGTTTTTAGCTACTCCCTAAGTTCATCTTAAGGGGGGGTGTTAGAGTTATCTTGCATTAGCTAATAATTAATTAATCTTTAATTGATTATTACTCTAATTTATTCTCACACTTTAGCTAAACTTAGGAATGCTTTATTAAATGAGATATTAGATCATTATGTCACATCTCATGTGATGTTGACACTTGTCATGATCTAATCCCTTTCTCATTTAGGGCTTTGGTCTTATAAGCATTCAACCTTTATTCTAAATAACTCTCAGATATTATTCACGGGAAATATCACGGCTTTCATATCTTCTTGAAAGCTTCTTCTATAACTTGTCCTTGTTAATGAATATAGCAATTCTTGTTTGCAGATCTCTTGCATGGAAGGTGTACTTGTTTGTTGTTTGATCATGTGGCTCATGGTTTTGTGCTTGTTTCACAATTTTAACATTGACCACTTTTTAACACCTATTTCTTTGACAAATCTTCCTACAAATTCAAACCCTTGATGTGTAAATCTGAAGATATGCAATGAAGTGCTCCAATGGATGACTTGATTGTGCTTAGAGTGCTTGAATGCTTGAGAATGATTAATTTGATTGCTTGAGTGAATGCTTGAATGAATTAGGTGAATGGGATATGTAAAATGAGGGGATAAACCCTTATTTATACTTGATTTTACTAAATTTCCCAAAAATAATACATCGCAGGCTGACCTCAAGGGTTAGAGGACAAAATCCCTCCAAAAAATTGAAATAATTTTGAGTTTTGTGCCAAAAAGGATTAAGTCGCCCCTATTGGTGACTTAGTCCCACTTAAGCAAATCAAGTGGGTGTTGGGAATTATGGGGCATTAAATGTTGTCCAATGGGAATATCCTCAAAAACACACTTAAAGGGGGCTGAAAAGTGTATTAAGGGGTCATTTAAACATGAGAAAGGGTTGAATTAGTGGTGACAAGTCTAGAAAAGCATGAAAGTTTGTTACAAGACTTTACAACACTTTGAAATAAGACTTGGTAAGTGATAAAAAGGAGTTATTTAAGTAAATTATGATGAAAGGGTCCTAGAAAAGTGTGAAAGTGGGTTACAACACTTCACAACACTTTTACAAGGCAACCTAGAAGTCTTAATGATTCACAAGGGTCCAAGACCTAATGTGAATGTGTTTCCCACATTACAACATTAAGCCTAGGCCAAATCAAGCCAAATTCCACTAGAAGGGCCTAAACATGAAAAAGTAGAAAGGTTACTTTTTTGTGTCCATAGTTAGCCTGCACTTTAGTGAGAGGATGAACTTGCTTCAAACTCACACTAAAGTAGTTGATCATGCAACCAAGAGGACTCCAAATTCACTAATGCTTGATGAGATGAGATAACGATAATCAAGAGGGATGATCAAGCCCCCAAGATCATGATCCCATGGCAAATCAAACATGAATGCAAAGGAACACAAGATGATGACAAAGGATGAGAGAAAGCTTTGATTGTCTATCAAGCTCGTTGTGGATTAGATATAGGTTGTTTTTTTGAGAAAAATAAAAATGTGTACTCAATCTGGGGTGAAAAAACTTATGGTTGTCCATCGGGTGAGAAGGCCCAAGTATACTCACTCTAGGGCCATAGACCTTCTGGTTGTTTGCGGGGTGAGAACACCCAAAAGGTGAGAAACATATGCTCGATTGGTATGTACTCACACAAACAAGTGGCTATGGAGAAAATTTGTGCCTCGAAATGGGCTTTCCCACTCAACCATATCAAATTTATACCTCCTAATAACTTTAATAAGGCACCACAAAGGATAATGTTGGTTCGTGCTTCATGAGACAAGCAAAGCTTCGTATGCTTAGAACTCATGAACAAGTGCAATGGCACCACATGCATGCAAGTTGTGTTATGCAAGGTGGCCATGTAAATGCAAAATGCAACATGCACAAACATAAAATGCAAAAGAAATGTTCAAATGATTCTTGTTAAGTTCATGTGAGGTCTATATCTTAGGGAACATTGTGTCTAATGTCTCCAAGAGAGGACCAATCAAAGAATAGAATATTTGCAACTTAGGGGATGCAGTGCATCAGATCAGGCCACCAAGAGGAATGTAATATGCTAAGATAGATCACACTTATGAAGGACACTACACCCAATGTCATCCACAAAGTGACAAGCACATCATATGAAGTAACAAGGCCACACTAGGAACCAAAGAAAAAATACAAATACAAATGAATAATGCCAATGTATGCCCCCACTTTAAAGGAATTGCTACACATCGTTCTATGAGCAATTACTTTAAAGTAGCAAAATGAAAATGCAAAAAAGAAAACAAGACATGAGAGCTAACTTGGAAAGCCCCTACACCAAGTCGTACATTTCTGAGTAAGGCTACATCATGTAAAGGAAAAGGAAAAATAAAGGGGGTTGCCTCCCAAAAAGAAACACACCAAACACATAAGGGATCTATGGATTTTGGGTTAGTATGCTCATTGCTGCAATGTTTTTATTAAAGATCTCAGAATTTTCATCATTCCCTAAATACATAGAACTGGAATAATGACTCAAAGAGAGAAAAAACAAAGGAAAAATAAAGTTCAATTTGGGTCAACATGGAAGAGACATTGTAGTCTCAATGTTTTGCATCATCCCCAAAAGGAAAACACAAGTAAAATAAAATGAAAAGAAAAAATAAAAGGAAAAGCTTTTGGGTCAACATGAAGGAGACATTATAGTCTTGATGCCTTGCGTCATCCCCAAAAGGAAAAGACAAAGGAAAAGGGACTGTTTGGGTCAACACGGAAGAGACATAGGGAGTCTCAACGCTTTGTGTCATCCCCAAGAGGAAAACACAAGCAAAGGAAAATGAAAGTGCAAAGGACCTTTTAGGTTAATATGGAAGAGACATAGGATGTCTCAACGCTTTGCATCATCCCCAAAAGGAAAACACAAGCAAAGTAAAATGAAAGGGAAAAGGACCTTTTAGGTCAACATGGAAGAGACATAGGATGTCTCAACGCTTTACGTCATCCCCAAAAGAAAAAACACAAAACAAAATTGAAAAAGAAAGTGTAAAGGACCTTTTGGGTCAACATGGAAGAGACATAGGGCTTCTCAATGCTTTGCATCATCCCCAAAAGGAAAACACAAAACAAAAGTGAAAAATTGAAAGCAATGTACAACATATAGAAGAATAGAGGTACAAAGAGAAGTGCACAAAAAGAGAACATTAAACAAATAGTACGAGGGAACACAATATGCACATAAAAGTACATCAAATAAAAATGTGAAAAGAGTAATAATGCAAATGTAGGTCATGCATTAAACAATTCATCCACCTCCCAATCTCAATGGGTATAAGCGGAATATGAATAACGTATCAAACGAACAAGGACAAATCCATTATGAGGTCAAGGCTAACAACTTCCTACCCCCACTAAGTGTAATGCAAGAATGAGCCAAGATGGAGGATGGGAAGGACCATGAAATAGTGAGAATGGAAAATTCTACAACCATTGTATGATAAGGGTAGAGGGTACTTATGAGATGACAGGATAACAGTCAGTATCAGTGAAGAGATACTTACTCAATATGTCTAATATTTGGCATTCATCATTTTGGTGACCAAGAACACGATGATATTTTCAATAAGGTATATTGGAATGTTTAGGACGAATTACCAGCCTATTCATAGGTGGTAATAGAATGAGACCTTTGTTTAAAAGCATTTGGAGTTTCCTTTCACATTCAGGTGGTGGATGGAGAGGAAATTTGAGTTTTTTCAATTTGTAAGGTCATTTTCGTTTACTAGATTCTCTTTTTCATGGATGGAAGGAGGAAGAGGACCCATGGGGATCCCAGCATCCTTGTTAGTGGAATCGTGTAAAGGTTTTTCTTTTGGAAGAAGGACATTCAAGTCAAGATGGGAATCAAAGATCATCGTACCATTATCACGAAGTCTCCAATATTCAAAAGGAGGCTTGTTATCATGAGGAGGATCTTGATATCCTAGCCCTGTTGTGTTTTCATTTGTTGGTTTTTGTTCTAAAAGTTGGTGAATGTCATGTTCGGTTGTTGTGTCACATCCTTGTTTGCTTAAGATAGTAAAACCCTTGCCATATGTTTCTTCAAGGTTGATTAATGTGTTTGTAACTTTGTTATCATAAAATGGTTGAGGATGTGGTTGTGTAGAAGAACTAGTTCCACCTGTTGGAGGGAACTTAGGTCCTTCGTTCATTTAAGGATGTAGATAACCAAATGTATTAGGGGGTGCAATAGTAGGAAGGTTTTGTGACTTCATGGAGGGGTAAAAAGCTGCATTATTTTCAAGGTCATCAATGTATTTGTTTAAGAACTTATTCATGCTAGCATCATCTTCTCCAATGATGTCAACAACATGAGGAGGAAATTCATGAGGATTTAATGGAGCATGAGGAAGCTCAAGGTCATTAGGATCATAGCCAAAGGCACAATTTGACATGTCCACTAAGGATTTCAATGAGTTCCAAAACTTATTAAAGCAAAAAGCCATGAGGAAAGGAAATTAAATGTAATAAACAAAAAAATTGGAAAGTATGACAGAATGCAGTAACAAAAAATAGAGATGTAAGAAATACCCAGAAAATTCCAGAAAATACAGTGCAAAATGTGTAAGAGGACTAAGTCACCGAGTGTGGCGATTTAGTCCCAGTGATGAATTTTTTGTGATTTTTTCAAAAAAATTAAATGCAATTTTATGTCTTTCAAATGCACAGAAGCAACTACAATATGAAAATGCAGAATTTTTGTTATTTTTCAATGCAAAAATGATGCAAAAATGCAAGCTATTTGAGCTTTTCACTAATGTAAATTTGAAAACCCTAGGATGCAATTTAATCAATGAAATATCTAATGCAATGCAAATGAAACCTAGGATTCACTTAAAATAATAAATGAATATGTTCAATATTCGGGTTCACCAAAATGTGGACAATGATTTTGGATTTCCCACACTTGCTTTAGCTCCTTCTAGGGTTTTTCACCTAGAAGGAGAAAGGGGGGAGAAGTGAATGGGGTCCAAAATACAAATTTCTACACTCAAATTTAATGTAAATGTAATGTTATATGCCTAATTATGATGTACTAATGCACTAATTTGAAAAGAATTTGATTTAATGATGCAAAACCTAAGAAATGCAAAGTGCTGGAAAACACATTATGATATGCAAAAATGCCTAAAAATACAAGTAAATGATAAAATAACTGAACATAATTGGAGAGGTGCACCTGGAATCTAGAATCTGATCTTCAGAGATTATGGAATCCTAAAAAATTGACTGAAAATGTTGACTGGGACACTTACGCCAGGCTAGACGACTTAGTCCCAGTTTCAAGAAAACTTGTCGAAACAAGAATCTGCCAAATGGGTATCCAAAAATGCAAAAACCAATTTTCAGGCCTAGCAGTGGGACTAAGCCATTAGTAGTGGCTACTTATTCCTCCTACAAATTTTGGGAATCTCAGGACAAGATCCTGTAGCTTCAAGTTTGCACTTGCTTTTCTAACAAGTGTTTGATCTTGATTCTGCGAAAAACAAGATAAAAAGGGTCTCCAAGATTGAACTAGGGTTGTGTTGTCTTGAATAGATTTTTTGATTTTTTGATCACTTTTCAACACCTATTTCTTTGACAAATCTTCCTACAAATTCAAACCCTTGATGTGTAAATCTAAAGATATGAATGAAGTGCTCCAATGGATTACTTGATTGTGCTTAGAGTGCTTGAATTCTTGAGAATGATTAAGTTGATTGCTTGAGTGAATTCTTGAATGAATTAGGTGAATGGGAGATGTCAAATGAGGAGAGAAACCCTTATTTATACTTTATTTTACTAAATTTCCCAAAAATAATACATCACAAACTGACCTTAAGGGTTAGAGGACAAAATCCCACCAGAAAATTGAAATAATTTTGAGTTTTATGCCAAAAAGGACTAAGTCGCCCCTATTGGAAACTTAGTCCCACTTAAGAAAATTAAGTAGGTGTTAGGAATTATGGGGCATTAAATGTTTTCCAATAGGAATATCCTCAAAAACACACTTAAAGGGGGCCAAAAAGTGTATTAAGGGGTCATTTAAACATGAGAAAGGGTTGAATTAGTGGTGACAAGTCTAGAAAAGCATGAAAGTTTGTTACAAGACTTTACAACACTTTGAAATAAGACTTGGTAAGTGATAAAAAGGAGTTATTTAAGTAAATTATAATGAAAGGGTCCTAGAAAAGTGTGAAAGTGGGTTACAACACTTTTACAAGACAACCTAGAAGTCTTAATGATTCACAAGGATCCAAGACCTAATGTGAACATGTTGACCACATTACAACATTAAACTTAGGCCAAATCAAGCCAAAGTCCACTAGAAGGGCCTAAACATGAAAATGTAGAAGGGTTACTTTTTTCATGTCCATAACTAGAAGATGAATTAAGAGGGAGATGACTTAAGGAGTCCTAAGAATCGAATGGCTTAAGGGGGGATACAAGAGCCTTGACTCAAATTATTTGTCATGTGAGAAAATTAGTTCTATAATTAGGAGATGGCTTAAAAGTGTACATAATATAGGATTGCTTAAGGGGACTTGAGAGGATATGACTAAAGGGGACATGCAATCACTACTAAACATTTTTTTTAAATGATAATAAATTAATTAACTTTGTATTTTGACTATTGATTAAATATATAGAACTATATAGTTACCTATATTTATTCAAATTCCATTGTAACATCTACATCATCTCTCTCTTTTTAATACATCTATGATGAAAATTTTTAGTGACAATCATGATGGATCTACTAGGAGGAGAATTGCAAAAATAATGAACATAAGTACAAATTAACTATATAGCGCAGCCACGGTAGGAAGGTCCTCAAAGAGAACAATCCAGACCGTGTAGCAAGAGTAACACAACAAAAGAAACACAAAATATGGAGGAAAATTCATATTCAAGTATTCTCATTAACAAAAATCTCAATTACATTCGATTGGTAACATCCGGGCTTACAGATTTGGCTCACAGACCTGATAAAACGTGCTCAAAAATACAACATTCCAATATGCTCCTACATATGTGAGCAAAAATATTACATATCAGATTTATATCATTCTAACTAATCATTTTTTTCTATTCTAATGATCTATTACAAGCTTTATAGCATATCTGCAATTTTGGAATCATCTACATCGTCTAAAGATCATCACATTCTCCAATGAAATAAAATGTAACATGTGCATGAATAGGTCAGCCTCAAAGTTGAATTACTCTTCAATGGGTGCATAAGATGAAGTGTGGACCTATAATGAAGGTTGAGGACACTCCACAAAACAATTAAAATCACACCATTAAGATCTGCAAGTCACAAGAAAGATCCACAAGTGATCGAACTAGCTGAAAGGTAAGAAAATTATTCTAGTGCCAGTTCAAGAAACTGCCACTAAATTCGGAAGTGATAACTTGCTGGAAAAAGATCCAATCACACTCAAATCTTGGAATAAGGAAAATGAACATGTCCATGATGTATACAAATATCCACAAGATCTGGTGAGCAAATATGATGAATCCACCAACATGAACTGAGCAAGAATAGAACAAGAACAAAAACTGAAAGAAAATATTTTTGGTTGATTCAAGATTGCCAAGAACCAAGAATGCTCCTGCATTAGACATCCAGAGTTATTGAAAAGTGAGTCCCTCACTTTGTTGGGGCTAAAGGAAAACCAAAACGGTCTACCTCAGCTTGAGAAATCCAAGAAGAATCCTCCACTGGTCTACCCTTCCATTTCACAAGATATTCTTTATATTGTCTTCCACGAGTTTTCATCCCATCTCTAATCTCCAAAATTTCTTCTATCTCATCTGACTATTGTTTAGGAAACTGATTCTCCAATTTTGTTGTACTGTCTTCACTGAATTCTGCTTCATGGTACTAATGTAGATCCGCAATGTTGAATATAGGTGATATACCCATGCCACCTAGTAACTCCACTTCATATGCATTTCCTAAATCAAATTTCCTCAAAATCCTATAGGGTCCAAACTTCCTCATCTTTAGCTTATTGTATGTGTCAACTGTGAATCTTTCCTTCCTCAAATATACCATCACTTCATCTCCAACTTCAAATTCCTTATGTCTCCTCTTTTCATCTTCTTTCTCCTTATAATTCTGGTTCTTGTCTTCCAACTATTGTTTCACTTGAGTATGCACATTCTTCATATGTTCTACAAATTCCTCTGTTTCTGCACTCCTTTTATCTTCCTTACTGATGTCTCTCAACTCTGATATACCTCCAGGATGAACTCTAGTAACAATCTCAAAAGGTTTCCTTCTAGTACTCTTGTTCACTAAATTATTGTAAGCAAATTATTCTTGTGCAAGGACTAAATCCCAACTTCCTGTCTTCTCTCCAACCAAACATCTTAGCAAATTTCCAAACTCATGTTTACTACCTCTATCTATCCATCAATCTGTGGGTGAAAAGTAGAACTGAACTTCAAATTCATCCTTAACTTCTTCCAAAGTGTCCTCCAAAAGTAACCAACAAACTTTACATCTCTATCTGAAACAATACTCCTAGGTAATCCGTGCAATCTGACCACTTCTTTGAAAAAAAAATCTGCTACATGTATTGCATATGTTATCTTCTTACAAGGTATGAAATGTGTCATTTTAGAAAATCTATCCACCACCACAAATATAGAATAATTACCTCTTTGTGTTTTTGGAAAACCAAGTATGAAATCCATGCTAATATCCTCCCAAGGTCTCTCTGGAACTTTCAAAGGTTTATACAATCCAACATTCTAACTACTCCCTTTTGCAACTTGAAAAACTCTGTAACTCTACACAAATTTCCTGACATCCTTATGAATTTGCGGCCAAAATTAATTCTCATTTACCAACGCTATTGTCTTATCAATCCCAAAGTGTCCTGTCAAACCTCCACTATGCTTTTCTTTCACCAAGTTATCCCTCATTGAACTCCAGGGTATACACAATTGATTTCCTCTAAACAACATATCCTCTTGAATGAAATAATCCAACCACTAACTTCTATACTCCAAAACTGGTTCTTTACAAGCTCTCCAAGGTTCTGCAAAATTTGGGTCTTCCTCATACAAGTTCTTCAATTCATCAAACCCTAATACCTCCACTCTCATCTCTACTAGTAAATTCCTTCTCCTACTCAAGGCATCAACAACTCCATTTGACTTTCCACTCCTATGCTTCAAAACAAAAGTATAATTCTACAAGAACTCTACCCATCTCATGTGTCTTTGATTCAACTTACCTTGACTATTCAAATATTGCAAAGCCTGATGATTGGTATACAACACAAAATCCTTAGGTAACAGGTAGTGTCTCCACTTCTTCAAGGCTTGAACTATGGCATAAAACTCATGATCATACACTGAATATCTTCTCCTAGCATCATTCAACTTCTCACTAAAATAAGCTATTGGTCTTCCCTCTTGACTTAATACTACTCCAATTGCATTTCCACTTGCATCACAGTCTACCTGAAATACCTTGTTAAAATTTGGTAAAGCCAACATAGGCTGCTTCGTCACCTTCTTCTTCAACAACTCAAAATTTTGGTTTGCTCCAGATGTCCACCCAATATCCTTCTTATCTCCTCTCATTGTTTCTATCATAGGGCTGCAAAAAGAACTAAAATTCCTAATGAACTTTCGGTAGAAACTAGCCAATCCATCAAATGATCTCACCTCTCCAATGCTTCTAGGTGTAGGCCACTCAACAATTTCTCTTACCTTGATCCATCTTCAATCCATCCACAAATATCACAAATCCCAGATATACTAATTCTTCCTTCATGAAACTACACTTCTTGATGTTTATCAGCAACTGCTCTTCTCTCAACCTCTGCAAAACTTGTCTTATATGCAACAAATGTTCTTCTCTACTCTTACTAAAAATTAATATCATCCAAATATACAATCATGAACTTACCTAAGAATTTCTTCAATACCTCATTCATCAGCCTCATGAAAGTACTCGGTGCATTTGTTAGTCCAAAAGGCATCACTAACCACTCATACAACCCTTCATTTGTCTTGAACGTTGTCTTCCATTCATCTCCTTCTCTAATTCTAATCTGATGATATCCACTCTTCAAATCTATCTTTGTAAAGTATTTAGCTCCACTCAAACAATCCATAATGTCACCCATCTGGGGCAAAGGAAATCTATACTTCACTCTGATCTTGTTTATAGCTCTAGGGTTTGTACATATCCTCCATTCTCCATCCTTCTTAGGTTCCAACACAGCAAGCACTACACATGGAATTAAGCTTTCTTTGATCAAATCCTTCCTCAACAATTCTTGCACTTTTCTATTCAACTCTTCATTCTCTATTGGTGTCATTTGGTGTGTTGCTTTATTAGGAAAACTAGCTCCAGGAATCAGATCCATGCAATGACTAATACTCCTCACAGGTGGAAATCTATCAGGCACATTATCTTCTTCATACTCTATCAACAACTCTTTTATCTCATCTGTTTGTTCTTCTACATGCTTCAAGTCTTTGGCCTTCTTAGGAACCAAGGCATAACACATTTCCTCATGTCTCAATCCATCGATAAATCTCCTTCCATCAACCAAATAAACTCTAGCATTTGTACAAATCTCAACTTTAGGAAAATATTCCAATGGCAACAAAGTTTGCTTCATCCCATTGGCAAAAATTGTATATATATTCTTCTTTCCATCATGAATATCCTATATATCATATTTCCAAGGCCTTCCCAACAAAACATGGCATACATCCATAGGCATGATATTACACAAAAATTTGTCATGATAGTTTCCTATTTTCAATTTCACCAAACATTGTTCACTTACCAGTATCTTATGCTCATCTTGAATCCAAGCTATCTGATAGAGCTTCAAGTGTTTCAATATTTACAACTTCAATTTGGTCACCATTTCTTTAGAAACTAAGTTCTCATAGCTTCCACTATCAACAATCACTTTGCAACATTTACCAGCTACCTTGCATCTGGTTTGGAACAGATTCTTTCTTTGCAATGGCTCCTTCTCCAACTCACTTTGACACAATACTCTTCTATTCACCAACACTTCTCCTTCTTCTGGTTTGTTAGATGGTCCATCATGATCTTCTTCAACAAATTTTTTTCTTCTATTGTTCTCTGCCTTCCTGCTTGCCTATCCTAGATTACATTCAAATGCCCTATGTCCTTCTCCACCACACTTATAACAAGTTCCCTTGAATGTTATTTTCTCCTATCCTCAATCATCTCTTCTATAACCTTCATTCTAGTAACCACCATATCCTCCTCTTTGGTAAGAGTTTCCATCATCTCTATGATATGAATTCTCATTCTTATTGACTTCCTTATCCTTGTTCTGATCTGGAAAAGATCCTCTTCCTCCTCCAGTAAAATCTTTGAAATATTCCACCTCTTCCTCTCTTTCTCTACTCATGTCTCTTATTTAGCTTCTCTTCTACTTTCAGGGCACATTGATATGCCTCTTCCATACTCTGCAACTTGATCAAACTAATCTCATCTTGTATAGACAACCTCAAACCATTCACATATCTGGCTACTTGCTCAATCTCATCCTCCAAATGTCCAAATCCGATATTCAACTTGTAGAACTCCTCAGTATACTCTATCACACTTGATTCTTTCTGCTTCAAATTCTACAATTTTTGGAACAAACTAATCTAATAGTATGCAGGCATAAACTTTTTCTTCAACTTGTCCACCATTCGATCCCATGATTTTATCTTCTCCTTTCCTCTTGTTTGCCTATCTGTCTGTAAATGTTCCCACCAAAGGGATGCATGTCCTCTCAACTTTGTACAAGAATATTTCACCTTCTTATCTTCAGTGGTACCTTCAAAATCAAAATACTTTTCCATCTTTGTTATCCAATCTAGCAATTCATCTAAATCCAACTTACCATTCTAATTTGGTGGACTGAAATGTGGTTTGGTATTCACACTAGTTAGGGATCTTATGAACCTCTCTTCTCCCTAATCCAGGCTAGGTTGCTCTTCTCTTCCTCTTTCTTCTTGTACTTCTACCTCTTCATCACTAACATCATACACTAGTTGACCTCTCATCTGGGTCATTTCAACTGCATCAAATCTAGCAGCAATTCCTCTCAACATTTCCATCATAGTTGGGTCTGCATTTCCACGCACTCCATTTCCTCTACCATTTCTTCTTCCTGCCATCTTTACACAAGTCCTCTATAGCTATAGGTCAGATCCTCAATCTTCCACCCTACAACAAATGTTCAACAGGACTCTACAAATTCTGATGATCTCTCACAGATCAAATCTCGCTCTGATACCAATCTAGGGCAGCCACGATAGGAGGGTCCTCAAAGAGAACAATTTGGACCATGTAGCAAGAGTAACATAATAGAAGCAACAAAAAATATGGAGGCAAATGCAGATTCAAGTATTCTCGTTAACAGAATTTTCAATTACATTCATCTGACAACTTTCGGGCTTACAGATTCAGCTCACAGGTCGGATAAAACATGCTCAAAAATACAACATTCCAATATGCTCCTATATGCAAGAGAAAATATTGCATATCAGATCTATATCATTCTATCTAATAAAATTTTGTTATTCTAATGATCTATTACAAGCTTTATAGCATATCTGCAATTCTAGAATCATCTACGTTAGCCAAAATCATCACATTCTCCAATGAAAGAAGATGTACCGTGCGCATGAATAGGTCGGCCTGAAAATTGAATTACTCTTCAATGGGTGCATAAGATGAAGTGTGGACCTATAATGAAGGTCGGGGACACTCCATGGAACAATTAACATCACACCGTTAAGATCCGCAAGTCACAGGAAAGATCCACAAGCAATCGAACTAGCCGATAGGTAATAAAATTATTCTGATGTTGATTCAAGAAACTACCACTAAATCTGGAAGTGATAACTTGCCAAAAAAAATCCAATCACGCTCAAATATTGGAATAAGGAAAGTGAACATGTCCACAATGTATACAAAGATCCACAAGATCTGGTGAGAAAATATGACGAATCCACCAACATGAACTGAGCAAGAATAGAACAAGAACAAAAACTAAAAGAAAATATTTTTGGTTGATGCAAGATTGCCAAGAACCAAGGATGCTCCAAGTTATGTGAGAAAATAACAATTAAATAAAAGTTAGAAAATTGGATCTTAGAAATTCCTTACAAAAGTGATGCCTACCATAGGGAAAATTATCTATTATATTTTGTCATAATTTATTGAATGCACAAGTAGTGGTCACCAATGCCATCTAGTTGTTGGAGACCTGAAAAAAAAATTAACTATAATTAGTAAATGACTTAATACTAACCAACATTTTATGAGTCATAACTCCAAGTTATGTGAGAAAATAACAATTAAATAAAAGTTAGAAAATTGGATCTTAGAAATTCCTTACAAAAGTGATGCCTACCATAGGGAAAATTATCTATTATATTTTGTCATAATTTATTGAATGCACAAGTAGTGGTCACCAATGCCATCTAGTTGTTGGAGACCTGAAAAAAAAATTAACTATAATTAGTAAATGACTTAATACTAACATAAGAAGGTGGATTTGTGTTGTTGCCTAGCTAACTCAAGCAGTCTTTATTAGTTGTTAGGGTTCAAGGTCCCTATAAAAACTTGGTTGTAAAGGGTTTAAGAATCCCTTCAAAACCTAATCTTTGCAGCATGGGTAGTCTAGTGTAACTTTTGGGTAGCTGATGATGTTGGGTTGCTAATTGTCTATAATTTTATTTGTTTGTAACTTTCCTTTGATAGGGTTCTGAGTCCCTTTAAAACCTGATTGTAATGGGTATTGTTAGGAAAATGTGTCTCAACCTTGAAATTATATAAAGGTTATTGTTGATAGGGTATATATATATGAATATATATATCCTAGTTACACCGATAGGTGTAATATATAATGGGAGCACAAGGTGAAGGGGAGGAGTGGGATGCATGTAAACAAATTTTTGTTAACTTTTTCAAAAAACTCCTAAATGGCAAAAATGCATTAAATAAATGATATATTGTAAATATAGACCGTTAATTATTAGGTTTTACACTAATAGGTTTAATATACAATGGGAGCACGAGGTGGAGGGGAGGAGTGGGATACGTGTAAAAAAAATTAACTTTTTCAAAAAACTCCTAAATTGCCGAAATACATTAAATAAATGATATATTGTAAATCTAGACCATTAATTATTAGGTTTTAGATCTAATGGTGGATATTTTGTTGGCTTGTCTTGCCCTAGAAGGTAACCCTATTTTATGAGGGCATTGTACTACAATTATTGACGGTGATACATTATGAGAGTCTGATAGTGGTCATGTTGTCTCTTGATCTTTGGTGGTGATACTCCTATGATAATCTTGCTCTGCAAGTATATTATAATCTTTGTGATTTCTAAATAGTATATTGGGTAGCTTTTGGAGTGTGGGGTTTTCCTCTTGAAAGGTTTTTCTCCACATAAATCATTGTCGTGGTATGCATGATATTTATGTTTATTTATGTTTAAGTTTTTCTAACTGTTGAAGACTTGTAAATTTTTGCATTATTCCCCTCTCAAGATTAGTGTAGGAAGTTGTTCCACTACCTTAGCTTCCTTACAAGTGTTATTAGAGCCTGATCACCTTTGGTTTTAGTTGTGGGTTGTTGGGTTTTTTAAACTAATCCAAATTTGAGTGGGAGCTTGTGAAAAAGATACTTTGTGATCTTGTAGCAGGAATTTTTAAATGGCAAGTTCATCAGGGAGAATAGAGGTGGATAATTTTTTACTCGAGTTCTCATAAATCTTGCGTATTAGATCTTATTCATTTTGATGTGTTTGGTCCTGTAGATGTTCCTTTGATTGGTAAATACACATATTATGTTTCATTTATTAATGATTATAGTAGGACATGGGTATAGTTTCTAAAGAGTAAATAAAAAAAAATTAGTCGATTTAAATAATTTAAAGTAGTGATTGAGTTATGGATTGGAAAGAAAATAAATTTTTTGAGGATTGATAATGGCAATGAATTTTTCTCTAACAATTTTGATAGATTCTATAAATACTGTGGTATTCATAGAGAAAAGACAACTATGTATTCTCCACAGCATAATGGAGTTGCAGAAAGAATGAACAGGAAATTGATGGGGAAGGTTAGGAGTATGTTGAGTGGTGTTGGCCTAGAACAAAGGTTTTGGGATGAAGTTGTTGTCACTTCCTATTACCTAATTAACAAGTCTCCTACATCAACTCTTGTTGATAAGATACCTATAGAGGCATGGTCAGCTCACAGGCCATCATTAAGACATCTTAGAGTTTTTGGTTGCCAAAGGAGAAGTGAACAAGGTTGGAGAACAATGTTGTGAAATGTATTTTCATCAAATATAGCATGTTGTGAAAGGATACAAGATTTGGGATCCTATTTCATAGAAGGTAATATATAGTAGAAGTGTTTTTTTAGAGAAACTAAGCCTTCTTTTGTTACATTGCAGCCAGAATAAATAAATAAATAAATAAATAAAAGTAAACAAGAAGATGTGATTCAAGTTCCTTTTACACTTGAGAAAGTTGAATCAAGGCCCATGGATAGACAGGAAGTTGAGGAGAGCTCATCTAGCTTTGAATCTTAAGAAGAGGAGGAAGAACCTCCAACTCAACTTGTTCATAGGTCTATAAGACATAGACAACAACTTGAAAGGTATTCACTTGATGATTGAAGAAGTATTTTTTCTTTGAATACTAACATAGATGAACCTAGATCTGTAGAATAAGCATTAGGTATGAATGATGCAGAATCCTAGAAGATTGCTATGGATGAAGAAATGACATATTTGAAACAGAATGATACATGGGATCTTGTACCATTGTCTGAAGGATGAAAACCTATTGGTTGCAAATGGGTGTTCAAGAAAAATATTGGTTCATATGGAGGTATTGAGAAGTACAAAACAAGGTTGGTTGTGAAAGGTTACTCTCAAGTTGAGGGTGTCAATTATGGTGAGATGTTTTCTCCTATTACAAAAATGACATGAATTATTTTTTTGCTTTCTATTGCTGCTACTTATGATTTAGAGGTTGAGAAAATGGATGTGAAAACTTCTTTCCTTCATGGTGACTTGGAGGAGGATATTTATATGACACACTAAGAGCACT
This sequence comes from Sequoia sempervirens, assembly GCA_007258455.2. Lineage (NCBI taxonomy): Eukaryota > Viridiplantae > Streptophyta > Pinopsida > Cupressales > Cupressaceae > Sequoia > Sequoia sempervirens. The sequence goes on from VDFB02000017.1 coordinate 325,662,569, forward strand.
ACATGGTGAAAGGTAAAATTAAGTTGTTTTGCAAATTGAAGAAATCTTTGTATGGTTTAAAATAGAGTCCTAGGATGTGGTACCAGAAATTTGATACATATGTGTTGATTTTGGGATTTGAGCACTCTAAATTAGATCATTGTGTTTATTATAAAACTGATGGTGATCATTTTTTGTTTATTGGATTATATGTTGATGATATGTTATTTATTGGCAAAGGGAAAGGTATGATTTCAGAATTGAAATCTCAAATTTCTGCTAAATTTGAAATGAAAGACCTTGGTGCAACTAGTAAAATTATTAGGATGGAAATTAAAATATATAGAGTGAATAGAAAGCTATGGATTGGCCAAAGTAAGTATGTCAATTCAATTTTAAAAAGATTTAACACGCAAGATTGTAGACCATGATGTGTTCCCCTTTTTTTTGGAACAAAGTTATCTATTTCAGACTGTCCAACATCTCCATCAGAGATGGAAGACATGAGCAAAGTGCCTTACCAGAGTGTAGTTGGAAGTTTGTTGTATGCTATGGTTTTTACTAGACCAGGCATTGCCAAAGCAGTGGGAGTTCTTTCCAGATATATGTCTTATCCTGGTAGAGTTCATTGGGATGTAGTTAAAAGAGTCTTCAGATATTTGCACGACACCTTAGATTATTCCTTGTGTTATTGTTACCCATTTTTGTTACTTGCTTAAGTTGATTGAGCTAAAGATTTTGCAAACTGAGAGAGAGGTCCATTTCATATTTATCTTCCCTATATTGCATTCAATTGTATAAACAGGAAAATTACAAAGATTACAAAATTATAGTAACAGATCATTGCATTTATACAAGTTCATGAAACATAGAAAATATTTACACAAATCTTTCTAAAAAGTAATCTTTATTGATATAAAAGTGCATACTTGTCTCACACAATTCGTGAAACTAGCTTATTCAATGAAATGAATAATAGTTTATACATTGATGGATAAATGAAAACAAAATGCACATATAAGGGAAGAGGCTAGTCATTGCCTGATGACTGGTTTGGTGTTTGTTGCCTTGCTTTGTCTACTACCCTGAGCTGCCTTGTGTCCTCCTTAGCTCCTTGCTCCTGGTTCCTGTATCTGGAAATAACAATGATGTTAGAGCAGTGCTCTAAGCAATCAAAGTCTCTCACATTACATGTACATGCACCCATGAACATATAAAATAATCCTCAAGTGCATTAAACAAGCATGTAAACTGTAAATGTCCAAGAAAGCAACGGGACCATCAAGAACATCAGTCATATGCACATATTTTTCTAACTGTTTGCTTCATGTGTAGATTTAGGAAAAGCATTGTTGTTTTTTTATCAAATTTCAGCACGTGGGGTAAGTGTGGCTCCCACAAGGGTTGAGCCCAACATGCATATGAAGGACAATAGTTAAAAATGATTGTGTTTTTTAGATTGACAGTGTATGATATCATAATGGAATTCAAGATCTTAGTCTTTTGAGTCAACATGTTTTCAAGATGTTTTAACAAGGCATGGGACTAAGTTGAACACTTCATGGTATACTTGAATAATCATATATCACCTATGGCAATGTGTTGTTGATCACTGTCATAGAGGACATATCATCAAGCAAGTAGACCATGAATGGTTGTCCCAATTCAATTGCATAAAATTAGTAAAATCATGATAGTCATGCAATCATGATAAATGTCACCATCTGTGAAAAATTTCCACTATTTCATGAGAAACAAAGACATCAAGGAACAAACAGGATAGTGCAAAAGGATAGCAGCTTACTGTCATCACACAAATGACAAGGAACTTTTATAATCTTACTTTATGTAGCATAACAAAGACATTGAATCAATAGTAGTTGTGTGTTGCATAGTGAAGTGATTGTGATAGATCCATTAGAAGAACACCATTATGATAGTGTCTTTGCATGAAAATTAAAGAATTAGCAATATAGATTGAAATAGTTAACTATCAGGAACTCATAACAGCCATACTCTTAAATGAACATAAAGCAAAGGTTGTGTTTTAGTATTTTGGGGAGTAGTGTAATAGTATCAGGTTGAGCAACCAGTCTCATAATGTAAATATAGAATTTAAATGCAGGGATAGCCATGTCTTTTCACTCAAAATATCAAGAGCAAGCCTTATGACATTTTATAACAACATAAACAAAGCATGTGAATTGTTATAGAATGCTCGATTTTTAGCCTTCAAAAAATGAAATGAAGGTTACAAATTAAAAGAAAGAGCATAGAATGACTGGCAACAAACAACAAATAATCTACAAAAAATTTCATGATGGTTGAGTGCAGCCTTACAAATAACAGATTCAATCAAGTTCATGAAAGGTGTCTAAGAATGAAATGAAATTGAGTAACAAATCTCAGACATGAAATAATTGAGAAAACAATATCCTTTCTCTGTCAACATAAGAATGCTTAGAATACAATGAAGGAACAACATTGTCAAGCTTCAATGTGTACTATTAATATTATATTTAATACAAGCATAAGGCATTTTTGAGGTATGATGGCATCTTGTTTTGATGAGCTAAAGTTTTGTATTCACACAAAAGTAGTGTTTGTTTTATCAATACAAATGTGAATACACCATGAGGATAGCCATGCCTTTCATTATTAAAAGGAAAATTACATGCAATAAGGGACCTTTGTTATAAATAATCAGGTGACAAGTACAGTGTAGGACACAGCCCTACTCTCCAAAAGATCAAAAAATTCAAAAAAGGGGAAATATTTGTTTCCATCTCATGATTGAGTTATGATCCTTCTAAGATAGGGATGATATTTCTTATGTGTATATCACATACTTCATAATCCATCAGTGGAGTTTCAAGATTTTGTTTCTAGAATGCATCATGGATAACATAAATAGCTTGAACAAGTTTGACAGTGTTTGTTGAAGCCTTGCTACTTGATGAGGGCACAAACCCGAGACACAGAAAATAACCCACAAACTAGAGAATAATTTTATTATTCAGAAAATGGAACTTCTTACATGCAGAGGATCTCAAATCCCCAAGTTCTACAACACATGCAAGCTATAGAACGCTACAGAATAACCCTTTCGCAATATGCGAGCTTGTCCCCAAAAAGTTACCCAAAATTTAGAAAACCTGCCCATAAATAGAGCTCCTCATTTGTTTGGAGCCAAAACAACATTCAATTTGAGTTTAGGCGGTTTGGAGCCAAAAATTTACAACATGAAGTTCAAATTTCAAAAGAGCATTTGCAATGGTATCTTCTAGAAAGTGCACCAACTCGCGGGGTCATAACTTTTGATCCAGGACTCCGATTCGTGAACTGTTCGAACCGTTGGAAAGGTCTCGAAGTCAAGAACACGCTCAAAATTGCTACGCCAATTTTGGTAAGTTTCGAGGCCATTCCGGAAGCTCTAAGTGCCTCAAATCCCACTCGGAAGATTTTTAGGTGCAAATCTGGGAAACTAAAACTGCAATATCTTTCAACCCAAGAACCGGAATGAAAAACCATAAATTGGGAATTTCATTATGACGAAAAGGGTATCCAAAAATATAAAAACATCTAAAAACCGATAAACTTGAAATTTGACTATTTTTGGGTGATGCAAGATTGCCCTTACACCACTGGATGCTCCTGCATCAGACACCCAGGGTAATTTGAGAAGTGACCTCGTCACGTCTCAGATGGTTGAGGAAAACCCAACCGGTCAACTGCTGCCTTAGATAGCTAGGATGAATCTTCAACAGGCCTTCCTCTCCATTTCACCAGATATTCTTCATACTACCTATTTCTGGTACTCCTTCCCACACGACTATCCAAGATTGCTTCAATCTCCTCCTTTTCTAAAGTAGGTGTTGGAATCCTACACTGTTCTATCATTGGTACTTCTTCTGCACCACCTTCATGATACTTTGTCAAATCTAAAATGTTGAACACAGGGGAAATGTTGATTCCATCAGGCAACTCTACCTCATATGCATTCCCTGAATCATGCTTCCGCAAAATCTTACAGGGACCGAACTTCTTCATCTTCAATTTGTTATATGTTCCCACTGGAAACCTTTCTTTCCGCAAGTGGACCATCACTTCATCACCAATCTGAAACTCCTTATACCTCCTTTTCTGATCTGCCTTAGCCTTATACTGCATATTCATCTTGTTAATATGTTCCCTTACCTTCTCATGTATATCCTTGATGTGTTCTACAAAATCTTCGGCTTCAGCACTTATTCTCTTCTCCTGGTCCATCTTCCTCAATTCTGGAGCTGTTCTGGGGCTACCTCCATACACAATCTGGAACGGTGATCTACCTGTGCTTCTGTTGACAGAATTGTTGTAAGAAAATTCTACCTGGGGTAAGATCAAGTCCCATCCCTTGGGTTTATCTCCTACCACACACCTCAGTAGGTTACCCAGACTCCTGTTAACAACCTCTGTCTTCCCATCTATTTGTGGATGGTGTGCAGAGCTGAACTTCAGCTCTGTCTTCAGCTTCTTCCACAAGGTCCTCCAAAAGTACCCCACAAATTTGGTGTCACGATCTGAAACAATACTCTTTGGTAAACCATGTAGCCTCACCACCTCTTTGAAGAACAAAGCAAGTGGGTCTTCTGACATGGAATGAAATGTGCCATCTTTGAAAACCTATCAACTACCACAAATACTGAATCATTCCCTCTTTGCGTCCTTGGCAAACCAAGAACAAAATCCATACTTATATCCTCCCAAGGCCTCTCTAGTATAGGTAAGGGCTGATACAAGCTGTATTCTGGCTCACTCCTTTAGCCATCTGACATACCCTACAACTCTGCACAAACTTCTTCACATCTTGTGATAACTGAGGCCAATAATAATGCTCACTGATAATGGCAATGGTCTTATCCGACCAAAATGTCCTGCCATTCCTCCGCTATGCTTCTCCTTTATTAGGTTTTCCCTCATGGAACTCCTCGGAATACATAATTGACTTCCCTTAAATAACATGCCATCTGGATTATGAAATCTAGCCACCTTGTCTGTCAATCCCAGGTTCCTTGCAAGCTTTCCAAGCCTCTGCCAAAATTAGGATCATACGCATACAGTGTCTTGAGTTCATTGAATCCAACCACTTCAATCTGCATCTTTGTCATCAATGTATGCCTCCTACTTAAGGCATCTGCAGCCCTATTTGACTTCCCACTCCTATGTTTCAAAACAAAGGTATAACTCTGCAAAAACTCTACCCATTTCATATGCCTCTGAGTTAATTTTCCTTGACTATTTATGTATTGCAAGGCTTGATGATCAGTATATAGAACAAATTCCTTTGGCAACAAATAATGTCTCTATTTCGTTAATGCTTGAACTGTGCATAAAATTCACGATCATATCTGAGAATACTTTCTCTTGGCATCATTTAACTTTTCACTGAAATAGGCAATGGGCTTACCTTCTTGGCTCAACTGCTTGCTCAATGGCACAACCAGCGGCATCACAATCCACACGAAACTTACCTTGTTGAAATACGGGAGAGCTGAGCGGGTTGCTCTGTCACCTTCTAGCCAGCAGTTCAAAACTTTTTGCTGCTCCGATTACTCGCGGTCTTTATATCCCCTCTCATTGTTTGAGTCGGGGATACATAAATACTATTGAAGTTTTCTAATGAGAATTTCTATAAAACTAGCCAAACCATGGAAAGATCTCACCTCATTGCTTGATTCTTGGGGTAAGGCCATTCTAGAATAGCCTTCACCTTCTGCGGGTCCATCTTGAGAGACCTTACTGTTTGAGACAACAAACCCCAAGTACGCTGCTCCCCTCTTCCTAGAAACTGCTTCTTGATTAATCAACAATTTCTCTTCTCTTAACTTCTCAAAGGTTCTCTGAATATGCATTAGATGCTCATCCAACGTCTTACTGAAAATCAAAATATCATCTAAATACACAATAACAAAGCTTCCTAGAAATTCTTTTAGTACCTCGTTCATGAGCCGCATGAATGTGCTCGGTGCATTGGTTAGCCCAAAAGGCATGACTAACCACTCATATAGGCCCTCTTTTGTCTTGAAGGTAGTCTTCCATTCATTTCCCTCTCAAATTCAGATCTAGTGATATCCACTCTTCAGATCAATCTTTGTGAAGTACTGAGCTCCACTCAAACAGTCCATCAGGTCATCCATCCTTGGCAGGAGAAATCTGTACTTGATTGTTATCTTGTTTATGGCTCAGGAATCTGTACACATCCTCCACTCCCCATCCTTCTTTGGTGCTAGTACTGCAGGTAATGCACATGGGCTCAAACTCTCCCGTATCAAACCCTTTCTCAACAATTCTTGAACTTGTTTGTTCAACTCCTCATTTTTTGTTGGAGTCATTCTATGAGCTACCTTATTTGGCAAACTGGCTCCAGGAATCAAGTCAATCTGATGACTGATTTGCCTTATTGGTGGTAAACCCTCAGGTACATTATCAGAAACAATATCTTGAAACTCATCCAACATCGAAGCTGTACGGGAGACCTTCTCCACTATCCTCCTTACTCACTCTAGGAATGATGCATAACACACATGCTCATGCTTCATACCTTCTAAAAATTTTTCTTCCATCTACATAACAAATTCACTCTTGCATATACCTTGCTTTTCTTAGGTCTCCTTGAGTTTCAACTTGTGAAGAACCCCATCCTTTGTCAAGGAAGAAGTGTTTGCATGGCCATCATGTATAGCTCGCTTATCGAACTACCATGACCTCCCCAACAACATGTGACAGGCATCCATGGGGATGATATCATAGAGTACCTCATCATGGTAGCTCCCGATCTTGAACTTTACTAGGCACTGCTCATTGACCAAAACTTTGTGGTCTTTCTATAACTAGGCAATCCGATACGGACGCGGGTACTTTTCCCTCTTTAGCTTCAACTTTGTGACCATCTCCTCTGACACCAAATTATTGGTGCTCCCACCATCAATAATGACCTCACAGCATTTTCCTTCACACTTGCCTTGTGTGGCTTGATTCTTCCTCTATTTTGGTTCCTTTTCCTCAATCACCAGGGCTCTCCTAATCACTAGGCTTCTCCCCTTTCATCATCATTTGAATGTTCAGATTGGGCCTCCTCATCTGTATGCGCAACCCTTCCACAACCTTCTGGCCTTTTGTCTACCCTTCCTTGGTGTTGTGGACATTCATAGGCTCGATGCCCTTCTTCACCACACTGAAAACACATTCCTTTGAAACCACCTCTTCCGGATCCTTGTCCATATCTCCCTCATCCTCTACCTCTTTGGTCACCCTTGTTGTTTTGATCGCAGTAGAAGTTGTCATTCCTTTGGCTTGGTGGTACCCACATCTTCACTTTTCTTTTCATCATCATTTCAGCTTCCTGAAGGTCTACCATTGCCCCTTCCACTTTGACCTCCTCGCCCTTTTTGCTTGCCATCAAATCTTTTGTTCAGCTTCTCTTCCACCTTCAAAGCAAACAAATATGCATCCTCAATGGTGGTCATTCTGACTAGGCTTAACTCCTCTTGAATGCTCGGTCGTAACCCATTAAGATATCGGGCTACCTTCTCCTTATTGGCCTCTGTGTGACCTGTTCTAATGATTATCTTGTGAAAATCTTCAGTATATTCTTTCACAGATCTGCTTCCTTGTTCAAACCTTGCAATTTCAACAGATCTAACTTCGTAGTCCTTGGTATGGCTTGCTTCTTGAGTTTCTCTACCATCACGATCCCATCGGTGATCTTGACTTTCCTCTTCAATTTCTTTCCAAGTGGACCTTTCCACCAGAAAATACTTGGCATGGCCCTTTGGCTTCATTTTTGCAAGCTTAACTTCGATGCGGGTCCTCTATTTCCTCCTTACTCAAAATATTCTTCTAACTTCGTTGATCCAATACGATCCAACTTCAATGCAGGTTGAACTTCCATATGCTTGAGGGACTTCTACTCACGGGTCTTTTGATCTTTAGAAGTAGCCCTTAATAATAAATTTGATCCTTGATCAAAATTGCTTCTTCTTCCCTCTTCTACATCTGAACCTTCTTCCTCTCCTTCATCCCCTCGCACCCCTCGGGTTTAACCCTCTTCTCCTTCTCTTGTAGCGCGTCAGCACGATAACAGGCGCGGTGCAGCATCTCTTCACGGAGATAAGCTGCCCTTCGACCACCTCGCGCCACCACACCTACGGTACCACTCAGGCATCTTTCTTCGGCCGCCGATTACAACCCGCGGTCACAGTTGTGAGGCCGCTACTCCCGCGATGGGTGATCTGTCCACATGCTCAAGAAAGCACGCTCGATACCGCTTGATGAAGGCACAAACCCGAGACAGAAAATAACCCACAAACTAGAGAATAATTTTATTATTCAGAAAATGGAACTTCTTACATGCAGAGGATCTCAAATCCCCAAGTTCTACAACACATGCAAGCTACAGAAAGCTACAGAATAACCCTTTCGCAATATGCGAGCTTGTCCCCAAAAAGTTACCCAAAATTTAGAAAACCTGCCCATAAATAGAGCTCCTCATTTGTTTGGAGCCAAAACAACATTCAATTTGAGTTTAGGCGGTTTGGTGCCGAAAATTTACAACATGAAGTTCAAATTTCAAAAGAGCATTTGCAATGGTATCTTCTAGAAAGTGCGCCAACTTTGCGGGGTCATAACTTTTGATCCAAGACTCTGATTCGCGAACCGTTCGAACCGTTGGAAAGGTTTCAAAGTCAAGAACGCACTCAAAATTGCTACGTTGATTTTGGAAAGTTTTGGGGCCATTCCGGAAGCTCTAAGTGCCTCAAATCCCACTCGGAAGATTTTCAGGTGCAAATCTGGGAAACTAAAACTGCAATATCTTTCAACCCAGGAACTAGAATGAAAAACCATAAATTGGGAATTTCATTATGACGAAAAGGGTATCCAAAAATATAAAAACATCTAAAAACCAATAAACTTGAAATTTGACTATTTTTGGGTGATGCAAGATTGCCCTTACACCACTGGATGCTCCTGCATCACTACTAATAAATCATGAATAATGTTTGATGGTTTATAGAGGCATGGGAATTGAAAAACAAAATCAATGAACATAATCACATATAGGTTGTGAATAACCCACAAGTTATAGTTAAATGATGGAAATATTTTCAGGAAAGTAAAATGAAGAATGATGTTTGAAACTCAAAGAATGAGATGAAAGGTTGATCTTGAAGTTTCAAAGTCGGAACCACAGGAGGGCCCAAAATGTAAAATCCACAACTTGCTACATGAAGGAGGAAACCCCAGAATGACTAAGGTAAAAAGAATTTCATATGAGAATAAAGTATCAATCAAAACCCAATTATTTTTTAAAGGAAAAAAAATACAGAGAAACAATGGTGGTGCAAGTTTGATAGCTCCCAAAACCCCAAATAAATTTATGCAAGTACATAGTTGCGGCCAAAATCTTCATTCTTACTAGTTAAGTGAATGTATTCTTCAGGAGAATAACAAGTAACCTTTAAGAATGCATGGTAGGAATAAAATGAAAAGTGTTTCTCTGGAAATAATATACAAATCCAAATCCAAGTGTTTTCTTTTACAGAAAGAGAAGACCCTCTTTTTCATTTTATCCAGATCAAGGACAAGAAAACAATGAATGGAGGTTGTGGAAAAAGACTTATTTCTTATGCCTTAGGGTTAAATTTTATTGTGTTTTCCATGTAATAAGTCTCTATGACTTTAGAAAATTTGTATTGATTGCTTATTGTAAGTTTTGCATTCTTTGAAGTGTAAAACATTTTACTTTTTGTGATAATTATAAATCACTTAAAGTATGGATGTTATTTTAATGCAAAACAAAGTGGAGCTTTCAAATGTATCATGAAGGGAGATGAGGAATATGCTTGGAGCTATGCTTTTGCAAGCATATAGGGGAAATTGTGACAATTTGGAGACATGTTCCCATGTATGTAGGAGCATTGATGCATCTTGTTGGAGATTTTGCAAGAATCTAGGGGCGGTTTGGCATGCCTAGATGCTTGGCATGGCTAAAACCACTTTCCCCACATGTTGGAGACAATTTTGGGGGGAATCTTGTGCCTCAATTTTAGGCTTTTTTGTAGGATCCAAACCAAGTTATTTGGTGGCTCCTATTTTGGTGCAACTACTTGGGTTGAGTATGTTATTCTCTTGAGGACTCATTTTGGAGTTAGTTCTAAATTTGCAGTTTTCTGGATATAGTGATTTCTACAGTCCTTCATCAGATTTCACCATGCTTTGTAACTCATCTTGTAATGTGAAACAGTGAGTACCTTGGATATTAATAGCATTGATCATTTTTTCCTTCTCATTACTTTCTTTTCTTGTGTGCATACTTTTATGGTGATTGATCGAATTGTTTGTGAAATCTACTTTTCCTAGTATTTTTGACTCACTGAAAGCACCTTGTTGCAAGAAAGTATATTATTAAAGGTTATAAGTTGTGTGTTAAATACAAAATTTCTAGTTGTGAGATATTCTTCTCCTTCTAGGAATTTGTGTCAACACCACCTTATAAAGTACTTATGTGAGCAATATGCAAAAAATGAGTTGTGTGAGCTTTTTCTTAGCTGTTAATTGAACTGTGTAGTTAAGTTGTGTTTATATGTCTTATAGTCAGTTTGGTGTATCACCATAGAGTAGTTTTTTTCCATTTTAATTTTGAAGTTTTTTCTTATTTCTCACCTTTTCCTCGGTAAAGAAATTAGTAGCTTTAAGTGATATACAAACTAGGAGTCGGCTTCATCCGAAGATTCACTCCAATCATTAGGTTACCCATAACCTAGTAGGAGTGTTTCCATGTTTCTCTAGAAAGTTGAGTTCTAAAACTTAGCAAGGGTGCATTTCTATGAGAAAATAGTTTTGGCACGCCCGGTGGGACTGTTGAATCAGACAGTTCAAAAAAAATACAAGTCATTGTTGGTTTTGATATGCTGCCAACATTTTCAAGACTTTGAGATGTAGTTTTTGCATATCTGGTGACTTCCACTAAGAGTAGAATTAAAAAACCAGTGCTGTGTAGTTTTATATGAAAAGAATTCAAACAAGAAGTTCAGATTCCTTTGAGTACTTATAGTTGTATCCACCTAGAAGACAGAGTAGGTCTATAAAAAGAGCTCCTATTTCAAAGAGGGTTCAATCAAGCCCAACAAGTTTTAGACCAGCTTTAATAGCCAATTCAGTTGTACCTACAACTTCAATCCCTGTTGTTCCAGTTTAGGTTAATCCACCACAGCCACCTCAAATGGCTAGGAACCAACCTTTTGTGCCATTAAATGGAGGCATTCCATTAAATTTAACCCAACATGATGACATTCTTATAGCTTCCTTAAAAAGTTTACCATTTTTTACAGGAGAAGATCAAACAACCCCTATTGAACATATCAAAGATGTAGCATCTTTGTGTGGGGTTCATCATATAACTCAAGATAATGTAACTATTAGATTACTTGTAGCCTCATTGAAAGGTAAGGCTTTGTAGTGGTTCAAAGGATTGCAAGTTGGGTCCATTGCAACCTAGGATGAACTAGGAGATCAGTTACACAAGCAATTTCAAGACAAGTCAGACCATTTGTCACTGGTTGAATAGCTTACAACCATCAAAAGGGCTCCTCAGGAGCAAATGACTGATTTTAATTTTTGTTTTTAGAAGACATGGTTCAGAATACCTAAAATAATAAGGCCTTCTCCTGATTATGCTTTTCTATGCTATTTAAGGACTTTACACAGTGAAATTGTTGTCATGATTCAGTCTATGGGTGGAAACACATTGCCTCAAGCATATGACATAGCTATTAGGGCTAAAAATAGTCTTATTTAGGCAGGAAGAATAGCTCCCAGACCCCCAATGCCAATTTTTCTAGATATTCAGCCTTCCATGCCTTTACAAATACCACCTTTACCAGTTGTACCAGCATTACCAGAGGCTACTCAACCTACTGCCAATCAAGGAACTACTACTCCAAGCTAATCTCAAGAGTTGCAGGAGATCAAAATCCTACTACAGACTTTTGGTAACAAACTAGTGAACACAGAGAAGCAAAAATCTCAAAATAGGCAACCTTTTCAAAAAACTCAAGGTCAAGGTCAACAGTATCAAGGGAATAGGCAACCTTATCAAGGAAATTATTAGGGTCAAAGACAGAATGTGAATCCAAGACCTTTTCAGCCATATAACCCAACTCCAATTAGTGTTGTTAAGGAGCTTGTTCCTGTTCAAAACAATCTAGCAGTAGATTATGAATGGTGTTATCCTTGCAACCAGCCTCATAATCAGGCCACCTATTCAAATGGAATCATCAATCAAGAATTAATGGTGTATAATGCTTCAATTTCACAGCCTAATGAACCCAATGATGGATCCCTACAGCATCAAATTCAATCTACGAGTGATGCTACCTTTCTAAATTGGCAAGGTGAAGAGTTTTGTGGAGTAAATAATGATGATTCCTCAGTTACAGCAAATACACAAGCCAAGAAAAGGGCTTTTGAACTTGAACAGTCAAAAAATAAAGGAAAAGGAGTTGCAGAATCATCCACATCACAAGTACCCCACATTTTTCAAAGGAATACACAAGTTGTTGCCAAGGAGCAACCTCACATGCAAACAAAACCTGTTGCTGCAAGGATACAACAAATGGTAAATTTTGTTGCCCCCTTCAATATTGTCAAAAATATGAAAAAGATGAATGTGACAATGTCTATGTGGGACTCCTTGGCTATTCCAGGCCAAAAAGAATTGTTACAATCTGCTTTAACTGAAAAGATAGTGTCTAGTGATGCCTTAGTTGATACAGTTAAAGTTGTTTTCACAAATATACCCCAAGATAGTAATAAGCAGCCAAGTAAAAAGCCAGAAAAGGGCGTCAAACCTCCTCCTTTCTATGTGTCATTGATTGTAGGGGAAAAATTAGTACATAACTATATGGTTGATAGTGGAGCCAGTAGTTCAATCATGCCAAAAAAGATTGCAGACCAATTAGGACTGAAATACAAGCCCCTTGAGAAAGGAGTACTCCAATTAGATGGGTTAGTTGTTAATATTGTGGGTGTTATTAAGGACTTAGGTCCACATTACATGCCTATCCAAATTTTTCAATCCCTTAGGATGTCTTCATCATTGATTTACCTCCATTCTTTGCCCTGTGTTTATCAAGGGACTTCACTACAAAAATTGGAGGTTATCTATCCTTTGATTGGTCTCATATGCTTTTTAGGACTAGGTATTGGACAAAAGTGACCATAAAATCAGAGTCTCTGGCTAAGAATCACATTGAACCTTATGTACCAAGTGCATTTAATGCTAACTGTGTTGTTTTTTAATATAATAAGCTTGTTGCAGCTCAGCAGTTGCAAGCTGAAAGTATACCAGAAGTGATGCTAAATGAGTGGGAAACAAAAAACATTGTGGATAATCCAAATGAGCTCATTTAGGAGGCTGGTTTGGGTATTTATGTGCTGCATGAACCAGAAACAAAGATTCCAAACCTTGAAAAGAAGGTAGAACAACAATTACCAAAGCAAGATGAACTATGGCAGATGTATTTTGATGGCTCCAGAAGAAGAAATGGAGTTGGTGGAGGCACAATGTTGGTCTCTCCTCAAGGTGAGAAATATTATGTTGCTTTCAAATTTTCTTTTTCTTTTTCTAAGAATACTGTTGAGTATGAAGGTACGATTCAAGGCTTGGAATGGGCAAGGAGAAGAGGAATAAGTTGCTTGCAAGTATTTGGGGATAGCGAACTAATTGTTAATCAGGTGAGAGGATTAAATGTGATAAAAAAAATGATGCTTTGAAATATTAGAAGCATAGGGTATGGGATATGATAGAGGACTTCAATGCCTTTAATTTGGTTTTAGTCCCTAGGAGTCAAAATAAGCACGTAGATAGATTGGTTGCAATTGGTGCTTAGTTTGACATACCCAATGAGATTAGAAAAGAGAAGGTACAGCAACGTGTTAAATTAGTTGTTAGGCCCTCTATTCTTGACAACAATGTTCACTAGCAAGTCTTTGAAAGTGATGAGCAGGTATTAAATTTTCTACTTGAGGAAGATGATTTTTTTGTTGTAAATCAGGAAAAACTTAAACAGCAATATGAGGATCAGATTATCCAACTTAGGAAAAATAAGTTGCCCAAGGGCCTAGTTACATTAGAGTCCATTTTTAGCACCAATGACCAGTTGAAAAAGAATAAAACCAACATTCAAATTAAAGAGCATTACGAACAGCTGGAGATTTTTAAAGGTAAGCTTCTCAAGATAGGAAAAAATTGTTCACAATCAGATAGACAGGCTTTTGTTGCTTTATGTCAAGAGTTTCAGGATGTTTTTGCTTGGGATTATTTTGATTTGAAAGGATTTGACCCTAGAATTGCTTAACATACTATAGAACTGCAACCCAATGCAAAGCCTGTAAGACAAAAACAAAGACCTTTAAACCCAAAGTTGGAACCTCTTATGATTAAGGAGTTAACCAAGCTGGTTGAAGGAGGTATTATATTTCCAATCAAGCACACCTCCTGGGTTTCTAACCTTGTTCCGATTAGAAAGAAAAATGGGGAGATCAGGCTTTATGTAGATTTTAGAGATCTTAATAGGGAATCTTTGAAGGATCATTACCCACTGTCCTCTATGGAGCAGATTCTTCAAGTTGTTGCCGGTTCAGAGAGATTTTCCCTTGTTGATGGATATTCTAGTTATAACCAAGTATCGGTCAAAGAAGAGGACCAATACAAGACTACATTTACAACAAAATGGGGCACTATGGCCTATAAGAGAATTCCTTTCGGCCTATCCAACGCCAGAGCCACTTTTCAAGGGAAATGGACATGGCATTCCAAGGTTTAATTAATAAGATGGTGTTCATTTATCTAGATGATGTGAAAGTATTCTCTAAAAATGTTGATGAACATCTATTGCATTTAAAACAAGTGTTTGAAAGATGTAGCGAATATGGAATATCCCTTAATCCCAAGAAAAGTATCTTTGTTATCCATGAGGGTAAGTTGTTAGGACACATAGTGTCAAAACAAGGAATTACCATTGATCCTGAGAGAGTCAAAGCCATATTAGAGTTGCCATTACCCAAACACAAAAAAGGGTTGCAAAGCTTCCTTATCAGAATTAATTTTCTAAGAAGATTTATCCCAAATGTTGCAAACCTTTTGAGACCATTGTTTGCTATGTTAAAAAAGAATGCAGCTTTTAGCTGGACTAGAGAAGTTAAACATAGTTTTGAAGCTATTAAGGATGCTTTAGCATCAGCTCCCACATTGGTAAACCCAACTTTTTCAAAAGACTTTATTTTCTATGCTTTTGGAAGTATAGAGTTTATTTCTGCAATGCTAGTACAGCAAAATAATGAGGGCTTGGAATAGCCCATTTCCTTCTTCATCCAAGGATTGGAAGATTATGAATAGAGGTATTCATTTGTGGAGAAACATGTTCTGGCTATAATTAGAAGTTGAAAAAATTTAAGCCATTGATTTCTAACATTAAGATACATTTGATGGTTGCTCACCTAAGTGTGAAGGAGTTTTTGTTGAGCAAGGATTTGAATGAGAAGAGGGTTGGCTAGATCATGAAGGTGATGGAATATTATATAGACATTAAGGTCACTAAACTTGTAAGGGGGAAGGGATTGTGAGAGAAATTGGCTGCAGGATCTGAAAATGAAGGGAAAACAGAAACAGAGGTTGTTTTAGTCACTAATGACCAAGATCATAATGTTGCACCTATGTTAGGTACAAGTTGGGTCCATGATATTACTCATTTTTGTAGACTAGTGAGTGTCCACCAAGTTTAGATAAGGCAAAGAGAATATACTTCAGACTACAGTCCATCCCTTATCTGTTGATTGACAATTTTTTATTTAGAAAAGATCTTAATGGTGTCATGTTGAGATGTATTGATCAAGATCAGGTAGACAAAGTGCTTCATGAGTTCCATGATGGAATTGTAGGGGGTCATTTTTCCCCAAGAAAAATTGCATTGAAAATTATGAGAGTTGGCTATTATTGGCCAAGCATGTTTAAAGATGCCCATGCATGGGCCAAAAAATGTGTAAAGTGTGCAATTTTTGCAGGAAAAGAAAAGTTGCCAGCATTACCTTTGTAGCCAATTCAAGTGGAACAGCCCTTCATGAGATGGTGCATTAACTTTATTGGACCCATAAATCCACCTTCCAGTGTAGGTCACAAGTGGGTACTCACTACTACTGATTATTTCACAAGGTGGATTGAGGTAGTGGCTTTGAAAGAAGCCAATGAATCATCTATTTTGAACTTTTATGATGATATAGTAACCAGATTTGGTGTTCCAGAATCAATCATTTCAGATAATGCCTTGGCATTTGTAGGACTCAAAGTGATTGATTAGGCAGTTAAGAATGGCATATACTTTAACAATTCATAAAACTATTACCCTCAAGGTAATGGTTTGGTTAAATCAACAAATAAGAATTTGATAAGAATCATTAAAATAATAATGGAGGACAATCAGAGAGTTTGGCACACCAAGTTGAAATATGCCTTATGGGCAGATAGAATAACTCCTAAATGGTCTATTGGAAATTCTCCATATGTATTGGTTAATGGTAAGGAGGCTAGATTTCCTTTGTCTGTAGAGCTACCAACCCTTGATATTATCAATTAGTTGGAAATGTTTGAGGAACAAGACCCATTTCTAGTCAAATATGCTCAGCTCATGGAGCTAGAAGAGACAAGAAACAAAGCTATAAAGTCTTTGGAGTATCATCAACTCCAAACTAAAAGAATCTTTGATAAGAAGGAAACTCCTAGAGTATTCAAGGAGGGTGATGTTGTGCTCAAATGGGATGAGTTGAAAAGCAGGCTAGGAAAGCGCATGAAGTTTGATAACTTCTGGCATGGCCCATTTATTATCATAGAGTGCAAGGAGCACAATGTGTTCTAGTTATCAAATATGGATGGAGAGATTCTACCTATCCCATTCAATTGGATACACCTCAAGCGTTGCTTTGAGGTTTGATCTATATTACATTTGCTAGCTTATAATTTTTTCTTTCAATAAGTGTTGTTGTACCTTAGTTTAGTTGTTGTTTTCAAATTCCCTAAGTGCTTTCAGCACAGTTAGATAGTTTCCCTATTGCAGTTTACTTTTCAATAAGTTTCCAAGGTGTTCTGAGTCATTTTTGTTGAGTTGCAGCATTGAATTAAGTTTCTTTTAGATCTATTTTGAGTTTTTGAGTGACCCCGTGCCCAATGAATAGCCTAGGAAACTGGTCTTAATGTTTAGTAGGCAAACATATAGCAAATGTCGCAAGAAATGTTACCCATTTTTATTACTTGCTTAAGTTGATTGAGCTAAAGAGTTTGCAAACTGAGAGAGAGGTACATTTCATATTTATCTTCCCTATATTGCATTCAATTGTATAAACATAAAAAATAGAAAGATTACAAAATTATAGTAACAAATCATTGCATTTATACAAGTGCATGCAACATAGAAAATATTTACACAAATCTTTCTAAAAATAAATATTTATTGATATAAAAGTGCATAATTGTCTCACACAAGCCATGAGACTAACTTATAAAATGAAATGAAGAACAATTTATACATTGATGGATAAAGAAAACATAATGCACATATAAGGGAAGAGGCTAGTCATTGCCTAATGACTAGTTCGGTGTTTGTTGCCTTGCTTTGTCTACTGCCTTGAGCTACCTTGTGTCCTCCTTAGCTCCTTGCTCCTACTTCTTGCATCTGGAAATAACAATGATGTTAGAGCAGTGCTCTAAGAAATAAAGGTGTCTCACATTACATGTACATGCACCCATGAACATATAAATTGATCCTCAAGTGCATTAAACATATATATTTAGAAAGAGCATTGTTGTTTTGTCAAGTTTCAGCACGTGTAGTAAGTGTGGCTCCCACAAGGGTTGAGCCTAGCATGCATATGAAGGATAGCAGTTAAAAATGATTATATTTTGCAGATTGACAGTGTATGATATCATAATGAAATTCAAGATCTTGGTCTTTTGAGTCAGCATGTTGTCAATTTGTTTTAACAAGGCATGGGACTAAGTTGACCACTTCATGGTATACTTGAATAATCATACATCACCTATGGCAGTGTGTTGTTGATCACTGTCATAGAGGACATATCATCAAGCAAGTAGATCATGAATGGTTGTCCCAATTCAATTGCATAAAATTAATAAAATCATGATAGTCATGCAATCATGATAAATGTCACCATGTGTGAACAATTTCCATTGTTTCATGAGAAACAAAGAGGTCAAGGAACAAACAGGACAGTGCAAAAGGATAGTAGCTTACTGTCATCACACAAATGACAAGGAACTTTTATAATCTTACTTTATGTAGCATAACAAAGACATTGAATCAATAGTAGTTGTGTGTTGCATAGTGAAGTGATTGTGATAGAGCCATCAGAAGGACACCATTGTGATAGTGTCTTTGCATGAAAATTCAAGATTTAGCAATATAGATTGAAACAGTTAACTATCAGGAACTCATAATAGCCATACTCTTAAATGAACATAAAGTAGAGTTTGTGTTTCATTCTTTTGGGGAGTAGTGTAAGAGTATCAAGCTAAGCAACTAGTCTCACAATGTAAAGATAGAATTTAAATGCAGGGACAACCATTGCATTTCACTCAAAATATCATAAGCAAGCCTTATGACATTTTATAACAACATAAACAAAGCATGTGAATTGTTATAGAATGCCTGAGTTTTAGCCTTCAGAAAATGAAATGGAGGTCACAAATTCAAAGAAAGAGTATAGAATGAATGGAAACAAATAGCAAATAATCTACAGAAAATGCCATGATGCCTAAGTATAGCCTTACAAATAACATATTCAATCAAGTGCATGAAAGGTGTCTAAGAATGAAATGAAATTGAGTAATAGATCTCAGACATGAAATAACTCAAAAAACAATATCCTTTCTTTGTCAACATAATAATGCTAAGAATACAGTGAAGGAACAACATTGGCAAGCTTCAGTGTGTACTATTACTATTATATTGAATACAAGCATTTGAGGTATGATGGTATCTTGTTCTGATGAGCTGAAGTTTTGTATTCACACAAAATTAGTGTATGTTTTATCAATACAAATGTGAATACACCATGAGGATACCCATGCCTTTCATTACTAAAAGGAAAATTGCATGCAATAAGGGACCTTTGTTATAAATAATCAGGTGACAAGTACAGTGTAGGACACAACCCTACTCTCCAAAAGATCAAGAAATTCAGAAAAGGGGAAATATTTGTTGCCATCTCATGATCGAGTTATGAGCCATCTAAGATAGGGGTGATATTTCTTATGTGTATATCACATACTTCATAAGCCATTAGTGGACTTTCAAGATGTTGTTTCTAGAATGCATCATGGATAACATAAACAGCTTGAATAAGTTTGACAGTGTTTGTTGAAGCCTTGCTTCTAATAAATAATGAATAATGTTTGATGGTTTATAGAGGCATGGGCATTGAAGGAAAGAAACATTGAGCATAATCACATGTAGGTTGTGAATAACCCACAAGTTATAGTTAAATGATGGAAATATTTTTAGGAAATTAAAATGAAGAATGATGTTTGAAACTCAAAGAATGAGATGAAAGGTTGATCTTGAAGTTTCAAAGTCGGAATTACATGAGGGCCCAAAATGTAAAATCCACAGCTTGCTACAGGAAGGAGGAAAACCCAGAATGACTAAGGTAAAAATAATTTCAGATGAGAACAAAGTATCAATCAAAACCTAATTATTTGTGAAAGGAAAACAAATATAGAGAAACAATGGTGGTGCAAGTTTGATAGCTCCCAGAACCCCAAATAAATTTCTGCAAGTACATAGTCGTGGCCAAAATCTTCATTCTTACTAGTTAAGTGAATGTATTCTTTAGGGGAATAACAAGTAACCTTTAAGAATGCATGGTAGGAGTAGAATGAAAAGTGTTTCTCTGAAAATCATATACAAATCCAAATCCAAGTGTTTTCTTTTATAGAAAGAGAAAACCCTCTTTTTCATTTTAGCCAGATCAAGGACAAGAAAACAATGAATGGAGGTCATGGAATAAGACTTATTTCTTATGCCTTAGGGCTAAATTTTATTGTGTTTTCCATGTAATAATTCTTTATGACTATAGAATATTTGTATTGATTGCTTATTGTAAGTTTTGCATTCTTTGAAGTGTAAAACATTTTACTTTTTGTGATAATTATAAATCACTTAAAGTATGGATGTTATTTTAATGCAAAACAAAGTGGAGCTTTCAAATGTATCATGGAGGGAGATGAGGAATATGCTTGGAGTTATGCTTTTCCAAGCATATGGAGGCAGTTGTGACAATTTGGAGACGTTTTCCCATGTATATAGGGGCATTTATGCATCTTGTTGGAGTTTTTGCAAGAATCTAGGGGTGGTTTGGCATGTCTAGATGCTTGGCATGGCTAAAACCACTTTCCCCACATGTTGGAGATAGTTTTGGGGGGAATCTTGTGCCTCAATTTTAGGCTCTTTTTTAGGATCTGACCCAAGTTAGTTGGTGGCTCCTATTTTGGTGCAACTACTTGGGTTGAGTATTTTATTCTCTTGAGGACTCATTTTGGAGTTAGTTCTAAATTTTTAGTTTTCTGGAGATAGTGATTTCTACAATCCTTCATCAGATTTCAGCATGCTTTGTAACTCATCTTGTCATTTGAAACAATGAGTACCTTGGATATTAATAGCATTGATCATTTTTTTCCTTCTCATTACTTGATTTTCTTGTGTGCATACTTTTATGGTGATTGATTGAACTTCTTGTGAAATCTGCTTTTCCTAGTATTTCTGTCTCACTGAAAGCACCTTGTTGCAAGAAAGTATATTATTATAGGTTATAAGTTGTGTGTTAAATACAAAATTTCTAGTTGTGAGATATTCTTCTCCTTCTAGGAATTTGTGTCAACACCTTCTTATAAAGTACTTATGTGAGCAATATGCAGAAAATGAGTTGTGTGAGCTTTTTCTCAGTTGTTAATTGAACTATGTAGTTAAGTTGTGTTTACATGTCTTATAGTCAGTTTTGGTGTATCACCATAGAGTATTTTTTTTTCCAGTTTCATTTTAAAGTTTTTTCTTCTTTCTCACCTTTTCCTCAGTAAAGAAATCAGTAGCTTTAAGTGACATACAAACTAGGAGTCGACCTCATCTGGAGATTCACTCCAATCATTAGGTTACACACAACCTAGTAGGAGTGTTTCCATGTTTCTCCAAAAAGTTGAGTTCTAAAACTTAGCAAGGGTGCATTTTTGTGAGATAACAGTTATCATAGTAATATGACTGAAGACGATATTTCCCTTGATATTCATGGTTATGTGGATTCAGACTGGGTAGTTGATATTGATAGAAAATGATCCATCGGTGCTTATGTGTTTACTTTATTTGGTGATGCAATCAGTTGGATGAGTAAGTGATAGGTTTTGTTTGCTTTGTCCACTAGTGAAGCTAAGTATATGAAAGCTGCTTATGCCTATAAAGAAGGCATTTGGCTTAAGAGACGATGTTCAGATATTGAAATAAAATATGGCGTAGTTAAAATTTATTGCGATAGTCATAGTGCAATATGTCTGGCCAAGATCCCAACATTTCATGCTAGGACCAAGTACATTGATGTACAGTAATATTTTGTTTGATATATGGTCAAAGATGGCATGGTGAAACTACTTAAGGTAGAGACTTTGATGAATGTTGTTGATTATTTAACTAAGCCTATGAGCACATAGAAGTTCAAATGGTGTTTAGAGACTATGGACCTTTTAGCCTCTAGCAATTAGGAGATAATGTTTACTCCCTCCCGTTACTCTTGCAAGGTGTTCAAAAAGTGGTAGATTTGTTGGGAAAATGTGTCTCAACCTTGAAATTATATAAATGTTATTGTTGATAGGATATATATATATATATATGAATATATGTATGTATGTATATATTTATATATATATATGGGAGCATGGGGTGGAGGGGAGGAGTGGGATGTGTGTAAAAAAAAATTTGTTAACTTTTTTAGAAAACTCCTAAATGGCCGAAATACATTAAATAAATGATATAATGTAAATCTAGACCATTAATTATTAGGTTTTAGATCTAATGGTGAATATTTTATTGGCATGTCTTGCCCTAGAAGATAACCCTATTTTACAAGGGCATTATACTATGATTGTAGATGGTGATGTATTATGAGAGTCTAATAGCGGTCATGTTGTCTCTTGATCTCTGGTGGTGATACTCCTATGAGAAGCTTGCTCTGCAAGTATACTGTAATCTTTATGATTTTTGAATAATATATTGGGTGGCTTTTGGAGTGTGGGTTTTTTCTCCTGAAAGGGTTTTCCCCGCATAAATCATTATGTCATGGTATGCATGATAGTTATGTTTATTTTTGTTTAAGTTTTTGTAACTATTGAAGATCTGTAAAGTTTTGCATTATTCTCCTCTCAAGATTATACAGGAAGTTGTTCCACTACCTTAGCTTCCTTACAGGTTTTGGGTCCCATCAAAACCTATTTTTGCACTAATCGAAAATATTAGAAGATGGATTAAGAGGGGAGATACACATGAGCCTTGACTCTAAGTCATGTGAGAAATTTAGCTATAATTAGAAGATGAATTAAGAGGGGGGTAAGAGGATGGCTTAAGGGGAGTTAAGAGAATGAGTTGAGAGGACGCAAGAGGATGGATTTAGGGTAGCTAAGAGGATGGCTTAAGGGGTCCTAAGAGGATGTCTTAAGGGTATTTAAGAGAATTATTTAATGGGATGCAAGATAGTGGATTTAGGGTAGCTAAGAGGTTGTATTAAGGGGTCATGAGGGTGGATTAAGGGGAGTTAAGAGATTGAATTAATGGGATGTAAGAGGATGGATTTAGGGTAGCTAAGAGGATGAATTAAGGGGTTCTAAGAGGATGTATTGAGAGGAGTTAATAGAATGACTTAAGGGGATATAAGAGGATGGATTTAGGGTAGCTAAGAGGATGAATTAAGGGGTTCTAAGAGGATTGCTTAAGGGGAGTTAAGAGAATGACTTAAGGGGAAAAAATATGATGGGTTTAGGATAGGTAAGAGGATGAATTAAGGGGTACTAAGAGGATTTCTTGAGATGAGATACAAGAGCCTTGACTCAAATCATGTGCCATGTGATAAAATTAGTTCTATAAATAGGAGATGGCTTAAAATGGTACATAATCTAGGATGACTTAAGGGAACCTAAGAGGATATTACTTAAGGGGATATACAATCAATTTTTAAATTTTTATAAAATTATAATGAATTAATTAGCTTTATATTTTAACTATCAATTAAATACAGAGAGTTATATAGTTACTTGTATTTATTCAAATTCCATTGTAACATTTGCATCATCTCTTTTTTGTAATACATCTAGTTGTGGGAGACCTGAAATAAAAATAATTAACTATAATTAGGAAATGACTTAAGACTAACATAAGAAGATGGATTAAGGGGAGATAAAAATGAGCCTTGACTCTAAGTTATGTGAGAAATTTTTAACTGTATATATAGACTATCAATTAAATATATACAACTATATACTTGTATTTATTTATTCTATTGTACCATCTACATCCTCTCTTTTTTGTAATGCATCTATGATTGTATCATGCTCTTCCATATAAAGTGTCCATAACTCTTTATTAGTAGGTTTCCCTTGATATCTAACTAATTTTATATTGGTTTCCATAGTCAAATGTGAGTAATGTATAATTTTATTATGGATTTCATTGTCTTCAAATACAGAAAAACCATTCTTTCTTATTAGATATTTTCATAGCTAGGTGCGAACAACAACCAAAGAACTAGTTGGATACTCATATTTATCATCATCCACTCTAGGATGTACCAACTTATGTTTTCTCTCAACACATCAAGCCAACCAATACTCTATTTCCTCTCCATTCCCCTCAGGTGTAACAACAACATACACATGCCCTACAAAAAATATTTAATTCAATAAATTGTGACATATAATTTACATATAAACATACATACATATAAAATTATATATATTACAAAACAATGTAATAAAATAATTGAATTAAAATGCCTTCTTGTACAAGGTTTGAAACATGATCATAATTATCTGATGCAAACACTTGATTATCTTCTTCAATTGTTGTTCCATGTTGATCATATGTTAATGTAGGTGTTAAGGCTCTTTGTTTCCATTCTTCAACTCTTTTTGTATTTTCACACACTTCCCAATCACCTGCAATACAAAATTGACAAAAACATGCAAGATCCCTTGTCCATATTGTCCATGTGTTTGCATTTGAACTCTTAAATGAATGCCATTTTTTTTATCCACTAATTATTTCACAATCATGTCAAGTAAGAATATTCTCTTCTTCAACTAACCAAAAGAATCATTGAATTATTGAGTTCTCACTTGATCTTGTAGATAATTTTGTATTTACACCAATCTACAATTACATGTACATCTCTAAATTTTGTTGCATCCTCAAATTTTATTTGATCTCTAAAAAAATCTCTTTTCACACATGCTCCAGCTCCATCATTTTCTCCTTTACCATGTCCAACTTCAAAAAATTCCACATGTGTTGGATATTATTTTCCTTGTGAGTTGTACATATCCAAAAAAATATTCTAGCTTTCTTGAATTGTCACATACAATTATCTGACCATTTGAGATGTTCTCTCATTTGAATTTTTATTTCTTTTATATATTTTAAATATATTAAAATAATATTAAATAAACTTTGATGAGTGTAATAGATTATCACTCAAATAAAAATGGTAATCCTTTAGAAAATTTCTATTATCTTATGTACTATCATCTGCATGTCTATATACAATATGAAAAAATACGGCCACCTGCACTGAATTATAGTATTGGGATTGAATTTCCTCTTGTGGAGTAAGAGTATAGTTTTTTGTAAAATCAACAACTAATAATATAGTTCCAATCAAAAATGTGTTTTTACATGTACAAAATTGACCATCAAGCCATTGAGAATATTGAAAGTGTTTGACATATTTGGGTATAATTTTATCTTTAAATTCTCTAATGAATGCATGTAAACTAATTTTTTCTATGATTATCTCACAATGTTTTCCAATTTTTCCATCTTTTAAAGAATATTCGACATTTTTGAATCTTTTAACATCCACTAATTGTTATCCAAAATCATGTAAACTACTTTTATGCATACATTCTCCTAACAACGAAAGGTTGTCACATCTATTGCATTATCCAAAAATACATGCATTTAAATAAAATAAGTGTCAACTAAATGGTTCAAAAAGCAAACCTACTATAAACTCCTTGATTGTTTTGGGTGGCATATTAATACTGCATTCCTGTATAAAAATTTTAGTATGCAAAGTACAATGTATATATCAAAAAATATCATAATAATAATTAAATTTAACATGAGTTTTACAACAATAAGAGATTCATTTTTTATTAATTTTCACATACCAAGTTTTACATTTTTTAAATGATCTTTGACTTATGCTAATATTTGATAACATCAAATCATCTATTTTTTTTATAAAATTCAGTTTGAGACATATCTAATAGATGTTTTGGATGAAGGTGACATATTTCTGATCCCACTCTTAATTTTGAAAAATCTCTAATATTAGATGATACTCTTGTATTATCATGCCAATATTTTTAAATTAAAAATTTGATTTAATTAGTTAATTTCATGTCCAACCTTGGGAGTCTACCATTAATACTCCAACATTGGTTAATTGGATCATTTTCAATAGTTTCTCTTCTCTTGGTCATTCTTATCAAAATTTTAGGATTTATCTTTATTTATTTACTAATCTTACTTAACATTCTTTTATTCAAAGTTGATTTATTAACTAAAGCGGATGTTATAGCACATTGTGTTACATTCTTATCTTTAGATCATTTTTTTTCCTATGAAATCAATAAGCAATAACAGATATGACTTGTTCTTCTTAATCATCTTTATTTTTGTTTTAAAAAAATTCCTATTTTTTTATCACTTTTTCGCATTTTCCCAATTTTCATCAATTGCATCATGAGTTGAAATTGAAATCATAGTTTTCTTCTATAAAAGAAAATTTTATGTTGGATGTTGCTGATATGTGGTTGTCATTGATGTCAACACTATTAGCATTAATTCCTTTAAGGTTGTATATGTCGAGGATATTGATAAAATTGTAATAAAATATGTTATAGGTTGTCAGTGGTGCAGTGGAGTTCATGCTTGATGGCTAGCTGAGTATATTGATGATAAGACATTTTGGATTAAAGGTTTTGTTGTCAATTATATCTAGTTTATCCATGTGAAGTTTCAAAGATCCGCATGAAGATTTTATTGAGTTATGAGTATCTGTGTTTTGACAGTTGTTCAGTTGTTCTAGTTGGTGTTCTTGAAAGAAGATGATGTGATTCTAGTAACTTGAGTTGTTGTCAATGCTTCTATGGTGATTCATGATGCTTTTGGATGTTTCTATATTGTGCTCTATCTGTGTTGTTGGTCCACATTGATCGTTGTGCTCGTGATTGGTGATTTTCTTTTTTGAGTTCATTTTTTTCATGTTCTTGGCCGACAGGGTGATTGTAACGTGGCGTGGATCTTCAAGGAATAATTTTTGAAGGTGTTTCATGTTCAAGGACTTTTTTTTGGGTCCTTACTATGTTGTGGCTGACTTTGGTTGATTCACATTGTAAATTGTTTATTGATTTGAGTCGACAGTTTGTACATGTTTTATATTTTGTTGAAGTCGACATGGAGATGATGTTATTCCTAGTTACGGATATATATAAGTGATTGTTTATATCATTTGAAGGAAAAAGTGAAGTGTGAAGAAGAGTGAGTAGATGAAAGTGTGCTTAATCGAAAACTGTAATCAGGCATTAGAAGATGCTATTCTCTTAGATCAAATCTTGCAGATGTAATCTAAATCTTTATGTAATACAGTGAGTCTTCCTTGGGAAATAATCCTTTTGTATTTGAGCAGTGTCCTCTAGGCAGTGTGCCTGAATGCATGTGCATTCCCCATTTACAATTCTTTTATACTTTTAACAGGGTATAATCTTGTGGACTACTCTCCACCGTGGTTTTTCCCCTAACAGGGTTTCCACGTAAAAATCTTGGTGTTATGTGTGTTTCTGATGTGGTGATGATTTATGCTTTCATGTTTATTTATCAGATATGAGAATAAGTTTATTAAGTATAATTTATGTGACAACTGATTCACCCCCCTCTTAGTTGTCTACCCTTGTGTTGCCAACAATTGGTATCAAAGTAGGTTCCTTGGAAGAAGTTTGATAGCTTGAAGTGATTCGGGATGCCAACATATAAGAAGGATAGTCTGAGATTTGATGGAACAAATTATTCTCTGTGGTACACTCAAATGGAGTGTCATCTGAGATGCATTGGTGAATCTTTCTAGAACATTACAAAGAATAGGTATATCATACCACAGAATGGTCCTTCTACTTTTGTTGAGATCAAGGATGTCGAATACAATATTAGGGCTAAGGAAGCATTTTTGAGTGCTCTGACTGATTCTGAGATGACAAATTTAATGGATCTAAAGACTACTTATGAGATCTAGAAAAAGTTGGAAACTTTGTATGAAGGTGATACCCATGTGAATATTGCTAAGCTGCAAAGTCTGAAAGGGAAATATGAAACATTGAGAATGGGTGAAGATGAGAACATCACTTCTTTTATGTAGAGAGTGAATAAACTTGTGTGTAATATCATATGTATTGGTGGAACATTGGAAGAATCAGAGATTATTGCTAAAGTGCTCAGATCCTTGCCTGTTGCATATAAACACAAAGTTGATGCTATAGAGGAGATCTGAACTGTGACAAATGTAACCAGAGACATGTTGATTGGTAAGCTTGATGCTTTTTAGTTAAGTGAGTTTGGTGATGCTCTTCCTAAGATAGAATTTGCATTCAAAGCTACTATCTCTAGAAAAGAGAAGCAGAGATATGATCCAGGAGAAATTTCTTCTAGAAAGGTGTTCAAGTATGAGGAGGAAATGAGAGAGATTGAAGAAGAAGAGAGAAAACTAGATGAGATTGAAGTGCTTATTGTCAAGAGGGTACCCAAAGGATAAGGTAAGTATAAAGGGAAATTTTCTCTTAAACATTTTTCTTGCAATAAGATAGGTCATTTTGCCTCAAGGTGTCCAGAAAGAGTTCCTAAGACAAAACCTAACAAGCCTAGATTCCAAAGAAAGTGTTATTATGTTGTTGATGAAGGTGTGACAGATGATGAATCTAATAAAGGGAATGTACGTGAAGATGAATGGGTATTTATTGCTATCAAGGAAAATGATCCAATACCTACTGAATCTGGTAGTTGCATGAATGTGGAGAAAGCTCTGACAACCAGAATTGAAGAAAAGGATGAATGGGTGATTGATAGTGGATGCTCTCATCACATGACAAGTGATGAAAGTAAATTTGTGAGCTTGGAAAAGTATGATGGTAGTGTTGTAATATTTGGTGATGACAAATCTGGTGTAATCTGTGGCAGAGGATCCATTTCTCTTGATGGTAAGAATAATACTAATGATGTTCTATATGTGGAAGGTTTAAAGCATAATTTTTCAAGTGTTGGATAGATGGTTGAAAAGGGATACAATATTCAATTAAAGGATGGAAAGTGTAGAATATTGGGGAGTTTCAGAAATGTGATTACATCTGGTACAAAAACAAAAGGTAATATCTTTCACCTGAATGCTACTGGTAAAAGTTGCCTGATTGCTCAAGTTGACGAAAGTTGGTTGTGGCATAGGAGATTGTGTCATGTAAACTTTGACAATATTATCAAGATAAGCTCTACTCAGGTAGTGAGAGATCTTCCTAATTTGGTAAAGCCTACTAATACTATATGCAAGGAATGTCAGTTAGGGAAGCAAACTAGAGTTTCATTTCAGAGCAAACAACATTGTTCAAATGAAGTGTTGGAGCTTGTGCATATTGATCTGTGTGGTCCTTCTAGATTCAGAAGTTTACAAGGAGACAGGTATTTCATGTTACTTATTGATGATTATTCTAGATTGATGTGGTTTGCTTTCCTAAGGGAAAATTCTAAAGCTCTAGAGAAATTCAAGATCTTTAAGGCTATGGTTGAGACAAAGACAGGTCTAAAGATTAAATGTCTGAGATTAGATAGAGGTGGTGAATTCACTTCCTATGAGTTTAGTTCTTTTTATGAAGAGCATGGGATAAAGAGACAATTATTTTCCCTGCGGACCTCTCAGCAAAATGAAGTTGTGGAAAGGAAGAACAAGACAATTCAAGAAGTTGCTAGGACAATGATGTTGGAAGGAAATGTTCCTCATATCTACTAGAGAGAAGTTTTGAGTACTGTTGTATACACTCCCAACCAAGTACATATCAAAGGTGATACCAGTAAGACCCCTCATGAGCTATGGTTTGGTCATAAACCTACTGTTAGATATTTCAAATTTTTTGGGAGTAAATGCTATATCAAAAGAGATGAAGATATAGGAAAGTTTGATGCTAGAAGTGATGAAGGAATCTTTCTTGGTTATTCTAATAAAAGAAATCCTATTGGTGCTTCAATAAGAGATTGAGGAAAGTGTTGGACTCAAGGAACACTGAGAGGGGGGGTGAATCAGTGTTCAATAATATTTAAATTTCATTCTAGATCTTAAACCATTTACAACATTTCAAAAAATGCAAGCACATGAAGGAAACCAACAAAACAGTACAACACTAATATTTTTACGTGGAAACCCTGTTAGGGGAAAAATCACAGTGGAGGTTAATCCACAATTTATACTCTATTAAAAGCATGAAGAAAAATGGAATGCACATGCATTCAGGCACACTTCCTAGAGCTCATTGCTCAAAAGAAGGAGAGCTCACTACCTTACAATATATTTGGATTACAACAAAAACTTGAACTAAGAGGATAGCATCTACAAATTCCTGATTACAATTCCAGTTAGGCTCATTGATCAGATCTTGGACCTTCTGTCTGATTTTGCACTTCGCTCTACTTTGCCTTGATTCACTTCACAAAAACCTTCTTTTGTACAAGCAAAATTCACTCAACTAATCTTATGATATTCGCACACACATCTGCTCTACTCTTCACACACACTTCTTCTCTCACACTTCCTTTCAAAATGAATTACTCAAACTCATATATATAGCCACTAACAAAGATTTAGTCACTTCATGTCGACTTCAGTAAAAATAAAAATATTTTCCAAAGTCAGCTCAATCCACATTTGATATTCAATGCGTACCCATAAAAGTCGGCTAATGCATGGTTGGGACCCAAAACAAGATGCTTGAACACATAAACATTTAAACAATTACTCCTTATACATTTGTTACACGCTACATACATCAAGTCGGCCTTCATGAACAAATAAACAGAAAAATCATTATGCCAGATCTCCTAACTTGTACACCAATTAATGTGACACCACAAAACTTAACAATGGGATAATATATATGCTTGACAATCTTCCCCAAGATCCACAACTCAAAATGATAATCTGGGGAAGTATACAGATCAACATACTAACTAGATACCTTGTTCTTCATTCTCTTTTCCGGTAATACTCTGTTCTTCACTCTGCCTGCCGGTATGAACAAATTCTAATCTGCAAACCAGAATAATGACTTAGGTTTCCATCAATGACAACACTAGAATCCATATGCCAACAATATCCCCCTTTGGCATTGATGGCAACACTTCGTGAAAAATGACTAAGTGTTGGAACCAATATGATTGCGCTGCCATATTTCAAATTTTCAAAACATAACTCCCCCTTAGGATGACAAGGCATTTTTCACTGCTCTCTCTCTCCCTTTGACATCAATGAAAAACATATTTTCATTTCTCTCTCTCTCCCTTTCAAAAATTGGATCAAAATTTGAAGAAATGAAACTACTACTTGAGTTAGAAAACTATATTGTACTTATCTTTCATTTCTGAAAGAAATTTCTTCCATGCTTCCACTGCAATCCCAGTGATTATGATCATGTTGTTGTTCTCATATGTTCGGTTGATAATCTAGATGAGAGATTTTGGAATTGTGATTTCCTCTTCTAATTTCTCTCCTTTCCTCAGAACTTCAATTAACTGCTCCATCCTGCATTCAATTAAATCCTTCACTTTCCAAAAAGTGTCCACAAGGTTGTTTCTAGTGAAATGAACTTTTGTGTGCTCTGACTGTACCTCTTGAATCCTTTTCTTGACTACACCATCCTGATCTTGAAACATGTTATAATCTTGACCAACTTTGTTTAGCTCAGTTTCAATCTGCTACATCTTATCTTTGTATCTCCCAACTACATGAGGCCAACGAAGACAATAGTTGTAGATGTTATTTGTTGTATTTATGCATTGCCTCAACACATTCATTTTCCTTTTTAGTTTGATAAGAGATAGCCTGAACTGCTCCTTTAGATGTAAAATTTTCTCTCCCTTTTTCCTATCTTGTGACTCAAAGACCATGGCTTCCTTAATGCATTCGATCATCTCTTCAAGAAACACATTTTGTAAACTCTCCAAACCAATTTTATTGTGCACAAGATAAGTACTTAGTGTACTCTCAATTAGGTCCTACTCATATGAGGGTCTCTCAGACCATATGACAACAATTTTTTGCATCCCATCTTTCTCCTAAACAAGCTACAGTATCTTTACTTTGGATAAAACACCTTCTTCACTTCCTTTTGCCATTACTACATCCAGTTCAACTGATTCTGGTTCTCCCCTTGGAGTGTACTCATCAGATTCCTCATATCGTATGTCCACAATCACTTGTTCTTTACCTTTTCCTTCAATTTTTGGAGTCTTGTGTGTCGGAGGAGTGTACTTAGCAATCTCTTGTGATCTTTTCTTCTTCCTCTCCATCTCACCAGAAGAGGATACAACTTCAATTGTTCTTACCGAGATGGAAATGTTAATTTTTCCAAACTTCCCTAGCAATTACTTAAAGAAATTTACATACTCTTGCTTACAATTTTCCAAAGTATTTGAATGTTCAAAAATTTGTTTACAAATTGATTCATTCTCTTTCCATACAGCATTACTGATTTGTGACAAGCAATTTAGAAAATACATCACAAGACATATGACCAAGGTACCAAACTTGAAGGGGTAATCTGCTTCCTTTCTTAGTTGGAAATTTTCCATCAATTGATCTTTTAGCAATCCACACAGATCAAAATCTTCATCTTCCATTATCATTTTATGAGAGATGTAAACTACACCTTTCGAAGTTGTGCCTTCCCTGCTTCTAAAAAATATTTTGTATGAGATTCCATGTACAACATACCTTGTTATCGGATCTTTGATCATCAAAATTATCAAAGCCCTCTGATCTCCAGTTACTCCAATTAGGGTTTCAACTTCTTTGTTTTGAATCGACTTCTTTTTCAGAATATCCCCAACATTGCATAAACTAGTTAAATTCATGATCACCTCTTTTGAAATGAGATAGGGTTTATCCAGAGTTAGAATTTCATCATTCAATCTGTTCAGGATAAACCTAACAATTTCCACATTATCAAAATATGGAAATTCACTCCAAATGTCCAAGCTTTTATGTTTCACACCTTCAAGCCATTTCAATTCATCGGCTGACAACATATTTCTCACCTCCCTAATCTTCTCACTGCTATATTCATCCAAATTCACCATTCCTTTTATTTGCATCATTTTCCTTTTCGTGCCGAATAAGTTTCCACCAAGCACCAAATTGAGTGAGAATTCTATAAGCAATTGAAATACCTAATGAATTCACTGCCGAAATGACTTGAATCCTTTGAAATTATACTACAGAGTCTCTCCTTCTATTCTTCTTCAATGCACGATGACAAATGAGGGTTCCAAATACCCTTTTATAACTCACACACCTAACCTTTTTACTGCATTAAATGTTTTTCCCTAGGTGTTCTGGATACTCTATTTTCTCATAAAGTAAAAGAAAAATTCATCTATGAACCTTCTACTTCTCAAATTTATGCACAAGTGATCACCGATACACTTGTAAATCACTAGCACAACTACTAACAATTTCCTGCATTCCGGTGCCAACTGCTGACAAGGGGTCAAAGGATTTTCTTGAAAAACTCCCCCTAGGCCAATGGCCTAAGATCAATTTCAGGAGGAATTACCAGAAGTAGATTCTGGTGTGAGCTTATTTCCCTCATCAAACTGACTCTTCCTTACCCATGTTTTCTTCATCTAATCTCTTATTTCTTCCACAGTCACTTTCCCTTTTCCTTTATCATCTTTATGTGAAATTCTACCTTTGTATACCGAACCTCTTCTATCCATGCTTTTGTTCCTGTAGAATCTTGCAATGTGACCAAATTTGTTGCAATTGTAACATACAGGATTTCTTTGTCTAGACCATTCATTCCATTGATTTCCTCTTGATTTGCATTGATTAGCAATATGTCCAAATCTATTGCATGCATAGCATCTGACATCTCCATGAAAGTTGTTCATCACATTTCTGCATTCATTTGACTAGTGACCAAACTTATTACAATTAAAGCACTAACCTGAGAATGATGGTTCACTTGGATTTATTTTACTTCTACATTGAGAAGCCATATGACCATATTTATTACAGGAAAAGTAGTTACCATTAAAATTTTGAGCATTCGGTTGTCTTACCAGATACCTTATGCCTTTGTTCATCTAATTTCTTTATCTGGAATCCTTATGTTCAGATCTAGAGCTTTCTACCTTCTCATATCCAAGACCTTGCTTGTCATTTGCATCCTTTTGTCTTTTTGTCATCTTATCAAGCTTAGCATAACTAATCCTAAACTTCTCCTTGTATTCATTTTCAGTAGTGAGTTCATTTCTTAGAATAATTATCTGTCTTTCAAGCTCTTGTTCATTATTTCTGGATTGTTGCAGTTCAATCTCCAGCTGAATGAATCCACTATTAACTCTGTTGCATTCTTCAGATCTTTCTTTTAAGGACTAGGCCAGATTCTCCTCATTCTTCTTTCTTTCTTCAATTTCCTTAGCTTTATCACTTTAGATTCCATCTCAAGCTTTAGAGTAGCATTGTCTCTAGCAAGATTTTCATATTCTTCAATTATTTCTTTTAGGGTCTAATTCAGGTGAACATCTTCCAATCATTTGCTTTCTTTTTGATTTAGCTTATCACATAGTTCCTTCCTCTTTTCTCTTGACTTATTGATTTTATCCTTCAATGATTGAATGAATTTTTTAGCATCCCCAAGATTTTCTTTTAATTCCAAGACTTCTTCTTTACACTAATCAAGATCATCAAGTGCCACCAAAAGCTATTGGTGAAGACCACTAGAGTCCATTGCATTACAAGATCCACCTCAAGTTGTTAAACTTCTATAGAGGAACCTTGCTCTGATACCAATTGTTGGACTCAAGGAACACTAAGAGGGGGGGTGAATCAGTGTTCAACAATATTTAAATTTCATTCCAGATCTTAAACCATTTACAACATTTCAACAAATGCAAGCACATGAAGGAAACCAACAAAACACCACAACACCAAGATTTTTACGTGGAAAACCTGTTAGGGGAAAAACCATGATGGAGGTTTGATCTATTTAAGGATCTAGGACAATTGCTTTTAGAATGCTTAACGTAAATGATCACTTAATTACAATGCTCCAATGAATAAAAGAACATAATATAATTGCCAAGATAATGAACTGAAAAGAAAGAGAGAAAATAAAGAGGAGACAAACGCAATTGATAACGGAGTTCGTCCCTAAGGACTACGTCTCTGGGCCCCTCTCCAACAGAGTGACCAATCCGATTATACTCCAAAATCAGTTACAATTGCTACAATGACCATCTCCTTCAAGCACAGCAGCATAATGTTCCTCTGATGTGCAGAAATGTCTGTAAACTCTCCTGAGCATTCTCTCGTTCTCATCACCTGGACTTGGAAAAACAAGGCCTATACCCCTCTTTTTATACATAAAACATGCCTTATTAGGCTTAACCACCAAATTAAATGTCTAACTCCCTTATGACCTTGTACAAGATCTCTGATATCTCCATTTGGCTTCTGGTTTAGGTTGTTAGGGGTAGTTTTTGTTTGTTTTGGCTTAAAATTCCATTTGGTTAGAGATTCGGTTCAAAACAATGTAACAAAATCAACCGAACTCTACATATAGTTAAAGACTCTACGCGGGCTCAACGGTGACTATATATTTTGTTCCCTGCGAGGTCAGGGGTTCCACTCCTACGCAGGCCGTTTTAAACCCAAACATCAACAAATTGAATAACAAAACAAACCACTGACTGAATATAGTTGAACAGATGCCCGCGGGTGCAACGGTGAATGGCTCGGCTGGCCGAGCAGAGATCGCGGGGTCAAACCCCAACAATTTTTTGTTAAAACCAACCAACTCGACTGCCAAAGACCTGAGGACACGTGTCAGGTTCTTATTCGCCCACAAAGCTGACTTAGCTAACCGTATGCTGACTGGTCTGCTGACTGTATTGCCTGCGTGTCGCTGACTGTGCCGCCTAGTTGTCTGCCACGTGTGATGCCACGTCGAGGTATGGAGAGCCACGTCGCCGATACGGACGGACACGTGTCAACACATGATTGGTCCATACAGCTGAGTCACTTTCCACGTGTCGGGTCAGAATTCTCCCATGTGTAATCTGTATAGTACGAACTGCCACGTCAGCATGATGACGTCATCATCTATACCCTCAAGTCAACCAAACTTTGACTGCTTCTAACTCGAGCATACAACATCGGATTTTGACAAAATGAATGCTGTCAGAATCATCTCGACGAGCTCTTCGTGATGACGTTGATTCCATCAATTTTTGAGATGATCTTTTTTTCACCTTCTGGATGCCCCTAAGATCAATTTGACTGGCCATAACTTGCACAAACGGAGTCCTTTTTGCCCCATTCAAGTTGCGTTGGAATCGGGACGTCGTTCTCTTTCTGATGGTGTTGAATTCTGGAGTATTGGGAACACTTCAATTTTCACTAAAAAATTGTCCCCCGGATCAGGCCTCCCTGTTGGAGAGCTTTTGGACCTCCGAAAGCTTGATTACTTGGAAAGTAAGTGAGGGTAAAGTTCCCTCACTTTACCAATCTCCATCCATCTTGCTTTGCTTGGATGCATCCCCTTCAGGCCCACTCTGAGGTACTCAACATCTCCTCTTCGTGAAGTTCTGACATTCCTGTCGAGAATAACATCTTTTGGCAACTCTGACATGTACTCTGGTGAAAGGTCATCAACTGATGGAACTTGAATGTCTGTGACTTCATCTAGGATCATTGGAGGCTCATACAGTTTCAAATTCTCAACATTGACAACCGAGTAAATATGCATGTATGGAGGAAGATTGAGGCGGAAGGCATTGGTACCAATCTTCTCAAGGATCTCAAAAGGACCATACCTAATTGGCTTAAGCTTTTTACCTTCCCCTTGCATCCTTTCCTTGCTGATATGTAACCAAACTCTGTCTCCAACTTGAAAATGATGATCAGTGCGATGCTTGTCATGGCGAACCTTGTATTTTGCTTGGCTCTGCTCCAACCGTGCTTCCACTGCCTAATGAATTGCTTGGACTTTCTAGATGAAATTCAAAGCCTTCTCTGCATCATGGCATCCATCATCAACATCATCTTTCCCAAAAGCGAAATCCATCGGTGTCTTGGGCACATAACCAAAGCATGTCTCAAAAGGAGACCTCTTAGTAGAAGAGTGTGCTGCATGGTTGTAGGCATGCTGCACATAATGAAGACTCTCATCCCATAACTTAGGATGCTTACTGCAGTAACCTCTGAGTAGATGCACAACTGTCATGTTTACAACCTCTGTCTATCCATCGGTCTATGGATGGAAGGTTGTACTCTTCTTCAGTCTGGTGTCCATGAGTCCCCACAAATCTAACCAAAATTCCCCCAAGAATCGAGAATCTCGATCCGATACAATAGAAGTAGGTAACCCAAAATGAACCCATACAAATTGAAAGTACATATGAGCTGTCAGTTCAGCAGTGACCTGTTTCTTACAAGGCATCAAAATACACATTTTGCTGAACCGATCAACTACTACATACAAATAATCATGTCCCTTCCTAGACATAGGTAACCCCCCAACAAAGTCCATTGACACACTTTCCCATGGACGAGAAGGTACAGGTAGAGGTGTGTACAAACCCAACTTCCTGTTACTAGGCTTACTAGTTGCACACATAACACAACCTCTAATATACTTAGTTACAGTTTCTTGCATACGAGGCCAATAGCAATATTTCTGCAACTAAGTCAATGTTTTGTTTACCCCAAAGTGTCCTACAATCAATGAGGTATGTGCTTCTCTAATAACCTGTGCTTGTTCATCCTTTGGAACACATAATTTACCCAAGTGATATAACAGTTTATCCTGCACATAATAATCTTTCTCTTCTACATGTTTACCTTTCATTAAAGCAGTGTAGATATCCTTAAAGTTCTCATCTTTAGCATATTGTTCCTGAAAACTTTCATGAACCATAGAACTATTCTGAAGGATTATCAAAGCATTCATCATAGGAGGTCTAGAGAGCATGTCTGCTACTTTGTTATGGGTACCTTTCTTATACTTAATAACCAAATGAAACTGTTGAAAACCCATCCACCGAAAGTGCCTACTTTGTTGTAGTTTAGTTTGTGAGTGCAAATACTGAAGTGGCTGGTGATCAGTGTGGATTACAGTTTCTTTCCCCATTATGTAATGTTTCCATTTTTTAACACTCTGAACTAAAGCATAAAGTTCTTTATCATAAGTGGGATAGTTACTTACTGCTCCTAAAAAAGTTTCAGAGTGGTAGCAAACTGGTTTACCTCCTTGCATGAGTACT
Source organism: Sequoia sempervirens (assembly GCA_007258455.2). Taxonomy (NCBI): domain Eukaryota; kingdom Viridiplantae; phylum Streptophyta; class Pinopsida; order Cupressales; family Cupressaceae; genus Sequoia; species Sequoia sempervirens. Next base: position 325,700,488 of record VDFB02000017.1, read on the forward strand.
GCTCCCATGGAAAATCCACTCGCATCTATCTTGATCTCAAATGGTTGATGTAGATCTGGTAAGGCCAAAACTGGTGCGGTACTCAACTTTCCCTTCAAAGTGTCGAAAGCCTTCTGCTGTGGACCTCCCCACTGAAAAGTTGCTCTTGTATTGGTTAATGCATGTAATGGTGTTGCTATATAAGAGAAATTTGCAATAAAATTTCTCCAGTACTGAACTGCACCTCAGAAACTTCTGACCTCTATGACTGTACTTGGCTTAGGCCATTTTACAATAGCTTTGACCTTCGCAGGGTCTACTTTCAATTGACCACCCCCTACGACATAACCTAAGTACACTAAGGATGTCTTAGCAAATTCACATTTAGACATCCTTACATACAATTTTTCTTTTCTCAATACATCAAAGACTTTCTTTACATGACTTACATGATCTTCCCAAGTTCGACTGAATACAAGAATATCATCTAGATAGACTATGACAAAATCATCAATAAAAGGACGAAAGACATCATTCATGACTCTCATAAAGGTAGCTGATGCATTACAAAGCCCAAAAGGCATAACCAACCACTCAAACAGTCCCTGTTTTTTCTTAAACGCAGTCTTCCAAATATCATCTTCTACAATTCTTATCTGATGATAACCACTTCGTAAATCTAACTTAGTGAAATAAACTGCATGTTTTAATTGATCAAGTAAATCATCAATTCTCGGAAGAGGATACCTGTTCTTTACCATTATCTTGTTCAAGGCGCGGTAGTCGATGCACATCCTCCAAGTTCCATCTTTCTTTGGAACCAAGACAATTGGAGAACCACAAGGAGAAGTAATAGGACGAATAACTCCTTTTTCCACCAACTCTTGAACCTACTTTTTAATTTCCTCATTCTGCATAACTGATAAACGGTACATGCTGATATTAGGAAGTGGCACATCCTGCTGTAACTGGATTTCATGCTGTATCTCTCTCTTGGGTGGCAACCCCTTCGGTTCCTGAAACATGTCATCATAAGTGGAAATAATCTTGACCATTTCAGCTTTATGTTTTGGGTCACACCCCTTGAATGCCTCAGATTTATCATCTTCTTTGGCTTTTACAAGCATTAATACAAAGTTCTTACTTGAGTTGACCAACCTCTTCATTTGACCAGCATTAACTAGTGTAAGATTAGTCTTCACCTTATGTGCCCGTACAATGTATTCTACCCCATCTTTAAAAAGATGATACTTATTCTCCCCCCTATAAAAGATTGCTTTTCTGTCATAAAGATAAGGACTCCCTAACACAAGCCCACAAATATCCAAAGGGACCACATCTACTTCTACCTCATCTACAAAGTTTGCAGTGATAGCAAATCTCAATTTACATTGTTTAGTTACTTGTAATTGTGCATCATTGCAAACCCATCCGAGTGGATATGGTTTTGGATGAGGTGTTGTAGTCAAATTAAGTTTCTTTACAACTTCTTCAGATATTAAGTTGACTTGTGAACCCGTATCAAACAGAGTATCAACCTTAGTGTGTTTTGTTACAACACGAATGTGAAACAATTCATTTCTTTGCTTATCAACCTTAGGAGAAGATTCTTTACTTGTACTTGCACTGGCATTAGAAAAACTTGCATCAGAAGAGAGAGATATACCTTTCCCTTTACCTTGGATTCCGGTAGCAACAATCTTTGTCTCATCTCCGGAGTCAGAACCAAGATCCTGTTGAATCACTAGTCTTTTGCTTGCCTTTATTACCTCCATATCTTTTCGGCCTCAACTCAGGATGAAGCTTCCAACATCTTGAATCATCATGCCCCTCTTTCTTGCAATGGGAGCACATGGGTTTCTCACCCTCTTTCTTAGCTGTAGCTGTCTTCTTCCCTTTGCCTTTATCTTTGTCTTTTTCTTTCCCTTTAGACTTACCCTCGAACTTAGATGGCTTCTTGGAAAAGTTATCACTAAAAGTGTTCTTACCCCTTGACTCTATATGAGTAGCTTGAACAGACACCTCGTCTAGATTGTTGGGACTCAACATCAAAATAGTGTGCCTAAGGTAAGAATGTAAACCACCAATATACTTAAGTAATGTGTCTTGGGTATACAAGGGAACATTTAGAGCAATGGCCCATTTCCTAAACTCATGAGTATAATCCTGGACAGACTGCCCCTTACCTTGCCTAAAGGTTTGCCAATTCATGGTTAACTATTGCATGTAACCTAAAGGATAGAATTGTTTCCTAAGGGCAGCAACAAACTCCATCCAAGACATATTAACTTGACCATGGTGAGTAATTTATTCCTGAGTCTTACTCTCCCACCAGGTGAGAGTTGTACCTCCCAACCGGAGAGTTGCTAATTGAATCCTAGAAGCATCTTCTACTAGGCCTTGAATCCTACAGTATACTTCTACTTGTTGGACCCAATCATCTAACTTCTCAGCATTTAACTCCCCACAGTATTTAGGTAACTCAAATTTTACATCTAGCTTAATTACAGGCTTAGACTTGCTCTTAAATGGGTTTACATTAGAAGAAGGAGAAGGAGAAGGAGGAGAAGGGGGAGGAGAAGAAGAGGGAGAAGATGGAGGAGAAGGGGTTTCTGGAGCTTTCTCCTTTGTATCTTTTTGATCTTCTTGCTTCTCGTGCTTTGAAGAACCTCCCTTTTCACGCTTCTTCTTGTCTGCATAAAGTTCATCCACCATCGCCTTCATGTCAAGAAATAGCTTCTAGAAATCCTTGTCACTGAGCTCTAAACTTTGTCCACCTTCTTTTCCTTCCATTTGTGATGGTTGATTAACTTTTCGTCTTCCAATTTCTGGATTATACTCTTCAAGTTCTCCTTCACCTCGTTGCAACCTGGATCTCATTAGCATTCAATTTTCAATAAAATCCACACACAAAGCTCTGATACCAACTTGATCTATTTAAGGATCTAGGACAATTGCTTTTAGAATGCTTAACATAAATGATCACTTAATTACAATGCTCCAATGAATAAAAGAACATAATATAATTGCCAAGATAATGAACTGAAAAGAAAGAGAGAAAATAAAGAGGAGACAAACGCAATTGATAACGGAGTTTGTCCCTAAGGACTATGTCTCCGGGCCCCTCTCCAACGAAGTGACCGATCCTATTATACTCCAAAATCAGTTACAATTGCTACAATGACCATCTCCTTCAAGCACAGCAGCATAACATTCCTCTGATGTGTGGAAATGTCTGCAAAATCTCCTGAGCATTCTCTCGTTCTCACCACCTAGACTTGGAAAAACAAGGCCTATACCCCTCTTTTTATACATAAAATATGCCTTATTAGGCTTAACCACCAAATTAAATTTCTAACTCCCTTATGACCTCGTACAAGATCTCTGATATCTCTATTTGGCTTCTGGTTTAGGTTGTTAGGGGTAGTTTTTGTTTGTTTTGGCTTAAAATTCCATTTGGTTAGAGATTCAGTTCAAAATAGTGTAACAAAATCAACCGAACTCTACATATAGTTAAAGAGTCTACGCGGGCTCAACGGTGACTATATATTTTGTTCCCCGCGAGGTCAGGGGTTCCACTCCTACGTGGGCCGTTTTAAACCCAAACATCAATGAATTGAATAACAAAACAAACCGCTGACTGAATATAGTTGAACAGATGCCCGCGGGTGCAACGGTGAATGGCTCGGTTGGCCGAGCGGAGATCGCGGGGTCAAACCCCAACAAATTTTTGTTAAAACCAACCAACTCGACCGCCGAAGACCTGAGAACATGTGTCAGGTTCTTATTCGCCCACAAAGCCGACTCAGCTAACTGTATGTTGACTGGTCTGCTGACTGTATTTCCTGCGTGTCACTAACTGTGCCGCCTAGTTGTTTGCCACGTGTGATGCCACGTCAGGGTACAGAGAGCCACGTCGTCGGTACGGACAGACACGTGTCAACACATGATTGGTCCGTACAGCTGAGTCACTTTCCACGTGTCAGGTCAGAATTCGCCCATGTGTAATCCGTACAATACGGACTGCCACGTCAGCATGATGACATCATCATCTGTACCCTCAAGTCAACCAAACTTTGACTGCTTCTAACTCGAGCATACGACGTCAGATTTCGACGAAACGAACGCCATCAGAATCGTCTCGATGAGCTCTTTGCGATGACGCTGATTCCATCAATTTCTGAGATGATCTTTTTTTCACCTTTTGGATGCCCCTAAGATTAATTTGACTAGCCGTAACTTGCACAAACGGAGTCCTTTTCGCCCCGTTCAAGTTGCGTTGGAATCGAGACGTCATTCTCTTTATGATGGTGCTGAATTTTGGATTATTGGGAACACTTCAATTTTCACTAAAAAATTGTCCCCCGGATCAAGGTTAATCCACAATTTATACTCTATTAAAAGTATGAAGAAAAATGGAATGCACATGCATTCAGGCACACTGCCTAGAGCTCGCTGCTCAAAATAAGGAAGGCTCACTACCTTACAATATATTTGGATTACAACAAAAATTTGAACTAAGAGGATAGCAATGCCTAATTACAGTTCCAGTTAGGCTCATTGATCAGATCCTAGACCTTCTGTCTAATTCTGCACTTCACTTTGCTCTGCTTTGATTCGCTTCACAAAAACCTTCTTTTGTAAAAGAAAAATTCACTCAACTAATCTTCTGATATTCACACACACATCTACTCTTCTCTTCACACACACTTCTGCTCTCACACTTCCTTTCAAAATGAATTACCTGAACTCATATATATATCCACTAACAAATATTTAGTCGCTTCATGTCGGCTTCAACAAAAATAAAAATATTTTTTCAAAGTCGGCTCAATCCACATTTGATATTCAATGTGTACCCATCAAAATTAGCTAATGCATGGCTGGGACCCAAAACAATATGCTCGAACACAAAAACATTTAAAAAATTACTCCTTATACATCCGCGACATGCTACATACATCAAGTCGGCCTTCATGAACAAATAAACAAAAAAATCATTTTGTCGGATCTCCTAACTTGTACACCGATTAATGCGACACCATAAAACTTAACAATAGGATAATATAGATGCTTGAAAATATTTCCTGAGATCCACAACTCAAAATGATTATCCAGTGAAGTATATAGATCAACATACTAACCACATACCCCGTTCTTCATTCTCTCTTTCGGTAATACTCTGTTCTTCACTCTGCCTACTGGTATGAACAAATTCTAATTTGCGGACCGAAATAATGACTTAGGTTGCCATCAATGACAATGATAGAAGCCATATGCCAATAGAAATTAGTTGAAAGTGCTAATTTCAAGGTTGATGAAGACATAGTTAGACCATCCAGAACCTGTGGATATGATTCAGATGATCAAAATAATAGTTCAGTTCAGACTCAGAATCAAGTGCAGATCATTCCAAAGGAAGAAACTAGAGAAAGTGCAGATGTGAGAACACAAGAGCCTGAATTTCAAGAACATCCTAAGACTACAAGGTATATAAGACTAAATCATTCAGAAGATCAAATTATATGTGATAAGAACAAAAGTGTTCAAACTAGGAGAAGAATTACAGAAGAATGTTGTTTGATCTCAAAGACTGAGCCTAATAGTGTTAATGAAGCATGAAAAAATGAACATTGGATGGAAGCAATGAAAGAAGAGCTACAGAAAATTGAGAAGAATGATACATGGATTCTTGTTCCTAGACCTAAGGACAAAAATTTAATTGGAACTAAATGGGTCTTTCGAACAAACTGAATGAGCAAGGTGAAGTTGTTAGAAACAAAGCAAGACTTGTGTGTAAAGAATATTCTCAGATGGAAGGAATTGACTTTGAAGAAATTTTTTCTCTTGTTGCTAGGATTGAAGCTGTGATATTATTTCTTGGTTATGTTGCTTACAAAAATTTTAAGGTTTATCAGATGGATGTCAAGTCAGCTTTTCTAAATGGTGAACTAGAAGAAGAAGTGTATATTGAGCAACCTAATGGATTTCAATTGACTAATCAGGAAGACATTGTTTTTCGATTGAAGAAAGCATTGTATAGACTTAAGCAAGCCCCAAGAGCATGGTATGCCAGATTGGATAAGTATTTGTTGAAACTTGGATTTAATACAGGAACTGCTCATAGTAATTTGTATTTCAAGATTGATCATGGTAAAGATTTGATTGTTGAAGTCTTTGTTGATGATATCATTTTTGGAGGAGATGATAGTTTGTGCATGAAGTTCGTTGATGAGATGTAGAGTGAGTTTTAGATGTCTATGATTAAAGAAATGAAATTCTTTCTGGGATTGCAAATTACATAGCTAGATAGAGGAATCTTTATATCTGAGTCCAAGTATGTGAAATAATTTCTAAAGAAGTTTGGTATGGAAGATTCAAAGCTAGTTGGTACACCTATGGTGACTAGATGTAAGTTGACTCAAGATGATGATTATCCTAAATCAAATCAGACTAGATACAGATCCATGATTGGTGGATTGCTCTATTTGACTCAAACTAGACCTGATATCATGAATGTTGTATGCATTGTTGCAATATTTCAATTTGATCCTAAGGAATCTCATGTGATAGCTATGAAGAGGATTTTCAAATACTTGAAGGGAATAGTTGATTTTGGCCTATGGTATCCTAAAGAAGATGACCTTACTTTGAGTACCTTTACTGATGTTGATTGGGCAGGAGATGTGGATAATAGAAAGAATACTGGAGTGGTGGTGCATTTTTCTTGGGAAAGAAGATGATTTCATGGTTAAGTAAGAAGTAGAATGCCATTTCCTTATGTATTGCAGAGGCAGAATACATTGTTGTTGCTAACAATTGTACTCAAGTATTGTGGATGAAGCAGATATTGAAAGATATCAAATTTGTGTATGATGAACCTATTTCTATATTATGTGATAATTCAAGTGCAATTAACATTTCTAAGAATCTGGTGTTGCATTCAAAGACCAAGCATATATCTATCAAGTTTCACTTTTTGAGAGAGAAGGTGAGTGAAAAGGAAGTTAGATTGGAGTATGTGCCCACTAAGGAATAGATTGCAGATATCTTAACCAAGCCTTTACCTAAGGATACTTTTGAGTATCTCAAAGGGAAGCTAGGGGTGATTACCCCTCCTAATCAGAATTAAGATGCATTGACTTGCATCAGTCTGTGTATTTCATAGTCATATCTTGATTTGGATTGATGTTGTGGTGGTTGCTACTCAGGGGGAGTAGTCAGATGTTCATATGTGTGGTTCAGAACTTGTGTGGAAAAAGATAATGTGTATCTTTTTCATTGATGTCAAAGGGGGAGAAGAGTCATGTGAAAAACTTGGTAGGGAGAAGAGTCATGTGAAAGAGTTGAGGAGAAAAGAGTCAAAACCTAAGGGGAGAAAGTTGCGTTGATGGTTTTTCACACCATGTGTTGTCATCAATGCCAAAGGGGGAGATTTTTGGATGTTTCTAATATGTGGTTGTCATTGATGTCAACACTATTAGCATTAATGTCTTTAAGGTTGTATATGTCAAGGATATTGAGAAAATTGTAATAAAATATGTTACAGGTTGTCAGTGGTGAAGTGGAGTTCATGCTTGATGGCTAGCTAAGTATATTGATGATAAGAGGTTGTGGATTAAAGGGTTTGTTTTCAAGTATATCTAGTTTATCCATGTGAATTTTTAGAGATCCGCATGAAGATTTGATCAAGTTATGAGTATTTTTGTTCTGACAGTTGTTTAGTTGTTCTAGTTGGTGTTCCTGAAAGAAGATGATGTGATTCTAGTAACTTGAGTTGTGGATGCTTCTATGGTGATTCATGATGCTTTTGGATGTTTCTAGATCATTCTCTATCTGTATTGTTGGTCCACATTGATCTTTGTGCTCGCGATTGGTGATTTTCTTTTGTGAGTCATGTTTTTCATGTTCTTGGTCGATAGGGTGATTGTAGCATGTTGTGGATCTTCGAAGAATAATTTTTGAAGGTGTTTCATGTTCCAGGACTTTTTTTTGGGTCCTTACTATGTTGTGGCTGACTTTGGTTGATTCGCATTGTAAATTTTTTATTGATTTGAGCCAACAGTTTGTACATGTTTTATATTTTGTTGAAGCCTACATGGAGATGATGTTATTCCTAGTTGCGGATATATATAAGTGATTGTTTCTATCATTTGAAGGCATGTGATGTGAAGTGTGTGAGTCCTGTGTGTGAATAATGTTCTAATCATTTGAAGGTAGAAGTGAAGTGTGAAGAAGAGTGAGCAGATGAAAGTGTGCTTAATCAGAATTGTAATCAGGGATTAGCATATGTTATTCTCTCAATTCAAATCTTGTGGATGTAATCTGAATCTTTCTATAAGACAGTGAGTCTTCCTTGGGAAATAAGCCTTTTGTATTTGAGCAGTTTGCTCTAGGAAGTGTTCTTGAATGCATGTGCATTCCCCATTTACAATTCTTTTATACTTTTAATAGGGTATAATCTTGTGGACTAATCTCCACCGTTGTTTTTCCCCTAACAGGGTTTCCATGTAAAAATCTTGGTGCTATGTGTGTTTTTGATGTGGTGATGATTTATGCTTTCATGTTTATTTATCAAATCTAAGAATAATTTTATTAAGTATAATTTATGTGACAACTGATTCAACCCCCCCTCTGAGTTGTTTGCCCTTGTGTTGCCAACATTTTATATAATATATTTCCATGAGTTCTCATTTGTCTCCAAAAAATTTTACCAGGAAGGTTATCTAAGACATCTATTTCAATTGTAAAAAACATTTTCATTTTCATTCATACAAGGGATTTCATTTTCATTTTCAACCATACAAGGGATTTCATTATCATTTTCATCAATACAAGGGATTTCATTCTCATTTTCATCAATACAAGGGTTTTGATTCTCATTTTCATTCATACAAGAGATTTAATTCTTATTTTGTGTTTCCACTATGTCACTAGTATAATGTATATCATTATTGGTATATTCAAATTCATTTAAATAGTTAATATCAATATCATCAAAATGTTGGTTTGAAGACATACCTGGATTTGTTTGAATAGTTACATTTTCCATATCATTGAAGGTGGATTTGAAGACATACTCGAAGTTGTTTGCATAGTCACTATTTTCATATCATTCAAAGCTAAATTTTAAGACATAGTTGAGTTTATCTTTATAATCACATTTTCTCAAAATTAATGTTGATGATTCTACTCAAGGAAATCTTGGTGATGTTGGGATAAGAGAAGTTGGTTGTGATAGTAATGGGTCCATGTAGTTTTTCTTCTCCATGCATATATGTGAGTGCATTCTAACAATCAAATGGAGGCTAGTGCTATTATCAAGGCTCTAGAGAGAGCTTGTGAGTTGGGTTGGATGGAAGTGATTTTTGATACAAATTCCATGATTTTGGTCTTTATGCTCAATAAGAGCTCGATTTCTAGGACTCTTCATGGAGAATAGTTTTAATTGTGAAGCAAATTATCCAGCTTGCTTCATATTTTGAAACCATCTTGTTTGTTCACATCCCCAGGGAATGGAACAAGTTTGTTGATTGCCTAAATAAATGGACCTCTAAAGGTAGAAGGGCATGGAATGTGGTAGAATGGAGATAGTTGGATCAGGACAAAAGCCAAACTTTGTCTAGGTATCTTCATGAGGATCAAAAGGTGTAGCCTTGTGTTAAGGCTAGATAGTTTCCTTTTTGGCTTGTTTTGGATTCTAGTTCATCTTTGCATGGATTTGTTTTGGATTTTGATGGTGGTGTATTTTGCGATGCCTATGGTCATCTGTGCATCTTGTGTTGTACTTGACAATTCTTTCTTGAATTAAAAAAAATTCACCCCTTTTTCAAAAAACTCTATAATCTCATTTTCTTCCATATTCACCATTTCCACATTTGCATCATCTAAATTCATCCCATCCTTCATGGTCTCCTTTTCAAGATTCATGGAATTAGATGCTTCAATAATTTTCATTTAACGAATCCTTGTTCTTCTATCTCTTTGTTGTTTTGCCTCCATCTCTTTATTTGTTTCAATTTCTTCAATTTTCATTAACTTCCTACATTTTTTCTTTGCCTTTGCTTTGATCCCATGATTACTAAACCCTCTTTGATAAAAAAAACAAATGATATTTAACCTATTTTCAGATTTCTATCTCCTTGAAATATTGAAATAAAACTATATGCAGATCCTTTGTTCTATAAACTCTAAAGTACAAATAAATATGAATTATCGAAAACCCTTTTTCTTTTTCTTTTTTGAGAAAAGTCCTTGTACTTGATTTGACTTCAAAATAATCAACTTATGATTATCTCCTTCAAAAATTGAATAGAATATGACCTGTCAAGAGATTGCACAAGACAGGTTGAAGAACGATGGCTCTGCGCGGCGACTGGTTGAGAGCTAGGGCCCGCGTGCCCTAGCTCTTCATTTTCTGCATTCTGGCTGTGCTCAGCGGCTTCCGTGGTGGTGCTTTCTCAGGGGGGTGCGTGCTTTTGGTCAGGGGTGCGTGGGTTGGACTGGGGTTCGGCCTTTCTTTTGCTTGTGGGCAAACGTTGCTGCTGTGTTTTTTTCTGCGCTCGGCATTTCCTTGGCGGGTGTCTTCTGCGTTCTGAGATTGTGGATCTTGTGCCCGGTTTCTCTCCTTTTGGTGGGGTATTGCTATTCGGTCCATGGAGACTCTGCTGAGGAGATCCCTTCGTGGGTTCCCGTGTGGGTTCGTTTGCCGAGGCTTCCTTTGGAATTCTGGAGGGAGGATATTCTTCACTCAATCTCGTTGCTTCTTGGAAAACCTGTGGGATCGGCTTCCCAAACTCAAGATCGTAAGGTAATATCTTTTGCTCGCATTTGTGTTGAAGTTGATTTAAATAATCCATTACTAGACTCTATGGAAATTCATCTGGGATCTTCTTCTTGGATCCAACAGCTGGATTATGAAACCCTACCCTTTAGATGCAGAATTTGCCATGAATATGGACATTTACACCGCAAATGCCCTAGATTTAGACCCTCCCCCTTAGCTGCTTCTGGGCCTCCCAAGGGGGACAAGGGAAAGGCTCCAATGTCTTATGAACCTGTGGATAATGAGGGTTTTATTCTGGTCAAGTCCCATAACAAAGGCAAGGGCAGGAAGAGATCTTGGATGGATAGGCAGAATGAAGGCAACTTTAACAGGTTTGAGGTTCTTGATGATTTGACCCAGGAGGAGGGTATTCCAGTTGAGCTCTCTTCTGGGGCTAAGGGTCTGCAAGATGCTCAGGATGATGATGCAAGGAAAGAGGATCAAATTCTATCTCCAGAGGTTCATCAGAAGGATTAGAAGGCTATGGACTCTTCGGCTCATGCTCAGGATTTCGGGATTCTGCAGGAGTCACAGACTCCGAAGGACTCTGTTGCGGTGGTTCCTGATCCCCCTGCTCCTAAGGGGGCTTCAGATCCTGTGAGGGGTAATAAAGCTCCTCCTACATTAGGCTTACATCAGAAATCCTTTAAAAAGGGGCCTCTTGATAAACCGTCAAAGAGTGGAAGGAAGACTGATCAAGAGAAGGTTAAGCTTATGGGTGATACTTTGGTTGAGTCTGGGTCTGTGAAGCCCATTGATTCCCATTTCTCCCACCCCCATAAATGATTGTTTTATCTTGGAATGTAAGGGGGTTGAATAGCATCCCTAGACAAAAGGTTGTTCGCAGATTAATTGAATCTCAGTTACCGGATGTTGTCTTTATCTAGGAAACTAAGCTTACTATTCATGGGCTTGCTAATTGTGCTTCACGTATCTGGACTCAAGGCAATTGGCAGGGGGTAGGTGCTTTGAATAGTGCAGGGGGTGTGGCTTGCTTCTGGAACCCGAGGAAAGTTTCCCCCTTATGCTGGATGTCTAGTCGGTCTTCCATTTCTCTGATTGCTTCTAGTTTTGTCACTGGAGAAAGGTTTCTCTTATCCAATATTTATGCTCCTACGGATCTTTCAGGTAAGTTAAATCTCTGGGCTCACATTCGTTTCATCCGAGCCTTGGACCCGTTTCTCCCATGGATTATGGCTGGTGATTTTAATGTTGTTACTTGCTTAGATGAAAAACGTGGTGGGTTAGCCAGGTTGGACCCCTCTGCTAATCTTCTCAGGGATATGATTGGTTTCTTGAATCTCATTGATGTGAAGCCTTCCAATGGTGTCTTTACCTGGAATAATAGGAGATGTGGTGTGGAGGCTATCTCTGAAAGGCTTGATAGATTTCTTGTTTCCTGTTATTGGTTGAATAGTAGGTTGACGACCAGCTCTGAAATTCTTGATTGGAGGGGCTCTGATCATTGGCCCATAAAGCTTTCTGTCACTGCTTATGGTGTCACCAAAAATCCCTCCTTCAAATTCCAATTGATGTGGTTAAGAGATCCTTCTCTCCAGGAGCTTATGATGGATTGGTGGCATGAGGGGATGCCTGCTCATGGGATAGCCATGTTCACTTTTAGCAAGCGGCTTCAACATGTGAAGTTCAGACTTAAGAGATGGAATAAACAATGTTTTGGGAACCTTCAAGCTCAGAAGATGGCTGCCCAGTCCAAGTTGGATACTATCACTCGTCAGATTCGGGACCAGGGGTTGACCTCTGCCCTTAGTATGGCTGAGTCCTTGGCTCTGAAGGGTTTAGAAGAGTGGGAACTTCGGGAAGAGATCTTCTGGAAGCAAAAATCTCGTATTGATTGGCTCCAGGAGGGGGACAGGAACACTGCTTTCTTTCATAATTCTGTGAAGGCTCGAAGACAAGGAAATTCTATCTCCTCTCTTGTTTCGCAGGATGGGGCTCAACTCTCGTCCTATGCTGATATTTCCAGGGAGGCAGTCAATTATTTTTCAAACCTCTTTTCTAGGGAGAATCTTGCTGCCCGGGCTGAGGAGCAGGCCATCATGGATTGTATTCCCCGCCTGGTCTCTTCTGAGATGAATGGGACTCTCTTATGTCCTATCTTGTTACCTGAGTTGGAGAAAGTGGTTTTTAATATGAAAAAAGGTAAGGCGCCTGGTCCAGATGGGTTTCCAATTGAGTTTTTTCAAGAATTCTGGGAAATTATAAAGTTTGATCTCCTTGAGGTGGTTCAGGAATCTCTTAGGAACAAATAGATGCTCAAGTCTATGAATTCTACCTTCTTGGCCCTCATACCTAAGTTGGAAGGAGCTAACCAGTTAGCTCAATTCAGGCCTATTGCGTTATGCAACGTTGTTTACAAGATCATCACCAAATTGATTGCGGAGAGACTCAAACCACTCCTTGGTTCTTTGATCTCGGCTGAGCAGGGTGGTTTTGTTGAAGGGAGACAAATTTTGGATGGGGTTGTTATAGCCATGGAAGCTGTTCATTCTATGGCTAACTCTAAGGAGAAGGCTATGTTTATTAAACTTGACATGTCTAAAGCTTATGATCGGGTGAGCTGGGAATTCTTACAGAAAACTCTCTTGGCTTTTGGCTTTGCTGAGGAATGGGTGAACTGGGTTCTTAGTTGTGTGACCTCTACCTCTTTCTCTGTTCTCATTAATGGGGAACCTTCAGATTTGTTTAGTGCTTCTCGGGGTCTCCGGCAAGGGGATCCTTTATCCCCTTACTTATTCATTATCATGGCTGAGGGTCTTGGTAGATTTATTAAATCTCAGGTGAGACAGGGTCTTATCCATGGTTGGAGCTGGAACAACCTTCTCCCTTCCTTCTCTCATCTTCAGTTTGTGGATGATACTGGGCTAATGGGCTTGGCTAGAATTAGCGAGGCGGTGAACTTCAGGAGAGCCTTAGACATCTATCTGAAGGCTTCTGGTCAGCATATTAATGATGATAAATCTTCCATTTACTTCTTTAATACTCCTCAGCTTATTCAGAACAGGATTGCTAGGATCCTTAGATTTCAGATCGGTTCTCTTCCCCTGATGTACCTTGGGATCCCTTTGGCTTTGGGAGGACAGCGGAGAGATTATTGGCAGGGTATTTTGGATAAATTTCGAAGTAGAGTTAGCCATTGGACTCACAGATGGCTCTCTTCTGCTGGGAGAGTGATTCTTCTTAAGACTGTGGTGCAGTCTCTCCCCATTTATAGGTGTTGTGTGCAGGTTCCCCCGTCCACTTTTGTGCGGGAATTTGATGCTTTGTCTCGACAATTTCTATGGTCTGGCAACCTTCTCTCCTCAAAGTGGAGCTTGGTCAAGTGGGAGTCTGTTTGCAGGCCAAAGCATGCTGGGGGCCTTGGTCTTAGGTCTATGGCTCTGGTTGTCACTGCCTTGGTGGCCAAGCTGTACTGGAGGTGGTGTAACAATCTTGATCAGGATTGGGCTAAGATTCTAGCCCACAAGTATCTTCCTAGTGCTGATTGCCTCGATGTGCTGCGTCTTCCTTTGTTGGGTAAAGGTTCTTGTATTTGGGACACCCTTAAGAAGGGTGCCCAGTTGATTAAGGAAGGCCTCTTTTGGATCTGTAATAGAGGCTCTGATGTTTTATTTTGGCAGGACTCTTGGGATGGCCACCCTCCCATTCTCTCTAGTTTTCCTCAGCTTCTGCCTCTTTTCCATATTTTTTCTGAGGCCGGTTGGATTAAGGTGGAGCATTTCAAAACTGTCAAGCGTATTGGGCAGGTGGTGGTGGCTTGCTGGAAGGACCCACAGGAGTGGCCCATGGGTGGTTCGGATGAGGATCGTGTTGTTCTTTCTAGAGTTTTGGAGGCTCGGCTTTGCAGCTCCCTTAATGGGAGGGATGTTCTGGCTTGGAACCCTAGTCCAAAAGGTAAATTTATTGTTGCCCAAGGCTATGCTATGTTGGACAGGAACTTATATGGTCCTGCTGAAGTGCACTGGTGGAAGAAGGTCTGGGACAACTTCTCTTGGCCCAAATGCAATTTTTTCTTATGGTTGGTTGCCCAGGGGAAGTGCCTCACTTGGGAGAATATTAGCAAACGTGGCTTTCAGGGACCCTCTATTTGCCTTCTTTGTTCTCATAGTGAGGAGTGTACCTCCCACTTGTTTTTTCTTTGCCCTTACTCTAGGGAGTTATGGCACAGATGGTGGGAGGCTTGGCATCATGGGTGTATTCATGCTACATCCTTGATTGACTTCTGGGAAAGTTTGGGCAGACCACCAACAAAGACTCCTTTCCTTCAGGTGGCCTAGTCTATTGGGCCTATTTTCATTCTTTGGAACCTTTGGTTGGAGAGGAACCGTAGAGTTTTTTGTGGCTCCAATCTGGGAATTCTTCAATTGTGGCAAAAGATAATTAGCAGGCTTCAGGAGTCTATTTCGGCTAAGTGTGACAGGTCTGAAAATCTTGATCCTGGTGATCTTGATATTGTGCGGAATTTGAGCTTGGGGGATAGTAACCGGGGTTGTTTTGCTGGCAGAAGGCCCCGTCAGGTTCGGCAACGGGTTTGTCATGATGGGAAGTGGATGCCTCCCCCGGTGGGGGTCCTAAAGATTAATACTGATGGTTCTTCTCGTGGGAACCCTGGTCATGCTGGTGTGGGGGGTATTGGTAGAGGTAATGATGGTGGTGTGGTTTTTGTCTTCTCTAGTTACAAAGGGCATCAGTCTAATAATCTGATGGAGGCCCTGGCTATTAAGATTGATGTTGAGCGTGGATGCTCTTTAGGATGGAGGAGGATCATCTGTGAGTCAGATTCTCAGATTGTTGTGGATTTGCTGAACAATCAAAGGTGGGATGATGTTAGTTGGCAATTGGCTTCTGTGGGCAGACAAATTTTGAGTCTTGGCAGCTCCTTGGATTCTGTCTCCTTTTGTCATATCCCTAGAGAGTGGAACAAAGTTTCCGATTGTTTGGCGAAGTGGGCCTCTGAGAATGTGGATGGCTGGGATATCAGTGGAAAGGATGAGCTTTCTCCTAATTATCTTGAGACCCTTGAGAGGTTATTAGTGGAGGACATGAATAGGTAGTGTTGTTGCTGGTTGGTTTGGTGGTGGTCTGTTCTGGTGGGCCTTTGGCCTTTGCTTTGTACTATGATTCTAATTGAATAAAAAATTTACCCCTTTTTTTTAAAAGAGATTGCACAAGACAAAATTGAATAAAAAATCACAAAAAATATTGTTGTTGGTTCATATTGTAGAAAGAGAATGTTGAAGAAAAATGTGGTAAGTCATTTTAAAATGGGTACTTGTTATTTAAAGTTTGAATTATCGGGCCACTTTTTTCTTTGGTTTTGGGTTCGAGAAAGGTTTGGTAACCCAACCCTTACCCTTTCTCCTACAACTAAAAAACTAAGGCAATGTCAAGAGAAATAGTTGACTTTGGCAATATAACTAATGGGGTTTTTTTCAAAATTGATTTATGAAATTAAAACCCATTAGAGATCACGATGTCTATTTTTCAAATATGTAGTTTTATTTTATGGTTGGATTATGTTTTCTATTTTTAATTAATTTCTAAGTAAACTAGTCCATAAACTTGAAATGTCGGGCTTTTTTAGTTTTTTACTAACTTTTAATCTTCTTTTTTTTATAAAAAAAATTATATGACATAAAAAATTATCTAAAAAATTAAAAATAAATAAAAAATGATTAGTTTAGGTCAAATTATGGTGTTTGTACATGTTGGTTTTCAAAAACAACAATTATGGCCAATAAAAAATTAGTTAAAAAAATATTTAGAAAAAATTATAAAAAAATATCCTCATCAATATTCAGCTTGTTACACATCTTTCCCCAAAAGGAATTAAAAAATTACTTTTATTTAGGTCAAATTATGGAGTGCGTACACGTGCATGGTATGGTCTAAAAATTGACTTTTAAAGTGGTTTTTATACATGCCTATTAAAATTTAATTTCTATCATCTAGGTATTGAAACTGTTTAACATGGAAAATGCCAAAGTTGTTCGCACACCTTTTCCTAGTCATTTTGTATTGACTAAGGAGATATGTTCAAATACATAAGAGGATGAAGAAAAAATGTTCAAGATTCTATATTCTTCAAATTTTGGTAGTTTAATGTTTTCCATGGTATGTATGAGGCTAGATATTGCACATGTTGTTGGAGTTGTGAGCAGGTATATGAGTAATTGTGAAATTATGAAACATTAGAATTATGTGAAATGGATTCTCCAATATTTGAGAGGGACTGCAAATAAACATTTATGTTTTGGGGGCTCAACCACTATTTTACAAGGTTATGTTGACTTTGATTTAGTGGCTAATATTGATACAAGGTGAAGCACTACAAGTTATGTGTTTACTGTTGGTGGGACAATGATTAGTTGGATTTAAAGGCTGCAAAAGGTTGTTGCCTTATCAACCACAGAGGAAAAATATGTTGTTGCAATTGAAGAAAGAAAGGAGATGATTTGGTTGCTATTTTTTTAGAGGAATTGGGCAAGAAGCAAGCTAATTATTATTTATTTATGGAAAGCAAAAGTTCTATTCATCTTGCCAATAATTTTTCCCTACATTTAAAAACAAAACACATACAATTGAGATATCATTTCATACAATTAATGTTAGAGGATGGACAGTTGAAGTTGGAGAAGATTCATAGAAGTAAAAATCTAGCAAACATGTTTACAAAGGCAATAACATGAGAGAAGTTGATTTTATCTTCAACTTTCGTTGCTCTTCAAGATTAAAATTGAATGAAATGAAAACAAACTATGTCTAGGGGTGTAAATTCCAATGGTAGCTATAGGGGTAGCAGTGCTACGAGATCAATCTCCAAGTGGGATATTATTGGTATGTGTAGCCTAATCATGCTCCAGGTTAATATTTTGGCCACTTTTCCCAAAATGGTTTCACTCCAAATTAATTAATGAGGGAGTGAAAATTCAATTGTGAATTCCCATGGGGCGGGGGCCCTAGCTCAGTTGGCTAAGTAATTCCGTTGCGGCTCTGCTGGTCACGAGTTCTAGTCTCCTCCGTCCCGTGGTACCGGAGGGCGTGTCGCGCCAGCGCCGCCGGACACGTTAAAAAGTTTACTAGGCGCACTGCAGTTTATAGGGGGTTGTGCTACCCGATTCCTGCAGTCTAAAAAAAAAAAAAAAATTGTGAATTCCCATTGAAATTCAATTAAAATAGTTTGGAAACTACTCGCAATAATCAACAATTTCTTATTTTGGGCGCGTGAGGAGTTGAAAAGTCACATGAGAATGAGTAATTTGTAGCAAGACAACATGCAGATTAAGAAATAAATTGTCATGCATGGAAAAGGTGAGAAGTCACAGTTTGGTGATGAGAACATGCAACAACACGTGAGGAATTTTGAGTACAATTTTGGAGTTGCACATACCAACATATTGCTACAGGTTAATGAAATTGTATTTTACTGGAATTTTAATTAAAACTGGAATGGTTTTTGTTTGTGGATGTTGCCCAAAGGGTGAACCACAAAAAAAATCTTGTGCTTCTATGAATTTTTCTCTTTGTTCTATCACTTAATCTACATTATAATTATTTAATTTGATTATTTTATTGTTCCAATCCTACCTGAGATCCCCAACATTTCCAAAATAGCCTTTACACTCCATGTTGCAAAATTTTCACTTAACTTTTAACATTTCTACTTTTTGTTATTTATTTCCTATGTAACTTTAGATATTCTTTGTAGGGAAGCATTGGAACTTTGTATCACAACATGTTTGCTTGATTTTTAACATTTGTGTCTAATTAGTGACATTTGCACTTTATGGGTTCGCAAATATTTTTAACTTAGTTTTTGTATGGTTTCTTTTTTAAGCCAACACTTACAAGGATATGTATGTTGAATGTGGCTTTTGTAGGGGATTTTACTATTAGTTAATGCTTCATAGGTTCATTTGCTATCTATGGTTTTTAAAAAAAAAAATCATTCTAGCTATAGTTCTTGCATAAGTCTCTTGTTAGCTAGGGTTTTATGGGGCATTTTTCCACTAACTAGTGACTTTATTATGGTTTTATAATTAGGGTTTGTAAGAATTTTTCTTCTAATCATGGTTTTAAAGGAGAATCAATATTTCTAATTAATATTTAGCATTTTTATTTGATCTTTGGTATTTCTACTAAATTGCCTATGATTACGTGTTTCCTAACAAGTTTTCTACTAGTTGATGTTTGTGTTCCATGTATTAATTTTTTTATAATCTTTGGTATTTATGCCAAATTCGTAGTGTTTTTTTTTATTTTTAACAATTTATTTTACAAATTGACACTTGTATTTAATTAGCAAGATTTTTTGCTAATGTTCAATATTTTCATTTGTATTTCAATATTTCTACCATGTGTCTAATATTTTCTATATTTTGTTAACTTTAACCCACTTACCATTGATTTTCAAGGCTTATATTGGGTTTTTATACTATTTTAACATTTTTTGTGTTGGTATATTTGTCCATGACCTAGATCTTGTAAATTACTAATGTTGTGGTTTTGTAGGATTGCTTGCTAAATTTGATTCCCAAACCTTAATCACACAATTATTTAAGGGCTTTAATTTTTATTTTTGGTCATATTTTTTGTGTTTGTGTAAGTTTTTTATGCTCTCCTCTCATGCCTTAGGGTGGTCTTGAGGGTTACAATGAACTTAATTTCCTTGTGTGTATGTTCGTGTTTAGTTTGTGCAACCTCTCCTCTCGAGTCTTAGGGTGATCTTGAGGATTAAAATTGGTTTTTCACTTGTGTATCCCAATGATAGTTTTCTATTTAATTCCCTTGCACATTCTTGTGATCCTAGGAATCAAAATCATCTACTTTTCTTTTCTTTTTTAGGGGCCAGAGTGACCTTACAAGTGATATCCAAGCATAAAACCAAATGTATATTCTAGTAAGGTATACAAATTTGAAGTTGGAAATTTTATTATTGGTTAAGAAGTTGTGTATTTTAACCACACTATGAAGTGATTTGGCTTCATTCACCAATACCTAGGTCTTAGATATTACTCCTTAGAGTTGGAATTTTCATTTTTGGTGAAGCTCTAGTCAAAGGGTGTGGAGTGAAGTGAGTAAATTTGACCCCATCCACACACACCTTAGACAATATTCTCTAATTCCATGTGTTTTGGCATCAAATACTATTGAGGACTCCCTAGCATGCCTTAGTATGCCTTGTCTAGCCTAGCACAAGAAGCCATCAACCATTTGTAACTTGTGATGCACCTATAAGCAATTAGCCTCAAGAAGTTACTCATTGCTTACCTTTTTGTATATTGGTGGAATCATAAACCAAAACACCCCTATTTAAGTATATTAGGTAGTTATTATGCTCTCTTTATCTTTCATTATGTGTAAACCATATTAAACCAAACACTCGCATATAATGTCCTAAATTCAAAAAAAATAAAAAGAGAAGAGCCCAAGGTACACCTTTATATAACCTATAATTAGATGTCAAGCCAAATTAAACATGGAATTTGATGAATATAACTCCTTTCTCCTAGGACAACCATTTGTCCAATATCCTTATGTTGGATAACCTTCTCACCAAAGGATACATGATAGTGATAGTAATAGTCATATCCTCTCCAATCAAAGTGAATAATCCTAGGATTACCATGAATTCTTTGAATTTGAACAAGGATGCACCCTTGTAGATTGGTTCATATGAAAAAACAAGGATGGCATACTTAGACACCTCATAGAATCAAGTACTAAGTTACCTTAAAATTATAATCTTGAGAACTTGAGCAATGCCATGAGCATTAAACCATCAAATCATGACAACCATGTGGATCAAGAACCCCCAGTAAAAACCATGTGGAACAATAATGACAATTTAAAAAATCCTCTAGTCACAAAAAATAAATCCTTACAACATGATCCTCCAACTCAAAAACATGACAAGGATTTTATCATCCAAAATTTTGTGGAAAAGTTATCAACCAAATAAAAGTAATCCAAATAACCCAATCAACAAAATCAAAGCCACACAACTAATCAAACTTATCAACATCAACCATCCAACTTCCTCACACCACCGCCCCCTCTAAGCACACCATTTGACAAAGAGTGAAAAACCATTAAGGATTCCATAAAGGGTTTAAAAGAAGGAATAAGAATAAAAATAAGGCATATAAATTTGAAGAATTATTTTTGTACCCCTTTGATACAAAACTCTCACAATTCCCCTTTCCTTGTTATTTTGAGATACTTAATTTTGAAAACTACAAAGGAAAGGGAGATCTAAGAAACCACATGAAAGAATTTTACATGGCATGAAAAAAGGTTACCTTTGAGGATGTGTACATAAAGAGGTTATTCCCTCAAATTTTGGGAGGAAAATAATTAGAATGGTTCTTACACCTCCCTAATCAATCAAATAATGCATTTGCAAACTTAGTGGAGAAGTTTTTGAAACACTTTTGTCATAAAATAGACCATGAAATAATCATGATTGATCTCTACAATATAAATTAATAAAATATGAAAAAAAATTCCTCCTTCCTAAAAGTATAGTGAAGCATATAAATTATATCTCTATAGTCCATCCATGAAAAATAATAGTCTATATCTTCACAAAATTATGAAATGGTATTTCATTTATAATTTTATTGTGTTGCTCCTTTGGATGAACATTGAGAAAGGAGTGAAATTTGGAAAATCCCTTGTATCTAAAGTGTTGGTAAAGATATTTTCTAGAGACCAAAATCAATCAAAAAACCTAAATTATTTAGAAAGAAAAAAACATAATCATTCATGGGGTTATGGAACCAAAGAATGTCTAAGCTATACAAAACCCTACTAATGTGACTATCCCTAAGCTATACAAAACCCTACTAATGTGACTATCCCATTTGGATAAATTAAACAAGAAGTGAAAAAGATAAAATACATGTCCTTGGGGAAGCTATTGGAGGTAGTGTTTGACAATTTAGTAAAATCCAACATGATAACCTTCCCACTCATTAAGCCATTTGATGATAGAAATCCTAAACCAACATAGTACATTGAGGGTGAATATTTTAGTTATCAAAATATTTACAAAATATTTAAGTTCATGCTACTAGTAAGTGCATGAAGTTAAAGAACTATATCCAAGACTTGATTCATCACATGGACATTGAGATAGAAGGGGACACATCATCATCACAAAATAAGAAAATGAGGATATATCAAGACCATTTCCTAAGCATGATTAATTATGCCCCTCATCCAAACAAAGTCAAAGCCAAGATATTCATACACATAGCATCCATTACAATAAAACCCCACATAGTGATGATTTTATTATTGGAGATATCAACAAACCAATGAAAAAATTAATAGTATTAAAATTAAATCCTCTAACTATTTTCTTACCACAAGGAATTTTAGGATTGGTATCCAAGGGCCTCCTCCGCCCGCTTCCAAAGGCCAGTATAACCTTACTGAACATCTTGAAAAACCTCTAGCACATATATCAATCATGGAACTTCTAAAAATACCCAATGATCATAGGGACATATTGAATGAAGTATTACAAGATTCAAGAGTCCCAAAAATATTGATACACCATAATTTTATGTGCTCATGGGATATTATTCATCAAGTTACTTTATTACATTTATCCAAAAGGGCATGCCCTTCTTTGACCCATCTCATAACAACCCCTACACATTGATGCATTCATTTACAAACACAAAATCAAAAGAGTGCTTATAAATAATGGATCTCTCTTAAATATTTACACTTTAATGTTAGTGAAACATCTTGGATACTAAAAAGGCCTTATATTTATAGGTTGTCACCATCAAGGCATTTGATGATGTAGAGCATGAGATGGAAGGAATCATACATCTACTGGTCAATTTTTTTACCTATAATGCAACAAACTCTATGTGTCACATAATTAATCTTGATTTTGAAATGAAGGTATGCATAAATTATCCTTACACAAATCTAATGAGGAGAGTATTATAAAAATTCTTAAATATTTTCAGCTACAAAAATTAGAAATAAGAAATATACCATAACTAGATGTATTTTATAAAAACCCTTTCGAGAGAAGAACCCACACTCTAAATCATTCCAATATATTAATCAATAAACCAATGTAATATAGTACACTTGTAAATAAATCTATTAAATGAGTATCACCATGTAAATTTGGACCAAATTTGGCAACACAATAGTACCTACAAATCAACCAAAAAACTATATATCCAAGCACCTAATAAATAGATAAATTGAAAGCTAGAAAATAATAATGGTTTAATAAAACCATCAAAAAACCCACAATAAGTCTTATGCCCAAACTTGGTTCCAAATTCCAAAACTACCTTATTGGTCTTGCTCATCCTAGCTATTTTTAGCATATTCCTCACACACCTTACAATTGTCATACTTGTCATGTTTGACCATCCAATTTGGCGCCTTGATTTTTCCTCAATCAAAAAATAAAAAGATACTCCATGATAAGTGTACCAACCTATCATAATTCTAGTAAACATTCCAATTTAACCTCACTCTTACATGCTCTTATGCCTCATAGAATTTATCATTTGTAACTCTCTTCATGATGATTTTATACACACCACAAGATGTTGACACATAGCCAATCCATGCCACCTCAAAATGGGATGTCTAACTCCTTATTAGAAGATAAAAATCACTAAAATATAAAGTCTAGTAAGCCTCCAAGTGTGACACCAACTCTCTGAAAGAAGACAAAGTTCACTAGAAGATGAAATAGTAAGTGCATATAAAATGTATTAAAATAAACATTAGGACTACAAAGTTGAGACACCTTTTCCCAATATTATCTAACTTTTTGAACATCTTGAAAGAGAAAAATGGAAACCTTCCAACACTAAAATCTAACAATTAGGGACCGAGAGGTTCATAAAATCACTATAACATTAAAATTTATTTATGCTCATAGGATTTGTCAGAGAATCCACTGTTGGAAGTTTGGAGATGTTGAAAGCTTGAGTTGTTTGTGAGTTGCTTTGGTGTTGTCATTGATGTCAACCCCTTGTATAAAGAGAGTGTTGGAATACTGTTGTTGTTAATGATGTCAACCCCTAGCATTGGAGTTGTTGGAAGCTTGGAGTTGTTGGTGTTGCCATTGATATGTTACTTCAATATAGTTGCAAAGGTTGTTTGTCTGAATTGTGTTTGGGGAGATTTTTGAAGTGTTGCATGTTACAGATGTTGTATATGTGTTACAGAGATGTTAGTAATGTTGTTGATAAAGTTGGTTCACTTGGTTTCCAAGTGCTTTTAATAAAATTTGAATTAAAGAGAGTTCAATATAATAGAGTGGTGTTCAGTGCTTTGCTCCACATTTATGCATGATTGAATATATTCCCATATAGTTTGGAAGTAATGATAGAGGTGTTCAAAGGTGTTATATATAGAGTTTTAGGTTTTGGATCGTTCTACAGTGGAAGATGTGTTTGACAATATGTTTGTATGGTGAAACAAGGTGTCTGGGAGAAATGAGAATGCTCTACATTTCTTTGTAGTGAAGGTTCTAGTGTTGCGGATCTAGGAATATTCTTATAATGTTTTTATCTACCTTCCCTTGAAGCTTCAGGTGTTGTGGTGATTCACAAAATTATCTGTTTCAATGTGTCTAGTTTCATAAAATGAAGGTGTTCTTGAGTTTCAAGTGGTTGCAATAGTTGTGCAAAGTATTTTGATGATGTTGGAGTATATTGAGATGTTCTATGGATATTTTGGAGTGTTTTTGTGTGGTCAATGAGTTTTCTTCAGACCTTGAGAGGTGTGTTTCGAGTCACTTGTTAGTGTTAGTGCAAGTTTGGTTGACCTGGCATGCTAGCGCTAATTATAAAGAATAATTGTTGTTTGAGGAAGTGTTGAGAAGCGTGTTGGTGTACATTTGGGTCCCAATTAAGTAGTGGCATGGTTTTCCTTCACTTATTTATATTGTGGAAGTGTTTGGTGCTAACCTATTTGATGTTGCATGGTTGAGGTGTATACGTTTCCTTAAGGCTGACCTAATTGAGATTATTTTAGGTCACAAATGATATAAATGTATGGAGAATTTTTGTGTGGATTAAGAGTACTGTGTGTGGTGTGAAATATGTGAAAGTTATCAATTGTAGTGATTCTAGTGTGAGCCTTAATGCCTATGACTTCCTAATGTAGTGAGCAGAAGGTGTCTACATTTTAGTTTATTTGATGAGTTAGTGCTTCAGTGGAATTGTACCTTAAACATATGAGAGGTGTATTATTAGAAATTCAAATTAGTAGTGAGCCACCCCTTATTTTTGAAAAATTAAGGTAATATTGTAGCTTAAAACTTGTAAAACTATGAGATTGTAGATTTAATTAAGTGTTCTTTGTCACAATTCTTTGTGTATGATTAATCTATTTAGATCAATTTTACCAATTGTAGAAAGAGACAGAAGATTGTAGAAGAATAAGACAAGAAGATAGAAGTGACACAACATATACATGGAGAAACCCTTTCAAGAAAAAACTCCACCATAATCAATAGTGCTTGTATTATTTAACCTTAGAACAAGATTACAATAATATTGTATCAATCCTTGATTGATATGCTTCCTTTCGTTCAACAATCCTTCTTCACAACTTGCAATAAACTCTCATGGAACTCTCATCCACTTGCTACAATTAATAGACAGTATATGAGCATGTAAACTCATGAGAGTTGTACAATACAAGAGCATAAAGCTCCTCACAAAAATCTATGCCTAGATTAGGCAAGTAGAATTCCACAATGTAATATGAAGTCAGACCAAATTCTTCCTCAATTTAGGTGCCCCAAATTGAACACTTAACTAAACTTTGGTCAAGAAAATATCTTGCAAACTTCACCTCAAAGTTGGCACCCAAGGATGGGCCCACTTGACTAAGCCTTGTAAATATCTTCTCATGCAAAATGTGTTAACTAAAAGATGCCAACTTGGGCACCCAAGGTGGTCCCAAGTCAATCTTAGTAAACTGAAATATATCTCTCCACCAATTCATGCAAACATTATGCATGATTGATCATCCCCACTTAACTGAAAGTATCCACCTATTATCTATCATACAACTGAAGTCATTAGTCATGCAACTCAAGTCAACTCAATTCAACTAGCATTCAAATCAAAATAAATACATGCAACTAAAGATAACTGAACCATAACTGAACTGATAGTGCCACTCCACTCGTGTAAATATCAATCCCTAATTTGTAGGATCAAAACATGCATTACTGAAGTGTTATCAATCCTCCAAATAGTTAACTGAAGCAAGGTGGGTTCCACCTTCCATGTGGGTGCCCCATGTGCTCCTATCTTGTAGGATCTCTTCTTGGACATCCCCACATGTTCCTATCATTTAGGAATAATCACAAATGTCAATTTACATGTTCATTTCATTCGAATTTAATCTCTTTATAATCCTAGTGTTGGGGAACACTTTCTAAGGACTTAGGAGATACATGAAATATGTTTAGGATTGCAATTAAATGACATCCTATTCCCAACATTCTCCCACTTGACGTTATACATTGCAATTATTTTAAACAAGGAATCATTATTATAAATCAAGTACAGGACTCAAGGCCAATGGCCTTCCTGCACCAAGAGAACTTATCTGTAGGAACTGGTTTCATAAGATAATCTACAACATTGATCAAAGTGTCAACTTTCTCAATCAATACCTTTCCACTCTCAACCATTTCTCTTACAAAGTGATACTGAACATCAACATGCTTAGTACGAGCATGATACATAGGATTTTTGGCTAAACAAATAGCACTCATACTATTACATTCAAGTCTAATTTGCTTGCAATTAAAACCAATACCTTTCCCAAGTCTTTGTAACCAAACTGCCTCTTTAGAGGCATGTGTAGCAGCCATGTACTATGATTCTATGGTGGAAAAGCAACCATGGGCTGATTCTTACTCATCCAACTAACTGCAACTCCAAATAAAGTAAACACATATCCACTTGTCGACCTTTGACTGTCTAGGTCTCCTACCCAATCTAAATCAACAAAACCCTGTATGTCTAATGATATGTGCATAATATCAATATCATTAGCACCATTATAAACTAAATAGTAGTCAAAATTACCTCATAAATATCTAAACACCCTCTTAAGTCCAATGTTCTTTACAAAGGTTAGACATAAACCTACTTATAACTCCCACTACTTCAGCTATATCTAGTCTTGTACAAACCATTGCATATATCAAACTACCAACTGCACTAGCATATGGAATTTTAGACATTTCCTCATGATCAAGATCAGATTTAGGACCCATGTCTAAACTTAACTTCATTCCAACTGGTAAAGGAATATTAATTGGTTTACTATCATGCATGTTAAACCATTTCAAAATAGTATCAACATAGTTGCTTTTACTTAAGCAAAGCTTTTTGTTACCTCTATCTTTGTTGATCTCCATACCAAGGATATATTTTGCAACCCCTAGATCTTTCATTTCAAATGTGCTAGAGAGTTGTGCTTTCAATTCTTTGAGCATTACCTTGCTATTACCAATAAACAACATGTCATCAACATACAAGATAATAATTAAAAGTTGATCATTAATAAATTTTATGTAAACACAATGATCTTCCTCACTCCTAACATAACCAATTTTCAATGCAAAAGCATCAAACTTCTGGTACCACATTCTAGGTGATTGTTTCAATCCATATAAAGATCTCTTTAACTTACAAACCAATAATTATTTTCCTTTTACAACAAAACCATTAGGTTGCCTTGTATAAATCTCCTCATCAAGATCCCCTTGTAAGAAAGCAGTTTTCACATCCATTTGCTCTATCTCAAAATCATAAGCAGTAGAAATAGATAAAAGAAATCTAATAGAAGTTAATTCAGCAACAGGATAGAAGATTTCATTGAATTCAACTCCCTCTCTTTGGGAGTAGCCCTTGGCTACTAATCTAGCCTTGTAGCTTTCGAGATTACCATCTACTCCAATTTTCTTTCTAAAGATCCATTTACAACCAACGACCTTTCTTCCTTTGGGAAAACTCTCAAGATCCCATGTGTCACAAGTATCCAAGGAAATCATTTCCTCATGCATAGCTTGTGACCAAAGCTTGTTCTCATCTAAATAAAAAGCTTCCCTGTAAGATATAGGTTCATCATTAGTACTCATCAAAGCAAATATACAATAGAAATCAGGTGGGCTATACCTATCAATGATATTTTGTTGTCTTATGGATCTTCTCAAAGAAGGTTCTTCATGTTCCTCAATATGCTCATCATGAGCATCTATCTCAAAACTCTGTGAACTCTCCTCATCCAATCCATCCAATTGTTCATCAACATTTGCATCTTCATGCTTCTCAGTATTTATCTTAAAATGCAATGTCCAAGAAGTATCCTTCTCCTTTGGTTGTTCTTCTCCTATATAAGATCTAAATTCCCTAAAAAATCACACCTCTAGATAAAGTAATTTTTTGGGTTAGAGGATTCCAAAGCTTGTAACCTTTTACATTTTCACCATAACCTATCAATATGCATTTTTGTGCTTTTGGATCCAACTTAGACCACTTTTCTTTAGGCACATGAACAAAAGTCTCACAACCAAAGATCCTTAAATGTGCAACACTAGGTTTCCTACCTAACCACAATTCACAAGGGGTTTTATCTTCAATAGATGAACTAGGAGATCTATTGACTAAATAACAAGAGGTACTTATAGCCTCAGTCCAAAGGCACTGATCTAGCTTAGCACTACTTAACATACTCCTAGCTCTTTCCATTAAGGTTTGGTTCTTCCTTTCTGCTACTCCATTTTGTTGAGGTGTATATGGAGTTGTTTTCTGTCTCACAATTCTTGCATGCTTACAATAATCATCAAATTCCTTAGAACAATATTCACCACCATTATCGAATCTCAACACTTTTATCTTATGATCTAATTATTTCTCAACTAAAGCCTTAAATTATTTAAACTTATTGAACACATCATATTTGTTATACATAAAATAGATCCAAGTATATCTTGAGACATCATCAATAAATGTGACATAATATCTAGATTTTCCAATAGAGTCAATATCCACAGAACCCATAACATCTGAATGAATAATCTCTAATAACCCTTTAGCTTTATTTGTTCCATTAGGAAATGAAGATCTAGATTGCTTTCCAAACACACAATGCTCACAAAAATCATTTTTTCCAATCTTATAATCAGGAATACCGTCAACCAATTTCCTATTAAGAATGGTCCTAAGACCTTTTTCACCAATGTGGCACAATATATGGTGCCACAACATACATGTATTTTCAGCTTCAGTTACATTGGCCGATTTATTCAAATTGGGGGTATTAAGCTTAAAAAAATTCCCAATCCAAGATCCTTTAGCAACCACCATATTCCCTTTCACCAATCTACAACCACCTTTGTCAAATTTCACATGCATTCCAAAATCATTGAACTTAAATACATAAAGTATATTTCTAGCAAGTCCTGGAATATGTAAAACATCATTAAGGGTCTTAAACCTACCATTACTGAAACAAAACTTTACCTCTACTTTTCCCATAATCTTTGTTGTGCTATTATCTCCAAAGAAGACATTCCCTCCATCATATGCAGTATACTTAGTGAACCACTCCTTGTTAGGAGTCATATGATAGGAGCAACCTGAATCAATAAGCCAAGAGTCATCACTAGCAATTTTACATGAAATTATCAATGCATCATTACTATCATTTGAGGATTTCTCTGTAGAAGCATCAAAACTATTTTTCTTGTTCTTACAATCCTTCTTTACATGTCCCGATTTCCCACATTTCTAAAACTTTACCTTACTCTTACTAGGGGTTTTAGACCATCCTTTGGACTTACCCTTTCCTTTCGTGTCCCCCTTAGGTTCCTTTTCCTTAGGCCTACCTCTTACAAACAAGGCATCTTGGGATCCCGTTTTAGACTTCCTCCTCATCTCCTCTGATAGGAGAGTAGGAATTATATTTTCCATCTTAGGATCTACACCACTACCAATGATAACAACAATTAGATTTTCCCAAGACTTTGGTAAGGAATAAAGTAACAAAATGAATTTATCTTCATCTTATAGCTTTACATCTATAGATGCTAACTAACTTAGAATAAAATTGAAAGCATTTAAATGATGTGCAATAGAATCACCATCTTTCATCTTTAAAGAATATAATTGTCTTTTCATATACAACTTATTAGTAAGACTTTTGGTTTGATAGATATCACCTATCCTCTTCCACAATTTATATGTGGTAGTTTCATCTGAAACATTCAAGAGAACAACATCAACAAGACATAACCTTATGGTCCATCTTGCCTTCTTATCAAGCTTAGCCCAATCCTCATCTGACATCATTGTAGATGGCTTTGTCACATTACAAACAGCTAACCATTGATCTCTCTCTTCAAGGAGATCCTCCATTTTTAGTTTCCACATCTCATAACTCGATCCATTGAATCTTTCAATATCTAGATGAGAAGTAGAACTCATTGTAACACACTTCTTTTACAAATCTGCGATAACACAATAGTAAAATCTCCCACTACAACCAAAAACCTTCAAACTTTTAAGAGAAAGGCATCCCAAACCCTAACCAACCATTAGCTCTGATACCAAATATTGAAAAATAAAGGTAATTTTGTGGCTTAAAACTTGTAAAACTATGAGATTGTAGATTTTATTAAGTGTTCTTTGTCACAATTCTTTGTGTATGATTGATTTGTTTAGATCAATTTTACTAATTGTAGAAAGAGATAGAAGATTGTAGAAGAATGAGACAAGAAGATAGAAGTGACACAACATATACATGGAGAAACCATTTTGGGAAAAAACTCCACAAAAATAAATAGTGCTTGTATTATTTAACCTTAGAACAAGATTACAACAATATTGTATCAATCCTTGATTGATATGCTTCCTTTCCTTCAACAATCCTTCTTCACAACCTGCAATAAACTCTCATGGAACTCTCATCCACTTGGTACAATTAATAGACAATATATGAGCATGTAAACTCATAAGAGTTGTACAATACAAGAGCATAAATCTCATCACAAAAATCTATGCCTAGATTGGGCAAGTAGAATTCCAAAATGTAATCTAAAGGAAAACCAAAGTCTTCCTCAATTTAGGTGCCCCAAACTAAACACTTAACTAAAATTTGGTCAAGAAAATATCTTGCAAAATTCACCTCAAAGTTGGTGCCCAAGAATGGAACCACTTGACTGAGCCTTGTAAAATCTTCTCATGTAAAAGGTTTTAACTGAAGATGCCAACTTGGGCGCCCAAGGTGGTCCCAAGTCAATCTTAGTTAACTGAAACATATCTCTCCACCAATTCATGCAAACATTATGCATGATTGATCATCCCCACTTAACTGAAAGTATCCACCTGTTATTTGTCATGCAACTGAAGTCATTAGTCATGCAACTCAATTCAACTAGCATTCAACTCAAAATAACTACATGCAACTGAAGATAACTGAACCATAACTAAACTGAATTGAATTGAACTGAACTGATAGTGCCACTCCACTCATGTAAATATCAATCCCTAATTTGTAGGATCAAAAAATGCATTAGTGAAGTGTTATCAATCCTCCAAATAGTTAACGGAAGCAAGGTGGGTTCCACCTTCCATGTGGGTGCCCCATGTGCTCCTATCTTCTAGGAGCTCTTCTTGGGCATCCCCACATGTTCCTATCATTTACGAATAATCACATATATCAATTTACATGTTCATTTCATTGGAATTTAATCTCTTTCTAATCCTAATGTTGGGGAACACTTTCCAAGGACTTAGGAGATACATGAAATATGTTTAGGATTGCAATTAAATGGCATCCCATTCCCAACACTTCTTCTATTCTTCTTTCTTCTAGACAGTGAGCCACCACCAATGAGCCACCGACGATGAGCCTTCCTTTATCTTTCTAGGTAGTGAGCCTTATTGTATTTGGTGTTGCAATTCATATATTAGTGAGCTAATCATCACTATGGTTTTTCCCTTCTTGGGTTTTCCACATAAATTTGGTGTTCTTAAGTGTTTGGATGTTTTTACATTACTACTTTATATGTTTACATTCTATTAATGCATGTTAAAGGTTTAATGGATAATGCATAAATGAATGTTAATGAGGGGTTTTGATGTTTTAAAGTATACAACTAATTCACCCCCTCTTAGTTATCTTGTGCATCTAATAATTGGTATCAGAGTTTTGGTTCCCAACAAGAAGCTTAACCACTTGAGGTAGATCTGGATGGCGCACAGGAAAGGTTTCAAAGCTCCTTTGTTCGATGGACCAAATTTTACCTACTTGAAAGCTAGGATGGAATGTTTCTTAGTCTCCCTTGGATTTGGTGTTTGGGAGTTTGTTGAAAAAAGTTATAATATCCTATAAATGGTCCACAAGTGATGATGAGATTAAGGATTATGAAAATAATTGCAAAGCAAGGAATGCAATCCTACGTGGTCTTTTTGATTTTGAACTTGGAAAGGTGATAAGTTTGAAGTTTTCTAAAGATATTTGGACAAAACTAGAAGGTATCTATGAAGGAGATGATAAGGTCAAACAAGTGAAGATGCAAAACTACAAAGCCAAATTTGAAACCCTAAGGATGTTTGAAGATGAAGATATTACTCTTACATTCTAAGAGTTGAAGTTGTCAATGTCATCAATGGTCTTGGTGGAGAGTTGGATGAAAGTGAAGTTGTGAAAAAGGTATTAAGAACTCTACCTAAAGCTTATAGCCCTACAGTTTTTGCTATTGAGGAAGCTCAAAATTTGGATAATTATTCTAGAGATCAAATGTTTGGTGCTTTAACTTCTTTTGAAATGAGAGAGTTTAGTCAAGATGCTAAAAACAAAGAAATTGCTTTTAAAGTCTGCAAAGTGGAAAAGGATGATGGATCAGATCCAGATGATCTTGATGAAGTGGAAAATAACTTTGTGACCTGAGATTGAAAAAGGGTATTGGAAAATACAGATTTAAGCTACCTTTCAAATGTTTCAATTGTGGAAAGATAGGTCACTATGCATCTAAATGTCCAATCAGTTACTAATGACAAACAAAAGGATCATAAGGGTAAATTTGTCAAAAAGAGTTATTATGTTGAAAAGGACAATGGTGTAGTTGATCATAAAGAATCAGATTATCTAGATGAAGGAAGTGATGAATGCATGTTCATAGCTTTAAATTTTGGAACTAATTCTACTAATCTTGAAATATGTGTGAAGGAAAGTTATTTAGAAATAGGTCATAACATTGAAGGAACTATGTTAACTAATTTCCATGTTAGAGAGGAGAAGAATTACTTGATCATTAACAGTGGATGCTCAAATCATATGACAAGTGATAAGAGTAAGTTATTTAAGCTTGAATAGTATGATGGTGGTCTTGTTAAGTTTGGTGATGATACATCTACTAAGATTTATGGAAAAGGTTCAATTAGTTTTGATGGAAAGCATAATACAAATGTTCTTTATGTCAAGGGTCTCCGACACAATCTTCTAAGTGTAGGAAAAATGTGTAGCAGAGGATATAATCTTGTATTTCATGATGGTGGTTGTCAAATTAGAAAACAAAGCTTTGGTACTCTAGTTGTTGCTAGAGCAAGGAAAGGAGGTAATGCCTATCAACTCAAAGGTAGTGGTGAAAAGTGCTTTATGTCTCAAACTAATGAAATTTGGCTATGGCATAGAAGAGTGGGTCACATTAATTTTGATAGCCTGGTATGGATGGGTTTTACTGAATCTATGAGAGATTTTCCAAAGATTACAAAGCTTATCAATGCAATCTACAAAGAATGACAAATTGGAAAGCAAACAAAGACAAGATTCAAGACAAAGGAATATTCTACAAAGGTCCCTTGGAGTTAGTGCATACAGATCTATGTGGAACTACTAGAATTAGAAGATCATGTGGTGACAAGTATTTCATGTTATTAATTGATGATTATTCTAGAATGGCTCAGCTTACATTTCTCAAAGAAAAATTAGAAGCTTTGGACAAGTTTAAAGCATTTAAGGCTGTGGTTGAGAATGAAATGAATCTAAAAATCAAATGTTTGAGATCTGATAGAGTTGTTGAGTTTACTTCAAATGAGTTTAACAATTTTTGTGAAGATCATGGAATAAGAAGGCATTTATCAACCCCTAGAACTCAAAAAAATGGAGTTGTGGAAAGGAAAAATAGAACAGTTCAAGAATAGCTAGGACAATGATGAAGGAAGCTAATCTTTCATATGTATTGGAGAGAAGCAATTCATACTACAGTCTACATTCTTAACAGAGGTCATGCAAGAGAAAATAATTCAAAGACTCCCTATGAGTTATGGTATGGTAAACCTCCCACTATGAAATATTTCAAATCTTTTGGAAGCAAGTGTTATATCAAAAGAGATGAAGAAAATTTAGGAAATTTTGATGCAAGATCCGATGAAGGAATATTCCTTGGATACTCTACAAGAATCAAGACCTGTCGATGCTACAACAAAAGATTGAAGAAGATTTTTGAGAGTGCAAGTTTCAAAGTGGATGAAGAGCCACATCAAAATTCAATACTAATAGAAGGATATGAATCTAATGAATCCCCTTGCAGTGAAGAAGAAAAGGCTGAAGATAAAGGAAAAAAATTGATAGTTGAAGAGGAAGAAGCTCCAAAAAGGAATCCTAACACTCCTAAGTATGTGCAGAAGAATAATTCAAAAGATTAGATCATTGGAGATAAGAGAAAAGGTGTGCTGACAAGAAGAAAAGCTGCTATGATAAAGGAACAAGTAAATTTTTGTTTACTTTTTGAGGTGAAACCAAAAATAGTGACTGAGGCATGCAAAGATGAGAATTGGGTCAAAGCAATGAAGGAAGAGTTAGAACAGATAGATAAGATTCTGACTTGGAAATTGGTCCCAAGACCGACAAATAAGAATGTGATTGGTACTAAGTGGGTATTCTAGAACAAGCTGAATATAGATGGGAAATTTGTAGGGAACAAGGCTAGACTTGTGTGTAAGGGTTAATCACAGGTTGAAGGTATAGATTTTGAGGAAACTTTTGCTCTGGTTGCAAGAATGGAAGCTATTGATATGTTTCTAACTTTTGCAACACATAGATATTTCAAAGATTATTAGATGGATGTGAAGTCTGCATTCTTGAATGGTAAATTGGAAGAAGTGGTATACATTGAACAACTAGAAGGTTTTCAATTGTTGGAAGATGAAAATATGGTCTACATATTGAAGAAAGCATTGTATAGACTAAAGCAAGCTCCCAGAGCTTGGTATGCAAGGTTAGATAAGTACTTATTGTAGCAAGGATTTAGAAAAGGTACTACAAATAGCAATTTGTATTTCAAAGTTGAAGATGAACAAATCTTAATTGTAGTAGTATATGTTGATGACATAATCTTCAGAGGAAATGCAAAAAGAATTTAAAATGCCAATGTGTGGGGAGATGAATTTCTTCCTTGGTTTGTAGATCAATCAATCAAAGAAAGGTATATTCATATCACAATCTAAGTATGTTAATGAAATGTTGAAGAATTTTGGAATGGATGGCTCTAAAACGGTATGTACTCCTATGGTTACTAGTTGTAAGTTGAGCAAGAATGATGAATCCCCTAAGATAGATTAGAGTGAGTATAGATCAATGATCGATAGACTATTATACCTTACTATTACTAGACCAAATGTCATGCATTCAATTTGTCTTGTGGATAGATTTCAAGAAGATCCTAGAGAATCTCATCTTGTAGTAGTGAAAAGGATATTCAAATATTTGAAGGGCACTCTAGATTATGGTTTATGGTACCCTAAAGATGTTGACTTATCCTTGAGTGCATATACAGATGCAGATTGGGCTGGATGTGTAGATGACAGGAAAAGTACAAGTGGCAGTGATTTATTTCTTTGAAGCAGGTTGGTTTCATGGCTAAGTAAGAAGTAGGATTTAGTGTCATTATCTATAGTAGAAGCAAAATATATTGTAGCAACATCATGCTGTACACATGTGTTGTGAATGAAGAAAACATTGAAGTATATTAGAGTTTCATATGATGAACCTATTCCTATCATGTGTGACAATACAAGTGTACAATCAATATTTCAAAGAATCTAGTAATGTATTCAAGAACAAAACACATCTCAATCTGATATCACTTATTAAGAGAAAAAGTTGTAGAGAATGAGGTGAAGTTGGAGTATGTGCCTACTAAGGATCGGGTTGATATTTTCACAAAGGCTCTTCCAAAAGACACTTTTGAGTATCTCCAGAAGAAGTTAGGGGTTTGTTTTTCCTTTGCACTCATGCCACTCTTTTCTCTTTTGCAAAGTGGGAACCCCCCTTTTTTTACAGATTTTTGGCTTTGGGTGTTGTGTTCCCCCCCCTTCTTTTTCTTCTTTCCTTTTTTCCTTTGTTTCTTCTCTTTTCTTCCTTTGTTTGTCATATGATATACATGTCACACCAATCTTGTCAACCTACAAGAGTGAGAATTTGAATTAAATAACAAAGCATTGTTGGGAGTAAATGCTACCAACTCGTACTAGCACACCTTTAATGAAGATTGTTTGAAGGGCTATTAACTAAAACTTCATGCTTTTTTTGCATTTTTCGGTTCAAACAAACACATTTTTTCAACTAGATCTAAAAATATCCACCATTGTTCTGAGAAATATTGACTCATGTCTAAGCATGAGGGTGTGACTACGTTCAAAGTTGCACAATTGGTTTTCATTCTTGGCATGTTTGTCTTGTCGCCTTCTTGCTCACGTGCTTGTGTGTTGCATTCTCCTAGCTCAACTTGTTCTTCTTTCTCTTTCTTCCTCCTAGGTGTTGCTCATATTGTCTAGGTTGGTTAATTTTTGAGCCTTGTAAATTTCTTTACTTAATCGGCTTTCTTGGAATGAGTGTGTATTTAGGGTTTTGGTTTTTTGGTTTGTGGCTTGGTGTCATTTTGTGTTCTTACTAGTTTTGGTTTTAGTTTGTGTTTTTTTCTTAGTTCTCGGTCTGGTTTTGGCATTCTTCTATTTGTTTCTTTTCTTTTTGTTTTTCCATGTTTCCTTTTTTTTCTCTTGCTATTTTTCTCATCCCTTTTGCCTGCCAAATTATGTGTCTTGTTGGTGCATTGACTGATGATGTTTGTGACATCATCATCGGACATTGGACCTTTGAATTTCATTGTGATTTTCCCTTGGTATTTTTTGTCATTTGAGTTTTGATCACTATTAGGCTTCAGGCTTCACTATTCCCTCTTACTCCCTACTCAAAGTCATTTGCATAAAGTAAGGGGAAACCTCATTCCCCGAACAACAACCTTACCTTTTACTTAGTTGATGTGATCAATGATTTTTGGACATCAAACTTCGAAGATCATCCTTGCCTCTTGCTTATAGAGGTGCAAAGGGTATTGAGGACTCTTGACCTCTGATCCCTAATTTTGGTGTGAAACATTATGCTTAGTTGAAAATCCTTTCTTTCATTTTATTATTTTAGATATTGAACATCGAGGATCCCATTTTTTCATTTCCTTATAGAGGTGGGAGGTATGACAAACCCCCAACCTCTGATATCCACTATCACGGAAGATTTTTTTATCATGGTAAAGATGTCAAGAAATCCTTTATTGAAAACCTTTCAAAACGAATCAAGTTAGATAAACAAATGAGAATTGAGCCTTAGTTGTCAAGATTTTGCTTTGATTAATACCTAATAGAAGCATGAAAGCGAAAAGATGAAACCCTGCAGCCTAATCTCTGAAGTCCTTTTGAACTTCAAAAGTTGGGCATATCGTTTACATAGTGTTGATGACAATAAGGTATGGGTATGAGGGATCCTCGATCCCCAATACTTGACTAAATGAAAATAGTCTCATGGGAGAGTTCACTGACGAGTAAAGGGTACATTATACCCCCAATTGTACTAGTAAAAACTTAACCAAAATGTCTTCCTTTGCATCACCCTTCAGAAATTGGGTATTGTCGATACCTCTTACCCATTGCTTATAAGCAACGGGTAAGGGTTATCTCCAACTCCCAATATTTGGGAAGGATTGTTTGCTTTTGACTGTTGTAAAATAGGAGCAACTTTTATGTTCAAAATCTAATATTGAAAACATAAGAATAAGGTTGGTTTAATAGTTGTAATGGCAAGGAGTAAATTGAAAAATTGAACTCTGATCCCCTACTATTTAACCAATAGTGTTGCCAAAGAAGTAAAGATTAAAGGGGATCTTTGATCCCCAATACTTGATCAAGCAATGGAACTATCCTCAACAAGACTTTATTAATGAATAAGGGGTAAAGTATATCTCTAATATCCAATACCCGAGAGGTCTTTTAACTTAGCAACAAAAATTCATAAGTATCGAGTATAGGGAAAGCTCGATCCCTGATACTTGAAGGATTTTAATAATGGAAGCATGAAAGCTTAAGGGTATATGCTAATGATAAAGGGTAAGTGAGAGGCTCGAAGGCTAATCCCTGAAGTTGTTTTATAATTTCTTCTTAATGAATTATAACTTTGAGATAAGAGTATATATGGCCTAACATGATTTATCTTGCAAGTTTTCTCTTCTTGACATATGAAATTGTTAATAAATGGTACTGGATTTTTGTAGGAGATATTCCTTCAAATGATTATGAGGAAATGAAATTCAAATTTAAAGAATACCACCCAATGGAAATGATGAATCAGATCGTGCCATCCTAATCTAATCACTTTGCCAGATAACTAGAGGTGGTTGGAGATCATTGTTGATATCTACCTATGTTTTCTGATGAGTGACGCTACCGATGTTATGCATGACATGTTCTCCCAGTGCCGTCCAAGTTAAAGATGTCCAATAATGTGTGTGATAATTGCTAGAGAAATCAATGCACATATCATGCTCTTGAGTTCAGTGGCGTTGGGATTTTTGAAGACTGTCGCTTACTTCAGTTTACTTTAGTTGTTATTTTCATGCTTCTCAAATTTAGCAAGAAACTTGACTACAAATAGGACTCCCAATTCAGTCTTATTTTATTTTTAAGTTAAACTCAACTCCAACTGGGGCACCTAGTTGTGCTTTTATCTAATTTTCAGTTTGATTTTAGTTAAAAAAATTCAAGTGCTAGAGGTACTTCCAGTTAGCTTTTGTATCATATCTACAGTTTTAGGAGATTATTTTTCTATAAATGTTTGATTCTGGATCATTTATAAGGGTTTGAATTCTTATGTAATTTTTTGCAACTACAAACAATACAATCTCGGTGTGGAGTTTACCTGTCGACTTTTGTGTGAAAAGCTTTGATTTATTCATCTAAGGATTATGCTTGTATTGCATACATTAGTATTTAGCACCATGGTGATGGTATAATAATTTTATTTTAATCACAATTACAGATCTAGCTAATCCTTAGAGAAATTTGGACAATCAGTTGGAAACTCCAAAAAATTGGTGACTCTATTGGGGACCTTCAAGATTGAGTCATAATACATACCCTAATTGTTTAGACTTGTGAATTTTATTTAATCATTCTATCTAGTAGTTTACATTTGGGAAGATTGAGTCATAAATTTTATTTTATATCATCTATTGAAAGAGAGTTTGAAGAAATTCATCCAAGATTTTGAAATTCATTCAAAAAAATTATGAAAGATTTGAAAGTATTCCCATTAATTTGGATTACAAATTTGATATATTTAAAAGGGAATAGTTGAGAAAGGGAAGGATTTAAAAAATCCCTCCTCAACATGGAAGGTAGGAGGTATATGTACAAAGGTGATCCTATAAAGAAGCTTGAAACATAGCTACCAAATAAAAAGTAGACATGAAAAACTAAAGATGCAAGTAAGTTAGATCTTAATTTTTGAAATTAATTTCTTTATGAAAGTAGTGATGATAGTTCTATTGGTTCACCAATTAAATGTATAGCTCCTAGAGTTCCAAAGTTCAATGTGAAAAATTTAAGTAATAAGGAACTCTAGATGAATCTAGAGTGACAAAAGGCTTTCCAAGAAAAAAATGAAAAATAAATTGAACAAAATAAAAGAGAATATGATCTTAGACATGGCATCACTAGTTAGATTGTTGATCCTAACAAAAATATTGAAAATTCTCAAACATAAAATGTTTTTTTCAAGTCCTCATGTTCATGAACAAACTCACTTTTCTTATTAGAATCCTGCCATGTCTAGTATTACCACTTGTACTCCTTAGGTTGTCCCAGAAATCCCTATATCCAAAAATATACTTTAGATTGAGGAGTTACTAAAAAAATTAAATTACCTTCAATTTGAATTAAGAAAACTAGAAGTAAAACATAGTGAAGCTATAAGAATAAGGGATGATATAAATAAAAGAATAGAAAATATGAAATCCTCCTACAATTCTTGTGGTAATTCAATATCAACACCACAAAATATTGTTGGAAGTACCAATCCTTTAAATGTCTGTATTTCAAATTCTTATGTAAACACTTGGAGTAATCCTACAGTAACTAATATAGTCCCATTTAACCCACGTGCTAGTGTTACATCACAAGCCTTGCCTAATACAAATATTATAGGAAGTGTTCCCCAAAGAGATTCTAATCCTCCAAGGTAGCTACTCAAAGCCTTTTTTATCATTTGAATTTGATGCTTGTGTTCATGTAAAGATTGGTACAAGTTTTGGTGATAGTTGATATGTTTGACATTAGCATGTTCCATTTTCTTCCATAGGTGGCATGTTGGAGGATGTGAAAGAGTTTTTTCTTGATGGTGGTTATCATGGTTTCTTTGTAGGTATCTTGTTGGAGCATGAGAGCATGGTGAAGATTCAAATGGTATATGATTGGCTAAGGGATGCTTTCCCTTGTTTGCAATTCCTTTGGGTGTATTTATAATGTTGATGTCAGAATATTAGGATTAAGGTGCCATACACCTTGTAAATCTTATGTCATGGTTCCAACATCCTTGGAAAGTATTTCTAGACACTTAGAGTGTATTGGGAAAATATTTTGTAATATTAATTCTCACCATTGTTTGTAATATACTCATAAGGGGTGATGGGTGCATTACCAACAGTATAGGTGACATGTG
This sequence comes from Sequoia sempervirens, assembly GCA_007258455.2. Lineage (NCBI taxonomy): Eukaryota > Viridiplantae > Streptophyta > Pinopsida > Cupressales > Cupressaceae > Sequoia > Sequoia sempervirens. The sequence goes on from VDFB02000017.1 coordinate 325,741,388, forward strand.
GACATAAATATTTAATATTTTTTCCCCACATATGGATTCCTAGAATGGGATAATAAAAGATAAGGAAAAGGATAAATGCTTGTGATTGTTAGGATTCTCTAAGTGGTTGCTTGGAAAGAGGCAACATGTGTCACTTGATTTTCCATCATTTATTGCATTTAATGTAATGCTTATCTTCCAAGTTTGGGTGCCCAAGTTGGAGGGAAATTATTGGAGCCAAAATAGGTGTAATTTTGTATTTCGTGGAGGATTTCCAAGGGTTGGGTCATTCAAATCAAAGATTCATATTTGGAAGCCTTGTTTCAGGCTTAATACCTCTTTGCACATCTATTAATCAATTTTGTAGATGTAGAAAGTAATGGGAAACAACTACATGTAGAGTTTCATTGCAAGTACAAGGACATGTTGATGCATAAGGAGGTTGTTCACAGGTGCACAGGTGTTTCCATGGTAGAGGAATTGAGGAGAATGGGAGTGATTGTATTGTAATCTCATTTTTCTAAAGATAATGCATACTTGGCCTCTCTTCTTGGTGGCGTTTTTTCTCGCAAGGGTTTCTCTGTGTAAATATTATGTTATGCAATACTCTTGTGTTTTTTATTTGTGCCTAATTGCTGCTATATTATGGTGATGTTATTCTTTATATATTGCTGTTATAAGTTCACATAAGATGGTGTTATTAAGTATGTTATGCTAGTTAATTTTTGGCATCATAAAGAAGATGGATCTAATCATGGTAACTCCATATTAAGGCAGCTCAATTTTAAGATTTGCATTTAATTTTCATATTTTCATGTTGTTGTAGTCCAAGCCTTGTATCTCATTCATTGATGTCATATTTGGATAGAGATTGAATTTCCCAACAATTGTTATAAGAGCCTATTTATTTCTCATCACAAAGTTGGATTCCAACAACTAGTGAGAAAGGGTAAGAATTGGTAATTTAAATTTAGGGTCGATTTCACATAATATTGAATCTAAACACCATGATATTGGCCCAAGATGAGAAACTATACATCTCAAGATATGGAAATAAAAACATAGATGATGATAGATGAGTGTAATAAATGAACTAATAATGATGAATGTATGGAAATGTGTGTAATTGGTGATGATAAAAGGTCAAATAAATAATATTATGTGAAGGGATGAATACATGGGGATGGATAGGGGTCAAAGAAGGAGTCAAACTTATCATAATATTGTGCCACTAGTTGCTATGTGATTATATTCAGTCATTCCATCAAATTGAGCCAAAAAAAGAATAGAAATTTGTATGAGTAACAAATTTCACTTTTACATTTTATCTTAAATTTTAGGTGCATGTGAATTCTAAAATTATCTTGAAGTATATGAACATTTTGAATCATACTTAAAAAAGAAAATATTAAAACATAAAAGGTCACAAGGGCCATTTAAAGTAATGGACCCATCTTTATTTTGTTGTCTTGGTCCCCTCCTTGGTTTGGTTGCTCTATTAGAAGCTACACAATAATGGAAAGATGTGTGATGAATAAATTATTTCATGCAAACAAAAATATACAAAATTTTAAGTTGGGTTGATTGACTACAAAAATAAAAACAAGAGAGAGAGGGTAGGGTTAAATTTTTTACCTATATAGAAAACTTGGTATGGTAAAACTATATCCATTGTGATGGAAATGGAGTGGTATGGTGTTATGTGTACAAACATTTCATGTGGTCAAGATATTTTTGTAAGTGATGATGAGTCTATGTATAGGTACCTATAATTATTTGTAATATAAACATAGGAGAGTGACAATATGCCCCCTTCAATTGGTTATATCCATTGGATGTAAGGAATTTAAGATGATGAAAAATGAAATATATAAATTAAAGGTCATATATTAATGTAAGCACATAGATAATTCAAAGTAGTAAGTTTCATAAATACACCATGGGACAACTAAGTAAGTCATATTGAATGACAAGCATGAAAAGGCATATAGATTTGAGATAATCATCAAGGTGTATAAATTTACCCCTAGTATATGCAAGTGAGAAAAAGGTAAAGTAGCCTTAAATTCCAAATAAAGATTGTGTAAGTGTGTATGGTATGGGAAGGTATCTATATGTCCCCAATATGGATTTAGGAACATAGTAAGACACATTAGCACACATTGGTATAGGCAATGCATGATATCCCAAATGTAAAATGATAACTATGGAAGTGTGATAATAAAATTAAAGAAAATTAGATAATAGGTAAAGAATGATTCTACCAATATACTAGAATACCTCTAGAAGAATGAGACAATGATATTAAGTTATGGAAAAAGGGGGAAGTGTAGTAGGCATGCTCATATAAAATGGGATCTTGTAACAGGGCATGCTTACACTTACATATAATAACATATAGATCTAAAATGAGTGATGATGCATGTAATACATGTTTGATCTCAAATATTGGAGGTAAAACATCCACAAATATATATCTAATCTCATTATCGCATAATGGAGACCTCGTATTGGTAGCCAAAGTAGTAAATCTATAAATATAATCCCTAATTGCCTCTTGTTCCTTTTGTTTGTGTTACATTAGTTTAGTGATGGTTGTATTAGGTTTAATATTTAATGAAAATATTTAATGATAACATGTTATTCAAATCTTTGAAGGAATTGATAGAAGCACGAGGTAATGAATAAATCCATGCAAGTTCTTGATCACTCAAAATTGATGGGAACACCTTAACAATCAACTGGTCATGCTAAGAATAAGGGAGGAACATTACTTGAAATTTCTATACATTTCACAATAGATCACCTCTCAAATTATACTTTTTAAAGCAAGGTGCCACAAATCCAATTAGCAAAGGATAATTCAAAGTGTCATGTACCAAAGGATCATGAAATATTTTGGTAGTATCATCTTGTGCTTGGAATCTTTGTGCATAGGTATTTATATTTCACTCTAAATGATCACTCCTATTGATTATTTAGTTCACATAAGGTGAAATATCATTCTCACCATGTCCAATATTTATATGTACATGCCTCATGTAATGCATAATAGAGGTGGAGGATGTAGAAGATGTATCATGAAATAATGACACATTATCCTCAAGTAAAATTTGTAAAAAATCTCCATGTTGTTCTTCTTCCTTAGGTATTTCTAAATCATGAATTTTATCAATAGAGAGTGTAAAACAATGTACTCAACCATCACTCATAGATACATTTGAAGAAAACACAAGAAAATCCACATGTATATTTCTATCAAAAAATTATATATATTGGCATAATGCATACAAAAATCAATGGGATATGCTAATGAAGAGTCATCATAATATGTATGAGATATTAAAATATGATGATACAAAGAGTCATAATCTCCATAATGAGTGTTGCAAGTATGTTTTTAGTGTTGTCATTGATGTCAACAGTTGCTAGTGTTGGTCATTGATGTCAACTATATGGAGATTGTGTGTTGAAGTTGTTGGAAGGATGTTGGTATTGTCATAGTTGGGGAGATTGTTGTCAAGAGCTTGTTGTGATTTGATAAGAAGGTGTTATGGTGTTGTCATTTATGTCTTGATGAATAAGAGTTATAGTTGTAGTAAGTTCACTTGGTTTCCAAGTGCTTTTGAGAAAATTTGAAAAAAAGAGATTACAGTGTGACAAAGTAGTGTTTTGCATTCTGCTCCATATTTCTTCAATCTTGAAGACATACCGGTGTGGTTTGGGTATGTTTATTAGAGGTGTTCAAAGGTATTATATCCAAATTGGTAGGTTATGGAACGTACGAAAGTAAAAGTTGTGTTTACCAATGTGTGTGTGCCTATGAAGAAGGTTGTCTGGGAGAAATGAGATTGCTCCACATTTCTCCGCAGTAAGGTTCCTTGTCTTGTAGATTTGGGGATATTCTCATAATGTCTGTATCTAATTTCCCTTGAGTTTTTAGATGTTGATATGTTTTGTGAAGATGGTTAGTGAGTTGGATGTTTGTGTTAGTGTGTCTAGTTGCACAAAATGATGGTGTTCTCAGTTTCAGGTGGTTGTGACAAAGTTACAAAATATTATGATGATGTTGGAATATTCTGAGATGTTCTATGGATATTGTGGAGTGCTATTTTGTGGTCTGAAAAGTTGTCTTTGGACCTGGTTAAGCATGAACTTACTTGTTAAGAGCGTTAATATAGGTTTGGTTGGCTTGGCATGCTAGAACTAATTGCAGAACTGGTGTGTTGTTTGTGGAAGATTTGAAAAGCAAGTCAGTGTAGATTTGGGTGCTAGTTAACCCATGGTGTGGTCATCCTTCACTTCTTTCCACCATCAAAGTGTTTGGTGCTGACCTATTTTGTAATTGCACATTTGAGGTGCATAACTGGCCTTGAAGAATGTTTTCAAGGTTGTGGATGGTATATAAGCAAGGTAAATCATTTGAGATGAGTGTGGATCTGTAGAAGGTGGATTTAATTGGAGTGATTAACCCGAATTCCTCTATAGGACATAAGTTTATCTTAACTGCTATTGATTACTGTACGAGGTGGAAAGAGGCCATACCTTGCAAAAACAACACAACTGAGGTAGTGACCAAGTTCCTCACCGAATGCATCACTACGAGGTTTGGGGTACCCTTCACTCTGGAATGTGATAATGGTTCCACTTTTTCTTCTGCTAAGTTTATTTCTTGGGCCTATGAACACAAGATCATCTTGAAGTATTCCTCAAACTATTATCCGCAAGGCAATGGAGTTGCAGAGTCTACCAATAAGAATCCCTTAGGGGTGGTTAAGAAATTGTTAGATCATAACCCTAGGGACTAGCACACCCAGCTTAGATTCGCATTATGGGAAAATAGGACTAGGATTAAGGCTGCCTTAAACACCTCACCATTCAAGTTGGTATATGGCCAAGAGCCTATCTTTCTTATCCATCTGTAAATACCTATTCTGGAGTTCATACAAAAAATTTACTCCAGTTACAATAGGATAGAGGTAAGACTAGCTGCTTTGTTAAAACTAGAAGAATAAAGAGATGTTGCTTTACAATAGTTCTTCAGACATCAATCTATTGTCAAATGCTGGTTTGACAAAAGAGCCAAGATAAAAGTTTTTAAGATATCAGACCTAGTACTGTTATGGGATAAAGCCAATTAAAAGAAGGGTATCCATCAAAAGTTTCACAAATTATGGCTGGGTCCTTATCAAATTGCTAAGATCCTAGGGGAAAATGCTTTCAGACTAAGTAGCTTACCTAGGGAGCTGGTTCCTTTACCTGTTAATGGGCAGTTCCTCAAGCACTATTTTGAATCATGAGGCTTGTTAAATTTATGTTCTGTATATAAGTAATTTTTTGTTTTCTTTATGTAAGTAATTTATTTTGTCTCTTGTTTGTAGATAATCTGTGGTTGTATATATAGTTGTTGTACTTCGGTTTGTGAGAAACTTTTTCCTTTATATAAATAACTTGCTGCTCCTTGTGTAAGTAATTCGCTCTTTGTCTCTTTGTAGTCCGTTGTTCTTTGTTTGAGTTTGTCTTGCTGCTTGTATTTTTGTTTCTATCTCCTTTTATTTTGTTTTTTAGTTGTTTTTTGTTTATGCTGCTCTTTGGGGGTTGATTTGTTCCTTCCATCTAAAGTTGTGGGTTGTTATTTGAACCATACTTTGGTCATTAGGAGAGAAGTGGTTTAGATATTTTTAGGTTATCTGATTTGATGATTCTGTCCTAAATTCTTTGTTTCATGTTTGTTTTCAATAAAGGTTGTGGAAAGTTTTTCAAGAACAAGGTACCAAGTAAGTAGCATTCATCAGTTCCCCTGAATTTGCCACAAATCCTTAAAATCATCTCCTCTTCTAGTAGTGTATTTATCTTAGGATGATAGTATTGTAAAATTTGAGTGAAAATCTGACTTCAAAGTGCTGTTATGAGGTCCATTGTAGTTTTCAATCCAGATCAGATATTAAACATCTGACATATTGAAAAAAGAAGAAGCAAAATTAAATGAAATATCTGAAACTCCAAAAGAAAAGAAAATAAAAGAATTATCAAAAGAAGAAGAATCAATATGAATGGGTGATTCCAGTATCCCTACCAGGGCTATGGATGCCTGTCTGGCAATAGAGCAATTCTATGAGAGAACTAGAGGTATCTCCATCGGGGCTATGGACGCCTGACTAGCAGCGGAGCAATGCCTGGGATATCATTGCACGAAGGAAATCAACTCATGTAGCCCAAATTTTACAAAAAAGATGGAGAAATTTATGAAAGGAATGATGCACTATCAAGCACACACATAGATTCAGAGGTAGCCATTGTTTGACTTACATTTGAGATTTTAGCTCTACCTTGCTTGTTCTAACTGACCTAACTGGAGTTGTGATGTTCATGAACCAAGAGTTTTGGGTAGCTGAATCCTTCAGATTCATGAAAATGGTTAAACCATTTTCCCAGCCGAGTTGCCATTTGTTATGCCTTGCATAACCGCCCCACTTTGGTCTGGATCAAAATGGGTCCCCCTTTTTCTTTTGATTTCTTTGCTTCAGGTTACTTGCTTTCCTCTTTGGAATTCTTGTGTTTTTTCCTTCTGATTTTGAATTTTGATCTATCTAATTTCATCTTGGTTCTGTCTCAACCTAAATTGGTTTTCCTTCTTGTTAGGAATTCACTAAAATAATTGTAAGCAATGGTGATTTTATTATAATATGCCTTATTTGTTGTTGAGGACTAATGTAGACCTTCCTTTTGCAAGGTTAAATCCTACACTTGATGATATTTCTTAGCTGGGGATCGGTTGGAAGGCATTCCTCAAATCTAGTTGATCTTAAAAATCAGCTAAGGCAAAAGTCGGCAAGACTCCAGAGATGTCACAGTGAGCAAAATTCATGTGCAGTCAACTATCGGCATGACATCAATCAAATTCACGGTGACTAGGAGTGTTCTATCGGTAGAAAAAAAAAGATTTGACTTCGGCAAGAGTCACCTTTTTCACCAAAAGGTCTTAGCGAAGGTTTTAAGTCTTGTTGACAGTTAGCAAAGCAAAGCACTTCAGCAGGAGATTTCCTTCAGGAAGAAGTCTCGATGACTTCTCTATGTTTCACTGATCACTGCCAAAGGGATTCATGTATCGGCATAGGACTTTCTCCCCACAAAGAGGTCCCGGCAACTTCTCTATGTCTCACCAACCCCGATCAAAGTTATACCTTTCAGCGGGAGACTTTCCTTTGGAGGGAGGTCTCGGCGAGTACATTTGGTCACGCCAACAAGGCACAAGGAGGGGACATCTGTCAGTATGACCACAGGGAGGTTTGGGCGACAAAAAAGTGATTTTTCCAAGAGTCTTACCGACACGGAGGGGTCCCACCAAGGGTCTAAGGTCAGCAAATGGTAAAAATTTTGGCATAATGTTTGGCCGAAGGGGTGAGGTTACAACGACACATGTGAAATGAAAGAATACATGTTGGTATGACTACAGAAGGGTCTTCCTAAAAGGAAAGGATCACTAAAGGATGATGCCTTCGGTGAAGTGTCTTGCCGAACAAGGAAGTCACGCTGAAAGACTCTAACTCGGGGTGACTCGAAGGGAATGCAACAGGTTCAGTAGGATGTCCTGCCAACCCAAGAAGGTCTTGGCGATAACAGAGTTTGGTGCAAGGAAGCTTCTATCGATGTAAAGTCTTGCTAACCAAAGAATGTCTCAGAGACATGGAGGAAGCCCAACAAGAGTTAAAAAGATCGGTGAAGGGTCTCGCTGATGGTGAAAGGTCTCACTAAAACAAAAGAGCTCGGGGAGAACAAATGGATGTCGCCATAGCTCTCACCGTTTGGAGGAAGTCTTATTGAAATAAAGAGGTCTCGGCGACCATGAAGTGTCTTTCTAATGGAATCAAACAACTTAGCGAAGGAAGGAGACTTCGATATAAGGTCTTGGCAAAGAAGAAAGGTCTTGCCGATATGAAGGAATATCGGCATAATCTCTTGCCGATTCAACAGGGTCTGACCGAAATGAAACAAGGCTCACCCAAGGAGTCTAGCATTGCCATAACTCTCATCAATGCAGAATGAGCTCGATGACATAAAAAAAAAGCTTGGCATGACGTCCTGCCAACTCGATGGGATCTTCTTGATGCAAAGTGGGCTCAGCGAGAATGAAAAGGAGTTCGTTGAAACTCTTGCCGACATGAAATAACAGGCATCGGCAAAAGGGGATTTCATCCCAAGGGGGTCTTGGCGAGATCTTTGTGTCTCACCAATAGGATGTGCCTCTGGGGAGAATGAACATGTTCATTGAAAGGAAAAGGAGCTCGCGGAGATGTCTTGGCGAAGGGAAAGGTAGCACCGAAGCATAAGGGAGCAAGCTCGGCGAGAATACGAGGAAATCGGGGAGACTCCATACGAGTAAGGAGACTTCACTATGAGGTCACATCGATGAGCGATAATCTCCCCGACATGAAAATGAGGATCACCATTGGAATCTTGAGGTTCGCTGAAGTGTCTTGCCGAGAGCATGTTGTCTTGCCGATAGGTTTTGGGAGCTCGGTATAACTTCTATAGCTTGCTGAAGTGTCTTACCGACTGTCTTGTGTCATGTCGATAACTGCATAGTGGTAATATCACATTGGGGAGACACCAATGGTGTCTCACTGACATGCGATACCATTCAGACCACTTTTGACCGCCAAGGAATCTTGCATGGCATGTGATTGTCCAATTAGAGAGAGCTAAGATGAGCCTTTGACTGATTGACTACTCCTGTGAAGGAAAGACTAATAGAGTGTGACTGGGTGGATTTCTTCTCGGAATAGGTGGCAATTGATTGGCTCAGATAGTGTTTTAGATTGGTAAGGAGGTCTGACAATGCTTTCAACAGGTGGTTAATGTGCAAAAAATCCCAGAGCGGGTAGAAGGACACTTCAATGAAGAAAGCCATGACTCAGAAAGATAGTTGTGGCGACCACTGATGACAGAGGCAGTTGGTATTAATGACGGGATATCCTGGTGCATTCAAGGTGACCCTAAGAAGGAGTTTAAGGATGGACATGAAGGCTTGAAGTAAATAATGTAGCAACAAAAGATTTACATATCTTTTTTAGAAACCTTTCACCAACGTGGACAACAATGATTCACATTAAATGCACAACCGACTTTCCTCAAAGGATTGGAGGGCTGACCTTCATGTAGTGAAGCTAATATTTTGTAAAACCCTAGTGCAAGGGACAACACATTCAAGTTGATTACTTCTTGTATATAAGGCATGCTTGCCTCTTGGAAAAGGTTAGAACTTTTTTGGAAGGAAAATAGAGCTTTGTTAGAAGGATTTAAAAGAAAGTTAGGACTGTTAGGAATTAGTCAGCTAGTAGAAGGAGAGAGTTGCATCTTGATTCTGAGTAATAAGAGCTTCTCTTTGTCTTCTTGGTTAGCAATAAGATTTTAGTATAGGCTGTAATTTATTCTCTAAGTTCTCTTAGTGTAGTTGGAAACAATTTGGAGCTTCAGATTCTGTGTACACTGGTGATTGTGCCAGTTTTGTAAATATTGTTTATCTGTTTTAATAACAGTAGAAACAATCAGAGTTTAATCTACTTCTTATTGTGTTCCTGAATGATGTTTGTCTTAATTTGATCATTTGATTTGTGAAGTCTTCAAGGAATGAAATATTGTTTTATGTTTTATTTAAATGGTAATTAAAATCTATTATGCAAATTAGCACTGTAAATGAAAGAGGTTGTGTGTCAATCACAAGCTTATATTGTTCTATAGTTTTAGTTTAAAATTGCTTGAAGTTAACAAGTCTGGTTGAGGTTGGATGAGCTATTGTTCTTTTTTTTGTTTCAAAAAACCATGACTTATCTTTTTTTTATATTTCTTTAAAAACCCCTGTTAGAGTAGGTTTTATTTCATGCTTGATCTTAAAACAATCCAGAAGCTCAACACCAACAGGCCCCTTGAATATTACTATTGGATTGACCACTGAGTAACATCAGCACAGTTGAGACCCAACTACAAAGACCTTGGGAGCTAAGGCATCCATGTGTTGCCTTTCTCTTTTAGGAGAAGTAAAGTAGCAATATTTTGTTTGCATTATTGTGGTGCCAAAATCGCCATCAATAGGAACTAGCACTAGAAGGAGGGCGAGAAAGGAAAACTGGAGAACATTCAGTCTTTCTCATCAGAGAAGCCCCATAGAGTTCTTTGATCAGTAGAGAATCCATCACCTTTCATAGAACTCAAGACCCCAACAAGACACAAGAATCATAAGACTAGGGCAACAATCATACCACCCTTATCAGCTCCGCTCACTCCACCAGGCTTCTCACCAATACCCCAGTGGATACCTATCAATCCACCATCACGTCCATCTCAATTGTCATCATAGTTGATTCAACCCATACCACAGCTGGCTCAACCACCGCCACCACCACCAATGCCATTCTTCCAGAATAATCCCTCTCCATTAGGGACTATTCTTGGAGGTTTTCATGACCTGCCTAAGAACCCTGAGAAATTCTTCCCTAAGTATTTTCATGGTGAATCATAGAGTGCTGAGGAGCACATACAGGCTTTCAAGGATGCTTGTACTAGAGCTTAGGTAGCTCACCATGATGTAGTCTATAGGTTATTCCCTTACTCTTTAGGGGATATGGCCTACAATTGGTACCTTAATCTACCTCAAGGTTCCATCCTGACCTGGACACATTTGGAAAATGCTTTTATCAACCAGTTCAGGGTTTATGTGGACCCAACTCTTTTATATCATCAATTTGCTACCATTAGGAAGGAGCCAGGTAAGTCCTTGCCCTTGTTCAATACCAGATTCCAGTGAATGTATAGAAGATTTCAAGATCCCTATCTATTCACTAAGGACAATGCTATTCTAGCTTACTTTAGAGTTATAGACCCCCTGCTTGGCTTGTTCTTGCAAAGAACTTACCAACCAGCTGAAATTAATTCTCTATCCAAAGTTTATCATTTAGCTGTCAAGCTGCAGCAACAAGTCAGTTCTCAACAAGGAGGCCTGGGAGGAGGTTTCCCTTCAATAGGATATCAGATGCATAGCCCAACTCCTTTATTTAATATTGTCTCAGGAATGTCTTCTTCCCACTACGGGCCTATATTTGAATTGCAAACTCAACCACCTATCCCAATCTTTGCTACTAGAACTTATGATCCCTTTCAGCAATCATAGCTTCCTCAAAGTTTCTAGGGTCATCATAACGAAGTTGGAACACCAAGTCATGGTGGTCAACCACCTGCTGCTAAGAATGTGGAGAGTAAGAAGACAGTCCAGCTTACAAATGAAGTAGAAACATTGAAGAAAAAATTGTCCCAAGTTAAAAATGACATGGCTCAGCTTCAGTTGAACCCTTCCCAAAAAAATCAGGGTAGCTATCAAAATCATAATAACTACAACCAAAGGGGTTATCAGGGCCAAAACTCCTCTACCCAAGGGTACCAAAACTAAAATAGAGGATACAATCAAAGGGCTAACAACAACAGGCAATGGAATATAGGGCCCAATAATGGGGGAGTTTCTCGTGACTATCAAGCAAATTAGGAGAGGTCACATACTGCAAATGTGGTCGATTTGAATTTCATGACTAACTAGTGTAGGCTGCATGATACCGTGACTCATTCGGAGGTAAATTGCCCTCAAATGGAGAAAGTTGTCAAAATGGCACATGAAGATGCCCACACATTCCAAGGGAATTCGAACAAAGGAGGTGACTCAATGGATACTGCTATGACTTATGAGCTCTTTGAGGAGGAGTTTTCATTCACAAGACAAGAAGAAAATGAACCTGAGGAAGATTCATACGATGCCCAAGCCTTTCAGTCAAAAGGAGGACACTTCCTGAGAAATCAAAGTAAGGGTCCATTTACTACATCAACACCCCCTAATCACATGGTGCCCCCAAATCAAAGTGCTGATAACAATCCTTCTCCACCAAAGGGGTCATCTAACCTCCATAACAAGGGTAATTCCTCTACTATTTTCAAAAGTAATCCAAGTTTTAACGCAGAATTTGACATTGTTTCTGAGATGCACAAATAGAAAATGTCTTTGTCATACTTTGACATTTTGAAGTGGTGCCTTGCTCAAAGGGAGATAGTGTTGAAAGCTCTGGGACAAGTGGATAAGGCAAAAGCAAAGAGCAAGGTTACACCCCCTACAAACATGAATGTAGCCTCATACAGAAGCAAGGTAGGTACTCCACCTTTCCTTTTAAGCTTAAGAATTGTTGGCAGAACCTGCACAACTGCTTATTGGACTTGGGGGCTTCAGGAAATGTCATGCCATTCTCCATATGCAAGAGGTTAGGATTGAACCCCATTCAAACCAATAAGAAAGTCATTCAGCTGGATAAAACAGAGGTCAATGTAGTGGGGGAGTTAAAGAACATACATGTCCAAGTTGGGTCTGATCCTAGGATCCTAACTAACATTGACATTCAGGTAGCTGATATCCCTGAGACCTATGGTATGCTACTAAGCCGAGATCTAATGAAAAATTTAGGGGGATATCTCTCCCTCGACTTTTCACATATGTGGCTATCATGGAAAGGGATTCCTAATCAAATTAGGATTGAAAGTGAGCCTCGCCTCAAGCATATCATCACTGAGTATGATTGTCCCAATGAGGTAGCTTACTTTGAGACCGAAATAGGGGTTTATAAACAAGAATAAATTCTAACCTTCTCGGTTCTCAATGCCAAGGACATGCCAAAATTAAAGTTCCCTAACCCCATGATTAATGAAAATCAACAGGCCCTAATTAGAAAGCTGCAATAAGACCAACTGGTCTTAGGAGAAGACACCAATCTATTAGGTCTTTTACTCCCAAATTGGTGCAGGGTACACTATCAAAACCACTCTGAATTGACGTGTCAACTCTGTATGGACACCTTAGGTTGTATCCCTCAAGCTAAAAAGAATAGCCTGAGGCATTTTGAGATAGTTGCAGACCACTTTCTATTCGAAGTCCAAGAAGCAACAATGCTAACCAGGGATAGGGTGCCTTCAATAGGAGTTCTTTCTCAAATAGATCCCACCCCAAATATACTCCTTAATCAGCATGTTAATAAAGAGCAGCCCCAAGGTTTGTTTGATACCCCTACACTCATAAATGAAACAAAACTCAAGGAATCAACAAAAGGGAAAAATGATTGCCGGACAAATAACTGGAGGTCAGATGATGCAACTGAGCCAGAATTGCAAAGTATACCTAGAGAATCTTTAGAGAATTCTTCCCTTGTGACTGGTCCTAAGGATCAGGAACTCCCACCTTTGGTTGATCCTATTCAAATACCTGTGAAAACTTCAAAAGGATTACCCCCTGCTTCTGATCAGTTGTGGACCCTAACCTTTGATGGATCTAAGTCCAAAACCAGTTGTGGTGTTGAAATTGTACTAACCAGCCCGAAAGGGAAAGTTTTTTTTGCCTCTTACAGGCTGCAATTTGGGTGCACTAATAATGTAGTTGAATATGAAGCACTGGCACAGGGACTAATATTTGCACACAAGAAGAAAGTTACAGCCCTAATGGTCAAGGAAGATTCAAAATTTGTTATCAAGCAAGTGCGTAGCCAGTACACCTGCCACAATAAAAGGCTGGCATCATATAGAAATAGGGTATGGAATCTAATCAAATACTTTGATGCATTTGGGATCAACTTAATCCCTAGAGAAGAAAATTAGGTGGCTGATTCACTGGCTATTGTTGTAAGCACCTTGGAGCCTATGCAAAGCTCCAAATTCAAAAGATTCTCAGTAGAACTGATGACCACCCCAACTGTTCCTGACAATATCAAGAACTTCCAAGTCTTTGATGATGATCGACATATTCTTGCTTTCCTGGAAATTTCAGATGTTTTTGAAGGACAAATTATAGATGAATCCAACAAGGACCAAGGAGATTGGAATCCTGAGGAATGTGATACAGAAGGAGTCCTTAATTTGAAAAGTAATGGAATTCCAAAGGGAATGGTGGCATTGGAGAGAATTTTTGACTCAGATCTGAAGGCTCAAGAAAATATATTAGCTGAAGGCAAGGGAGGTGAATATGAAATGGTTAACCTAGCTGACTTGGGTCCTGAAAGGAATGTCTACATAGGGAAGGTTTTCCCTGAAGAAATTAGAAAAGACATATTGAGGGTACTAAAAAGGGATATTGCTATGTTTTCCTGGGGGTATCAAGACCTCCAAACATTCGATTCTGCTATCATGACCCACACCATCCCCTTAAAGCCTGAGGTTAAACCTTTCCAATAGAAGCAGTGCCCTGTCAATGCCCTGATTGAGCCATTGATCTACAAAGAAGTTCAAAATTTATTGTCTGCAAGGATAATCTTCCCTGTGTGCCATTCAACATGGGTAGCCAATCTAGTTCCACTCTGCAAGAAAAATGGGGAGATTAGGCTGTGTGTTGACTTTAGAAATTTAAATAGAGCATTAGAAAAGGATAACTATCTACTTCCTTCTTTGAATGAAGTCTTGTAGACTGTCAATGGAGCGCAGATGATGTCTTTCCTGGACAGCTAATCTGGATACAATCAGGTGACGGACAAATGCGAGGATAGGATGAAGATGGCTTTCACTACCAAGTGGGGGACGTTCGCATACAGAAGGATGTTATTCAGCCTGATAAATGTTGGAGCTACTTTCCAATGCACCATGGACATAGCTTTCAAGGATTCGATTGGTAAATGTATTATTGTTTACATAGATGACCTAACAGTGTTCTCCAAGGACCAATTAAACCACGCTACTGACTTGGCCAAGGTTCTGGAACGATGCGTCCAGTATGGAGTCTCATTGAATCCAAAAAAATGTGTATTTCAAGTCACAGAGGCAAGCTTTTGGGACATATAATCTCTGAAAGAAGAATATCAATCGATCCGGACCGAGTCGAGTCCATTTTGAAGATCAGTCGGCCAGGAATTAAGAAAGAAATGAAGTCTTTCTTCGAGAAAATTAACTTCGTGAGAAAGTTCATAACGGGCTTTGCAGAGATTGTAAAGCCATTAAAAGAAATGATGAAGAGGGATGCCAGAACAGAGTGGACAGAGGAGGCAAAGGCCGCATTTGCATAGGTCAAGTAGTCCATTTCAGAAGCACTTGTGCTTGCCAACCCTGATTACCTCAAGTCATTCTACATTTACTCTTTTGCCTCTGAGCATTCATGCGCGACTGTATTAACTCAACAACAAGAGGAGGCAGAGGAGAGACCGATTGTGTTCATGAGCTCTCCATTCAAAAATGTGGAGATCAAGTACCCACCTCTGCAGAAGCAAGCCTTCGCGATGGTTCGGGCCGTCAAGAAATTCTAACATTACATCCTTCAAATTCAAGTTGTCGTTGTAGTTTCTAATGTGGCTGTGAAGTAACTGATGATGCAAAGTGAGCTAGGAGAAAGAAGAGGCAATTGGATGGCTATCTTGTAAGAATTTGATTTGGAAATACATCCCATGAAATTAGTTAGGGGCACGGGTTTATCTTAGTCCATGGTGAATGCTGGTGATAACATTGTTTGTCAACAATACACAACCCAATCCTTTTTCGACGATCCCTAGTATACTGATGTTGTCCACATAATGCTTAACAATCGATGTCTGAACGGGATGAATTCAACTCAAAGGAGAGCTCTAAGACTAAAGATTTCTTATTATATGTTCAAAGGAAGTTTTCTATACAAGAGGAACTTCGAAAGAATATACCTAAGGTGCCTTGATCATCAAGAGGCCAAGCAAGTGATCTCTAAGTTTCATGGGAAACATGGTACAGGTCATGGTTCTGCAGATTCATTGGCACACCAGATTCTTCGATCTGGTTATTATTGGCCCTGTGTATTCAAGGATGCACACCAGCATGTGAGGACATCTCACACTTGCCAGGTTTCTACACCAAGGGAATGCTATGCAGCTATACCACTACAACCAGTTTACGAGGTAAGGCCATTTGCCCAGTGGGCACTAGATTTCATTGGAGTGATTAACCTGAATTCCTCTACAAGACATAAGTTTATCTTGACTGCTACTGATTACTGTACAAGGTGGACAGAGGCCATACCTTGCAAAAATAGCACAACCGAGGTAGTGACCAAGTTCCTCACCGAATGCATCACTACGAGGTTTGGGGTACCCTTCACTCTGGTATGTGATAATGGTTCCTCTTTTTCTTTTGCTGAGTTTATTTTTTGGGCCTATGAACACAAGATCATCTTGAAGCATTCCTCAAACTATTATCTGCAAGGCAATGGAGTTGTAGAGTCTACCAATAAGAATCTCTTAGGGGTGTTTATGAAACTGTTAGAGCATAACCCTAGGGACTGGCACACCCAGCTTAGATTCACATTATGGACAGATAGGACTAGGATTAAGGTTGCCTTAAGCACCTCACCATTCAAGTTGGTATATGGCCAAGAGCCTGTATTTCCTATCCATTTGAAAATACCTATTATTGAGTTCATGCGGAAATTTTACTCCAGTGACAATAGGATAGAGGTAAGACTAGCTGCTCTATTAAAACTAGAAGAACAAAGAGATGTTGCTTTACAACAGTTCTTCAGACATCAGTCTGTTGTCAAACACTAGTTTGACAAAAGAGCCAAGATAAAAGCTTTTAGGATATCAGACCTAGTACTGTTATAGGATAAAGCCAATGAAAAGAAGGGTAGCCATCAAAAGTTTGACAAACTATGGTTGGTTCCTTATCAAATTGCTGAGATCCTAGGGGAAAATGCTTTCAGATTGAGTAGCTTAATTGAGGAGTTGGTTCCTTTGCCTATTAATGGGCAGTTCCTCAAGCACTATTTTGAATCATGAGTCTTGTTAAATTTATGTTCTGTATATAAGTAATTCATTGTTTTCTTTATGTAAATAATTTATTTTATCTCCTGTTTGTAGATAATCTACGGTTGTGTATATAGCTGTTGTACTTCGGTTTGTGAGAAACTTTTTCCTTTATATAAATAACTTGCTGCTCCTTGTGTAAGTAATTCGCTCTTTGTCTCTTTGTAGTCCGTTGTTCTTTGTTTGATTTTGGCTTGTTGCTTATATTTTTGTTTCTATCTCCTTTTGTTTTGTTTTTTTGTTGTTTTTTGTTTGTGCTGCTCTTTAGGGGTTGATCTATTCCTTCCATCTGAAGCTGTGGGTTGTTATTTGAAGCATACTTTGGTCATTAGGAGAGAAGTGGTTTAGATATTTTCAGGTTATCTGATTTGATGATTCTGTCCTAAATTCTTTGTTTCATGTTTATTTTCAATAAAGGTTGTGAAAAGTTCTTCAAGAACAAGGTACCAAGTAAGTAGCATTCATCAGTTCCCTGAATTTGCCACAAATCCTTAAAATCATCTCCTCTTCTAGTAGTGTATTTATCTAAGGATGACAGTATTGTAAAATTTGAGTGAAAAAATTGACTTCCAAGTGTTGTTATGAGGTCCATTATAGTTTTCAACCCAAATCATATATTAAACATCTGATATATTGAAAAAAGAAGAAGCAAAATTAAATGAAATATCCGAAACTCCAAAAGAAAAGAAAACAAAAGAATTATCAAAAGAAGAAGAATCAATATGAATGGGTGATTCCAGTATCTCTACCGGGGCTATGGATGCCTGTCTGGTAGTAGAGCAATTCTGTGAGAGAACTAGAGGTATCTCCGTTGGGGCTATGGACGCCTGACTAGCAGTGGAGCAATGCCCGGGATATCATTGCACGAAGGAAATCAACTCATGTAGCCCAAATTTTACACATTATTATTCAAAATATGAACTTTATGAAAGGAATGATGCACTATCAAGCACACACATAGATTCAGGGGTAGCCATTGTTTGACTTATATTTGAGATTTTATCTCTACCTTGCTTGTTCTAATCGACCTAACTGAAGTTGTGATGTTCATGAACTAGGAGTTTTGGGTAGCTGAATCCTTTAGATTCATGAAAATGGTTAAACCATTTTCCCAGCCGAGTTGCCATTTGTTATGCCTTGCATAACCACCCCACTTTGGTCTGGATCAAAATGGGTCCCCCTTTTTCTTTTGATTTCTTTGCTTCAGGTTACTTGCTTTACTCTTTGGAATTCTTGTGTTTTTTCCTTCTAATTTTGACTTTTGATCTATCTGATTTAATCTTGGTTTTGTCTCAACCTAAATTGGTTTTCCTCCTTGTTAGGATTTCACTAAAATAATTATAAGCAATGGTGATTTTATTATAATATGCCTTATTTGTTGTTGACTAATGCAGACCTTCCTTTTGTAGGGTTAAATCCTACACTTGATGATATTTCTTAGCTGGGGATCGGTTGGAAGGCATTCCTCAAATCTAGTTGATCTTAAAAATCAGCTAAGGCAAAAGTCAGCAAGACCCCAGAGATGTCACAGCGAGCAAAATTCATGTGCAGTCAACTATCAGCATGACATCAATCAAAGTCACGGTGACTAGGAGTGTTCTATCGGCAGAAAAAAAAGATTTCACTTCGGCAGGAGTCACCTTCTTCGCCAAAAGGTCTTGGCAAAGGTTTTAAGTCTCATTGACAGTCAGCAAAGCAAAGCACTTCGGCAGGAGATTTCCTTCGGGAAGAAGTCTCGGCGACTTCTCTATGTCTCGCCGACCACTGCCAAAGGGATTCATGTATCGACATAGGACTTTCTCCCTGCCAAGAGGTCCCGGTGACTTCTCTATGTCTCACCGACCTCGATCAAAGTTATACCTTTCGGCGGGAGACTTTCCTTCAGAGGGAGGTCTCGGCAAGTACATTTGGTCATGCCGACAAGGCACAAGGAGGGGGCATCTGTCCGTATGACCATAGGGAGGTCTAGGCAACACAAAAGTGATTTTTCCAGGAGTCTTACCGACACAGAGGGGTCCCACAAAGGGTCTAAGGTCGAAAAAGGGTAAAAACTTCGGCGTAATGTTTGGCCAAAGGGGTGAGGTTACAACGACACATGTGAAATGAAAGAATACATGTCGGTATGACTACAAAAGGTTCTTCTCGAAAGGAAAGGATTGCTAAAGGATGATGCCTTCAGCAAAGTGTCTTGCCAAATAGGGAAGTCACGCCGAAAGACTCTAACTCGGGGTGACTCGAAGGGAATGCAACAGGTTCGATAGGATGTCCTGCCGACCCAAGAAGGTCTTGGCGACAATAGAGTTCGGTGCAAGGAAGCTTCTATCAGTGTAAAGTCTCACCGACCAAAGAATGTCTCAGCGACATGGAGGAAGCCCAGTGAGAGTGAAAAAAATCGGCGAAGGGTCTCACTGATGGTGAAAGGTCTCACTGAAACAAAAGAGCTTGGGGAGAACAAATGGATGTTGCCATAGCTCTCACCGATTGGAGGAAGTATTATTGAAATAAAGAGGTCTCAGCGACCCCGAAGTGTCTTGCCGATGGAATCAAACAACTTGGCGGAGGAAGGAGACCTCGATATAAGGTCTCGACGAAGAAGAAAGGTCTCGCCGATATGAAGGAATATCGACATAGTCTCTTGTCGATTCAACAAGGTCTGACCAAAATGAAACAAGGCTCCCCAAGGAGTTTGGCGTCGCTGTAACTCTCGCCGATGCAGAACAAGCTCGATGACATAAAACAAAAGCTCGACATGATGTCCTACCAACTCGATGGGATCTTCATGATGCAAAGTGGGCTTGGCGAGAATGAAAAGGAGTTCGTTGAAACTCTTGCCGACATGAAATAACAGGCATCAACAAAAGGGGATTTCATCCCAAGGGGGTCTTGGCGAGATCTTTGTTTCTCTCCGATAGGATGTGCCTCCAGAGAGAATGAACGCATTCGCTGAAAGGAAAAGGAGCTCGCGGAGATGTCCTAGTGAAGGGAAAGGTAGCACCAAAGCATAAGGGAGCAAGCTCGGCGAGAATACGAGGAAATCAGGGAGACTCCATACGAGTAAGGAGACTTCACTATGAGGTCATAGCGATGAGCGATAGTCTCCCCGACATGAAAATGAGGATCGCCATTGGAATCTTGAGGTTCGCCAAAGTGTCTTTCCAAGAGCATGTTGTCTTGCCGATAGGTTTTGGGAGCTCGATATAACTTCTATAGCTCGCCGAAGTGTCTTATCGATTGTCTTGTGTCATGTTAATAACTGCATAGTGGTAATATCGTATCGGGGAGACACCGATGGTGTCTCACCGACATGCAATACCATTTAGACCACTTTTGACTGCCAAGGAATCCTGCGTGGCATGTGATTGTCCAATTAGAGAGAGCTAAGATGAGCCTTTGACTGATTGACCACTCCTATGAAGGAAAGACTAATAGAGTGTGACTGGGTGGATTTCTTCAGTGAACAGGTGGCGATTGATTGGCTCAGACGATGTTTAAGATTGGTAAGGAGGTCCGATAGTGCTTTCAACAAGTGGTTAATGTGCAAAAAATCCCAGAGCAGGCAGAAGGCCACTTCAATGAAGAAAGCCATGACTCAGAAAGATAGTTGTGGTGACCATTAATGACAGAGGCAGTTGGTATTAATGATGAGATATCCTAGTGCATTCAAGGCAACCCTGAGAAGGAGTTTAAGGATGGACACGAAGGCTTGAAGTAAATACTACAGCAAAAAAAGATCTACAGATCTTTTCCAGAAACCCTTCACCAACGTGGACAACAATGATTCACATTAAATGCACAACCAACTTTCCTCGAAGGATCGAAGGGCTGACCTTCATGCAGTGAAGTTGATATTTTGTAAAACCCTAGTGCAAGGGACAACACATTCAAGTTGATTACATCTTGTATATAAGGCATGCTTGCCTCTTGGAAAAGGTTAGAACTTTTTTGGAAGGAAAATAGAGCTTTGTTAGAAGGATTTAAAAGAAAGTTAGGACTGTTAGGAATTAGTCAGCTAGTAGAAGGAGAGAGTTGTATCTTGATTCTGAGTAAGAAGAGCTTCTCTTTGTCTTCTTGGTTAGCAATAAGATTTTAGTACAAGCTGTAATGTATTCTCTAAGTTCTCTTAGTGTAGTTGGAAACAATCTGGAGCTTCAGATTCTCTGTACACTGGTGATTGTGCTAGTTTTATAAATATTGTTTATCTATTTTAATAACAGTAGAAACAATCAGAGTCTAATCTACTTCTTATTGTGTTCTTGAATGATGTTTTTCTTAATTTGATCATTCGATTTGTGAAGTCTTCAAGGAATGAAATATTGTTTTATGTTTTCTTTAAATGGTAATTAAAATATGTTATGCGAATTAGCACTGTGAATGAAAGAGGTTGTGTGTCAATCACAAGCTTATCTTGTTCAGCAGTTTTAGTTTAAAATTCCTTGAAGTTAATAAGTCTCGTTGAGGTTGGATGATTTATTGTTCTTTTTTCTTTTTCAAAAAACCCTGACTTATAATTTTTAATATTTCTTTAAAAACCCCTGTTAGAGTAGGTTTTATTTCATGCTTGATCTTAAAACAACCCAGAAGCTCAACACCAGCAAGCCCCTTGAATATTACTATTGCATTGACCACTGAGTAACATCAGCATAGTTGAGACCCAAATACAAAGACCTTGGGAGCTAAGGCATCCATGTGTTGCCTTTCTCTTTCAAGAGAAGCATAGTAGCAATATTCTGTTTGCATTGTTGTGGTGCCAAAATCGCCATCAACACATACATATATCATTATTACAACATGAATCATTATCAAAGGATAATGGATATATTTCAATAGATGTAAAGCTATCAATACATGTGAGAGATATCACTACGAGGTGTGACAATATCAAAAATAAAGGAAGGGATATGCTTACTAGGTATGCCATCACATGTGTTAAGATCCCTAGATGTATCAAATGCACATATGGATGAAGTTGTAGTGAATTCACCTTCACAAGCCACAAAATAAGCATCTACATAAAGTGTAATGACACAAGAAGTGAGTTGAGTAAGGAAGGGGATAAATTATACATGATAAGATAATGAATTACAAATGCTAGGTGAATCTAAAAAAAAAGTTAATTAGTTTTAAAAGTAAAAATCTTAAGTGCTAAATCAAGGGTGGGTAGGGTGATTGAAACAAAAATGGCTCTACAAATCACAAACCCTATAAAAAGGTAAATTTATGAAGCATGAAAACAAGAAAGGGGGATCAACCTTGTTTGGATTTAAGAAATGATAAAGCAATGAGAAAAATATGGATTTTAAATCCTAAAAAGAGGACAAACCTTAAAGAAAAACCCTACAGTGGTGTAAGAGCATACAAGTTCATAAAAAATATAGAGAAATAAATATATTCCTTTACTATATTTAAGGTTTAATGAATATGAAAATTAATTAACCTAATTTATTACTATGAAAAATCATTTGATGAATTTTTGAAAGCTAGAAATAAAAATAAATGAAAAAACTTAGCTAATTTTGGTGATCAATAGATAACAATCTATTGTTATAGTCATAACTCTTGAATCGTATCTCAAAATTACATCTTCTCATATGTGTTGGGATTAAAATGATGAAATTTGAATTGGGTTACTCTTAGAATTTGGCAAATTGATCACATGTTATAGATTTGATCTCAAGTGTCATAGATTTGATTTATAACATGCATATTTAAACTAGTTGACTATGAACTAGTAAAAACTAGTTTGCCCATATCTCTGATGTCTACTAGTGCACAAGGACTAGTAATAACAAGAAACAATCAAAGGAGATTGCCAAATCATAAGGGTAGTATTATCCTAGGCCAAACCCCTTGATTATATTAAATTTATGACCATGAATGAGTATCAAAGGAAACACTCCCACATATGTAGATGTCTTAGATGTTTTTGATGTAGATTTGGTTCCTTTTAGTGCTCCAAATCTAAACATTCTTAGAATAATTCAAACTTATGTTTTGATTTCTCCTTTATTTCCAAATGAATTTTAAATGTACAATGAACATCTTTAAATAACAAGACAACGAATAGTCACACAAATGTGTAGCATATGAACTCTTAATGACTAGTGTAAAAGGTTAGGATTTTTCAAATTGAATTCCAAGTCAATCTTGCATGATACAAGAGCAAACCCATGCGTCATAGGATTGACCCTAGATAGGGAGGTATATATCTCAAGGTAGAAAATAAATGTATATAATGACACAGATATAGGTGCAATAAACAAGCTAATAACAACAAATGTGTGGAAATATGTATACTGATGCAGTCGAGGATGGGGGGTTTTTCAAACAACCCATCCAAGCAACCATAACGTAAAATTCATTCTCATAAATAATAATCCAATGGAAAATATTTTTAAATCTTCAATTTCAACAACACATTGAGAAAATAAAATCCTCCTTGAAACAATCTACAGTCAAGAATGCCTTCAACTTTTACAAATATGATTTACAAAACTTAGAAATCAGTTACAAACATTATCAAAACAACAACATCACCTCTCCAACTTCTGAGCATGGACAATGAGGCACCCAAATTCTCTCCATCACACTTCTACTTGCCTTTTCCCCCTTTTTCTGTCTAAGAACTTCTAAAAACCAGTCACATTTTGTTTTCCCATGCTCTCTGATCATCACGAATCATTTAAAACACCTTTTGGGTTTGGTGTGCCTCATTCTCAACTTTCTGGATCATTTTGAAATTCTTGATTTTGATTTTGTATGAGAAATTTATGCCATTTTTTATTGAAACTGGTCCTCTCAGGTACAACTCTAGTAATCTCCCTCTCTTAGTCAAACCTTCAGAATTCCCCTAACTTTTTTCTTGGCATGATTTTTTCTCTTCTTGGAATATGCATTCAATAGCCATTCAAAAATTATCTTCTCACCTCTCAACCCACTCTCTCCACTTCCTACATGCCTTGCATCTCCTTTTTTTAACAAATACAAATTCAATTTTTTTGAATAGAGTTATAATTTACAATAAATACCCAATCACAGGTTGGGTGTGGGATTTTTCCTTTTGACAAATTACAATTTTCAAACATTTTTTAAAATCAACTAACAACTAAATCAATTAATTAATTGATTTTATTTTACAATCCCAACATCAAACCTTACTATGCTGGAGGAGTTGAAGATTTAATTAAATTGTGCTTGCAAGAAAAAACCAAGACAAAACTCAAAAATTAAAATTAATATATTTTTTGATGTGTAGGATTGTCCGTGCACCCAGATGCTCCTGCATCAAACAACCTAGGTAAATGAAATGTTTCATGAGTGAGAACTCATGAACATTTGAATATCCTGTGTTTGTTCATCATCCACCTTTCTTCCTTATCTACTTGATTTTTCTTCTTCTTCTTGTTCTGAAACTTCTTGTCTCTCCCTTCCTTCATCTTTCCCCTCTTTCTTCCTCTCATGTAATTCATCTTGTTTTACCAAGTTTCAACTTCCCACTTCCCTTTATCATTCTTAACTTATGCATATAAACTGACACTAACAAAATCATAGAATTCAATAAATTCACTTTGCACATTCCCTTCACCTATTCATTCTTCACTTTCTTCTTCCTCTATTTTGTTTTCCCCCTTTCTTGCTGCAACATCCTTTTCAACATCCTCATAGCCTTCAATTTTAACTATATCACTTACATACAAATTAAATTCATCAAAAGATTCACAAGATGCAAATTTTACCTCATCTCTCAATACCATAAATTTTGCTTCACCCGTTGTCAATGCAAGCCACTCCTTTTCAACTATTGCAATCTGCATTAATAATTCATCTTCTTCTTTATTTTTTGTTGCTCTTTCACCTCTTCAACTTAAGACATTTTTTATGCATTCTTCTTCACATTGTTGCCCCAAATTTTGAATCATCTCCACATCCTTATGAAGAACAAACTTCGTTGCAACTTGACTAATCTCTATCTCTACAACTTCACCTTCTTCTTTTATGACAATTCTATCCCTTTCACTCATTTCTATATCCACAATTTCATTAAATTCCTTTGAAAGTAACATAACATCAAACTCATTTTCACAAATGTCACATAAATAACCTTTTACCTATGTGTCTTCTTGCTTTTCTATTGTTGTCCCAACTTTTTCTTTTCGACTATTTGTTGCAATCTTGTTACTCTCTTCTTCTACCTCCTCCATTGCACTCAAATGTGTCATTTTATTCAACATATTTATGTCTTATAAATTGTTTCCCCAACTTCACAATCACTTACTTCAACATATTCTTTTATCTTTTCTTCATGCAAATCAATATTTACTTTCCAAAACTCAAAAGAAGGAGATAATACCTTTGTTTTTGTTGCTGCAACCTCTTTTCCTATGCATGCAATTTCATTTTTATTTTCTTTTATATTATCAACAAGATACACATCTGCTGCTACCTCTTTCTTTCTCCATTATTTCCTTGTTCCTTTCTTGTTGCCTTGCTTTCTTTCATTTGCATTTGTGTGGGTTGCTCCCACATGACTTTCTTTACATACTCTTTCCACCATAGGACTACAACTCTGCACTTCAACATTCTCCTTTTTGTTGCCCTCTTTGTCAAACCTCTAATTTTCCTCTTTCTTCTCTTCGTTGTCCCCTATTACAACTTCCTTTCCTTCTTCATCTCTTGCACATAAATCATTACTTGCAAATTTGTTATGAAACAAACAATGGAACTCAACTTCATCTATTATTTGATCTTCCTCAACTATAGCTTGCTTCTTCATTCTCAAGCTTTCCTCAAGGGCATCCAATCTCACTTCTATCTTTTTCAACTCTGAAAAGAGTTTCTTTTCTCTCACTTTTTCCTAATACACTTCCCAAAATAACATCCTCACGGGTCTTCTAATGACCCATCTTGTCTTCTTTTTCAAAGCCATTTTCAGAGAATCACAAGTCCCTCTATAGTTACAAGTCCTCCCTGCAAAAAACTCACTCTTGCTTATCCTCTACCCAATAGATGGTTTCTGGAAGACACACCTCTCTCTTGTGCACCTTCTACCTAGCCTTAACCTCTACTGGATGATAGTAGTCAGAGACCCTCTTTCATGCCTGCAACAAACATACTTTCTCACAACTCTCTCTCTTGCAACTTCACCACTTCACTCTTCACCAAAACAAGCTCCTGCAACAAACTCATACTCAACAAATCTCACACCCCAACAAGATCAACTTACTTTGATACTATTTGATGCAGTCAAGGATAGGGGGTTTTGTCAAACAACTCATCCAAGCATCCATAATGTAAAATTCATTCTCATAAATAAGAATCCAATGGAAAATATTTTTAAATCTTCAATTTCAACAACACACTGAGAAAATCAAATCCTCCTTGAAACAATATATAGGCAAGAATGCCTTCAACTTTTACAAATATGATTTAAAAAACTTAGAAATCAGCTATAGACATTATCAAAACAACAACAACATCACCTCTCCAACTTTTGAGCATGGAGAATGGGGCACCCAAATGCTCTTCTTCACACTTCTACTTGCCTTTTTCCCCTTTTTCCATCTCATAACTTCTAAAAATCCATCACATTTCATCTGCCCATGCTCTCTAATCATAATGAATCATTTAAAACGCCTTCTGGGTTTGGTGTGCCTCATTCTCAGATTTTCAGGTCATTTTGAAATTCTCATTTTTGATTTTGTATGAGAAAGTTATACCATTTTTACTGAAATTGGTCCTCTCAAGTACGACTCTAGTAATATCCCTCTCCTAGTCAAACCTTAAGAATTCCCTTGACTCTTTTCTTGGCATGAGTTTTTCTCTTCTTGGAATATGCATTCAATAGCCATTCAAAAATTATCTTCTCACCTCTCAACCCACTCTCTCCACTTCCTCCATACCTTGCATCTCCTTTTTTTAACAAATACAAATTCAAATTTTTTAAGAGTTATAATTTACAATAAATGCCCACTCACAGGTTGGGTGTGGGATTTTACCTTTTGACAAATTACAATTTTTGAAACATTTTTTTAAATCAACTAACAACTGAATCAATTAATCAATTGATTTTATTTTATAATCCCAACATCAAACCTTATTGTGCTAGAGGAGTTGAAGATTTAATTAAATTGTGCCTTCAAGAAAAAACCAAGACAAAACTCAAAAATTAAAATTAATATATTTTTTGATGTGTAGGATTATCCGTGCACCCGAATGCTCCTGCATCATATACTTTGAGATGGGATAAGATCAAATAAAACCAAACTCAAGAGTGTGCCTCTTATAACCATATAATTGTATTTAGTTATTCATAATAAAAATAAAACCAAAACTTAATGGGAATTTATATGAATATGAAAGTTTCATACATTACAACTATTGAAAAATAGGGGATTTAATAAATACTTATGCTACACTAAGTCTTTGGGATATGAATG